>OW204026.1:24321897-25521897 GCA_934048045.1 Polygonum aviculare
ATAAGCATTGTTTTCCATCCAAAAACTCGTCTTCTAGCTCCCTCTTGAAAGCCAAAAGAGTGGAGGGGGGTGTAGGGCTGAGAGGTTGCCTCGTCTTACCCCGAGCTTTCCCTTCCTTCCCTTTCTCCCCTTTAAGGTCAGAACATACCTTCTTACCTTGACGCTTCTGGTCCCACTCCTACGAAACCTGAGTAGGCGTCATAGGCTTAAGGACTATGGTCTGGCCATTGTGAGTGAAGGTGTTTCGGTGGGTGAAGCCATCGTGCACAACCTTCCTATCGTATTGCCATGGACGTCCTAACAAATGTGACAAGCCTGCATATGTACTACATCGCAAAGAACATTATCCTCATAGATCCTAGCTTAATAGGAACCTTTACTTGCTTATGCACTTCCAATTCACCACAGTCATTCATCCAATGCAACTTATAGGATCTAGGGTGATGAGTCATAGACAATTGCAGTTTGTTAACATTTTTAAGCTAGCAATGTTATAACAACTACCGCTATCTATGATCATGTTACAAGTTTTCTCTTTGATTATCATCACATGCTTGTGGTTTAATATGCAAAGTTCTTTTAGCAATAAGAGATTAACCAAATTCATACTCGATTTCATCATCAACATTATCATTTTCATGCAAATCATCATTAGGTTCATCATGCTCATGCTCACTTTTAGAGTCATATTCACCTAAATGATTGATAAAAAGTGTTTTCTTATTAGGGCAATCTATTGATATATGTCCTCTACCCTGGCACTTGAAATACACAATGTCCCTATTTCTAGAAGAAGGGTTAGAGATAGGATTACTCCCCTTTGGAGCTGCTGGCCCTTGTTGTATGGTGAAGGCGTGGAGCTTGTAGGCTGTTTGGCTCGGCCAGCTTAGTCTCCTTGTCCGCTGGCTGCATTGCTCCTCTCCTTATGATGCGTGGCCTCCTTCCCATAAGATACTCCGTGGTGGCCACAACTTTCTCTCCATGATTGGGGATAAGTGATCGAGCTCCTCCCTCCTTGGTACCTGTTGGACCCAAGGCTTGAGGCCCATAATCCTCACTGAACCCGTACTCGTATCCAGATAGGCCCACGAGATTCGAAGTTGTTGCTAAAGATAAAAACTGCCATATCGAAGTTGTTACACGAGACAATCCACCGTATTGAAGAAAATCTTATCATATCAAGAAGAATATCCTATCTATTGTTGGGCCCTATTACCCAAAAGCCCACGATGCGCATTAGAGCATCCTGCAAGAAGCCCTGGGAGCCCAGTGGCGATGTTCTAGAACATGATCCGAGTAACAAGTCATAATTTCGATATATTTGACCATCCAAGTATAAGATAGACTTAAATTATATCTATTAAGGATTCTTTTTACCTTATATAGGCGAAATCATATCAAATCTAGGGATATTATATCTTTTACGATTTACATCTATCTAGTTATCTATCTATCTTGTAAAGCACTCTATCTTTAAGACCCCTATATATACATAGAGGGGGGAACGCATTGTACATCTACATTCATACACATAAAGAATCAAATATATACGAGTTCAATACAAATTCACACGTTTTCTTCTTCAATTCTTTCGTTCTTGTTGCTTTGTTCAAGCCCGATCTAGGCCAAGGGGTCTCCAATCTTGCTTGGTAGATTTCTGGCTCTAACAATAGTGTTTCAACTAATGCTCAAGAAATGCTAATGCTAAGTGTTCCACCTATAATGCTTGGAAACCATATTGAGCATTAGTTGAAACACTATTGTTCTTTCCTTCCTTTGCAATTCTTTCAGCATATTACATATATCTATAGTATGACTACGCTTAAAGATTGTTTGCAAACTTAGCGTTGACAGTGTCGTGCAAAAACCAGCACGACACAAAGTCTCCCCCCTAGGATACCTACCTAGTAGCCTTGATCAGGCTAACAACGGGTTATAACACCACTACACACATAAACGCATGTTCCCGCAAATCTCGCGGAAGATATCCCGCAAATCTCGCGAGAGAGGATATTCCCACAAACCTCGTGGACGTAACATTTAGGTTCATAAGTTGACCTAGGCATTTATCGTCAGATTATCCCACAATCCTTGTGGACGTAACGATTAGGCCCATAAGTTGACCTAGGCATGTATCGCCAGTATTGCAAAACTCGCACGAATATTTGGATCCATAAATAAGGCACAATTCGCATGACACATATGCTAGCATCCGACGGATTAATCCACACATACTACCTAGTTGTACAACCTAGATACACCATCAAATATTAACATCATGAAGCTAACGTTAGCACATCGTACAAACAAGCTTGTTTAGTGATATCACGACAAACGACCGCTGAGACGCATTAAATACCTTTAAGGACTCTGCACTAACGCATGCACCGCTCGAGCAAATACACACGTAAGTCTCTAGATACATTCTCTAGACACCGTACCTAGAATACGTACCCCTCTTAAAAACGGCCACGATCACGTAAGTCGGGTACGAGGACTCCCTACCAGGCAACCCCCCTGGAACGGTTACAAACACATATTACCAGACAGTTCCCCCTGACACGATTTACATACTAACAAAGCTCTAGAACGTACTCAAAATTGAGTAACCACTATTGCGGGACGCCGCACACACTTACATCCAGGGCACAATCCTGGACCGAGCTTACAAAAACACCTTCGAAACATGCATCGACCCACACCCTACAGTCAAAGAACGAGTGTACCGTTCAACAAAAGACAAAAACGAAGCAATCATATCTAGATATAGACTCTAGGACTACACCTCCCTACTTCGAAATAAGAACCATTAGACATGGCCTATCTACATTACTAGAAGGTAATCGTAATACTGATTAATCTTATCATTACTAAGACAACGATCCACTCCATGCAACTAGAAAACGATACAACGGAACAAGACCGAACGGTCACTTCTAGATACAGTATCTAGAACACATCTTTCCCGAGTCGTTGGACTCAGTATGCTTACTTATCCAAGACGATGGATTTTTGACATCTATCATGTTTTTGAACGAAGTACCAGTACCACACTAGGCGGTGCCTCATCAGCATCAACAAGACGAAGTCATCAATAGACAAAAGCAAGTACTAATAAAGAAGAACATAAACAAAGTTATATAAACAAGTTTCATCAAGCAGAAGGATTACACTTCTAGATCGCATATCAAGAACGCGAACCTAGACAGGGGTATGCAAAAACTCTTACAAAATGAAGACGTCACAACGGCAACAGAAGTTCTTGGCTTAGAGGGAAGCAATAACCATACAGGGGTACTTGAAGAGTCCAGAGATCTACAACTGCTCGTGAACGTTTCTAGATCAGCAAACTGGAATTCAGTGAAGCACGCCCATCATGATCAAAATCTAGCCAATCGTCTCTGACCTAAGACAGGGGTTCGAGTACATTCTGGAAAGCCTCAAACGACACTATATTTGCTATTTTGTCTAGGTACTGGGGTAGAGATACTTAGCAGAGTTGTTCTTCCCAGCAACAAAATCTCAAGAAATCTCAGGGCGAAACTTCATCAAATACTAAGCAACCACGCCAACTACCACATTGACCAAACACTAGGTCACCTTCACAGTTTTTCACAACTTCACTTCCCGAGCGCAGTGCAACTCATCAAGTACTCGCTAGTTGACGTAGAGAATCTCCGGAACACAACTTCAAAGACGTAAGCTCTCAATTTGAGATATATACCTTCAGTTTTTCAAGCATCACCTTTGCATGACAATAGGTGTAAGCTCCTGGTTTGTGACTTTAGCTAAGGCTATGCTTTGGGCTAGCGACTTCGATAAGGTTAACGCCCGATGCTCAAGGTTATCGTCAAGTTAACATGCCAAAGCGCGCTACACAACTTCGATCACACCAACGCTAGCGGCAAGAAGCTTTGGTCAGGTCCATGCCTATAGCTGACGACTTCGATAGAGTCCATGCCTCTAGTAAACACTTCTAGCATGTAAACATCTACCAAGAGTGTTCAATTTTAGAATCCTTTGGAACAATGGTTTCGATCAAGTTGACAAAGCTTTAAGACAACTGAGACTTCGACGACACATTACGAATCGGCTTCCAACTCCATAGCGGGTCTGGATTTACAACCCGATCCGGGGGTATTTTTGGACCCAAGGCTTGAGGCCCATAATCCTCACTGAACCCGTACTCGTATCCAGATAGGCCCACGAGATTCGAAGTTGTTGCTCAAGATAAAAACTTTCATATCGAAGTTGTTACACGAGACAATCCACCGTACTGAAGAAAATCTTATCATATCAAGAAGAATATCCTATCTATTGTTGGGCCCTATTACCCAAAAGCCCACGATGCACATTAGAGCGGCCTGTAAGAAGCCCTGGGAGCCCAGTGGCGATGTTCTAGAACATGATCCGAGTAACAAGTCATAATTTCGATATATTTGACCATCCAAGTATAAGATAGACTTAAATTATATCTATTAAGGATTCTTTTTACCTTATATAGGCGAAATCATATCAAATATAGGGATATTATATCTTTTACGATTTACATCTATCTAGTTATCTATCTATCTTGTAAAGCACTCTATCTTTAAGACCCCTATATATACATAGAGGGGGGCACGCATTGTACATCTACATTCATACACATAAACAATCAAATATATACGAGTTCAATACAAATTCACACGTTTTCTTCTTCAATTCTTTCGTTCTTGTTGCTTTGTTCAAGCCCGATCTAGGCCAAGGGGTCTCCAATCTTGCTTGGTAGATTTTTGACTCTAATAGTACCTAAGCTTGTTTTTCCTTTCTATCTTCATAGCTAAGTGTAAAAGGTCAGTCATTGTAGAATAAGGAAAAAGATCAACTTCATGAGATAAAGAGGGATGGAGAATGCGAACGAACCTGACCATTGTGTTTTCGTCATCCCCAACCACTTTAGCCCTTGCCATCGCCACTTACATGGCATTGTAGGCCTCCTCGACACTCATGGAGCCTTACTTTAAGTTCTTCAGCCGCTGTCTTAGCTCCCAGGCGTAATGTTGGGGTATGAATCGCCCTCTCATCAACACCTTCATTTGTTCCCAACTGGCTATAGTGCGTCCAGATTACGCCTCCTTTTGTTCACCAAGTTATCCCACCAAATGAGGGCATAACCGGAGAAGTCAAGGACTGCAAAGCTGGCGTATGGGCAGTGAGGCTCTGTAACTAAGTATGAACTTGGAGTGGTTTGTTTGGGTGAGGGTAGGCTCAAAAATGGGAGGTTTGAAGTGTCCCCAAAGGTGGCGTCCAACTCAAGAGAAGAAGAGAGAAGATGATGTTGCTCGTGCACTTAGTTACACTAGGCAATGAAATAATATGCAATATTATACTATGAATGAAATGAAAGAATATAATATTCTGATTTCTGATTTTTTTTTGACTTTCCTTTTTTCGATATTCTTTTTTTTTGTTAATAAAAAATAATCAGGAAATTACAAATAATTTCGGAAATGAAATGGGAAATAAAATGTTAACCTAAGGTGCGAAAGTAATGTGCAAGATAATATGGTTGAGCATTAAAATGATGTTGGACGAGATCCCTTGATTTGTGGAGGAGGAATAGGCTGAATAGAGGTTGGTTGGGGCGTGGGATGTGAATTCAAATGGGTTGAATGGTTCTCCCTTGATCATAGGAGGTGGGCGTGGAATTTTGTGGCTGGGATTTGGTTGTTGTTGTCAACCTTAAAAATAGGAGTGAGCTTAGGACTTTGAATTTAATTTAATTAAATCAGATTGTACTTTCTAATTTAATTAATAACAAATCGGCTGACTTTAAACAAAGTGGTGGTCGACGTTTGTGGAGGTGGTGGATGGATCTTTGTGGTGGTGGTCGTTGGTGGTTGTGGTGGCTAAGGGTGGCGGTTTTCTTGGACTAAAGGTGTGTTTGGCTAGACAAAACAAACGACTGCACAAGAACAAACCGATAAGTACTTTCAAGTTCAATTCAAAGAGAGTTGATTAATCGATTTTGATCTCCGGAGGACTCTTTTTGGTGTTTTATAGACTCTTTTGATGAAAACGAAAGGAACGTCGTCAACGCAGCTTTGATACCACTTTGATACGAGGTTAGCCGTCGGTGGCCCGATCTTAGACATCCACAACTTGACAGAAAGACACAATGAAACAATGATTAGAAACAAGGAAAATTGGAACCTCTAAATGAAAGAATCGACTCAACAAGTAGGAAATGACGCATCAATGAGGCAAACTGGAAAACGAAAAACCAATGAAGAAAACAAATGGAAAACGATAAGGAAAGTTAGGATGGTTTGCCGACCCCTATTGTAGGTGTTAGAGAAAGGATCATTCCGGGGGCGGGGCGCACCATGACTACCTACATCGTTCACCGACGCCTCGGTCTCCTAGATCGTAGGGCACTGATCAGTGTGGTGACTCGCATCATAGCATAGACCGCAAGCATTGACTTGCTGTGCACCCTTCTTCACGAGCAGTTGCTTCATAAGATCTTTGAGTTCCCTTAATTCAGCATTTAGGGACTCATTCACCACATTGACGGACCTCACACTAGTCCATGCTGGTTGATTGCGAGCCTACTCAGATAAGATCTCAACTTTATCAAACGCTTGTGCTGGAGTCAAGTTCTCGTAACTGCCTCCGCAAGATGTATTCACAAGACGTTTATCATTGTCGCAGAGTCCCTCAATAATATAGCATATGAGGTCCTTGGCAAGATAGCCATGGTAGGGACAACTAGCGATGAGCCTCTTGTAGCGCTCATAATAATCGTAAAGATTCTCGTCCTCCCCTTGCTCCAAATTGCTGAGTTGCTTTTTTATAGAGGTTTGTTTGGAAGCAGGGAAGTATTTCTCTAGAAAGGCTTTCTTCATCTCAGCCCATGTGGTGATCGAGCCCGGCACCAAATAAAGGAGTCATTCTTTATTGGAGTCCTCTAATGAGAAGGGTAAAGCTCAAAGATTTATTTGATCTTCCGTGACATCGGTCGGCTTCATGCTCACACATACGGCGTGGAACTCCGTTAGATGTTTGTTCGGGTCTTCACCACTCAACCCATGGAATTTGGGTAAGTGGTGGATAAGCCCGGACTTAAGCTCGAACTTGACGCCCTCCCCAAGATCGGGAACTGAACAACCAGCCGCTATTGCTGAAGATTGCGCAAAGTGAGTTGGCGAATAGTTTGCTCCGGCATGACTTCTTCTGGTTCAGAATCTGAGAAAGAGAGTGGGTCGAGAAGATTGTAGGATGCAAAAGCTCTGGGAGCACTCCTAATCTTCCGAAGAGTCCTATCAATTTCTGGATCAAAGCGAACAAGAGAAGTATTAGTAGAGTAGGTACGGACCATAAGATAGGTCCGAACCCAAAGGGTGTTTCTAGGCTCGAACCGCGGGCGCGCCGAGGGGGCCACGGTCGCGGTTCTAGCATAGAAAACAAAAATGCACAAAAATCAATCAAGAGAAAGGATTCCCCGGCAACGGCGCCAAAATTTGACTCGGCTTAAATCGTTGTGCCAAAATAAGAGATAATAACCCTAAACAAGCAAGCACAATTATAGCAAGCACGTAAGGGTAAGAACCCAAGAGAATCAGTTTCTTAATTAGATTTAAGTTTGTCTCATGCAAGGCAAACAAAAGGGGGGATTTGAGAGAGGTTTCAATCAATATTAACAGGCAGAGTTCATTCAATCAATTCCACTTTAGTAATCCGTTGATCATGAATTCATCCACTTCTTTATGTTCCTAGGTCAATTCCAATCCTTATCTTAATTATTCGCTAGTCCACGGTCCTAGCAAAACTATGATATGAACAAGGACGCTTAATTCAAATCATGCAATACACACAAGGATAATAGGAAATCGAATCATGCAATCAAGCTACGAGTCTCATGCACAAAACAACCATTGAATACTCTTCCCTAAACTAGTCCACGGTCCTAGAATAGAGTTGTTTCGAGAATAGGAAAGATGCATAGACAACAACCAATCCTAATTTAAACAATAGATTAAACAAGTTGATCAGGCTCATATAATCAAACAAAGATCATGATATGAAGCACAAGAGTATCAATAAAGACCTAGTGATAAAGAAGTTACCAGAATTTCACAACTTCATAATAAAGCTTCCTTGATTGAATAAATTCCAAGGGAGATTAGTTCTCCATTACAAAGAAAACAAACAGTTTTATTTGATATGAATTGAGATAAGAGATACCTAAAACCTAAGGTTGGCTCCTCCTTATATAGCCCAAGGAACATTCTCCCCGAGATAGATAAAGAAAGAGGCGAAAGATAGAAAAGGAAACAAGATAGAAAAGAAAAGATTTTGGCCGTTTCAGAATCCGGCACCACCGCGACCGCAGCGCTCCCACCGCGCCCGCGGCGGGTCTATCTTGGGGTTGGTCAAGTCGGCTTCTACCGCGACCGCGTCCATGGCGGCGCGACCGCGGCCTTCACAGGTGTTGAACATCATCGCTTTCCTTCACCACGGCCGCGGCATGGGCGAACTTGTCATCACTTTAGCTCTAAAAACTCTTGATTCTTCATAACTCGTGTCTTCGGTCTTCGTATTACAATAACGCTCAAATCTAACCTGAACACTCTCAATAACACTCTAAAATACAAGAGTTAACCCATACAAAATAGGCCGAATCACAAGGTGTTACTTCGGTGTCGGTTAGAAGAGCCTCGTCGATAGGCACAAACTTGGCCTAAATGAGGTTGTAGTTCTTAGTTGTATGCGTGCCCCTCATGCGCAAGATTTTTTGTTCACTATCCCTATTTATGGCTTGGGGCAAAGGATGAATCATTGTCAGTTTCATTTTGTGTTGTGCTCCATACTTATCATACCTATGTTCTCGGATGGTAGTATTTGCCCTTAGTTGCAATGCTCCTAGGATGGACAAATGTAGGGATCATGTTGTCCACTACTTTAGTGAGGTGGGTGTAAAGTTCAGACATAATTTTGTGCATGATATACTTGTGGATATTTGCTCCAAAGTCGGAATTGCCTAGTGGAAGGATGCTCCTATGAGTTTGCTCTTATAGAATGGGCAAGGTTCTTTAATTAACATCAGGGTAAAGATGCTTGTGTGGATGTGACTAGAGTATCTCCCTTTGCTGGTGCGCGAGTGAGCTCTTGGACACTTGGGTTGGCCTTGCACAATGTCATGGAGAAGAAAAGGAAGTAGTATCAGTCCAAATGTGAGAAGCACGGTTATAAAATGATCCAATTTGCTTTCTCTACATTTGGGGAATTGGACAAGGAAGTTGTGGACATAGTTTTACGTATCAAGTCTCTTTCTATTAGCCATTCCAATGCTAAGAGTGGTGTTTTTGTTTTTCATATATTGAGTTTTTGCATTTAGAAGTGTGTGGGGGCCCAACTTGTTTCTAGACTCCCATACAACTTTAAATAACATTCATATATTGATATCTTTGGTTTGATCTTTTAAAAGTACATTTAAAAAGATAAAAAGCACTTTTTTAGAAATACATGATTATAACCCTTAAATGTGGTGGTTCAATTTTTATAAACTAAAGTTCATATTTAATATGTTAAAAGTTCAATTTACGTGTACTAGAAGCTCAATTTGGTATTTGTATGTGTTCAATTTCTTATACAACAAGTTCGCTTTTTTTTTTCTACTGTTAGTTCATTTTTTGTTTACGATAAGTTCGACATATTATTCTCTTTTTTTGAAAATGAAAATAAATCAAAAAAAATTTAAAAACAAAATATTTCGCATGTATTTAAAAATAAAAAATTTAAAATGATCTAGATCATACGTTACATGGTAAAAAGGTATATCGAATGAATGAGATTACTCCTCAACATAAGGGGTTGTCCTCACTACAAGGACTCTCCTCATCGAAACCTACCTCTAGTACATTAATCTTACAAGTTTTGATTTGTAATCTTTATTTTTTTATGAAACTATTGTGTTGAATGAAAAAAATAACCAAAAACAATTAATTTTATTCTTAAATAAATGAAAAAAAAATTGATTTTGCTAGCAATGTTGACCAAAAAAAGATTCCGCTAATCTTTAACTAAAACAATTCTTAACAAACTATTGTGTTCCATGAGATTATTACCAAAATTACATTGATCAAGCTATTGTGTTCCTGACATCATTGACCTTCAGACATAGCTTTTTCCGTCACCGTGTCCATAAACAAAGCAATCTCTATAACGACCGTCAAATCCAACCTTCTCAATGGTCACAAATAAAGAATGGAATTGACAAATTCTAGCATTCCTAATGAAAATCATATCATGTCTTCTCAACCGACGTTGAAGGCACTATTGAGCACATTCACGAATGAAGGGACCAAACATGTCAAGGTGACATTCGTTAACATCTAAACCACCATTTACCTTGTAAATGGTGGTTTAGATGATATGTAAATAGTTGTTCTGAGGATTTATAATTGTTGGTTTATTAATATATATTTAGATTTATAACATGATGGGGCAGAAGGAAAATAGTGATTTGTGGCATATGAGGTGTAAAATAATTATATTTAAATATGACGGGGCAGAAAAATAATATGATGTGGCATATGATGTGTAAATATAATATGACATGACATAAGCAAATAGAGATTTGTGACAAAATCCTATGTGGCAAAATCACGACGTAAAGAGAATGTGTTATTCCTTTAATGGTTTTCAATATATAAAAGATTCACGATTTTATTAGTTTTGCATCATTCAACATATATTTGGATTCAACTGTATCATCGAACAAACTCAAGCTTATCCAATTTTAGGGAATTATTAGTCAATTTTGAACACCAAAGATGACATGTATTTGTCAATTATGATCGAAGAGTGTTGTTATCAAGGACTTGGATATTCATTGATCCAGTTTGCCCTGAGTGAACCACTTTCATCGAGGTGTATTTCAATCCTCTTGTGATTGTTGTGGTCTGAGGGTTGGATGACGATTTAATTCTAGGCCCCAAGGCTTAAAAAGGTGACGAGTTCATGGTTTTTAAATGTTACAAGATCCCTTCATATCGATTACCTTTTTTCGGATGGAGGTAGGTGGGCTCCAAATCATTCGTGAGTGAAGCGGGCTACAATACGACGTGTGTGACCCAACCCAACAACATCATCGGCCAAAAGAGTAGAAATATCGGTAAGCGGCAAGTTCAATATATGATGACTAAGGGGGAGCGAATGAGCAAGAGATGCAAGTTTGTCAGCAATCTTGTTGGCTTCTTTATGCGTGTGCCAAAACTGGAGGATCCAGCCCCTACGAGCAAAGCCTTGCGCATGGCGCGTCAAGATGGAGAGGGTGTGATTACTAAGGATTTTGGAATGTAGGAGCTTGATGGCAAGCAGCAAGTCCGACTTGATGATCACTCTACGACAACCTTGACCCTAGGCCAACTCAAGACCCTTAAGCACTCCCTAGAGTTTTAAAGTCAAGATCGACGCGACACCTAGATTACTGGCAAACCCGGCGACCAAACTGTTGTCATCATCTCCCAGAATACCTCCGGCGGTTGCTCGACCTTGAATTACCGATCCATCGTTGTTGAGCTTCAAACAACCATTGTTCGTTTTAATCCAAGCCACGTTGATTTCCTTCGAAGAGACAATGGTGGGTGATATGGAGTTGGTGGTGAGGTTTTTGGCAAAATGTCAATGATGTAACAATGGAGGAAACTGAGCTTGTCGGGAGGAGGTGAGTCGACAATAAACACCCTATTGTTGTGCCATCGCCAGAGCCACCAGATTGTGGTACTGAAGGCAATGTTGTCGAGAAGGTCATCGTTGAACTCAAAGTTGCTCTACAGCCCTTGGATCACCCACTCAAGTTGGTCAGAGTTGAAGGAATGTTAGGAGGAACCGGGATTTAGAAGACAACACCAAATATCTTTGGCATGTGGGCAGTCTCTGAGGATGTGCATTATAAATTCGTCTTGATTGCAATAGCGGGTATGCGCCATTCAACTTGCAAGGTGGCGTCGAAATCATTTTTTGTTGGTGAAGACACGACAACGCACTACCAGCCAAAGGAAGGTCTGAATGCACACGGGAACAAGCGTGGTCCAGATCAGCTTGTATAGGGTTCTTCACTTGAAGCGCCCCCGATTCCAGAATTACAACCAATAGCCGTTCGACACCGAGTATTCAGTATTTGGATATGGCTCCCAACACAACCAGTCTGAGTCACCTGCATCGCCAAATATATACACCTTAGGGAGCTTGAGAAGGGAAGCATTAGGTAGAAAGTTACCAAGGATATTTCAATTCCAGCCCTCTAGAGGGGACCAAAATTCCCACATAACTTTATTATGAAACCAAGGGTTGCCTCGTAGGAGATGATTTGCACAAGCAGCCTAGCCTCCAACCAGGCGTCTTCGAGGAGACAAGATGTTCTACCATCGCCAATGAGCCATTTGACACCCTTATAGACAACCTCATCAAAACTCCATGTTGGGACGCTATCAAGGACGCTTGCGTGCTTGGTAGTGTGCCCACAACCGTCCCTTAGTTTTGATATGACGAACTCACTTTGATTCTAATAAATTTGTCCAAGTATTCAGGAACGCCAACGACAAAAGGACAACAAGTGTGTGGAGCGTTTCCTAGGCTTAGAGACGCTAGCTAACAGGAAGTAAGGACCAACAAGAGACTACTTGAGCAAGGACGGAGTCCCAAGCAAGTAGGAACGCAAAGCCAAGCGTCCTTACTCACTAGCCGACAAGATGACATCACTCGACAATTTTTGATCATCCAAGGACACGTGGAGACCGATCCTGGAGCAGAGTCCAACACTACGTGGCGGACGATCCTGTAGCAGAGTTCATCAACACGTGGCGGCCAATCCTGTAGCGGAGTTCATCACACACAACTGGATGCAGGAAGCTTCCTTATCACCGCCATACTACGTGGAGGAAGATCCTGTAGCCATGTCCACGAAGGGCATGATCGTCCCAGAAGAATGATGACCTTCCCCAAGTCCTATAAATAGCCCCAAGGCATTTATTGTGACGCCAACGCTTTCAGAGAATATTCAGAGAGAATCAAAGGAAAACGACTCACTCAAGAACACGAAGAACTAGCTCAAGAACTCAAGAACAGTGCTAAGACTTGTGCTAGATCGAGTGAGAGTTGTAACCAAAATCACAAAACAGTTTGTATTCAGAAAAACCCAAAAAGAGAAAGAGAGTCCTACGAAGTACTGTAGGACGTCGGGATAGAGTCCTTTAAGAGATTGAACTTGCTTAAGTTGTAGCCTTAGAGGA
The DNA here is from genome assembly GCA_934048045.1 of Polygonum aviculare. Lineage (NCBI taxonomy): Eukaryota > Viridiplantae > Streptophyta > Magnoliopsida > Caryophyllales > Polygonaceae > Polygonum > Polygonum aviculare. Next base: position 24,335,178 of record OW204026.1, read on the forward strand.
GTCCTTTACTAGTGGACTTAGGGAAAAGCTAAGTGCCAGAGAATTGTAAAGACCAGCCAGTACAACTGTAAGGACGTTCAATATAAAGGAAAAGCTATTCAAAAATCCTCCAAGGAGGTAGAGGTTTACACTCAAGGACTACTTGGTCTTGAGTGGTTCCTCTATAATTCACTGTGTTCATCTTTACTTGTTTAGTATTTTATTTCCACTGCATTACTCAAGGACGCCCCTACTCCTCGTAGGGACGCCTGACCAAAGGACGCCTTTACCAAAGTAAAGGACGTTCCTCAGTACTAACGATCCAACAATTGGTATCAGAGCAGGCGCTCTAGATTCTTACTGAGTTGCAGGTAAAAGATGGACATGGAACCAATTGGAATCTCTTTCGTGAAGCCTCCGCGCCTGACGGACGGAAATTTTAACCGCTGGAAGATTAGGTTTGAGAACTTCTGCAGGAGTCAGAACTATCAATGCTGGAGAGTGATCATGAAAGGTGACCTTACCGTTCCTGCTGACAAGAAAGATAAAGAGGACGAGTGGGGTCCTGATGAATTCAAGCTCATGGAAACAAATGCTAAGGCAATATGCTTCCTTCAAGCGTCCCTTTGCGAGAGGGACGCCACCTGAGTCAGCAATTTGGCAACAGCCAAACTACAGTGGGAAGCTCTCGAGAAGTACCACGTGGGTACGGCTGAGATGAAGGAAGACGTTCAGCTCGAAGTCAAGAGAGAGTTCTATGCTTTCAGAATGTTGCCCAATGAAACAGTTAAGCACTACTCATACAGTTTTGAAGCTCTTGTCACCAAGATGAGGAACTTGGGTATCCCAGAAGCTGAAATTTCAATGAGGAACAGAGTTCAAGTGGTCATTGATGGACTAACAGGAAAGTGGAACTTTGATAGAACCACATTCAAGGAAAATACAGCTAACAAGACTCTAGATATGGAAGAGATCTATGGGAAGCTGAGAGGATATGAAGCAAGGAGGGACTCCGATTTGGCTGAGCTAGCACGGAATCCTCAGACAGATCTAGCCTTGATGACATCAACACCAAAGTACGCTGAGTATCAGCGTCGCCAAAGAGAACTTGCTTTAATGGTGGAAACCAATAAAAATGAGAACCGTGAGAAGATGCGCGTTCAAGCTTTAAAGGAGAAAGAAAGCAAGACTAAGGAACAACTTGATGAAGAAGAAGAACTTGCTCTTATTCACAAAGCTCTCCGTTCTTATGGCAAAAGGAACAAATATTTCAACAAACACAAGATGCCTTTCAAGAAAGAAAGTCCTAAGTACACTGAGGCAGAGATGAAAGAACTTACCTGTTACAAATGTAACAAGAAAGGACACTTTGCTAAAAAATGTACGACGGGAATGTCCTCAAAGGAAATGAAGACAAAGGCCCTCATTGGAGCGTTCGCATCTGCATGGGATAATGTCAGTTCTGATGATGAAGAACCCGATGAACAAGCGGCGTACATAGCTATTGAGGACGCCTCTGATAATGAACAAGTGGCGTACATGGCTATGGAGGACGCCACAGTTGTTGAGGAGGACGCTCCGAAATCTGAAAATGAGGTAACTCGTGAATCTATGATGAGTTCCTTAGAAAATTGTTCTAAATTCAAGCTTATTAAACTCATTGGTAAAATCATGGAAGAAAGCGTAGTCATGCAACACAAGATGGATGAACTTGAACTTGAAAATTAAAATATTTTGGTTGAATGTGAGAACTGTGCTACAGTGTCTTTGCAACTAGAGTCCTTATGTGAAGAAAGCAAATCCCTAAAAACTGAAGTGATGTGTCTTAAACTAGAGAACGCAAAGCTTAGGGAAGAAGTAAAGGTGTTAGGAAAGAATCCTATCATTGAGGAAGTTAGACCAATGGTTTTTGTCCCAGCCAAGAGAGGACTAGGTTTTGAGTCTGACACTAGGAACTCTCTCCCTAGCAACTTTGAGGCAAGCAAAACTTCAGAACTTGAACTTGAAAGGGAGAAAACCAAGAATCTTCTTGAAAGAATTAGAGTCCTAGAGAGTGGAGAGAAAGGTCAAGAGGACTACTACACTAACTCCACTAGTCATAGGATCTATAAGAAAATTGCTAAAGAGGAAGGTTCTAAAGTTTGTAACCCTCAAAAGATGAAAGAAAACAAAATTCAACGTCCCAACAAGAAGTACTACCTTGGTACTTACTATAGGACGTGTTGGTATTGTGGACAAGGAGATCACTTCAAATATGATTGCTTAAAACTCAAGGAAGATATTGAAATTGGAAAAGCTGGTAGGACTTAAAATGAAAATACTAAGTCCGTCCCTAAGGCTAACCCTAGGCGTTTTAGAAGCTCTAGGAACTCTTTCCGAAAGCATGCTATTTCAAATGATGTGAATATAAATGACTACATGCCAGAACCAGAGTTCTATTACTGTAACGAACCAGGTAAGCAACACCTTGCCTAGGTCGCCAAACACTAACTGTGTTTTGGCAGGTGAAAGTGAGGGGACGCCCGTGGATCATTGATAGTGGCGCCTCAAACCATATGACAGGAAGCCAGATCCATCTCACTTCTATCCAAAGTAGTGTCACGGGAGGAACTGTCTCGTTTGGCAACAAGGGCAAAGGAAAGATCAAAGGAACGGGAACTGCCATTCTCAATCCGTCCATCAAAGCAACAAATGTCAGTCTTGTTGAAGGACTTGGCTTCAATCTCCTAAGCGTCTCTCAAATGTGTGATCAAGGTGAAAACCTAGTTACATTTGACTCAAAGGAGTGCCTCGTCATCAACAAGAAATCAAACAAAGTTGTTCTCAAAGGAGTACGCCAAAACAATGTCTACATCTTCAACCAAGAGTTCAAGCCTAAATCAGAATTATGCCTATCTGTTTCAAAGGAGGACGCTGACCTCTGGCATCGCCGTCTCGGTCATGCTGGACCAAGCACAATCCTCAAGCTGCACCAAAGAAATCTTGTGAAAGGACTTCCCCGAATTGATCCTGAGAAAGTTGAACAGTGTGAAGCTTGTATCAAAGGGAAGCAAACAAGAACGTCCTTCAAGTCCAAGAACGAAGTCAGTACGAAGAAGCATTTGGAACTTCTCCACATGGATCTTTGTGGACCAATGAAGACGCTGAGCTACGGTGGAAAGAGATACATTTACGTTCTCGTAGATGATTTTTCTCGATTCACTTGGGTTCTTTTCTTGGTGTCAAAAGCAGATTGTTTCAATGCATTCAAAGTCTTCATCAAACAAGTGGAAGTTGCCCATGAGACGCCTCTCAAAGCCATACGATCAGACCATGGGACGGAGTTCCAAAACTCAGAGTTCCTGGCCTACTGTAATCAACATGGCGTCTCTCACAACTTCTCAGCTCCAAGGACTCCTAAACAAAATGGAATTGTGGAAAGAAAGAACACGACGTTGGAGGATATGGCAAGGACTTTTCTCTTGGCAAATAGCGTCCCCAAGTACTCTTGGGCGGAAGCTATTGCTACAACATGCTACATCATTAATCGTGCCATAATCCGTCCTCTGCTGAAGAAGACGTCCTATGAGTTGTTGAATGGAAGGAAGCCTCGCATTGATTATCTCAGAGTTTTTGGATGCATGTGTTTCGTCCACAACAACGACAAAGAAAGACTTGGAAAGTTTGATGCAAGGAGTGATGAAGCCATATTCCTTACTCTCTCACCAGCAAAGCATATAGAGTTTTCAACAAAAGGACTCTAAAGCTTGAGGAGAGTATTCATGTTGTGCTCAAAGAGAGTTCTTCTCACAAAGAAAAACCATGTAAGAAAGAACGCTCTCTCTCACAACAGCAGGATGACTCAGAAGACGACGTTGAAGATTGGTCCTCTGGAAAATCCTATGTTCCTAAGAACGCTTCTCCAAATCCTGAAGAAGTCTCAGTGGACTCTCCTAGTGTTGTTTAGGGAGTTCCCTCTCGTAGCGAATCCCCAGTTCAACAAGATGTGTGGCTGAATCAAGTCAACAAGATGAGCAACGACAATGTGTGGACGCTCTCTCTGAGGGGGAACACACTGAGGACGATGCTCAAGATGATAGTGATGATTCTGATGGAGAGATTGATCCAAGATTTGCACAATTGTTTCAAAGGGAGTCCCGCTTCTCTAGGGACCACCCAACATCTCAGATTGTCTCAGATGCTTCTCAAGGAGTTCAAACCAGGTCAGCTGCGAGCAAGTCCCAAAGTGCAAATCTAGCTTTTTGTGCGTTCAATGCCTTTGTCTCTATGGTGGAACCAAAGAACATCAAGGAAGCACTTAAGGATGCTGACTGGATTCAAGCAATGCAAGAAGAACTCAACCAGTTTGAAAGGAACAAAGTTTGGACCCTCGTCCCTCGTCCCAAAGGCAAAAACATCATAGGGACGCACTGGGTGTTTAGGAATAAGCTTGATGAAAGTGGACATGTGTCAAGGAACAAGGCGAGACTTGTGTCTCAAGGATTCAAGCAAGAGGAAGGCATAGACTATGATGAGACCTTTGCAACTGTTGCTAGAATTGAAGCCGTTCGCCTTCTCATTGCCTTTGCCGCACACAAGGGATTCAAGTTATTTCAGATGGACGTCAAGACTGCCTTTCTCAATGGAAAACTCAAGGAGGAAGTGTATGTTGTTCAGCCCCCTGGCTTCGAGGACGCCTCTCACCCAGATCATGTGTAATACTTGGACAAAGCGCTCTATGGACTCAAGTAAGCCCCTCGTGCATGGTACGACAGGTTTGCGTCCTTTCTTTTGTCTCATGGGTACACAAGAGGTTCAATTGATAAAACCTTGTTTATTAAGAAAGTTCACAAGGACATTTTAATTGCTCAAGTCTATGTTGATGATATAGTCTTTGGTAGTACTAACATGAAACTTGTAGATGAGTTCAAGTCCCTAATGAGTAGTGAGTTTGAGATGTCCCTCATTGGAGAACTCAATTTCTTCTTGGACTTCAAATCAACTAACTCAAGGAAGGGACGCGTATTCATCAACAAAATAATGTCCGTGAGATGCTTGAGAAGTACGGGATGAACACGTCCAAGCCCGTTGCAACCCCTTGTTCTCCAAATTCGCGTCTCTACGCAGATGAACAAGGAAAGGACGTTGATCAAAAGCTATATAGAGGAATGATTGGCTCTTTGCTCTATTTGACCGCAAGCCGTCCCGATATCATGTTTGCCGGTTGCTTGTGTGCACGCTTCCAGGCGAATCCAAAGGAGTCCCACATGCAAGAAGTCAAGAGGATCTTTCGCTACCTCAAAGGACGCGACGATCTTTGTCTTTGCTACCCTAGGAAGACGTCCTTCAAGCTTGTTGGCTACTCGGACGCTGATTACGCTGGTCACATAATTGATAGGAAAAGCACTTCAGGAATGGCACAGTTCCTTGGTTCATGCTTAGTCTCTTGGGGATCTAAGAAACAGAACTCTGTGGCGCTTTCAACTGCGGAAGCTGAGTACGTTGCTGCTGCCTCGTGCTGTTCACAAGTCATTTGGATCAAATATCAGCTTGAGGACTACGATATCAATCTGATAAGAACTGTGAAGTAAGAATCTCACAAACACAGTAGGTTTGCCAAGGGAATCCCTTAACGTTTTCTTGAGTTCATAATTAAAAGAAAGTCTGCCTTACAAAGGGAAATCTGACCTATTTAAAGGACTTAGCTATAACTGAATTATAGATAAAACTAACTACCCACTAATCCACTAATTGAAACTGACATTCTAATCTGAAACTGACTTCCACTACTAAGCTAGAAAACAGGAATTAGATAATTAATTAATTAAAACACACTAATCTGGATTCTTTGTAGCACGTGGACATGTATCACAATCTTGAAACTATTCCCATTCGCTGTGATAACACAAGTGCTATTGAAATTTCTAAGAATCCTGTTTTTCATTCATGCACAAAGCATATTCATATAAGGCATCATTTCTTGCGTGATAATGTTGAACTAGGACTCATTAGTATGGAGCATGTAAGGACTGAAGACCAAATAGCTGATATTTTCACTAAGGCGCTTGATAGACGTCCCTATGAGCATCTAAGGTTGCTCGTGGGGATGATAACTTTTAAGTAGAAAGTCCCATTCTACTATTCCCTCGATGATTGGCTATGTTTAGTAGATTCTAAGTGTTTAAGGACTGTTATGCATTGAATTCATATTTGCAAGGACGCTAGTCTAAAACTTCATGTGTTTGCTACTTTGGAACGCCATTCAAATTTCTCTATTTGTCTTGAAAAGAGTATCCCTGATCACCCAACCCGTATCATAAGCCGAAATGATGGGAACTCTAAGCTTACCCAAGCCGAGAACTCTGCAAAAGCGTCCTATGAGCTTCATATTTTCTTTTACGAGACGTACTTGCTTTGTTCTCAAATGGTTTGCAAGGTGATCACAAGGACGGTTGTCAAGGTTATTGGTTTGCTTGAAGAGGTAAATTTTTGCTAACTCTGAGAGGACGCTCCGGGTTTGTAAGAGAGGACGCCAGTTCAGTTTTGAGAAGAAGTTAAGAATCAGAAATTTGAACTTTTGAAAGTTTGAACAGTGACCGTTGCAATTGCTTAAATCTTAAGGGGGAAGTTTTACCACGTGTCGCACAGAAAATCAGTGGTAATTACAGTTTGTGCCACCGCTTCCTCTATATAAGGCTAGAACAGTTGCTCTCAAAATTTATTATTCTCAACAACTTCCCTGCTCTCATCACAGCTCTCTCCTCTCTCTAGAATTCCGACGAGTTTCTCTCTCTACAATGCATCAGAAACATGTCTCAACTATGAGGGAACGCTGCCGGATCTTCTGCCGGCAGTAAGAGAATAAAATTGGTGAAGTCCCACACAATAGAGAAGCCCAAGCCTATCGTTTTGAACGAATCCCTTGTGGACTTCATCAATAGGAAGCCCAGAACGTTGTACCAACTTATAAGGGAAAGAATGGACAAGCCTGATGTAAAGCAGGACGCTGAGAAGACCCGGAACTATGAGAGGTTCATAGATCGATTCGTCATCCATGGCCTCCACAAGACGGATTATAAGGACTTACCCGGGAGGATGGACGACGTTCTGTTCTTCTCGCAATTTGGTGGTGAGAATCTTGCTCCCTTACTTGATCTCATACCATATTTGCACAATGCCGTCCTACCCGATTTCCCCATGTATCCCAAAGACTCCCCCGCCTATCAAATGCTTGAAAATAGGCTGCCAAGTCCTTCTCCTCCACCACAAAAAGACGTTTTCCCTCTAAGCGTCCAACCCCATCGTCCCCCCTGTCAAAATCATCCAAACCAACGCAAATAGTGGACAAGTTTCCACCTCATCTAAAGGAGGGACGCTCCAAAAAGATCCACGATCCCAGGCCCCTCAAAAAGGCCAAGTCCTCTCGCGTCCCCTCCTCCACAAAAAGGCCTTCCTCCACAAAAGGCCCCTCCAAACTCTCCAAGCAATCCACTCCTCCTCCACCAAACCCTCTCAAAATTGTCTAACTTCCAACTCCTCCTCCGTCCCCCAAACCTTCAAAAGCAAACGCTCTCATCCCCTTCCAACCCACTCCCCGTTCCTCACCTATTAATTTTGCCAACTTCCCATCCGCCCCGGCCCACATCTCCCCACCCAAGGACCCCGAGACTCCAAGGTCCCGTCGTCCCTCTTCAGAAAGTGGCCCGGAGGACGTCGAGCAGCGTTCCACCCTCGAGCACACTTTTTGCCGCCGCAAAACAGGTGAAAAGCCTAAAGTGTTGCTTGCTCAGGAAGTGGCAGCACTAGAATCCGTCTCCTCATCTAGTTCCTCAAGCTCAAGCTCTTCTGAGAAGAGTAACCAAGGAACTCCTGCTGGTGAGTCCTCCCCTTTTGTCGATATAACTGGGGACTCCAATGATGAGGCTGAGAACGCTGAAGCCGAGTTCGCTAAAGCTGCTCCTACTGCAGAAATTGTTGAAGTAGTTGAGGACGCTGGCGAGCACCAGGTCGCTCATAAGGACGCCGAGCCTTCTCTCTCTGATGAGCTCGAGCGTGATGCTACTGAAATCCCACCCTACAACCAATCCCTTCCCCTACTCAATCCCCTCCCAACTCCACAAGAAAACCCCTCCCCCACAATCCAAACAGAATCCCTCCAAGTCCCTGCGGATGCTGAGCCCAACACTGAAAATCCATTAGAAGCTCAGGACGCAGCGGACACGTCCCAAGGCAGAGCTCCCTCCGATGCAGAACAGGCCACAGTTGGTGGTAATGATGAAAACGCACAAGGCACTGAGGACGCTGCTGGCCAGGACGATGCTGAAAAAGAGTCCGAGGACGATGCTGATGAAAGTTCTGATGATGAGGACTTTGAGTCCCCAAAAGGCAAAAAGAAGCGCAAGGACGATGGCGCTCCTGTCAACGTTCTAGGCCCCTTGGTCTACTCAGTAAATGGCTTGCCTCATTCACCAAAGAAAAAGAAGTTCTGGAGTTTCTTGAGCTTCTCAGATTTCAAGGATGGCTGAACGTCGGACCCGCTCCTACTGAAGTTGATAAAGAATAGGTCCGAGCGTTCTACAAAAGCTTGCACTACAAGTCCAAGGACAGTTCTCTCCACTTCAAGATAGAGGACGAGAAAGCCTTTGTCAATGAACGCCAAGTCCGTGCCTTCATGGGACTGAGCACTCAAAAGCCGCCATCCAACGCTCTAAGCTCCCTTCCAGAGAATGGTTTTGAGATGACAGAGGACGAAGAAGTTGCTATGATTGAAAGAGTCTTCCAGGGAAAAAGACCTAATAGACTTGACAGGGTGGCTCATGTGTTAAGCAAAGTCGGCGCCATTGCACATTACTTTATCTGCCGCGCCGTCCTTCCCAGGCAAGAGAAGCGTTCTATAGTTCAAACACATGACATCATTTTAATAGACGCTTTTCTCGAACGCCGACCCATCAATATTGCCAGAATTGTAATGCAACATATGGCTAAGTGTGGGAGGAAGAGACACGCTTTGCCATACCCTGGGTTAGTCCAACTGATTCTCTTGTCGCAGAACGCCTATGATGACTCTGCTCCCAAAGAACTGCTCGGGTTGAACTGGAATATCAAGAAGGGACTTGTTGAAATAAGGCACAATGAGGAACTGCCCTCAATCAAGAAGCAGTTGGAAGCTGAAGCTGAGGAAGCCAAGAAGAAGGCTGAGCAAGAACTCCTCGCTCAAGAAGCAGAACACGAGCGTCTTGCCTCTATGCATCAAGAGCCCATTCATGTAGAAGAGCCCGCAGTTAACTTTGCAGCTCTCGATCAGATGTTGTTGGCAGCGTCCCCTCCTGCTTCTGTACCTCATGAGGACGCTCCTTCTTCCAGCTCTGGTCCCACGCCTATTCCTGCCCCTGCTAATCCAGAACAGCATCCTCCCGCAGAACTTATGGGTGCTATTTTGATCAATCAGTGTCTTATCTTCTCTGCTCTCAAGGACTTGTCTTCGGCACTCACCAAGTCGGCAGAACTTCATGATCAACTTCTCAAGTTTTACCAAGATCAAAGCCGTCCTCAGTGATCGCCGTCCTCCACCTCTTTATCCCTCATTGTTTTGCCTTTGCTTCTTTTGTTTGAAAACACTTGATCTTTTGATCGTTGGTTTGTAATAACCGTACTCTCTTTTGTTTGAATGGCAATTCAACTATTTGTGTGCATATGTTTGTTTAAGCGTTTCACTGCTTATAGTTGTGTGTACGTGCTAACGTCCTTATCACTTGTTATCCTTTTCGATGATGCCAAAATGGGGAAGTGTAGTTTTGCAGAGATGCGCTATGAAATAGTTATCTAGAATAAGCAAGTGTTAAGGGGGAACTATTAAGTGAAAGGTCTTTGGAACGCCATGCTAGAATAAAAGTGGACGCCTAGAAAGTTTTCTAGGATGCGACTCTCTCCCTAAAATCCAAATGTTAGAGAATCAAAGAATGAAAACTTGTGCTTACTGTAATTTCTCTAAGTGTTAGAGGACGCTTCTAAGTTTTCATGCATGTTAAGTTCCAATGCCAAAACTATTTTGTTGAAGAGTTTGTCATCATCAAAAAGGGGGAAATTGTTGGGACGCTATCAAGGACGCTTGCGTGCTTGGTAGTGTTCCCACAACCGTCCCTTAGTTTTGATATGACAAACTCACTTTGATTCTAATAAATTTGTCCAAGTATTCAGGAACGCCAACAACAAAAGGACAACAAGTGTGTGGAGCGTTTCCTAGGCTTAGAGACGCTAGCTAACAGGAAGTAAGGACCAACAAGAGACTACTTGAGCAAGGACGGAGTCCCAAGCAAGTAGGAACGCAAAGCCAAGCGTCCTTACTCACTAGCCGACAAGATGACATCACTCGACAATATTTGATCATCCAAGGACACGTGGAGACCGATCTTGTAGCAGAGTCCAACACTACGTGGCGGACGATCCTGTAGCATAGTTCATCAACACGTGGCGGCCAATCCTGTAGCGGAGTTCATCACACACAACTGGATGCAGGAAGCTTCCTTATCACCGCCATACTACGTGGAGGAAGATCCTGTAGCCATGTCCACGAAGGGCATGATCGTCCCAGAAGAATGACGACCTTCCCCAAGTCCTATAAATAGCCCCAAGGCATTTATTGTGACGCCAATGCTTTCAGAGAATATTCAGAGAGAATCAGAGGAAAGCGACTCACTCAAGAACACGAAGAACTAGCTCAAGAACTCAAGAACAGTGCTAAGACTTGTGCTAGATCGAGTGAGAGTTGTAACCAAAATCACAAAACAGTTTGTATTCAGAAAAACCCAAAAAGAGAAAGAGAGTCCTACGAAGTACTGTAGGACGTAGGGATAGAGTCCTTTAAGAGATTGAACTTGCTTAAGTTGTAGGCTTAGAGTAGTACTTTACTAGTGGACTTAGGGAAAAGCTAAGTGCCAGAGAACTGTAAAGACTCGCCAGTACAACTGTAAGGACGTTCAATATAAAGGAAAAGCTATTAAAAAATCCTCCAAGGAGGTAGAGGTTTACACTCAAGGACTACTTGGTCTTGAGTGGTTCCTCTATAATTCACTGCGTTCATCTTTATTTGTTTAGTATTTTATTTCCGCTGCATTACTCAAGGACGCCCCTACTCCTCGTAGGGACGCCTGACCAAAGGACGCCTTTACCAAAGTAAAGGACGTTCCTCAGTCTTAACGATCCAACACTCCATTTGATCCCCCTTTCCAAAGAGTTGAGGGACGGCAGCTGGTTGTTTGTTGCAGTTGGCCTGCAACAGTAGAGATGTCATATTTAGCAGTGACAAGGTCGCCCCACAAACTTGCACTTTCGTTCAAGAGACTCCATCCCATTTTGCCCAAGACCGCATCATTCATTGCACTGTCTGAACGGATGCCAAGACCGCCATCCTACTTGAGGAGGCAGATGTCATCCCATGACATAACATGGGCCATTTTCTCACCCCAAATGAAACCTTTATTCATCTTGTCGCATTCCTCCCAAACTTTTGAGGGGACTTTGATTGTATTCAAAGAGTAGTATGGGAGAGAGGAGAAAGCAGACTTAGAGAGATTTATCATGCCTGCCATGCTCAAAGTGTGATTCTTCCAACCCGAGAGTTTAGCAAGCATGTCCGCAAAGGTATCTTTTGAAAGAGGTTCATGGATAGCAGGCAGACCCTAAATAACCACCAAGGATTTTAGTGACACGAATTCCACACGTTTCTTCAAGTTCGTTAGCAATATCCCTGCTAGTGTTGGAAAAGACTAGAATCTTGGACTTGTCAATATTGATGTTTTGACCCGAAGCAACAGAGTAGCGATCAAGACATGCCATAATAGTTCTTAGCTGCGAAGAGGAAGCCTCCTCCATGACGATAATGTCTTCAGCGAAGAAAAGGTGTGATAGAGGTGGAGCACCTTGACAAACATAAACCGGCTTCCACTTACCCACTAGGACTTCACCTTCGATCAATTGGCTAAGTCTTTTAAGAGAAAACACAAATAAATAAGATGAGAGCGGGTCCCCTTTTTAAATGCCATAGTGAGGTGTGAAACTCCTCATCCCCTCCCCATTCCAAAGAAGCCGCATCGGGGGCGACGTCATACACTTTGACCCAACTAATCCAGGGTGAAGGGAGCTTTGCGTCTTCAAGTGCGTTAAGGGTGAAGTCCCATTTCAACTTATCAAAGGTATTTTCTAGGTCCAACTTGAGGAGCATCCAACGTTTGTCACCCCTGTTGTTTTCCATCGAATGAACAATCTCGTGGAAGATAGTACTGTTGTCAGTGATGGAGCAACCCTTAATGAAGTTGCTCTGAGTTGGGCTCACAAGTTTCAGCATGAGAGGTTTGAGGCGGTTAGCTAAGATCTTCGTAATGAGCTTATAAGTGACATTACAGAGGCTTATTGACCTGAATTGAGTGATTCTCTAGGGGTTGGCGGCTTTCTCCATGAGCGAGATGAGGGTCTCTTTGAGGCCATGTGGGAGGGAACCGGTGTTGAAGAAATTACGAATGAGGCCCATAACTGAGGTCTTCATAGTCTCCCAACAAATCTTATAAAAGATAGGTTGGAAACAGTCCAAACCCGACGCTTTATAGGATCCCATCTAGTTCAGGGCTTGTTTGATCTCGACAAAAGTGATTGGAGCAGTCATATGGGATATTTTAGAGCTTTGCAACAGCGAAAAGGTTCCTCTAGGGAGGCCAGCGAAAAGATATTCCATGGACCACCCACTAAAGTTGTCCAGAAATCTTTTTCGAGCTCGAACCGCATTGTCGAGTAGTGGTTGTGAAGGTCCATGATAACCATCCACCCGATTGGCTTCCACGTATCCTTGAGCCGCTTGTCGTGAACCTGGAAGGGAAGTGGTTTGCCAATGAGTTTCATGATGACCAATTTCTCCCAAGCCTTTGACAGAGCACTAGTAAGTAGGGGTGGCAATTCGGATAATCGGTTGGGTTTCATTCAGATAATTCGGTTTCGGATTATTCGGATGTGAACAGTATCGGATATAATCGGATAATCGGGAGCATTCGGGTCCGGTCAGATCGGGTCGGATATTCAAATTGTCGGATAACTCGGGTAAGTAGGTTATAACCGGTTAATTTAATTCGGGTTTCGGTTGAGTCGGTGTCGGGTTGAGTCGGTCTTTCAATTTTCGATTGAATCGGATTTCGGTTGAAGCGGTTTTCGGTTGAATCGGTTTTGGATGAATCGGTTTTGGATGAATCGGTTTCAGTTGAATTGGTTGCAGCTGAATCGGTTTTTGTTAAATCAATTTTTGATTGAATTGGGTCTCAGTAGAATTGTGTTTGTATAATTCGGTTTTGATAGTTCGAATAATGAATCATTCTAATTTTGATTTAACTATATTTTAAATAATATTTTTTTTTCTATATTTCAAGTGTACAACATAAACATATACCAATATAATGATATTAATATCTACGAGATCTTATACATTCTCAAAATCATATCCATTTTCAAGATCATATTCATATGCCAATAAATAAGATCTTATATTTTGTCAAACAAATATATCTTTAGTAATGAATGATAATATTAAATTATAAATATCTGTCAAATTATGATCAATTGTTTTAAATTAACATTAAAAAAAGATCAGTTCAGAAATACATGATTATACAATCTCTTACATTTGCAATTTTGTATTACAGTTCAAAAAAGATCAGTTCAAAAAAGATCAGTTCAGAAATACATGATTATACAAAATCATATCCGGTTATTCAGGTTTCGGTTAGAAATCGGATCGAGATGTTCGGATGTGTTCGGGTCATTCTTAATCGGGTTGTTTATACCTCCGGGTCAAATTCGGTCGAATTGAGTCGGTTTCGGATTTTATCTCGGTCGGTTCTCGAAACGGATAATTCGGTCGGTTAGTTCGGATCGGGTAAGATTTTTCCACCCCTACCAGTAAGCTCAAGTGAGAGAATGGTGTTCTGGAGGCCCCTCGGAACGTATGAGTAGTCAATGCATGTGTTGTCGATGAAAACATTGTCTCAAAGGATGGCATGCTGGTCAGCCTGGAGACCTTGCATGAGCTTATCTTTGAACGAGATTTTGGAAGGGGATTGTGTACCTGATTGCAGGGCCGGGAACTCCTTCGAAGGAGCGGTGGGAGATTCAGACATAGGAGTATCTAGGGGTTTAGGGGTAGGCTGGGGAGACATGCTTGCCATTGGCCAGCCGCCTAAGGGCGGAGCTGACAGGAATGTGGTTGATCGGAAGGGCTTAGATGAGATAGTTTAGTGAAAGAAAGCGCTTTTCATATTGATTATCTAGTGTCCAGTACAATACGTCAAATTCAATTGTAACCCTCTACCATATGGACATCACAAAGCAAGACAAAGCTGATGATTAGGCAAGGAGCTTTACAACAAAGACACAGTATAAGCTCAACCCACAAGAAAACTTGTCCAAAAGGATCAAACCCTCATTAAAATTTATTCTTATCTAGTTCCAATGTAATGATAAGTTCACTCCATGGCAACACACACGACATCGTGGGTTGCCAAGACATACAAATGTTTAATATACAAGCAAATTGACACCATAATTACACAGCCTCTGTGGCAGGAATACAAATTAGTCGAACAGAAGAACATGCTAATGAAATCATCATCTATTCATACAAACGCATTTAATCGTTTGCCGTTGTTCTAGCTTAAATCCTGATTTCAATGAACAAAAAATATGGTTTATCAAGTCGTAGTGGCTTTTACCTCTTATCTTACTTACATACACTTTTTGGCGTATGGGGGGTCAGTTAAGGCCCATTCAAAGACTTGCTCATATTTAACTGCAGCATTGTTCCATGTGCAGTCTCGCTCCATTCCCCGCTTCATCAGCCCTTGCCATGATGCTTTATATTCTTTGTACGTTTTCACCGCAGTCCGGATCGCCTGTGTATATCAGACGTTGTCAGTTACATATAATGGCAAGTCTTCCCTAGACATCGAAGAAATGAATATCTATCTTTATGTGAAGCAAAAAGAAAAGCATCCTTTCATACTGCTAGTACGATCAGCAAATTAAGCACAAAAACAACCAAAAAAAACATATCCTAGAAAGTACAGCCCGTAAAATGACAACTTCAATTCAAGCAAAAATGCAACAGAAGTCCACTTACCGCTAGCATACTTTCTTTTGTTAAAGGAGAGAATGCCCACCTGGAAGAGAGAGAACAATCAAGAAATAAAGTAAGTCGTTGTGGGATTATTTTCAATCTTTCATGGAAAAAACGTTATCAGCAGCATCCTAAAATAGAAAATTCTATTCTGAAGAACAATGATTAGAAATACGCATACCCAGTACCAGCACCCTCTCCTTCAGAAGCATATGGATTAAAGGTTTGAACGGTATCCTGAAAGATCAGCAAATAAGGCTTTTTCAAACAAGGAATTAGAAAAACCAAAATTTGCACTCAGATATAAAACAGATCACTCACCCTGAGCCCCCCTGTGCAATGAACAATTGGTATAGTTCCATATCTCATTGCATAGAGTTGATTCAATCCACAAGGTTCAAATCTTGACGGCATTAGAAGTATGTCACATCTGTTAACCAATCAATATATTAAAATCAAGAGAGGTATAGTTTTTAGAGCTCAATTTACTTATATTTTTGAGATGTATATTAAGGACACCAAGTCTAGCAAGCTGAAAGAATTTTTATACCCAGCAGTAATCTTATGAGAGATTGGGACGTTAAATCCAACCCAACCACGGAATTTATCTCGATACGTGGCCTCCGTGGATCTCATCCATTCTTCATACTGTCGATCTCCTGATCCAAGCATAACCTGGAAATATCTCAGAGAAACTTAGTTTTGATGTTATAAGCAGTCATAGAAGAAACTGTACTAAACCATCATTTCTACCATAAAAATTAGTATTGCAAATACAACTTATTTTTTCTTCTCAATACAAGTCTTTTAATGTCTCAATTTTGATTCCCTCCCCTACAGTTAATGATAATCTATAAATAAAACTTGTTTAATTGAGAATTATCGTTCTCACATGGATTAGTTAGGAAAGGAGAGATTATCATTTTTAGGAATGGACGGTTGTGATCTCTATGAGATCACTGGTACAGTTCTTTTAGAGTTGTTATTTCTCCTATAACTAACAAACTAGAATAACTAACCTAGAGACGATTCAGGGAATTCTCTATCAATAATGTAGTTCTTCATAGAAAAATATCAAGAAAAATCAGATTGTTGTCTGATTTTTTCTAGGGGTTTTGTTCTATACTCAAAAGTAACTTGTGCAAAACTCTAAACAACAAACTAGAAGGAAGAAAAATCACTTTAAAGATAGCAATCTTTCATGCTTCAAAGCATATAACCCTATTGTACCAACACTTACTAGTTGAACATCATCCTGCATCATCTCAGGAATTGCGGTTAAGATCAAATCTACTCCCTTCTGCCAATCCAGCCTCCCAATAAATCCAATCTGCAGAAAAATTAAAATTTCTTATAGTTTGAGATCAACAATAAAAGATTAATAAGTATCAAGGAATGTTCAAGAGGCTATTTTATCTCACCAGTGGACATTCAGGCCTCACAGGAAGACCAAGCTCCTTTTGTAATGCTATTTTGCACTTTGCCTACAAAATGATAGCAAACTCTTGCCAATAATTCTTATTTTATAAGAAACTTAATATTAAAAAGACATGAATCCTCTATGCTACCTTTCCCGAGAGGTCATTGAGAGAGTAGTGTGCAGGTATATGTTCGTCAGACATTGGGTCCCATTCAATAGTATCAACGCCATTTGTGATGCCTACACATAGAAAAGTTAAAGAAGTCCAAGATACAAGAAGACAGCAAAGAACATCCTTTGGGCTATGTTTATTAAATGAACTATCATGATCATAGTAGCTTCAGGGATATCCACTTGGAAAGCAGGCTAGGAATGCTTCTTCAAATGAAAGGCCTAACACACTGTAATGTAAGAGTATAGCAAAGCAACTTTTTTATTATGCGTTGACCCATTCCTGAAACTCTTTTTATACTTCAGGAATCAAACTAGGGTTTAGGTTGTCTCATAACCGCCCAACTTCTTCTTGATCTCACTTTTGTCTTCTATCTCTTTTTGATCCATAAGTAGAATTCACAAGAAGCAAAAATAATGAGCAGAATCTTTCAAAAACCCATAATCAAAAATCAGAAGCAACATCAGGAATGCAGCACAAGCAGAATCATATATTGACCAATAAGAAAAAATTGAGCAAAGCAAAAAGAAGCACTTCAGATCAGAAGCAAATCCCGGTTCAAATGAAGAACACAAGTCATAAAAATGGGAAAAAAATGAATGAAAAAGAACCAAATTCTAGTTTGCCCACGAGAAGAAAAATGAGGGATTGAAGAACGGAGATGCAGCTTATACAATTGATGAAGAAGAGAAGACAACATTCGGTTGACAAAGATGCACTTACTCAAATTTATTGTATAGCATAATTGACTTAAACCATCATTCATTCTCATGTTAGTTGCTCTTTGACAATATGCTTATTTCTAGAAGCAGTCTGGTAGTAGACAAGAAACATCCACATACCATTAATAACAAACTTTCTCTCCGTTAAGATTTCGTGTAAACCATATCCTCCTTCGACAGTTGTGATTTCCCAAGAATAACCCTACACCAAAACTGCGTAAAATTAATTTCTGTATAAGGTCAAGAGTTTCAACTATGCACGTACGCATAGTAAAATTAGCCCGGAGAACAGAGTAAATGACAAGGCTCAGTAAATTGACAAGGATCAATTCGCTGCTATGCCTAAAAAAGAAAACACAATTGGAGTAAGGCGTAGTATCAATCAATAACTACCTGACTAACTGTAAGTATTCTATCGGCTGTCACTATGGCTCCCTTGAGAATATTCACTGCTTCACCTTTATCAAGGGCATGCTTCCTTGCCCATTCTGGAAATACCCATTCCAGTGCTCCATACCACTCTGAAGAAAGTCCTAGATTTTCATATGTGACAGCAGGTTCCACCCCCTGCCACAAATGGTGGCAAAAACATTAAATATAGCTTTGCAACTGTTCGTAATCTGAGTATAAAGTTCAAAGAATCGCATCCCAAGTGCAACCAACAAGATAAAAGAAAAATCAAATTAGTAACTTGGTTGAAAAATAGTAGTGTTGGAGTCCCTATTGATTTTCAAATTCTCTAGACAATCAATATATTGAGATCCAAACTCTTAGGAAAAACATGTTAAATGGACAACAGTTCAGAGAGTATGATACATATGTATCCAAATTGCAAGAGACTAGATAGCAGATTATTATCCATATGAACTGTGGCACTATTTTGTGTAGTAACCAATTTATAAACAAGAAAAGAAGAAAGATCAACTTCAATATCATTAATTCGTTAACAGTTCGCCATTCAACATAGGAAGCAGCAATATGTAAGAAAGAGAAACCACTAACAGTCAATGATAAGTTGAAAGGAAAATGAAGTTGGCTAGCAAATCACCCACTTGATGTGAAAGATTATGAATGACAAGAACACTTCTTGCATCTTTATATACACCATATGGACGGTACTTTGCTGCTAGAAGCCTGTAAAAACCAAAAGCAGATGTTTGAGTGAATCATTAACGATGTGAGATAAGCTAAGAACTCGCTTAACTTTTGACATTATATTAATGAAGTAAAGCATTGATGAAATGAAGCAATAAGCAGATTATAATGTGCAAAGTAATGTCCTCAAACAAAGGCCTTTATGTGGCTGAATTGAGCATAGTAAAAATCATTGCAAACTGTTGTTTCCAAAGGATTACTAAATGAAGGCATCACCGCAGTACTACTTGTTCTCAATGAGAGGGGAGGAAACAACATACACGGGTACGAGGCCTGCATGCCAATCATTGACAACAAACAGGCATTTGTCGCCATAATTATAGCCCCCCAGTGGAAGCACCAAGGGAGCTTCACAGGCAGCATGACATAGTAATGTGAACCTAAACTGTTCAAGAAAAACAAATTATTAGCAAACTTCATTGACTCAGAAAGACTTTATTGATGTAGAGCCATTCAATCTTCGAAGTGCTACTTAAACATATACCTGGTTATCACCAAAGGCGCCAAAGCTATCACCATATGGATTTCCGGGGCGATGATATGAAGGATGATCCACAAAGACCTAAAATGTGGAACATTAGTTTGAACTAACATCCTATTCCAAATCAAACACTAACCAAACCATGTGAACTACCAGTCAATAACTGAATAAGAGAAATATAAACCAAAACAATTAGTGAGAAGGGAAATAACTGCCTCTCAATATTAGTTCAAAATCAAACTACTTTTAATAACTTTGATGCATACCCAATCAACACCATTTCTGTATTCATGAAAAAATGCAACTTCTTGAGCACCTCCAAAGCACAGAACTTTAATGCGGCAGTCAGCATCGAGTGCAGCAGAGTATTTCTTATCCGCAGCAGTACCATGCATGTATCGGGGTGATACAACCATGACACGATGCCCACGAGCAGCTAGAGCTATGGGTAAAGATCCACAAACATCTCCCAACCCCCCTGTCTTCGAGTAAGGTGCCGCCTCTGAAGTGACAAAGACAATGCTCCGTGTAACCTTAGCTTTGATTGTTTCATCTCCTTCAGCAACAAGTTCTGCTTCCAGTTCAGACATTTCAAGGTTTTCCTTGAGTGTGTGTGAAAGACCTGATTCTAGTTCTGGGATTTCCAGATCTTCCGCTGGATCTAGCATTGTTTCTTTATTCCCATCTTCTGCTACATGAAAACCCCCACCAACAGGTGGTTTTTTTAACTTGCTTTTCTTACGGTATATAGATCTAGTTTCATTAACAAGGACAGCCTTTGTTTCCTGGTCCTTTCTAAGGTCAATTTCATTTCGTTCCGTATGAGAAGCTTCATTGCCATTCAAGACCTCACTTTCACCTAAATCCAAGTATAACACAAACATAGGAAAGATTTCAACAACAAGTTACAGAGAACCTTTTTTTTAAGCAAAAAGTTACAAGAACCTTAGTGCGACAAGAGACTTTTAAAATTGAGTGAGATATGCAAAAGACAATAAGAGCAAACATAATGACATATGTCCGGGCAAAAAGGACCAAATATGAAAGCTTAAACGAATTTAATTACAGTAGTTTACATCACTCAGTGGCATTCATTGATGTGGAGCGAGCAACGGCAAAGAAAGCAATTGAAGAGGTTCCAGGTGAAAATACTGTGAAGATTGTATCTCTAACTCTGTACTAGATGAATATAAGGTAATATTAATTCATCTGAAACCCTATATTAATGAATTTGGCTTCTACTAATGCCACCTGAAGTGGTAGATTAATGGTATGCATTTTCTCCTCCAGGATTCACCCATTATTGTAATCTGTTGTCTGTTATGTTAGAGGGGCCTTGTGGCAGTTAGAAGGACAAGATGCTGATATTTGGGAAAAGAAGTTAGAGGAAACTGAAAGAAGACTCCATCAACATCGAGAACTTTTGAGCAGGCAAGGGAATACTTTATCACTTATGGAATACTACTTATGTTATATGGAGAACAATTGAATTTGTGTATTCATCAACATCAGTGAACAGAAACAACATCTAGATTCAGAAATGAAATTGCACAAGAACTAATAGGGAAGAAGAAGACAAAAAGCACAAACCGGATTGAGGAGTGAGCTGAAAGCCAACAATGGAACCAGAGTCATCCCTCTCCTCGCCGATGAAGAAGCCGCTGTCAGACTTGTCTTCAGGAAATCCACCATCGGTGTTCCTCTCAGGGACGGCTTTACCGGCCAATGGTGTGGAGAAAGAGCATCGTCGGCTACGCCACCTCGAGATTCGAGCGAAGCCGACATGGTGGACGGATCTAGACGGCAGAACAGGAGAAGGCCGGCACGAAGATGAAGATGAAGATTTGCATGCGTTTCGGGAGGAAGCGAGCGGAAGAGACTCCATTGGAGACGGAGGAGAGAAGGGAATGAGTCGCAACTAAACTGATCAAGCCAAGCAAGTGTAGAGATTCTCCAAGATATATCTCGAGATTATTATTATTATTGTTAATAAAGTAAAATTGCTACGTAAACAAAAAGAGCCCGTATCCCCAAAAAGCGCCTATTTCATTTTGAAGGGCCAAAAAGCGCCTATATACCAGCAACGATAATTATTTTTATCATCTGATAGGGCCAGGCCAACCTGTGGGGGAGTTTATGAGGATGGGGCTTTCTATTTTAGTCGGGTTTCATTTCAGATATTTTTTTTTTGGGTCGAATGATGGTTCCAGATATTTTCTCCCGGATGTCATTTACACTAGTGTATTATTCGGGTGGGGCCACTCTTCCTTCCATGATTTTGCTGTCTACTTCTTTCATTTGGGATTTGGGATTTGGGATTTGAGGTTTGAGGTTTTCCTCTTTTTTATAGGAGGATCAGGAACTAAGAGCATCTTCAACAGCATCTCCAAATTCTTGGAAGATGTGAATTTGGAGATTTTTGTCCTAATTTTGGCCCCAACAGATTCCCCAAAGTGATCTCCAAAATGGAGAAGATCTCCAAAACTCATGGTGGGTTCTCCAAATTTGGAGATTTCTCTACTTGCTCCATATTGTGAATTTGCAATTAATGTTTTCTTTTCTTTTTATTTTTTTTGGTTAATTAAATGTAAAAGGTTGCTTTTTCCTACCTCTTTAACTCTTTCATCCAATCATGTTTTACTTCAATAAATATTGATTCTCCAAAATGGAGAAATTGTTGGAGTTGGAGCAATTTTCTTTTGGAGAAAGTTTTGGAGCATCTCTTGGAGATGCTCTAAGAAACCGTCTTGTGTTGACGGGTTTAACTCAAGTTCACCCTACCAATGGAAGGGCTGGAAGTACATATCGATTTAATGTTGGGTACAAACGCAATGGAAAAACATTAAGTTTGATTCCAAATCCTAGCCTAAGATTAGTATGATAACGTACCTTAATAATTAGTTTAATATATTAACTCAATTGAAGAAACCGAATGGCAAGTTCAAACCTTTCTTGCGGTATGCACATAAAAATAGGACAAACCTCTACATCGCAAATCACTTGCTAGAATGCTAACCGGTACATGATTAACGGGCTAAATTGCCCCATAACCCTTGCTCTCTAGAAACCATCGCTGTCTCGCTCCCTTCTCCTAGCCCCCTTCTCTTCGACCCCAACTTTAAGCCCCAAATTGCCCCATAACCAAATCTCTAAATCCTATCCCTAGAAATCAATTCATGCACCAAATCGGATTAATTTGTTGCTTGATTATACTTCTCTCGCCATTTGATTTCGGATTTGGCTCTGCTTGTTTAGCATTCCGAAAAATCCCTCGAAAAAATCAAAAAACCTAGTTGGGGGAAATTCCCAAATCGAAAACGAATCGAGTCTAAAGGTTCGCGAAAGCCCGGTTGGATGGATGGTGCTGTCAATCAGGCTAGAAAGAGGCGTCTTCATAAGCGGCGTGGGCTGTTCCTCAAAGAGCCATGTAGCTTGTTCAATCTAAGGCTAGTAATTCGAAGAGATTGCTCAATCCAATCTTTATGGGAGATGTTCGGAGCAACGACGAGATGGACGGGAGTGAGGAGTTCCCAGAAGACTTTCAAGGCGAAAGAATCATGGGAGGATCTCGTCTATCCTCTCTAGAAAATCCAAGTTCAGAAACGTCCTCCAAACACTTACAGGTTGTCTCATCCTTCTTGTACCTACCGAGCATTTGTTAGCTGGGATACCTACCAATGTCTGAATCATTCTAGTACCCAAAATACTAATTATTCTACATGCTACTGGTTAGGGGTTAAGCTTAAGACTGAATTTGGGGATTTGGAAATAGTATACATGGAGCAAAGAGATGAATGTAGCAAAGAAACAGCAAGTAATGAAAAAGCAAGAGACTTATGCACCAACTACGATAAATTTAATGACAATTGAGAAACGGAGCAAAGAGATGAATTTAGCAAATCCTGATATGTTGAGAGCGGTTTCAAATATTTTGGCACATGATCACGAGATTACGAAAATTGAAAAGATTTTGTCAAGCAATGGAAGTGACAGGGACTTGAGTGGAAATGATGGACTCGAACAAATGTCAAGTGACTATAAGAATATTAAAGATGAAAGGGAAGCAAAAGTTGTTGATGTGTTAGCTAGAATGTGTGGTTCCTTGTTATTTGAGGCAATGAGTTCTTGTATTATGAATTCTGTTGATCCTAGGGAAGGAAAACAAGATTGTAACACTATAGGTGGTTGTATAAGCTTAAGTGCAAGTTGTCAAATTGTCTTTCTAGGAAATGTAATAAAAGGTGTGCAAAGAATATACAAGATTGATGAGTTCAAGTTTGGAAGGAAAACTTGCCACTATAGTTCAACATGGACTTGTTGTAGGATGATATACACATTTATGGGGTGTATTTAGATGAGGTTTTAGCATACTTTTAGTCATGTTTTAGGTGCTAAAGATGGAGTTTGGAGCCTTGAAGAAGGAAGAGCCGAAGTGCACTAAAGACCACTTGAAGCTGAAGTGAAGAAAACGAAGAAAACGCATTCTGTGGGAGGCGGCGACCGCTGCCCCATAGGCGGCGCGCGCTGCCAGTACAGCAGCGAAATCCGTCTTAAACGCTGCGTTTTATTTATTGGACTTTTAGATATTATTTGTGATCCGGTTTTTATGTATTTTAGATAGATTGTTTTCTCCTATTTAAGGAGCTTTAGACCTTTTGTTTAGACCTAGTTTTTGAGTTTGGAATTATTCTTGTTTTGGAGACCTATGGAGAACTAAGCCTCTTTGCTTAAACAGACAATTGAAGTGTTCGTTCTGATTCGGTTGTGAGATTTCTAATTCCTTATCGATTGCATGGATTTAATCTTTTTTCTTGCTTGAATTGCTATTGACTTGTTTCAATAATTTCTAGCCTGATCATCTAGGATTTATTGCTATTAGGTTATTGCTAGATTTAGAGTGTTTCTGGTTGAGCATCTCTAATTCATAAGTAGCAACTGCATTGTGTTAATATCTGGTTATGTTAGTTGTATGCATAAGAGAATTGATTTGCATTGTAGGGTAAAAGCTGGTTGTTTTATCTTAGTTTGTATCCAATTATATTTCTGATGTTGAATGCTGCTAGTTAGATTGAATCTTGATAGTTTCATGATTATTTATCTAGTTAGGGTTAATAGTATCTGGTTGTGCTATTAATTACTTTTGAAAAGGAATTGGAATTTCCATTGCATAGATATTGAATGAAATCAATGATCAACTTGTCAAGCGAATGCAGATATTTGTTTGCCTAAGTGTTTCCAAATACTGATTAATAAACTCTCAAGTTCTTATGATTTGCATGTTAGTGTGTGAATTAAACCTAAAAACCCCATGTTACTTATGTTTGACACAAACTTCACTGCTAAAGATAACCTGTCTCCCTGTGGAATCGACCCTTACTTGCTTTATACTTTGGTTTAAGTTAGTCTGGTTTTCTTTGCATACTTGTGGTTTAAAACGACTAAATCATCGTTATCATATGACTATATGTGGGGGTAGAGTAAGCACTAATCCTAATGAGGTGATAGGCACTAAATGTGTGGAATCGACCCTTACTTGCTTTATACTTTGGTTTAAGTTAGTCTGGTTTTCTTTGCATACTTGTGGTTTAAAATGACTAAATCATTGTTATCATAGGACTATATGTGGGGGTAGCGTAAGCACTAATCCTAATGAGGTGATAGGCACTAAAAAACGAAATAAAAAATTGAAGTGGACATTTGGGTGCTCTTGCGACAGGAAAGTTGAGGTGGTGTTAGGAAGAGACCAGCTTAAAGAGACTCAGAACCTGCTTGGTGCATATGAAAGAAGAAAGATATGTAAGGACAAAAATAATCTAGGTCCATGTTATGAATTTGAAGTAAAAGTGGATTGTGTCTTAATTGAACATATTAAAGCAGTATCTTTTCTTCCTTCTTATGCTATACATGAAGCCCGAGTAATTATTTGTGTGTTGGAAATTAAAATAACATGTGTTGAGTGGGTTGAATATATCATTTATACTCTATATAGGAAGTCTCATCACGGAAAATATTGCAAACTAAACCTTTGGATTACGCTCAGGTTTATGACCAAAATATGTAATATCAGTGTAAAGGATATGATATTCTATTTTGTCAGCTATACTAGGTATCTAAGACAAGGCGACACCCAACTCGTTGGAGTTGTAAGACCACGGATAAATATTAGAGTCAAATGAAAGTTGCGTTTTGGAATAGTAGAGGGATAGGTAGGAGATCGTTTTGGCCAGAAATTGACTCATTCTGTAAAATTGAGCGTATCCAGATATTAGCAATTGCAGAAACTAAAACAGATAAATTGGCAAGTGATCAAACATGGAGACGTGCAGGATTCGATAATATTGTGTGGTCCCCTACTGAAGAAAGGGCAGGTGGTATTTGTGTATTATGGAAAGAACACCAACTTAACAGTGAATATGTAGAAATCTTGGTACACAAGCCTAAGTACATTATATTAAAATATGTAAACCACCTCACAGGATATTCTTTGGCGTTGTGTTTTGTATATGCACCCTCGAATGAAAATCAAAAGGATGAATTCTGGCATGAATTTTCTAATTGTCTTAATAACACTCACCTCCCTGTTATTGTGCTAGGTGACCTGAACGAAATCCAAGAGTACATAGATAAAAAAGGTGGCAATGCCCCTACGGCTGCTAGGTTTGAACGTATAAGAAATTTTAAAGACGGTGGTGATTTGCGAGACATACCAATAACGGGAAATAAGTTCACATGGAGAAAGAACAAGATAGAGGTTGATAACATGTATGAAAAATTGGATAGAGTTCTTGTAAGTGAGAACATTCTTTAGTGGTTTCCGGATATCCAAACGCATAATCATGCATTTACATCATTTGATCACTGTAAAATTTCGATAGAACTTATGAACGGGCACTTAAATAAAGCGGCTCCATTTAAGTTGGAGAAAATGTGGTTAATGAGAAAAGACTACCGGAATGTAGTAAAGCAAGCATGGAGGGCGAATTTTCAAGGGTCCTTCATGTTCCAGCTAATGAAAAACCTCGGATATTTAAAGAAAATACAAAACAATAGAAACGCAGGACTTTTGGAAACACCTTTGAACAACTCAAGGAAATTGAAGACACTCTGCTTGATCTGCAAAAGCAAATAATTGTATCCCTGCAGCCAAATCTTATCCAAAAGCAACTTCGGTTCCTCAAGAAAAAAGAATGCATTCTTTAGTTTCACAAAACTTATTGGAAACAAAGGGCAAAGACGAAGCATGTCAAATTGTCTGACTCTAACTCGGGATATTTTCACAAGATAGCTACAGGAAGGCGCAACCATAAGGCCATAAAGAGTATCGTCACAAGTGATGGAACTCAAATAATGGGTTAAGAAAACATCTGTCGAGAAATCAAAAATGAATTTCGGAAAAGATATACAAAGGAACAGATTAATGATTCAGCTCTTGAGCAATACCTCTCCCTCATAGATAACGAAATAACAACTGAAGACAATGTGCAACTAACCAAGCAGGTAACTAATGAAGAAATAAATAATTCAGTCTTTCAGATTGGTTCGGATAAGTCCCCAGGACCGGATGGCATGACAGCGGAGTTTTATAAAAAAGTATTGGGACATTGTGGGCCCAACTGTAATCAAGGCAATCAAAGGGTTCTTCCATTCTGGAAAATTGTTGAAACAAAGTAATCACACATTTATTTCACTTCTCCCGAAAAATGATAACCCCTCAACAACAAATGAATATCGCCCCATTAGCTTGTGCACAACGATCTATAAAACAATAGCAAAAACTTTGACAGAAAGATTAAAAAGGGTAATGCCCAAGATCATTCATCCACTGCAAGGAGCATTTGTAGCAGGACGAGCAATATAGGACAATGTTCTCATTGCGCATGAAATCTTTCATTCGTTTAGAGGAAGCCAGGCAAAAGATGGTTGGATGGCGGTTAAACTAGATATGGAAAAAGCATACGATAAGATGGATTGGTCTTTTTTATTCCAGGTGCTTATGAAGTTCGGCTTTGATGGGAAATTTGTAGAATGGATCCGCCAGTGCCTATGCACAGTATCATTCTCAGTTCTGGTTAATAGTGGACCCACTATCCCATTTAATTCAGAACGAGGGATTAGACAAGGCGACCCGTTATCACCTTATCTCTTCGTAATTGGCGCAGAAATTCTGGCAAGAAAGCTACAGAAGGTGAGTGAAAACCCGAAACCTCTAATTGGTTTTCCAGTATCAAGAGGGGGGACGAGGATACCGTTCTTAGCCTTCGCGGATGACATAATTATATTTGCAAAAGGGACCCACAGTGCATGTAGTCTGATGAAAAACATTATTGAGAATTATTGTGCAACTTCAGGTCAAAATGTAAATTACCACAAGTCGGCTTTTCACACTTCTAAAAAGGTGGGAAATCAACAGAAACAAACTATCAAACAAGCGTTAGGAATTAACACAATGACAAATTTAGAAAAGTATCTCGGATGTCCGATCATTAATGGCAAAGTAAACAAAGAAATATTCCATTCTACAATAGGAAATGCTCAACGACAGCTATCAAAATGGAAAGCCAATACTTTATCTCAGGAAGGACGATCAGTACTAATAAGATCAAATCTGGCTACAAAGCCAAACTACTTGATGCAAAGTTTTATGTTGCCTAAGCATATGCATGATGAAAATGATGCGATCAATAGAACATTTTTCTGGAATTAGGATAGACAATATAAACCCCTAGTAGGAAGGGACAAAATATATAAATTAAAGGCATATGCGGATTAGAGATAAGGAAAGCGGCAGATATGAACAAGGCATTACAGATGAAACTGTTGTGGAAAATTCTCACAGAGCATGACAATGTCTGGGTCAAAAAGGTGAAAGATTACGAAGGAACACACTTGCAGAATATAAGTGTAAAAGTAACACATCATGGTAATGGAAAAATTTGACTAAACTCAAGCCGGAATTTGAGAAAGGTCTTCGGTGACAAATAGGAAATGGAAAGACAGTAAATTTCTGAACTGATAACTGGGTAATGCAAGATCCGTTGGAGAAGTTTGTAAACAGAAGTGTCATAGAGAATGTTACCATTAAAGTGGAACAGTTTATTTCAACGACAAGAGAATGGAAAATAGACGAATTAAGAAGAACGATCCCTACAAATATAGTAGATAAAGTATTACTAATACCTATTCCATGTAATGAAATAGAAGACAAGCTTATATGGGCACCAAGCAGAAATGGATGGTATTCAACAACGTCAACGGGAGTCTAGTTACGAAGGAGGATGCCATGAATCAGGGTCCAAATGATTGGATTTGGAAACTTGACATCTACCCAAAAGTGCAAAATTCCTTATGGAAAATTGATTCAAATGGACTACCAACCAAACAAAGGCTTTATGAAAAATATGTCGCAATCCCGCAAGGATGTCTCATGTGTAATGGAACACACGAGGACTCGATACACTTGATGGTTAGTTGCCCGTACACGCTAGGGGTGATAAAAATCATAAATGTAGCAACTGAGCGAGTAATTAGGGCATACGTCCCCCCACATCAAAACCCGAGGAATGTTCTAAACGATATTAAAAGAAGATTAGGGAAGATAGAGTTCATTGAACTTGCAGTAGTTTGGTGGAGCATATGGCATCAA
Organism: Polygonum aviculare; assembly: GCA_934048045.1. NCBI lineage: Eukaryota > Viridiplantae > Streptophyta > Magnoliopsida > Caryophyllales > Polygonaceae > Polygonum > Polygonum aviculare. The sequence continues at coordinate 24,363,880 of OW204026.1, forward strand.
CGAAACAAGATAGTCTTCCAAATAACGCATAGTGATTTAATTCAAGACCTAAGCTTATATATTCGAGCACAACTAAGGCAATTGGAACAAGCCAAGAGGTGGCAAGAGGATGAAGAAAAAGAACAAGATAGGATGGCTCGACGGCAGTCAACAACACGACAAAAATTAAGACACTGGAAAAAACCAAAACCCGAGTTTGCCAAACTTAACTTTGATGGCTCTAAGATAAGTAATGAAAACGCTTCAGGTGGATCGATTATTAGAGATATGAATGGAAACCCAATAACTGGAACTGTAAGAATATTTGGCAAAGTATCGGTTTTGATGGCTGAAACTCTGGCATTGAGGGATGGAATACTAAAGGCCAAACAATGTAATGTTCGGAGAATTGAAATTGAAGGGGACAATGTAACACTTATCAAAGCTGTCAAAGGTCTGATCAATTGCCCATGGGAAATTGAAAGGATAGTAGCTGATATTCTTGTATCCTTACACGGATTCGAGTCAGTCCAAATTTCACATGAGAGTAGGCAATGCAATGTTGTGGCCGATAAAATTGCGAGTCTGGGCCGCACTCATGGGAAGCAATTCAGAACCACCACGAGCTCCTAGCTCTCATCCACTCGGATGCTCTAGGTTTCCCGCCTTGAGAGGGATCCCTAATCCTCACCGCGTCAAAAAAAAGGGCTAAATCATATGTAACCCCCTGTACTTTCACAAAATTGTCACTTAGACACACGACCTTTGAGTTAGTCTTATTGAGTACCTGAACTTGTATATTTTAACCTATGGAACACCTGTTTGCTGACGTGGACAAAAAAAATTGCCAACATTGCGCCACATGTATACCATATGTTGCCACCTCATTAGTCTTTATCAAAAAACAAACAAAAACAATAAGAAAAAGAAATAAAAAGAAAAAGAAATCTTGATCTAACCCTCCCGATGGACCGATCCTTTCCGGCTGACGCATCCACCACTCCGAGTACGAACGCCAGGTCTTCGAGTGAACGACAACTGGGTTCTCAGAAAGCGTCTTCTTCACGCTCTCCTCCCTTCGAGACCCAAATGAAGAGGACAAGGAACACATGGCTCTAGCTCCCATTAGTCTTCTTCTGCCTCCTCGGCTTCCGACATGGATGCTGAAACTGCTTGGAATTGGGTTGCGAAAATTGGGGGCTGTTTGGGAGCGGTGAAATTGGAGTGGGTCGTTAAGAAGAGTGGCAGAGGGGGAGAAATTAGTGGAAATGGCGTTTGTTAGAGAATAGGTGACAACCATTGCTTCCATTTATTTCAATGGTATCTTGAACAGGTGCTCAGAGAGCACGTGATGAAAAGCCATAATGTGGGAAGCCCTCCAACACTTCAAACAGGTCGATTGTACGCGATAAAGCAAGGATTGAAGATTCCTCCGGCCTAGCGCACCAAGACTACCAGTTTGCTCCTTGGCAGAGTACGGCGGCGCCCGACATCGATGAGGCCGGCAACGCGTCAGAACCGATAGGAGAGAGACAGATCTATAGGAGCGTTAGGCGAGGTCGAGCCGGATTTGGAGAGAGATGGGCGGCGGCGGCTTGAGCGAGACCGGTCTTGACTTTGGGTGGTCGGATTTGGAGAAACGGGCGGTGACGACTCGGACGAGGTCGGATCTGGGGCTTGGACGGCGGTGTAGCAAAAGAGGTGGAGAATGGGACAAAGACGTCGTTGGCAAAGGAGACGAGCTGGGACAACGATGGAGTTTGGCCGGTTGAGGCGGCGACGGAAGAGAGGCGGCGGATGGGTCAGCCAAAAAGGATCGGGTCCATTGGGAAGGGAGGGGTGGTTGGATTTAGATTTCTTTTTCTTTTAATTTCTTTTTCATATTGTTTTTCGTTTTTTAATAAAGAGTCATGAGGTGGCAAAAATATGGTATATATGTGGGGCCATGTTGGCAAATTTTTTTGCCCATGTCAGCAAATAGGTGCTCAGTAGGTTAAAATATATAAGTTCAGGTACTCAATAGGACTAGTGATGGCCAACGGTGCGGGCCGGCCCAGCCCGGCCCAGCCCAGCCCGGCGTCATTGGCCCAAAAAGCCCAGCCCGGTCAGCCCGCGGGCCAGATGGGCCAAGCCCGGGTGGGCCATGGGCTGGGCCCGGGCCGGACTTTTCCAGCCCAGCCCGGCCGGGCTAGTCAACGGGCTGGTCAATGGGCCAGGAGCCCGGCCCAGCCCGGCCCAGCCCAATCCGGTCCGGCCCAGCCCTTCCTAGTCCGGTGCATATTCATTTTTTTTAAGTATGTATACTATATTTTTACAATAGTATTGTAGTATGTAATGTTCATCTAAAAAAATTATAGTATATAATGTAAGTATAGGGTGCATATTCATTTTTTTGTAAGTATATTGTATATTATATAAGTATATAGTTATATAAAAATAAAAAATTATAGTATATAATGTTAAACCCAACCCGGCCCGGTCCGGCCCGAAGCCCACTCCCAGCCCGGCCCGGCCCGCAGCCTGCTTCCAGCCCGGTAAAACCGGCACGGGCCTGGGTGGGTCGGCCCGGCCCAGCCTGTACCAGCCCGGTAATTTGTCGGGCCGGGCCTGGGCCACGGTTCCTTGGCCCAGCCCGGTGGCGGCCCGGCCCAGCCCAGCCCGGCCCGTGTCCATCACTAAATAGGACCAACTCAAAGATCGGGTGTCTAAGTGGCAGTTTTGTGAAAGTACAAGGGGCTACATATGATTTGAGCCCATAATTAACTAGAGAAAATTGAATATTGGAGAGTTGCTAATGACCACACTAGGCTTCTTCTCTCCGTGCATCCTAAAGTCTATATAATATATAGGTAATTATAATCACATATGTATAAATACATTAGGTAAGCGGATAGATTTTTTTATACTGATATATCATTATTTTATCAATCTTATCTTAGAAAGGGGATCAGGTGAGATCAAACCTTAAAATGTAAAATGGGATCAAATCTAATCCGTTAGATATCTAGCATTCAATGGTCCGGATTGCTTCCACTTTTTAAGCCCCTTTTATATGTAAGGGGCATTTTTGTCTTTTTCTACTCCCAATCTTCCATTGATCGACCTTCTACTTCATGCGTTCCCAATTTTCTCAATCGTTCTCCTTTGAAAATTGTCATTCATCCATTGTTCTTCCCCCAAGTTCATCCATTGCTCTTCTCCAACACGATTCCCTTCAATTCCCTTCTCCAATCTGATTCTTTTGACCTCCAATTCTCTTCTTATGGATTTAGGTAGATGATTTCAAATTTTAAAACTTGTTTTTTTTTTGTAACTTCTATCAATTGTGCTTGTAATTGTGAAAATCGTTAATCTATGGATGTTTTCGCTTTAATCCACTCTGTTTTGTGTGAACTCGTTAAATTTGCACCGTTGAAAGGTTATGGCAACATGAGCACCTCAATTTTTAATGGTGAAAGTTCATTCTTGTCTTGTTGCTCACCATGTGTTTGAAAAAATGTCTCAACAAACATGCCTTAATTTACATGAATTTATGAACCGTAATGATATTCTTTGTGAACCAGAAGAATAATAGTATTTGCCCATTTGTAGTACTCATTATGTATTTCATGTTGCTTCACTCATAGTTTTTACGTTTCTTTTGTAGGTTGTTCATCAAGTACCGGCTATCCTAACATTTCTCATTCAGATGGTGATGCTAGTACCGATGGAGTTTCATTGAATGACAATGATACAAGTACTATTAGTGGAGCCCCATTGGGTGATGATTAGAACGATAGTGATGCCTAAATTCTTCACTTATCGCAAAATTGTTCATATTTCATTCCTACTTGTTCGGATGAGTATAAACCACATGAAGGTCAATATTTTATCACTTTGGATGAGGGCATGTCCATTTACACACGGTATGCCTCTATTTGTGGTTTTTGATGTCCGTCATGGTGGTTCTCGTACGGATCCAGCTGATAAGACTATACTTCACAAGTATATGTTGTGTAATCGTCAAGGGTTCAAGGACTGGAAAAACAACACGGGAAAACGTAAAAGAGTGTCGAACAGAGTTGGATGTGATGCGCAGATTCTGTTTAAATTTGTCGGTATGCTTGGTTATGTGGTCAAGAAGTTTATAGAGCGCCATAGTCACAAGCCTATCATGTACTAGTGCTTACAAACAATTTCTAAAGTGCAACCGAAAGCTTGACATTAGCCACAAGAACTTCATGTTGAGCTGTGAGAAATACAATATTGGTCCAACAACAAGTCATAAGTTGTTCAGCCATCTTGAAGGGGGTTTTGCAAATGTGGGTGTTTCAACTGTTGATTTTAAGAACTATAAAAGAGATTTGATGTCTTACATTGAGGGTTCTAATGCTCAAATAGTGATTAATAGGTTCTCTAAAAAAAAGGAAATTAATGTGTAGTGCATTTTACTTCGCATACAATGCTGATTCTTCTTACCGTTGACAAGGTTATTCTGGACTGATCCCATTTCCCGCAAGAATTTCTCATTATTTGGTGAAGTTGTGTCTTTTGATTCTAAGTATAGGACCTACAGGTATTCTTCTAAACACTCGTCTTAAAATGCATGAATTGCTATGTTAATATTTGTGAACTTCCTTGATCTAATGCCTGAACTATTACCATATGAATCATGAACCATTATGTTTACTCAAATCGCAGGTATTGTATGGTCTTTTCTCCTTTTACTGGCATTGATCATCATAAATGATGTGTTACATTTGGAGCTGGGCTATTGCTTAATGAAGAAATAGAATCTTTTGTTTGGGTGTTTGAACACTTTAAGAAAGCAATGGGGCATGATCCAAGAATTCTGGTGAATGATCAGGATGCCGCCATGAAAGTTGCTATTGAGAAGGTGTTTCCTCGGATCCGCCATAGGCTCTGTATGTGGCACATTATAATGAAATTGCTTAGGAAGATAAAGACCGAATTTGGCGATGTGGATGAATTTAGGAAACAACTAAACAATATAGTGTGGAGTCATCAGATTGTTCTGGCAGATTTTGAATCTAGGTGGTTGGAGTCGGTTAGTCATATCTCCTCCCCAAATAGACAATGGTTTAGTTATATGTTTGTCATTCGACGTTTCTGGATTCCATCTTATTTTAGAGATGATATGTTTGGTGGTTTAGTTCGGACTACTTCCATATCAAATGTTTAGAATAACATTTTTGGTCATTCTATAAACAAATGTTTCAAGCTGTGAGTTGGTGATGCACTTTGAGACTGCCATTGATTCTCAAATACATGCTCAATCCAAGTTCAACCATGATTCTACTCATATGGTTCCAAATCTTAAGACGCCTCTACAGTTAGAGCGTCAAGCAGTTGAAATCTACACAATTTCTACTTTCATGATATCCAGATTGAGATCATTTCTGCATGCTATACTTGTTGCATTGATACCTTAGCTCCAGAAAGTGAAGATAAAATTTACGGCATAAAGGAAGAAGGTGAGATTGAAGTTCAAGTTCCTCATAACCTGGTTAACAATGATGTTATTTGCGGTTGCCGAATGTTCCAAAGGATCGGGTTACCTTGCCGTCATATGTTTGTGGTTTTCAAGAACCTCGGTTTGGAATCAATTCCCACAAATTTCATCCTTTCACGTTGGACAAATGTTGCAATGTTTAGACCGGTTTTTACTATTGATGTACAATTTTTTACCAGTGTTTTGCTATTAAAGAAACACAAACCTTAACTAGTTCAGTGATATGAGATTTTTATAGTTGCTTGGGTATCTTAGAAGACCGTCCTCAATTGCTACATGAGTTTTCTCGTGTCCTTAAGTTGCAAAAAGAGAAACTTGTGGCTTGTAGTAGTTCTTCATACAGTGAGAAATCAATGAATGCTAAGAGTGTTGAGTCCTTAGCCGGTATTAGTGTACCCAACAAGATTCATGTGCACCAACCTGAACAAGCTAAGAACAAGGGTTCCGGTAAGCGAATATTGGGTGGTAGAGAGAGTGCAATGTCGTCAAGTGCGGTACGAAAAAGGAGATGCGGCAAATGTGGGAAAAGAAATGGTCATAATATCTTGGGAATTAAATTGTCTTCTATGTTTCAAGATTGATCATTGAAAATTTATTTTTCCAAAGTGCTTACACAATTTTTGCGTTTTGTCATACATGAACCGAGTGATTGAAATTCAGGAACCATCACGTAGAAGATAATGAACCCTATACATCTCTTTTTTAAGTAGTTGTTATGTGTTTTTGAGGATAGATTGTCGATCTTATATGCAGTTTCACATTACATGAACCTATTGATTAAAGTTCATGAACCGACAGGTTGAACCCAATCAACCAAACACCTGTCGTTTATGAACCGATTGATTTAAACTTCATGAAAAGTTGAACGCACATTTCGTTTATGAACCAATTTATTAAGCTTCATGAACCGACAAGTTGAACACAATGAACCAAATACATATCGTTTACAAAAGATTTGCATTTTGTCATACATGAGCATTTTGTCAGATATGAACCGAGTGATTCAAATTCATGAACCGAAAAACTAACCTTCATAAACCTACAAACAACTGAACCCTATTCTTTTCTTTTACAAGATTTACACGTTTTCCAAAGCTCAAGCGAGAGGACGATGACGGCCGAGCGAACGACGCCGAGCGACCAAGTGACACCGGAGGGAGGGAGCGGGCGATGGAGGGACACAAAAACTGGCAGATCTAGTTGTTTGGTTAGGTAGCGAACGACTGAGGGACACCAAAAACTGGCAGATCTGGTTGACGGAGGGAGGGAGTGGACGACGACGCTGAGCTAGTGATGGGCAACAGTGCGGGCCGGCCCGGCCCAGCCCGGTGTCATGGGCCCAAAAAGCCCGGCCCGGCCAGCCCGCGGGCCAGACGGGCCAAGCCCGGACGAGCCATGGGCTAGGCCCGACCCGGAGTTTTCCAGCCCAGCCCGGCCGGGCTGGTCAACGAGCTGGTCAACGGGCCAAGAGCCTGGCCCAGCCCGGCCCAACCCGGAGCGACCCGGTGCATATTAGTTTTATTTTTTGTAAAAATAGAATTAATATGCACCCTAGTAATTATATATTTTTAAAAATAAAATTATTTACACTCTATAAATTATATTTGTGCAAAAATAAAATTAATATGCACTATAATTATTAAAATTAATTACATATGCATCTTAATTATTAAAAATTTGATAAGTAATTATTAAAAATGAACTATCGGCCCGGCCCAGCCCGGTATGTGTGGGCCAGCCCAGCCCGGCACCAGCCCGCCCGGGCCTATGTCGACCGGCCCAGCCCGGTGATTTACCGGGCCGGGCCTGGGCCACAGTTTCTTGGCCCAGCCCGGCCCGGTTCCATGACTACGCCGAGCAATCGCTGAGCGAGCGAGAGATGCCGAGCGAATGACGCAGACCTCACAAATGAGAAAGGGAGTGCCGGTGAGGAGCAAATGGCGAGAGAGCGACGTACCTCACAAATGGCGAAGGGAGTGGCGGCGGAGAGCGCGATGGCGGAGGGAGCGCCGATGAGGAGCAACGACGTGGACAGATGGTGAGGAGAGACGGCGGTCCGAAATAGCCCGAGAGAGAGAAGGTGAGGAGTGAGAGGCAGTGGAAGACAAATGAGAAATGGGATTAGAGTTTGTCCCTTATGGGGCTTATTTGTCTTTTTGGGTCAAAATCAGTTTATTTACAAGTTTGTCACCGTGTCTACCATTTTCCTTATTGTTCTCATTTTTACACTATAAGGGTAAAATGCACCAGAACCAATATATCCACTTGCCGTATGTAACACCCCGTCTTCCTGACAAGGCATTACTCAGTAGTAGACCTCACGAGGCGCTACCAAGCTAGTTCGACAATAAAACATCCGGATCTTGCAATGCGGGCACGGTGAGAAAACATTAAAAAACAATTAACTTTTATTAATAAATAAAACTTTTACAGAACAACTCATGATCCCAACCCAACACAAGACTAACAATTACGAACTTCCCCAAACCCCAAGCACATCAACTAACAACCGATGATATGAAACTATACAAGATAATTCAAACAATGGTATGATTTAAAATAACAACAACCCTTCCCAAAACCCAAACCATTCTATGACACGCATTGCCGCTTCGCACCACCAATCTGCCAAGTCCCTATACGGATTCCTAAATACCTGGAGTTTGAAAAGTAGTTCCCCGAGCGGTCAGCTACTATCCCAATCCAAGTCAGAAAACATACGGTACTAGCAGAACGTTTCAAAACGAGTTTTCTAAGGTCAGCAAACAAGTCCGCAATCACACACATAACTCTAGTCCAGTCCTAAGTCCAGTTAGTCACACATATTCATGTTACTAGCATAATCACAATTATAAATCCTCTAACACACACATTTACAAATCCACACATTCACACACATGCACAATCCTACGCCGAGTAGTCTTAACGGCCTCCACCGCACACTGTCCAGCGCCGAGTAGTGTTAACGACCTCCACCCACACTACCCGCATCTAAGACATCCTCTAGCCAATTACAATCTCTGCTCCACACACATTTCTAACCCTTGGTTGAGTCCCTACTAGAGCACTCGCCAAAACATTTTTATAAAATTTTGAAGGGGCACTCCTTGTCATATGACCATGCCTCTAGAAGTCTCATTCTCCTCGAAAATCCGAGACAAGGCCGTACCGATAGATGCCAACACACAGAAAACACGTGAAAACTTTTCATATGATAAAACCCTTTTGAAAACCAGTTGCACACATAAGCACATACAATAACACACACACACATATATATATATATAAACAAAATGTTTTATTAAAACAATATTTTAGGGACTAATTCCCCAAAACCAATCCTACCAGCGCGCACAACACGAAATCTAACAAGAACTGAATAGAGTCGAGCAAGTTGCAGAACGACTTGCCTCCAGAATGATGGATCTCATGTTTACAAAAGTTACTGATCACAAGAACGCGTAATTCCTAAATAAGATTCATTAATTAGAAATTATGAGACTCAAAATTAATTAATTACCCGATTACTATTTTAGGACGTGGTACCTAGGGATCAACCGAACCCATACCCGACCTGCGCACCCAAACTAATGCTAATAGCACGTATCAATGTATATACACCGAATTAATGACTACCCTAATCTATTACGAACACCTTGAGAAGAAGGATTACTAAGGACACCGCTAGCTACTTAATTTACCTTGCGAAGACCCTCACTTAAAACAACCCATTTTTTTTTGTCGAAACTTAAAACAACCCATCAACACTTGCTTAATCTCCCTTAGTTACTTAATTGACTTTTAAGACCCAACCCCTCTTACCTACTAAACTCCATGTTTGGCCTTCTTTCTACCACGTACCACTCGATCAACATTACCTGCTTGCCAAAGCCATTTGGCTTCCTACCCAAACCAAACAAAAGAACTCCAAAACTAGATTTGCCTGACTACGCTCAAAGACAACAACAACTATGTATTCGCCACTAACACCCACAATAAAACTCCGACGGTACTCGACTACTTCCAGCCTTACCGGCGACATTGACTCTCGACTTCTCCCTACTCGCTCATTCCGACCCAACATTGACGGCGACCCGCTTCTCTCTCCCGGAACCCCGATAGACGTCCGCCCACAGCCTGACAAACCGACCCTCGCCACTCGACTCGATCACCACCCCACCCTTGGACAGTGAACAAACTCAACCACCAACCCCCTGGCAGTCCCCGACAATCCGACGCAACGACCCAATTCTACCCAGAAGAAGGAAAGAGGGAGAGAAAACTGATGCTCACCGGTTACGCTGGCCCCGAGGCAAAGACGAAGACTTGATGACGAGGAGGAAAGAAAGCTATGGATCTCTAAAGTGTTAGGTTAATTCGGGTTAAATAATGTTGGGAAATGGACCCCTTCAAAGACAACCAAGATAAAGACACAATATGAAAAAAATGACTTTGTATTATATAGTGGAAATATACAAGACTAGTTTATTGTATTATATAGTGGAAATATACAAGAATAGTTTATACGGGTGACTCGAGACTCTTTATTATGTGGGGGACTTCACTCGGCCTCCCACACACACAAACAACACACACTCGATCTACTCTTTTGATCGATGTCTAATTAGCCTACTTCATCTCCTATTTATACATGTTATAGGAATACTCTAGAGCTAAACATTATAACTTTCAAAGTAGATATTTGCTTAGAGAATTCTAGTCCTAACTTTCTCCTATTCTCAAGAATTTTCCTTAATTTTCTACTAATTGTCAAATGCTCCTACTTATTCTAGTAAATTCTACAACAACCTCCACATTTCCAACTCTTGGGCCTTATCTCTTTTTGGCCTCTTTTATTGACCCAAAATTAAGCTATGGATATTTGAATTATGATCCAACATTTCCTCCCTTAATTCATATATCGATATACGGTAAATTTCACAGTCTTCGGTTTCTTACTTCCAACGCTGCATCCACTCTTGGTTGCATGTCCATCTAAGATACAGATATTCTTCGTGTTCTTCTGACCTCGCATGATCAAGCGCCTCCCTTTAAACACCTTATACCACTTGTATGTGCCAACAAGCCTATACCCTTTCGACATCATCGTACCCAACGAGATAATATTAACTTTGCTTGAAGGCACGTACCTCACACCATGAAGAGTATGGCTTGCACCGTTATGATTCCTCATCGTCACGCACGTGCACTGAGGCGACACTGTAGCAACCTCATCACTCGTTGCTAAGTACACATCATCATAACCAACATCATTGACCACATTCATATTTGAGTCACCAGTCTTCGTCCGCAGTTCTCTCAACTTCTTCAAGTCCTCCCTCACTTGGGGACACCTAGACTGCATATGACCCTTCTCCCGACAATAGTAGCACTCCACATCACTCCAATCCCTACTCGGACGTGAGCTACCTCTACGTCTCGGGTCATCTCGCCCTCTTGACTGGTTCCTCCCTCGCTCTCGCTCTCTGGTAGCTAGTATGCGATCTCCACCAGCATCATTAGCGTTACTTTTCATCACACTGTCACTCTCCCGCAAAGCGGTAGTCACCTCATCTAAGGTGAGGTCTGCCCTTCCTACAAGTAACGTCTGCACCAAAGACTTGTAGGGCTTCGGTAGTGATACTAATAACAATGCCTGCTCCTCATCTTTAATCTTATCTCCTGCATTCATCAGTTGGCATACTAGTTGACTAAATGAATTAATGTGGTCGTGAAGATTACCTCCTTCCTGCATCTTTAGTGAGTACAACTCCATCTTCAAACACAACCGATTCGTCAACGACTTCGATGCGTAAATGCTCTCGAGCTTCTCCCACAACGCCTTCGGACTCGTCTCCTTCAACACATTGAACTTAATCTCGGGAGCTAACGCCAACCGGATTTCACTCACCGCCTTCCTCTGGATTTTGCTCCATTCTTTGTCGCTCATGGAGCCAGGTTTCTCATCCTCTAAAGCCTGATCAAGACCCTGCTGCACCAAGAGGTCTTGCATCGTACTCTGCCAAAACATGAAGTTCATCTTCCCATCAAAGAGTGGGATCTTGAACGTCCTCGATAAGCCGATCGCCATCACACTAACACGAGATCCTTCCACAGACGAAACCTACCCGTATCTCCAACAGCGACACTCACCAACCTGGCTCTGATACCACTGTTGGGAAATCGACCCCTCCAAAGACTCTTGTACACCCACCCAAACCCAACCGAGACAAAGACACAATATACAAAAGTGACTTTGTATTATATAGTGGACAAGTACAAGACTAGTTTATACGGGTGACTCGAGACTCTTTACTATGTGGGGGACTTCACTCAACCTCACACACACACACACACACAACACACACAACACACTCGATCTACTCTTTTGATCGATGCCTAATTAGCCTACTTCATCTCCTATTTATACATGTTGTAGGAATATTCTAGAACTAAACATTACAACTTTCAAAATAGATATTTGCTTAGCGAATTCTAGAAATTTCCTTAATTTTCTACTAATTGTCAAATGCTCCCACTTATCTATATATATAAAAGCCGTAAGGATTGGAGCCACCACGTTGTGCCATGTCATCTTTTTCCACATGTCGTCTCCAGGATGTGCCACGTAGGATTTCGCCACGTGTCAGCCTATCGTTGCACCACGTCATAATTTTTTTACTTTTTCATTATTTTGTATTAATCCACCTCATATTCATTATCCATGTCATATATAAAGTTTTTCCATATCTTTTGTTTCCCTTATAATTCCATATTAATACCAAATCTTATTTACTTTCTATAAAATTTACATTTTAAAATTAAATAAAGGGATCCGTTCAAATAAAAACAGTCACTAAACTAAAAGCCATCATATTATGTAGATGAACGGCCATGATTAGAAGTTCTTATTCTTTTAATTTTTAGGGAAATGGGGGCAAAATCGTCATTCTGTTGCCCAACATTCTTCTTCCCATCTTCTCAGCACTGCTTCTCTACCTTTCCTAAACAAACCAACCCAACAAAATCAGCTACAAATTAGCCCCAATTGTAGTAACACATGAGATTAATTCGATGGAATCATGAAAGTTTACTGATTCAATCGACGGCGATAGAACTAGCCGCCAAATCCACGCGAATGTCAGCAAGGAGATCGAGAAGAAGGGGCTCAAGAGTAGCACAAAAGTCTGGGCGCTTGTCAATGCCCTCAGGGATAATGGCATCAAGCTGGTTCTTAACGACCGCGAAGATCCTCTAGCTCCGACGCCTTCAAGGAAAATTTCTTAGAATTGTAGTGTGGATGGTGCACGCAAGGTGTTCGACGAAATGCTTATGAGAAAATTCCTGCTTGTTGAGCTGTTTTTTTTAGCTTTGTGGGATTTTGAGTTGTGTTGATCCAATTCAAAATAACAAGTTGGAGATGCAATATGTAAGAAATTTTGCATTAGTATAACAATGTACTTTATGAGAAGAAAGGCTCTACTTGTAAGGCTTGATGCTAGGTGTAGTGTGTAACTGGTATATTCATGGGATGTGATGGGTAAGTAACTCCACTTTGTAATGCTAAAAAGAATTTGTAAGGCTTAATGTTTTGACACTGATTGATCTTGGTCAACTGTTCTCTTGGAGCTACGAAGTTGGTGTATCTTGTTTAGCGTCTGTTTAGAGTTGGTCAATTACAAATTTGTAGAAGAAATTTTGATCAGCAAACCTAGGATCTCAAAAGGTGCTCCTTTTTTTATTTTTAATGTTTGTGCTACCGGTGAGAATAGTCCACTTCTGTCAAATTTTAGACCTTGTTGATATTGTGGTAGTTTATGAAATTGGTTCTTCATAGTGATTTTTAAAAGTATGAAATATATGGACACGCGCATGAAATATGTGAACATAGGCGTGAAATATGTGAACAAGGACAATAAATATGTGAACATATAGATATATGAAATATGTGAACAAAGGCATGAAATATGTGAATAGAGACCTGAAATATGTGAACGGGGTTAATATGCATTCATATTCTATCTTTACTAATATGTGAACCACGACATAAAATATGTGAACAACCTCATCAAATATGTGAACACCCAAAAAAAATACGTGAACATGAAAACATGCATAATAAACTGTTTCTTCGTTCATGTACCATTTTTACTAATATGTGAACCGGTACCACGACATAATATATGCGAACAACCTCATCTAATATGTGAACACCCAAAGAAAAGACGTGAACATGAAAACGGACATAATAAATTGTTTCACTCATTCAAACTTATTTATACTTATCTATTTGTCATATAATGCATGAAATTGAATGTATCAGAAATTTAGCAATCAACCTTTTTCTCTATCTCTACATGCTATCTCCATCGAATTATTTTACATTTGTTTTCACTATAGAGAGAGATCATGTTTTATAACTGTGCAAATTCGATAGCTTTACACATATGTGTGTAACAATTTGACAACATTAATCTGAATATACATCTAAAATACGTGAACACAAGTACTTCATATGTGAACGTACATCTAAAATACGTGAACATGATACTCAAATACGTGAACACAAGTGCTTTATATGTGAACGTACATCCAAAATACGTGAACACAAGTACTTCATACGTGAACGTACATTTAAAATACGTGAACATGATACTCAAGTACGTGACCACAACTATATTATATGTGAACGTACATCTAAAATACGTGAACATGATACTTAAATATGTGAACATTATAATCAAATGTGTGAGTGTACATCTAAAATACATGAATACAACTACTTCATATGTGAACGTAGGTCTAAAATACGTGAACACAACTACTTCATATGTGAACCTACATCTAAAATACGTGAACATGATACTCAAATACGTGAACATGATACTCAAATACGTGAACATTATACTCAAATATGTGAACGCCCATCTAAAATACGTGAACATGATACTCAAATATGTGAACGCACATCTAAAATACATGAACATGATACTCAAATACGTGAACACAAGTACTATTACAAGCAACGCAAAACCAATTGTTGCGAAGATCAAAGACTTCGAAGGTTGTATAATTCTTAGTCAGTAGTGTTGGATAACAATTGTGAGTGTGATTTTGGAAGCAAACTAATTTGACTTCTTGTACGATTTACATGATATATTTTTAACTTTTAAAATAGTTCAAACCATGATAAATTGACAACCCTTTTCTAGCAATATATAAACTTTAGGATAGAATAGTTGAATAATTGGTTATTGATAACTTTACAAACAAACACCAGCAAACTGTACATTATCAATTTGTTAATCACCATTTGTGGTGGCTACCGAGTTTGGTACCCAACGAGTGCTCCATGATCATATCTCTCGTCGTCAAAGACGATTCGGTTGGTGTACTTGCCGGGGACTCCACTAGTGAAGTCAGCAACTCATGTGAAGTTATTATCCAGCCAAATAGTGATGTGATCCTACTGGAGATTAATGGTTTCATTTAAGCTATTATTAAAAACATATACGTTTCTTCTCCAAAAGATGATCTTCTTATTTTCAGTTGCACCAAGACAAAGGAATACTGTGATGTCTGCACCATACTATAGTAACAGTGAGTAGATTATTCGAATTCCTTTGTGATGAAAGCCAATACAAATGCAGCTTACTTAGCACTTGTATATCCATTGTACTTTTGTGCAATACATCAGGGCTAATCTGCATAAGATGATATCTAGATCTTACAACAAGATGAATTCAAAGAGCATACGAAAAAACCTAAAAATCAGGGAAATGCGTTGTACCACATGCTAAATTGAACAATTGAAACATATAGTGGCAAAGCAGCAACATTCATCCAAATCCAACATTACTCCCAAACACAAACTGCTTCCCTGCTTCTCTACCATCTAAGCGAATTGATCCTCAATCCCAATCCTCTGGTCGAAAACCCTAGCTCCTCCACCATCCACACCTCCCCCTTCCATATGAACCCTAATTCGAGGCAAATTCAGCATAGCAGGAGAAGAAGAAGCCAATCCGAACGACGAATTGGTCTCCGCCATAGACGAATCGAGCACCGAGTGCACATCCGGATTGCTCTAATTCCCAAGCTTCCCCTTGGCACCACTCATCCCGCCCACACCCTCCCCTTCGTGCGAGTTCAGATCCAAATTCCGGGAGTCACGTACGACCGTTCTCCTCCAATCCGAGCAAGGTGTTGACAGCGGACAGATTGGAGTAGCCCCTCTCCAATAGATCGGTGGTGTTGAAGACGCTCATGAACCAGTCGTCGGACTTGTTGGAGGAATGAGAGCGAACAAGCATGGCGTCCTTTCTTCTATGTTGAGATTAATGGACAATTTTGCCCTTAAAGTTTCCTATAATTGCAAAATTGCCACCGTACCTATTTTGAACCCAAATCCCTTCTTTAGCTTCTTGTTTCAATCTGAACCGTATATTCTTCGAATCTAACGGTTGATATTTATTTATAGTTTGTATCTTAAGGAGCATTTGTATCCGAACCAACCTCTTAAATAAATAGTGTAGTGAAGATTAGTTTCCATAAATTGTGAGATATTTATGATTATATAATAGACAACTTGATATCATATTAGCTTAGAATAAATATGTATGATTTATTTGGGACTCTTGACCTAATTTCAATATTTTAATACCAAATTTATATTTAATCTTAATAAAAATATGCATTTTAAAATCATAATATAAGTCAAGTGAATATTTGTTTTTATGTTGTGATTCCTTCGGTATATGGCCTAACTCTAATTAAATCCCATATTTTATATTGTCAAAATTTATAAACAAAACTTTTTGTTTGATTCCATGTTTTTAATGAATTTGGATCCATATCTAAAGCTACAATTAGTTTTGATTTGATTTGATTTCCCAAAAGTTACGTAATACTATTTTAAATTTTGAAGTTCTACTAACCATATATTTAACAAGTTTCCCATTAATATCGTCATTTAATTATTTCTGATTTGATTTGATTTCCCAAAAAAATTAGTTACGCCGTACGTGATAGTATTTTAAATTTTGAAGTTGTACTAACCATATCTTTAACAAGTTTCCCATTAATATCGTTATTTAGTTGATATGTCCTCTCTCTTTCCTATTTTGAATATTTATTATTTGCAAAATATGGAATTTCTTTATCATATAGGATGATCATGATCATGATCTATCTCATCTAGAATGACTGTTTTTTAAATACATTATTGAATATTAGCAATTTAGCATCAAAGTTAGGTGCTTATTATTTTGTTTATATGGTTAAAGAGTTAAAAGTACACGGTTAGATTAATTTAACTTACTTTGGATTATTATCTTATAAATAAATTTAGTTTTTTTTTCTATTTTTCTAATATGATTGGCATGGTGAAGTTTAACAAATATATTTATTAATAGCAAGAATCTTATAAAGACATATCTTAATATACTATCTTTCCTAATTTTTGTTACTCTAAGAAAAAAGGAGATTAAGTTTATATACTATCTTTTCTAATTTTTGTTACTCTAAGAAAAAAAGATATTAAGGTTATTTTATGGTATGATATATAGTAAAATGCTATGATGTATATCATCTCTCTTAAATAATTAATAAACCTTTATTCAAACCCGTGCAGGGCGCGGGAGTTATACTAGTTCTAGTAAATTCTACAACAACCTCCACATTTTTAACTCTTGGGTCTTATCTCTTTTTGGGCTCTTTTAGTAACCCAAAATTAAGCTATGGATATTTGAATTATGATCCAACAAATAAAAAGGAAAATGAATAGCAAAATTTTATCTTTACCCAAAAGATAAGTATCATGGCAAACAAAATAGATTGATTTAAGGCTTAAGATTGATCAGCATTATTAATATTTTTACGGCTAAATCAAGATTTGGAAAACAAGATCGGAACAAAACTAAATGCCCCCTTGAGATTTTGATAATTAATCAATTAACTAATATATTGGCTAAGATAAGATTTTGGGTCACGAAACAACATGGTTTGGTTCAAGGAACAAAACTGAAACAATATCGGATAGGTCCGAATATTACACCGTAAAAGATAAATTTTTTTATCTATTGTCTTATATTCATGTAGCTTTCTGCAAGTATAATTAATCAAATATCCTTATGATTAATTATAAATATCTAAACAAATATTTTTTTCTCCAAATTTATCTCATAAGCCTAATTAAGACTAAGACTCATCAAACCCGACCTAGTAAAAACTAAACCTGATAGTTTTTGTTATTCTGCACATACTATTAATCTCACACTTGCACTATTACCTAGCTCAAGTCATCACCACATTAATCTTGGGTTTAAAATCAACTCTCAATTTTAAGCTTCCTTTGAGAATAATCTAACTCTGAAAGTACGTCGATTGATTTCCAACATCTTTAGAAAATTCCAATCAACACTTTTTTTAATTTCCTCATCTATCTTGCTTATGCGTGTGACCCTTTAGGCTTCTATCTCGAAGGTAGTATTGTCAAACACAGATCAAGGTAACTGTCTAACAATAGTTGTTGACCACTCAACAAGAAAGAAATGGTAATGAATCACATACCATTATGAAGTGGTTACTATGTAATTCAATCTCTTCATCCTCAATATCTACATCAAACTACTACATGGTGTGTCACTACTTAATTCAATCATTTACTTAATTTTGAAGAGACAACTTAGACTTGAAATATTCTACCATGGCCATGGGTTTTAGAGTCATTTATATCTCAACCAAGTAGGCAACGATATCTACTCTCTAACCAAGACGGGGATGAATCATTTCTTAATTAACTCAAGCGCTATCTTTTCTCCACTTTGTCTGAAACCTAATAACCACTTTATATCAATTCATCAACAATAAGTTTAATGATATCAAAGTTAAGACTCATTGCATAGGATTATGTGATAGTTTGAAGTCATGAGATCACTTAGACTCCTTCATTTAGAGGAGGAACCAATGACGCTTAAGTTAATACGTACACGTGGTATCCTTTAATTCGGGTCAATCCAATGACTCTACTTATTCTTAAGCACCCATATGAATTACTTGGAAGAACTATCCCTCGATTCAACCAGATGAACCTAAAGTCTATTCATATGTTGGTTTATAGTTTTAATATCCCCTAGCCTCTTGATACGAATCCAACCAAGGACAATTTAGAATATAATCCTCTTGTAAAATTCTCACTAACAATTACAACCATGTCGTCATTTTACATATGATATTATATTCTATAGGATTTTATCAACTATATGTTAGTAGAAAACAAAAACAACTAAGATAAATACTGCCTTTTAAATAAAAATATTATTGTCACATAAGTTACTCTTGTTCGACAAAATGCATACTATAAAGTACCTTGCATAAATCAATGTCAAACTCTAAGTCCTAAACCCCTCACATGAGTGTCATGTTTCTACTGAGGCAAGGTCTTAGTTAATGGACCTGCAATGTTTTCATCACTTTAAACTCTACTCAGTGCAACATCATGGATTGTTTCTCTAATGATGTGGTACTTCCGAAGTACATGTCTGGATCGCTAGTGAGATTTTAGTTCCTTAGCCTGTACAACGACTCTATTATTGTCACAATATAAACTAACTAGACCCTCAATGCTAGGAACCACTCCAAGTTCTACAATGAAGTTCTTGAACCAAAATGCTTCCTTAACTACTATACACTCAAATTCTATCATAGAGTCACCAATTGTATCTTGCTTGAAACTCTTCCAAGAAACAACTTCACCATTTAGGCAAAACACATAACCCATTTGCGACTTTAGATCATCTTGATCTGTTTGGATCTAGCATCAGTATAACCTCGGACCACTAGCTCTTCTTCTCATCCATAGACCAAAATCTTATCCTTAGTTCTTCTCAAATATTTTAGAATGGTGTTCACAACACTCCAGTGTTCCTCACTTGGATTAGACTAATATCTACCCGACATGCTTCTTACATGCGAGACATCAGGCCGCGTACATGTCATAGTGTACATAATGACCCAACCGCGGAAGCATATGGTACATTAGTCATCTTGTCTCTCTCTTGTTGTGTCTTTGGACACATCTTCTTACAAAGAATAACACCATGTGAAGATAGCAAAAAACTTCTCTTGGAATCTGGCAAAAACCCAGCATGCTTTTCCAAGAAAGTATCATACTGAGCAACAATCACGTTATGCTCACTTGGAATATAAAAGTAATATCATTTTGTTACCTTAAAATATCCAACAAATGTGCACTTTACAGATTTGGCCGTAATCTTATCAAAAATCTCTTCACATAAGCTTCACAACCTCATAGTTTGAGATTAGACATATCAGGCTTATGACCTAGCCAAATCCCATATGGTGTCTTATCTATTGCTCTAGTTGGGACACGGTTTAGTGTGTGGATTGCTATTTCCAAAGCATAACCCCAAAATGTCAATGAAAGACTTGCCTGACTCATCATTGATCTTACCATGTCTAAAAGAGTGCAATTCCTCCTTTCAAAAACATCATTCCATTATGGCACTCTAGGAGGAGTGTAAGGTCTGAGGCCCTAGAGCTTACCAAGAGGTCATCTATCCTAGTACTACTCTCGCCTTAGCACGCTTAACTTAATAATTTTTTTGACCTCTCAAACCATGAAAAGGAAGAGCAAAGCTCTTATTGGCATGGGGAGCACTTCAATTCCTTATAAATTATCGGGGTGTTTTATTCTCTCTCACTTAAGTACTTGACGACCTGGTCAAGGCCCAAGGACCGCCCCCTTGGTCGAGTGACCTTCCTTAGGCCAAGTCAACTCGTAACCCAAAGTCAGCTCTGATACCATTTGTAAGGTCCGAGGACCTAGAAGTGCTATCCCATGCCATTCCGAGAACTTCCCAAAAGGTCACCCATCCTAGTACTGCTCTCGCCTTAGCATGCTTAAATTTATAGACATCACCTTTTACAAGTTTTTGATCTCTTGTTGGTTTTCTTGCTCTTTGGAGACAATTTGCAAATCCTTAAACAAAAAACCCAACACAAACTTAGGGATAGAGAAAAACTAAATCAAATTACAAAGTTTACATATAAAACCTAGATTTGTACAATGTACTAAAATTGAGCGAACGAAAACCCTTAAATTGAAAATGCTTTAAGTATTAGTCACCGAGATAAATAGATAACTGGAGGTTTTTGAAAATTTAGGGTTCTTTGATTGCTTGCTTCAAGTCGGAGAAATGGGGTTTTGCTGATTCCTTGCTTCATTGAAGAAATTTGAGACAATGGAAGCCAATCGGAATGAGAGAAGCCAAGAGTTTGAAGGTGGGTTTCTAGCTAGAAATCGAATCAGAGAGAATATGGAGGAATCGAAAATGGAAGCGGAATTTTGAACAATGGAAGACAAAAATGGGAGTGCACTTAAGAGTCATTAGAAGATGAAAGGGTAACATGTGCAAAAGTACAAATGAAATGTGCTCAAAGAAATGATCTTTTGTCGGTTTTTTTTAAGAAGAAATCTTAAAACAAGGAAAAATGATTGTTTTAGAATACTTTAGATGATATCATATGATTTGGAGAGAGGAAGTGGAACGAGGGAATAAATCAGGTGTAACACACCAATTTTGACTCCATGGAATAAAAAATGAATATATCTAGACCGTTAGTTAAAGATAATCAAAGAGCTTCTATTCTTATACGGGTTTCACCGTAACTAGAGGTCTTACTAGATCTTAAATCAACTTAACTAGAGGTCTTACTAGATCTTAAATCAACTGTAGTAAGGTCTTTCGCCGTAACTAGAAGTCTTACTAGATCTTAAATCAAGTGTAGTAAGGTAAGGCCTTTCGCCATAACTAGAGGTCTTATTAGATCTTAATTCAAGTGTAGCAAGGCCTCTGTTTATACAAATAGCTAGAGTTTCAATGTCACCTTTCCATATTGATATACAAACCTTTTTCATTTTTTTTTTTTTTTTTGGTCAAAATACGCAAGCCCTTTTTATTTCCAACTCACTGATAACAAAACCATCAAAGTAAGGAAATATCCTCATAGAGCAAGAAGGTAAACAAAGAGGGCAGACTATAAAATCCAACCCAAAAGAAGAAATTTGTCCAAAAGGATCACCAAAATATAAGACAAATCTACCCCAAGCCAACACACAATACGGGTAACAGGAAATAGAGAAATGTTGAATATACAACCCGATTTACGGAGACAACGGACCAACTCTTCTCATCATAGAGCCATAATCATCCATATCTTCAATCATAGTGCAAACTAATAGTTGAGCAGACTTGTTCGCCTCCATTACAGCTTAACTGTTGAGATCAACATCCAATCTAGTCTCTCCATCAGAGAATTTTGAGACTTCAATTTAGAGATCATTGTAGCACATTTCTTACACCGCTTGTTTTTAGCGAATGAAAGGGGGATCAGTGAAAGCCCATTCGAAGATTTGCTCGTATTGAACTGCAGCTTTGTTCCACGAGAAGTCTCGCTCCATTCCCCGCTTCATCAACCCTTCCCATGAAGTCTTGAAGTCTTTGTATGTTTTCAAGGCGATCCGGATTGCCTAATCATATCATCCAACACATTTTTCTCTGTTAGATCTACTTATCTAGCCACAAGTCTACTCAGATAGACTGATGCATATTGAGAATGGAAATGACTAGACCCATATACTAAATTTTATGCATGGAGCAAATGAATGGCTTTACGTGCATGAAGCAATAAGCAAGTGTTCTATATGAGGGAATACTATATATTGTCAACATGAATACATCTAGGAACTATGACGGGTGAAATGACAACTTCAAATTAAGCAAAGAAAAAAGTTACAGAAGCCCACTTACTGCTAGCATACTATCTTTTGATAAAGGAGAAAACGCCCACCTGGATGAGACAACAGAATCAAGAAATACAGCAAGTCAAAGGTGTAGACAAATAGAGGGTCCTTGGTAAAACAACTTCATTGTGAAGACCAATTAATGTTTCAAAAAATACACATACCCAGTCCCAGTGCCTTTTCCTTCAAAAGCAAATGGATTGAAAGTTTCAACTGTATCCTGAAGGGCAAAATACCAAAGAAAACATTGATTGATTTACAAACAAAGGATTAGCGAATCAGTATTTGCACCCAGGCACAAAAGGGATATCACTCACCCTGAGTCCCCCTGTGCAATGAACAATTGGTATGGTTCCATATCTCATCGCATAGAGCTGATTCAATCCACATGGTTCAAATCTCGACGGCATTAGCAGCATGTCACATCTGTTAACCACATAAATAGGGGCGGTTGAGACTTGAGAGATGCATATTTTTTGTAGAACATGTAAACTGACGAGGAAGAAATTATGTAATGCATAAATACCCGGAAGTCATCCGGTGAGAAATTGGGACGTTAAATCCAACCCAGCCACGGACCCTGTCTCGATACATGGCCTCCATTGATCTCATCGACTCTTCATACTCCTGATCCCCTGACCCAAGCATAACCTTCAAGTATTCACAAGGAAATTAGTTAAGATGATGCAAATGCAAATTGTTTCCTTTCTTTTCAAGAGAAGTTTAATATACTAATACATTGTGTGGTTCACTTACGATCTGTACATCATCATGCATCAAATCAGGAATTGCTGATAGGATCAAATCAATCCCTTTCTGCCAATCTAGCCTCCCAATAAATCCAATCTACAAGAAAACTTGCAAGTTAATTACTTCTACAACACTGCAATAAAAAGAGTATTTAGTATGAAGCAATATTCAGTAAGCTCTGTTATGGATCTCACCATTGGGCAGTCAGGCCTCACTGGAAGACCAAGCTCCCTTTGCAAAGCCATTTTGCACTCCACCTACAAAATGATACAGTAGTATTCTCTGAGCAACCATCTCCTTTCATAACAAACCAGCTAGATACCAAAACAAAGTGATATGAATCTTATATATGTACTACCTTTCCTGAGAGATCATCGACGGAGTAGTGTGCAGCTATATGTTCATCAGAAGATGGGTCCCATTCTGAAGGGTTAACACCATTTGTTATCCCTACAAATTTATCTGTTAGACAAGTCCATGACACAAAAACACAGCAAAGAGGTGGGTCCTAGTGCGTAAGACCCCGGCTGAAGAGAAGAGAAGAGATGAGTACATACCATTAAGAACAAACTTTCTGTTAGTTAAGATTTCATCCAAACCATATCCCCCTTCGACAGTTGTGATTTCCCAAGAATAGCCCTGCCACCATAGTTGCTTATATCAATTCCAGTGATCACTTAAAAGAGGGTCAAAAAACGATAACAGTACCAGTAAGCAATCATTAACTAATTAGGTACCTCGCTAACTGTAAGTATTCTATCAGCTGTAACAATGGCTCCCTTGAGAATGTTTACAGCTTCACCTTTATCAAAGGCATGCCTCCTTGCCCATTCTGGAAATACCCACTCAAGTGCTCCGTACCACTCCGGAGCAAGTCCTAGATTGTCGTACGTCACAGCAGGCTCCACCCCCTGCCAATAACATACATAAGGCGGCATTATGTATAGTTAACTTTGCTAAGTGGACATTCTAATATATGTGAATATGAAGATCAAAGCATCCCCCCGGTATTATTCAGGAACATAGTATTATCAAAAACTCAAGGGAGTGATCACCCACCTGATGTGAAAGATTATGAATAACAAGAACCGTTCGTGCATCTTTGTATACACCATATGGACGGTACTTTGCAGCTAGAAGCCTGTCAAACCCAAAAATAAAGCATCTCAAGAATTAAACAACATTTCAGGAGTAATACTTACATAGTTGAAATCTTGTTAAAGCAAAAGGCATATACAACATGATTGAATGGGCGGAAAAAGGGTTTTGCAAGTGTTACAAAGAACTAACTGAATGGGGAATAAAGCAATTCGAAGCAATAAGCAGCTCATAATATGCAAAGTAAACCTCGACTTATTTTTATGAGCAGAGACTCCAGACATAGAATTTTTCTTTTCTTTTAGTTTTCTTTAGTATAGCCCTCAAACAATTAAAGGCCTTTACCATGGTTAAAAATGGTAAAACAAAATTAGTGCATTCTACTCAATCTGTATAAGTTGTTCTTAATAACAGAGAGGGGAAAAACATACACTGGTACAAGGCCTGCATGCCAATCATTGACAAGAAATAGACATTTGTCACCATAATTATAGCCCCCCAGTGGAAGCACCAAGGGAGCTTCACATGCTGCATGGCAAAGTAAAGCGAACCTAAACTGTTCCAGGAAGAAGAAGAAGAAGAAGAGACTGTTAGAAAAGACTAATAATTATTGAAGTAGAATAAGCCAATATTTGAAATACCATGCACTATAAGGGTGATACCTACCTGGTTATCGCCGAAGGCACCAAAGCCATCGCCATATGGATTTCCGGGGCGGTGATAGGAAGTGTGATCCACGAAGACCTGCAATGTGAAGCATTAGTTTGTATTAGTCTTCTCTGTCAAATAGAAGCGAACTGCTCTACATTTGTATTCAAGTTTGATCCGTACCCAATCAACACCATCTCTGTACTCATGGAAAAAGGCGACTTCTTGAGCACCTCCAAAGCAATGGACCTTAATGCGGCAATCCGCATCAAATGCAGCAGAGTATTTCTTATCTGCAGCAGTGCCATGCATATATCTGGGTGATACAACCATGACACGGTGTCCACGAGCTGCTAGAGCTATGGGCAATGATCCACACACGTCTCCTAATCCCCCCGTCTTTGAGTAAGGCGCTGCCTCCGATGTCACAAACACAATGTTACGGATGACCTTTGCTTTGGTCTTATCATCTGCTTCAGCAATGAGCTCTGCTTCCAGTTCGGGGACTTGAACAAGGATTTCGTCGAGTTTGTGTGAGGTTTCTGATTCTAGCTGTGGAACGCCAAGGTCCTCCACTCCATGTAGCAATGCTTCTGAGAGTCCGCCGCCATCTGTTGCATGAAAAGCCTCACTAATATGCGGATTGATGACCTCGCTTTCGCTTTCATTAGTGTAAAGAGCTCTGGCTTCATTAACAAGGACAATCTTGGTTTCCTGGTCCTCTCCAAGGTCAGTTGTATTTTGTTTTGTGCTACAAGCTCCGTTGCCATTCATCAAGACCTCAGTTTCACCTACATCCAAGCCTAAACAGAAACGCTACAGGTTAAACCATTTGAAACGAAGTATGCAATGTAATAGTAATTTCCATACGTGAATAATCTGATACTAACAACTTGCATACTTGAATACTCTGATTAGTTTGTTATTGCATACTGTGAGCCGTAGAAAAATCAAGGGCCATAACTCAAAGTGCAGCAGTTACCCAAAAAAACTTACAACAACACACAACGTACATGTGTCCCATGCGGGCCCTCGATACATAATATAATAATAATTATAATAACAACTAACAAGTAAAAACAAGGGGTGGTAGAGATGAAGAAGAAGAGAAACGGAAAGTCGGGGGCCCACTTTGGGCAACACGTGAAAATGAATGCAGAGATAGACGGCTAAGAATGAGTTAATTAGAAAAATCAGTTGGGAATGGGTGTAAATCATAACATGCATGAAATATTCCTCTGCAGTTGCACAGGCCTTGCTTGCTTCCTACAGACAAACACGCAACAAATGCAGCCACTAACCAGCTGCTGCCTGCTTCACTAGCTTCTATTGGCACGGAAATACGAGATCATATCGATCAACCCAAGATCATGATGACGAGCTCTAACATGCACATGCACATACACGATTCACTAACAATCACTCAAGATCGATCAACATAATTAAAACACATAGCGTTTAGTCGATCGTTAAGCCGCAAAGGATAATACAATGCCCGGAAGTGTCATTCGGTTCGACTCTTATAATCAGTAGGGTCGATGAAAAAAAAGAAGGTAATATACATAGATCATGCCAAATTAATAATTGGAACAAGAAAAAAACGTCAGATTAAAAGCACAAGAAGCAAACCACACAGTAAATATATAGGCGAATTTAATGGCACGCGAATGAAGGGAATTAATTAAGCAGGAAGCAGATGGAGTACCCATGCCGACAGTGGAATTGGGGGCGATATAGAAGGCAGTCTGAGAGGTGCGTACTGCGGCGGCGTCGCTGTTGGTGTCCGGAACGGCTCGAGCGATAGCGATGGATAAACGCCTCCCGGGCCTCAGAGTCGGAGCAAAACCGAGACGGCGGACGGGGGCTCGGGCCGCCTTGGAAGCAGCAGGAGGCGTTCTGCTTCTGCATGATTTGCAGGCGTTGTGGGAGGAGGCCAGGGGAAGAGACTCCATTTCAGCTTCAGCTTCAGCGGAGAAAGATATCTCCCAAGACCACCAACAACTAACAAGGGAGTGAGTGTGTGCAGATTCTTCTTCTTTCTTCTTCTTCTGTGGTAGTATTTCCCTTTTTATACTAGTATTATTATATAGTGGTATATTAATTGGACGCTCAGATGAGAGACACAAGGAAGAACTATTACACAAAGCCAGTTGTCTATAGCAACACCGTAGACAAGGCCAATGTGTCTTGTGTGAGTGTGTCACTCACTCCATTTCATAATTACAAATTTTAGGATTCTTTTCCGGACGCAGTCTTTTAAGATTTCCTTCCTTCATTAGGTTCACTAGCTTAAATGAATGGTGTCACCACTATTTCACTTAAATATTTTGATATAAACTTACATATTTATATGAAAAATATTATATAAGTTTTATTATATGAACATATTTTTTATCTTTTAAGAAGAGTGATATTGTTTTTGAAACTCATATAACCCAAAAAATATATATAAGACATAATTTTTTCACTCATTTGTATTTTTTTTTTAAAACCTGATTATAAGAATATAAATTGATATTTTACTTACAATTTTAATCATATATTAATAACGACTATCATAAATGTAATTATAATTAAAAAAATCATCAACTGATAAATTGATAAAGTTTATAAAAAATTAATAGAAATTGTCAGAAACCACAAATTTACTTGTATTAAAGAAATAAGTGGAATCCAATATTCCTAGATTTTTCTCAATTTGTTTGTGAAATATTTTTCCCTATAATGCTTTAAGAATTAACAATTGACAAAAGCTTTTTCTTTTAAGTAGATAAGAAGAAATTCAATAAGAAAACCCTATATAATGTGAATAATAAAAATTAGTTTTTTTTATATATGAGGTAGGGTCAAAATTAATGTGGTGGTTCAAAAACGACCACTTATATGTTTGTATTAGAAAAATAAGGGGCGTTTGTATAATTTGAGAAAAATTGTGGGATTATTTTGTAAACAAGTAAAAATTATGAAAAAGATGTACATTATCAAGATATAAATCGAAATTATTATTTGGCTAAAAAATCAAATTTTTTATCAAGATAGAAAAAAAAATGAAATATAATAGGTAAAAATTAGTGGATCAGGTACATATAGAAAATAATTAACTTAAGCTTAAGAATGCTAAATTTATTCAAGTAAATCAAATAATAAAGTAAAAAAAAATAGTCTTTCTATTAAAAACTAATTTAAATTTTTTTCTTAAAAATTATAAATTTAATTAAGTACATCAAATATAAGTAGTTCATAGTAATTATATTAGGAAAAGTCAAGATTTATATTAGAATCATGTTTTTCAATCAAGTGATATAAAAAAAATAGAATATCTTACCAAAATTTGAAAAATTGAATATATATTTTACATAATTAGAAATACCACAAATAAAAACTATTTTTTTTATCAAAAATAAGGTGGGTCCAAAATCAACTTTAAAAAAGATAAGTGATATATTAAAAAGATAGAATATCTTACCAAAATTTAAAAATTTGATCATATCTTTTACATAAATAGATAATAAGAAATATTATTAGGTTAATTGAAATAACATAAATAAAAACTATTTTTATCAAATATACAGTGGGGCAGAATCAACTTGGTGGCTAGAAAACGGTCGGCTTTTATAATATATATATATATATTAATTATGTGTGTATAACCACTTTACTAAGATTTTTTTTATTAAATACCATATTATTCTTGTCCGTTCGATTGTGTTCGGCTCCATCGGGTTATGTGTTATTACGGTTTATTGTGCATATATAATATTAAATATAAATATAAATTTTAGTTTTTTAAATTTTAAATTTATATTTAATATTATATATGCATAATAAGGTGATCCTTTAGGACCGTTGTTGTTTGCTCTCACTCTACATCCCCTTGTTCATCGGATCCATGAGAAGTGCAACTTGGATTTTATGGCTTGGTATTTGGATGATGGGACCCTTATTGGAGACACAGCGGTGGTCTCGGATGCTTTGCATCTGATTATCAAGAAAGGGCCGGCAATGGGGTTGCACTTAAATGTGGAAAAAACGGAAATCTTTTGGCCAAATCCGGACCCGAGGTGTAGTGACCCCAATCTCTTTCCTCATAAAATAGCTCGTCCTTTGGAGGGGGTCAAGCTCCTTTGTGGGCCGGTCAGTTTGAATGTGGGCTTTTGTAGTCGCTTGTTTGAGGAGAGAGTTTCCAAGACGGTGTTTCTAATGGAGGCTGTCGCCGGGCTTAATGACCCCAGGTGGGGCTCCTTCTCTTGTGTAATTGTTTAGGTGTTGGACGGTTATACTTCTCTCTTCGGACTTGTCCACCCCAAATGCTCGGATCCGCTCCTCTCACCTTTGATCATGCCTTGAGGAAGGTTCTACAAGAGATTATTGTGGCAGATGCCGCTGGTTTTGGTGATTGGCAGTGGCGTTGTGCCACCCTACCCTTCCGTCTGGGTGGCTTTGGGATCTATACAGCGCATGATGCTTCTGGGTATGCTTTTGTCGCTTCGCGGCTGCAGTCCCTCAACCTCCAGAACAGATTACTTTGCCTTTGCGGTGTTACTGAGTTGGGCCCTACCTGTGAGTCAGCCTTGAACAGCTTTCAGGACTTGTGCAACTTTGACCCTCGTGACCTTTGTGATGCCGTACCAGCCCCCCGTTTATGAAAAAATTGGCTACAGTGTACTTTGACATGGTGGAGAGAGGTTTAATAGGTTGTTACAATTCTAGTGCTCGTGAAAAGGCCATCCTTATTAGCAATCGGGCGTCGCACTCT
This sequence comes from Polygonum aviculare, assembly GCA_934048045.1. Classification (NCBI taxonomy): domain Eukaryota; kingdom Viridiplantae; phylum Streptophyta; class Magnoliopsida; order Caryophyllales; family Polygonaceae; genus Polygonum; species Polygonum aviculare. The sequence continues at coordinate 24,393,448 of OW204026.1, forward strand.
TTGGACTTCTTGAGAACAATTCCAATTGAGGGGTTAGGCCAGACGATGCATCCAAGGCAGTTTAGGTGTGTTTTATGTTATCGTCTTGCGATCCCTTTGTATCCTGCTAATTTTACGTGTCCTTGTTGCTCTTCTAAGACCATAGATTGTTTTGGAGATCATGTTGTGCATTGTGGCAATGATATAGGCATTAACTTTCACCATAACCTTGTCCGAGATGTGTTGAGTGATATATGTGCCCAAGCCGGTGTTGTTGTGCAAAAGGAGGTGCCCCTAGGTTTTTTGTCTGATGAAGGAACCGACCTTAGGCTTGCGGATCTTCTTGTATATGGCTGGGACAAAGGTAAAAATGGTTGCTTGGATGTCACCGGTGTTTCTCCCTTCACTGGGGTTGGTGTTGATGCTTTCGTTCCTGGGGCTGCGGTTGCTAAGGCTGTCACCAGAAAGAAGAGCAAGTATGCTTCCAAATGTGCTGATAATGGATACGGCTTTATTGCATTCGCATTCTCCACCTTTGGAGAATTAGGAAGTGATGCTCTTGATTTTTTGTCTAGGGTCACACGAGCTGCTCAGAGTCATGCCTCTAGTGCAAATATCCGTTCTTTTATTTTCCATAGATTATGTTTTACTTTGAATAAGGGTGTTGGAGCCCAATTGGTTGCTCGGCTCCCATCCAACTTTGTGTAATTAAGTTTTATATTAATGTAATGCACTTATGTTTTTTAAATAAACTTTATTATAAAATCTATTTATTTTACATATATAATTGATCGAGCCAATCCGACGGATCATGTCGGGTTTAATTTTTTCCTTGATCGACTGATTTTCGAATCGACTTTTTTTGAATCTAAGATTCTCAATCGATTCGAATCGAGTTTGAGAGCTCTACCTATTATCGACATATTATGTGTATTTATTTTTAATTTTTTTTTGCCTGATAAAAAATGCAAATATTTCTGACAACTAAAAATGCGCATATTTTTGACAACTAATTTTCGTAGCATATATACTTTCTCTCCTCTCTTCTTACTCTCTAATTTCTACACGTATTGCCTTACATTTTTACACAAGCAAACTATAAAACGTTCACGTTCTTCTTCACGTGTGCTAGTATTAACTTGTGCATAATGTTTTTCTTCCCATGTTTGCTATTTGTACATTATTTATGCATAATGTTACGACCAGAATAACAGAGAAGAAACACACGAATATTTACGTGATTTATTACCAATAAATTAGCTAACTCCATGATAGAAAAATAGAACAATGTTGATAACGTTGAAGTTTAACTCACAACTAGATGTATTCTCTTGCCTAAGGCACGAATTTAGATCGAATCAATTGCCAAAATCAACTTTTAGGTCCGATCAAGAAGACAACAAAATAAAGAAAAGCAAAAAATGAAACCATCTATACTCTAAATAGTCAAATATGGAGCCAACCCAAAATGGTTGATCCAAACACAAGCATAACACAAATAAAGTGATCCAAATATGAGACTTTACACAACCTATGCTCATAAAGATAGTACAACTCCAACCTGTCAATCTCTTTGCAAGGTTTTGATGTCTCAAAATGATTGATCTTCATGGTTGCATATCCATTTTCGCCAACATCTTTGAATGGTTGATCTTATATATTGATCCATCATTAAGAAGTTCATCTTTGGATTCAATAGTAGATATAGTACTTAATTCTCCCATAAAAAGGCAAAACTTAATTAAAAACATGATTATTTTAAGATAAAAGAGGAAGGTAAAATGATAAATTGTAAGTAGTAAACTGATAAGTATTACACACATGAAACTCAGATTCGATCACTTTCAAACTTATCTCAAATAAATTAGAAGATATATGTATAAGATCGAAGATCAACCGTTTTTTCGGATGAAAGTGGAGTGGAAAAATAGGAAAACTGCAATTAAGGACATAATGAGTGGGTAGTCGGTGGTATAATTGAAAGTAAAAGAAAAATGAAAATAAGAAAAATAAATTGTTTGGAAAAGAAAAGGATAAAGAGTAGACACGTGATTGAATGGGGGATTGGAAGAGCTTTTGCTTTAAAGATATAAAAGAATTATCTATAGTCTATAAATCCTAATTCATATTATATGAGTCGTATGTCCAAGCAAATCTCGATAGGTTCAATAAAATAAAATACAACATACCAATTTTCCGATAGACCCCCACTCGGATAGATATAAATCAATGGCTTTTTTAAGACACATCATCACATAATCTATGTAGAAGGTAGCTAAATTGGGATTTTTTTTATTGCATGTATTCTTTTGTTGTCATTGGTTAAAAAACGTCATGTAGAACTTCAAATTAATTTCTAATATTATCATTTGGCCAATATTACTCTGCATTGTAAAACATAGACATGAGTATAACTCGATTCAATATGGATATGATGTGAACATTGGCCATAACTAAGCTCGTTAATCATAGACAAGGTCAATTGTCATGACATGAGTATATGAATTAAGACTAACAAAAGGGCCAGAAATAGAAATATTAGAGAGATCATGTTAGGGATCTGTGTATAAAAAGATTAATTTCATCATTTTACAGTGCAACCTTTCTAGCTTTCACTTGTCAAATCTAAATCAAAATTTCCCTGTTTATGAATTGATTATTACCACAATGTTCTAGTTTTACATTAATTTAATCTTGCTATCGTTGCATTTAGCTTAATTTCATCAAACTTTAAATGGTATGAAAATCCGATTATACCTCTTAATAGCTCAAGTGAAGTGGGAGAGTTATACCTTTACCACTAAGATCACCCTACATACGGTCTATCCACAAGCTTGCTAAAACAGCAAAATTACCACCTCTGAATATGATTGAATAAAGTATTATGGATGGCCAAGAAGAAGCTCGGGATCATGAATGGAATATGTCCTATAGTAGAAGAAACATCTCCAATTCTCCATTACTTTCAATGGGAGCGAGTAGACAACATGGTAATTTCTTGGCTTTTACATTCTATTAGAAGGGAAATAGCTTAATCGATTTTGTATTGCAAGACTATACAAGAAATTATACAATGAACTACATTCTAGGTCTTGGAATTCAATTATGAGCATAATTTTTCATGTCCATAGGGAGTTAAGTTCCATTTTACAAGGTAGTATGATTGGTTTCACTTACTTTATAAAGTTAGAAAAGTTTTGGGATGATTCTGTGATGATGCTTGAAGGATGTTTGTGTGAATATGGATCCAGTATAGTTACAAGTGAATTTATGCAAGATAAAAAACTAAACTAGTTTTTAGTGGTATTGAATGAATGTTATAATATTTTGGGGGGCAACATTGTAATGTTTAGTCCTCTTCATAATCCAAATAAGGTACATCAACTTGTGTCTTAGAAGCACGAACAAAGTTTAAGGGTCTACAATAAGTATTAGGCGTCTTTTCTTTCCTTGTCAATGTGAGTCAAACTTGGATGGCTCACTCACAACCTACTAAAAGAGTCAAAACACCAACCAAATATATCAAACTTTTATTAATCGAACCTAGACCTAGGTTCGATTCCAGAATCCCAAGTTCCCAGTTCCACACAATGTGAAACCGGAACCAGAATCGATCTTGGTCGGGTCCCGATTCGTGTTCAGGTCAGGGCCGATTCCAATTCCGGCTGGTTTCACCAGTTTCAGTTCCAAAATCAATCAAAAATTAAAAGATTAAGAAATTGCTTTTTGTTTTATTTATAATTTTTTTTTGTTAAATTCGGATATATTTGACCACTTTTGACGCATAAATTTGGTTCCGTATATGATGTCATACTTTTTAGTTAGTTTTCATAGGTTGTTTTCTAGCTAGATTAAGTCTTTTCTAGGTAGTTTGTTCTGGTTCGCATATGGTTTCGACTCTCTTTTGAGAGTTGGAGTCATTTGTGCTTGTTTGTTGTTTTGTAGGTGTTTGGAGCGTTGAGGAGGGGATATCTCGGTCTTTTCCATAAAGGTGTTATTGATATGTTAAAATTGCCCACAACCCAACGATCTACATCTTACTGTTTAAATGGCATAAATGACTCATCAATATACCGTCCAATTTTCCATAGGTTGTTATTGCTTTAACCACAATAATAGGAGGATTACCCTTCTACCCATGTCTCCACAGGAAGTTTTGGAGGACCGGGTACTTGAAAACCAAGTCAAGGCATTACGAGAGGCCAAAGCCAAGGAGGACGCGGTAAGCTAGGCGGCGGCCACACCCATAGTGTAATTCTTACCGATCCAAAAAAAAAATGATATCCTAGATGTAAATGTACATTTTCTCCATACCTGGATCCTTATTATTATTTTCTTAGCCCAAGGTAGAGATCCGTGTTTGATCTCCACACTCACTCAGCCATGATAACCCACAGCTTCATTTGCTTGGCGTCGACCCCACACATCGTTTGAAGGCATTTCATAATCTATAGTCTATACTCCCTCCGTTTCACAACAAGTGTCGTTTTAGCACTTAAAGTTTGTTTCATAATATGTGTTGTTTTAGGTTTTTAAAGTGATTTATTAGGGGTGAAGGTGAATAATGATAATTTTATTGGAATGTGTATTTGTTGACTAAAGTTGTTCATTTATTGGCCAAAAAAATGTAATGAGTGGTAAGATTAAGAAAAAGTTGTAAGTTTTAAAGTGAATGATTGCTTTTCTTAAAAAACTGGGTTAAAAGCTAAAACCTGTACAAGCGAAAAAAGAAAAGGAAAAATGAGAAAACTCCAGTGACCGTTAGATTTAGTTCTGGTAATTCACAGTTTCAAAAAGAACGGCGATCCTTAATCCTCTCCCTCTCGGCCAGATCTCAGAGACACGGAAATCGGAACGAAGATAACAACTCCGCTCCAGGAACCGCTTTTCGGACTCGATCGTCCAACCCTCTTTCTCTCTGAGTTCATCGCGCCCACAGAAAGGCAAACAAATCACGGGCCTCACGAAACACGAGCAATTAACTTGATTTTCGTCTGCGGGCATTGGATGGTTTGATCTGCGTGCGAAGCATTTTGCGCGCTATCAAATGGAGTTGGATAGCATTGAGTGTGTTTCTTCTATGGCGGAGGAGGACAACATCCCCCGCCATCACAGCCTTCCGGCCAAGTCTCGCACTAATGCCTCAATTGCGCCGGCCACTAGCGTCCATGAACTGCTTGAATGTCCTGTCTGTACAAACTCTATGTATCCTCCCATCCACCAGGTTTGAAACCCTAGTTTTCGTTTTCACCCCTTCAACTCTTATGCTGCTTCAAGTTCTTGATTGATCCTTCATTCTCAGTAGTTTTGAACAGTGAATGGTAGTAATTTCAATTGTCTGTGTTTGGATCTGCCAAGTGCCTTAGTTAGAATTTGATGGATCAAATTTAAGGCTTCCAAGTGAAAAGTAATGTCTAAACCGTACCTTTTCTTACTTTGGAAGTGATTCATAACAACACCACTATTGCTTGCCACGTTTGTGGGCTCATTGCTTTTGACGTACACGCAATTCTTGGTTGCTTGTTCACAATAATCATATGTCATTTTCCTGTGGCCGAGGTATTTTCTCTTGAGTAATTCTTACATTCTTAGATCTTTGTCCAATATGATTGATGTATTACTTGAGGTTTGTTGCATTCTTTCAGGCAAGAATATGGACTCTAGTAAACAATTTCATTGATGACCTGTATGTTTATCACCATAGCATTGCATCAAAAGAAAATAAAATGAAACGTGAGACTTGGAAAACGCAACGCTCTAAGATACTAATCGGTTTCCTTGATTCACAAAAGAGGAGTATTTGAGTGAATGTGGTTGAGTAAGGGAAATAGCTCTACTTGTTTAGTATCATAAATTTGTTATAGGGTCCTCCTGATAATTCCTTTGAAGCTAATGTATCAACTTCTGACTCTGTTAAGTAATGTATTTGGATACAAATTGATTTAAACCATGATGCTTCTTCACTGCTGCAGGTGCTTCTTTTTCTGTATTAGATTTGGCTTCACATTAACAATTCGTTTGATCTTTAATGGAATGATGATGCATGTGGTACTTTGGGATGATGCTGCTTTTATGCAGTCCATTTTGTCCATTTACTTTGTCCTGAAAAACAATCCAGTATTAACAATTGATCTTTTTCATGCCATATCAGTGTCGCAATGGACATACACTTTGCTCGACTTGTAAATCAAGGGTCCACAATCGATGCCCCACATGTAGGCAAGAACTCGGAGACATAAGGTGCTTAGCTCTGGAAAAGGTGGCAGAGTCACTTGAATTACCTTGTAAATTTTACAATCTGGGCTGCCCAGAAATATTTCCTTATTACAGCAAACTCAAACACGAAGGAATCTGCAATTTCCGTCCATACAACTGTCCATATGCCGGATCAGAGTGCGCTGTCACTGGGGATATCCCTTTCTTGGTTGGTCATCTAAGAGATGACCACAAGGTGGACATGCACACAGGATGTACATTCAACCATCGATATGTAAAGTCCAACCCTCGTGAAGTGGAGAATGCCACATGGATGCTAACAGTAAGTTTGTTATCCTTGTGCTCTTGTGGCTCAGCTCTAAACATTTAATAAAACATGGTATTTGATCACCTTTTAGATTTGGTGGATGACTGCAGATGCCATTAGGAAATTCGACTCACACCTATATGTGCACTTGGTGTAAATCTAAATTCTTACTTCACTAATTAAAACAAGTAGCATGTTTCGATTTTTAGTTTTTATAGGGTTCACGCATTTCAGTTTTGAGAGCACAGGCTAGGAAATTTGTGTGTGCACATGTTGTATTTACATTTGCACTAAAAAAGTTGGAATATACGTCAAGTCTATGTGTATCGTCCTCTCCCAGTTCTTGAAAAGCCAGAATGTTTTTGTTGAATCATAGTTTCTATTTTCTACTTGTCTAAAGATGTGATCTGTCAGCAAGAAGTTGGGAATATGCAAAGGGGCCAAAGAATCAGAATTTTCCACACAAAGCACAGAGTTAGTTAGCAGGGGTAAATGGGCCTTTTTGAGTCTACAGGGTTAGGGAGTCAGCAGCATGTGTGCTGTTAGCTTATGCTTAAATAGAGGACTCTAGCTTGAGGAGGAATTATATAGAATTCTAGAGAGGATCAGACATAGGTGCCTTGGTTCATTGGAGAATATCCATTGGGATTTGGCTCAATTGGGGGTTTGTCTGGTTGAGATTGTTCTTTTTCAAGAGATTATCAATCAAACAGTGTGTTTAATAGGTGTCTGACATAATCTTCCTTTACGCATCTTTGTTCAGGTATTTCACTGCTTTGGCCAATACTTTTGTCTCCATTTTGAGGCCTTTCAACTCGGTATGGCCCCAGTCTACATGGCATTCCTTCGGTTCATGGGCGATGAAAGTGAGTCCCGAAACTTCACGTACAGCCTTGAGGTTGGAGCTAATGGGAGGAAGCTTACGTGGGAGGGTCTGCCCCGTAGCATCAGAGATAGCCACCGTAAGGTAAGAGACAGCCATGATGGACTCATTATCCAAAGAAATATGGCTCTTTTCTTCTCAGGTGGTGACAGGAAAGAGCTCAAACTAAGAGTTACTGGCAGGATCTGGAAGGAGCAGCCTGATCCAGATGCTGCTGCTATATGTATACCCAATCTCTCTAGCTGAATTGGGTAAATTATGCATTAAGGTTTCACTTCATCTTGTTTCCATAACTATCTCTGTTCTCCCACCTGTGTCTATTCTGTCTTCCTTGTAGAAAAATGTGTGTAAAGCTTGTGAATTGGAAATCAATTAAACATGTATAATCAATCATTGAAAGTCGTTTTGTACATGTGCAAATGTGTAGGCATCTGATTTTGTTTCTCCGACCACGATTACTTGTATAATTCAACTCCTACCCTTCGTTTCTAACTCTTGCCCTTTACATGTGTGGGTGAAATTGCCACTTCTAGCAACTCGTAGGCAACTACCAGCTCGATCAAGTATGTATTGAATCATGTTGACAGCACAATTATTATTCAATAAACTTGACATACACGCTTTAGAAACTTTTAATTGTGTAGCCAGGGACCAGGGTAACATGAATGATGGTGACGGATTGACGTAGCTAGGTGGGGCTATATTCTATTACGATCCAGCTCATAATAGCTAGCTAGTAGCAGCCCCGTTATTTGATTAAGTAACACGCCAATGTGGAACGCCCCACTTTCTTTCCATGTGCGTTTATCCGTTTATTTATTAGTATGAAAATAAATTATAAGCAAAGGGTACGTACACACAGAGTTAGGTGAAAGGCTTCATTTGTTTGTACGTATTTCGCTTAAACAGGTCAACTCTATTTATTCCGTTAAAATGCAAGATGTGAGCCAAGGTAGTCGTCAATGCTCTGACCACTATGTACATGATTAAGAGCCAAAATTATGGATTTATAAATGAATACTCGGTAGAATGAAAATGGAATCATTATCGTGCTTAATAGCAGGGGATACAAACAAACCCATGACCCTAAAAATTCCTCACTTTGTATTTGTACACCTACCCCAAACCCCAAGAGAATCGGCAAGGGCCTGAAACAGATCGAGGAGGATGAAAGTGAGTAGCTGCTAAAATATATCTATATATATATAGTTACTGTTGGGAGCGGTTGCAGCAGGTTTGAAAGGGAAATTAAAGGAAAACAATGGTTGCAGTGTTCAACAAAGAGCTATTGAGTTGGTACTTGATCACCCTGAAGCTGAAAGAGACCATAGATGCGGGTCTCCAAAATGATACATGTCAGCCAGAGGAGGACGAGGACGAGGACGAAGAGGAGGAGCAACAGCGGCGTTTGATCCAACGACCGTCGGAACAGTTGAAAGTGGTGGTGGTGGACAGAGGAGTTCAATCAGCAGCAGCATCGGCAGCGGCAACACCAACACTAACACCATCCGGTGGTGTTGGTGTTGGTGTTGGTGGGTGGGTGGAGCGGATGAGGCAGAGGCTAGAGCAGGCGCGGCAGGACGACGCGTCGTGCTGCTGGGGAAAGCTGAGCATATACAGGATCCCGCAGAGCCTGAGGGACGCGGCGGACGACAAGGCGTACGTGCCCCAGATGGTGTCCCTGGGGCCGTACCACCACGGAGGGGCGCGCCTCAGGGACATGGAGCGGCACAAGTGGAGGGCGCTCCTCCACATCCTGAAGCGCACCCGCCACGACATCCGCCTCTACCTCGACGCCATGAAGGAGCTGGAGGAGCGGACCCGGCAGTGCTACGAGTACTGCCCCAGCAGCAGCATCGGCAGCAGCGAGTTCGCCGAGATGATGGTGCTCGACGGCTGCTTCATGCTCGAGATCTTCAGGGGCACCGCGGCCGAGGGCTTCAAGAGGCTCGGCTACGCCCGGAACGACCCCATCTTCTCCATGAGGGGCACCATGCACGCCATCCGGCGCGACATGGTGATGCTCGAGAACCAGATCCCTCTCTTCGTGCTCGACACCCTGCTCTCCCTCCAGCTCGGGAGGCCCGCCGACGGGCTCGTGGCCAAGCTCGCGCTCGTCTTCCTCGACCCGCTCACCCCCACGGACGAGCCCCTCACGGCCCGCGACAGGAGCAGGCTGGAGACTAACTCCGTGGGGCACCCCAGCAGTGCCAGTAAGGACAGCTTCGACCCTCTGTCGTCGGCGCCCGATCTCCACTGCCTGGACGTGTTCAGGCGGAGCATCCTGCGGGCGGGGCCCCAGGCCGCCCCCAAGAAGTGGTTCCGGCGCTGGTCCCACTCCAGCCCCATAGCAGACAAGCGGCGGCACCAGATGATCCACTCGGCCACCGACCTCAAGGACGCGGGGGTGCGGTTCAGGCGGCGGAAGACGGACCGCTTCTGGGACATCAAGTTCAAGGACGGGGAGCTGAGAGTGCCGAGGCTGCTGGTGCACGACGGCACCAAGTCGCTCTTCTTCAACCTGATCGCGTTCGAGCAGTGCCACATGGACTGCAGCAACGACATCACCTCGTACATGATCTTCATGGACAACCTGATCGACTCGGCGGGGGACGTGAGCTACCTCCACTACAGGGGGATCCTGGAGCACTGGCTGGGCAACGACGCCGAGGTGGCCGACCTCTTCAACCGCCTCTGCCAGGAGGTCGTCTTCGACTACAACGACAGCTACCTCTCCGCGCTGTCCGAAGAGGTCAACACCTACTACAACCACAGGTGGAACGCCTGGCGCGCTACTCTCAGCCACAAGTATTTCAATAACCCTTGGGCTATCATCTCCTTCGTTGCCGCCGTCCTCCTCATTCTCCTAACCATTGCTCAGACCTTCTACGCCATCTATGCCTATTACAAACCCAGCACCTGATCCACTTTTACTTAATTAGTTAGTGTCAAATACTCAAATGTGCATGTGCTTGTGGGCTCGTATCTATCAATCAACCAACTGGCAGTATATTTGAGGAGCTAGCCAGCCTGCTGTATCTTATTTCGTTACTTGACCGCAAATTTTGTCCACAAAGATGTTCTTACGATTGATGCAAGGATTCCAAGCTATAGCTTATAGGGATTGATTTTTCCAGGTCAAGCTTTTTTTTTTATTTTTTTTATTTTGAGCCCAAGGTCAAGCTAATTCATTTGCCTCCTCGTGGAGTTATAATTCACTAAAACGAACATGTATTCAGAAAGTGCAAGATTCATATTAGGTGTTTTAGACGAAAAGTTGATGAATAACTTCAACGTCCTTAATTGTGGAAACCTTGATCGAGTTTAGAGTTTGATTACGAATGCAACGAATTTGAGAACGAAACTGATGAAAAGTAATATAAGAATGATGTATTCAGAGTTTAATAACCCGTTTGTTACATCGTTAATCTATCTTTATACACAAATCTATCTTTCCAAGATTATTCTTGACTAACGAGATTCTAGGGCCCTTAGGTCAATAACGTTCATATCCTCCGAGGTCCTAGCTGACTAGCGAGCTAACCCAACTATCTATGTGATATCCAGCCTGCTTGGCCCAAATCCTTTGCAACCGCTTCTTATGAACCCACAATCAGTAATGTTGGGCTTCACCTTAGCCCATAATGGGCTTTGATTTGTCAGTGCCCAACAATACCCCTAAAACTGATTGGCAAAATTTTCCTAATTTTAAAATCGGTTCTACGTACCTTCGTTGGCATCATCCGTTCCAAGGGTTTTTACTTACTCGTGTGCTTTCACCTTGGGAAGGTAAATAACCGTTCTCTTGCTTTAAAGCATCTTGATCTTCATTGAATCGTGACCGATAATCCCTCTTTTGGAACTCTCTTGAAAAAGATAACTCCTTCCCTTCTCTCTTTTGTGTTGTCTTCTTTGTTTGCTTTCTCATGCAATTGATTGATGCATGGCTTCACCTCTTCTGGGTGCCTTTCCAACCAAGACCTTCGTAAGTCTACCATCACCCTAGAGGATGTAGATGACTTGGTGGCGAAGCACGGATTTTCAAATGGAATTAAGGCTATCTGTCCCAACGGTCAGTATTTCGATTGGGTCAAACCGGACTGGATCTGCTTCTTGGAGTTTCCTTTTCTACTTGGAATGGAATTCTTGTTTCGACTGCTGGTTAGAAGCTTCTTAAAGATTCTCGGGTGTTCTCCGGCTCAAGTTCTTCCGGCGGTCTGGAGGATCTGACTCAAGTTTCACGAGATGGCGATAAAAAAAGAGCATCAACTTCACCATCACTGATATCGTACATGCTTACAACATTAGAACTCAAAGAACTGGGCAAATCACTTTTCATGCGAAAGATGCTTCTAACCCCTTGGTCTACCAGGCCAAGTGGAACGAATCGGGGTGGGAGAATCGATGCTTATTCGTGGAGAGAGCGTCTTTATGAGAAACTGGGAAGATGTATCAAGCAATCTTTAGGGATTCCTGGAAGTTGACGAGTGAGTTGTTCAATGCTCTTGTCTCTTTATTACTAGTACCTAACCTATATATCATTTTGTGTGTTATTTGCAGCAGCAAAATATCGTGCGGTGAAGCCATCGGACTCGGAGCTCTACCTAATCCTATACACTATCTCGCTAGAGGAAAGAGCAACAAAGAAGATATCAAAGGCTACCCCCAGCCGTCCGTAGAAAATCGTGTACCAACTCATCAGAAGACACCCCGGACGAGTGAGTTCATTTCATGGATTCTTACCCTTCGTCTTCAGGTAAGTTTCCTTCGCCCAAGTAATGTTCATTCATTTCATAAGAGCTAAGCAAAAGTGTAATGTCTTGCGCATATAACTTTGCTAGCCACTCCTTCGGGCTCTGGCCCTCCATCGACAAAGGACGTCATTCGTAGAATACTCAGATTTGGTGGGGTGAGGGCTCCACTTCCAGCCATGGTCAAGAAGAAGGTGACTCCATTATTGAAGAGACCTAATGACAATCCTCTGACAGTGGTAAACCGGGATGAAGATGACTCCAAGGACTTCTAGGGTAGCCTGCATGGATGTCTCACCCCCACTTTGAAGAAGAAGTGCCCCGTGCATACCCTGGACATGCTAGTGAACGACATTGGTCTTTCCACGTGGAAGGTAAATTCCTCTCTTTTGCTTTCTAACTAGGAGTTAAGATGTCTCTCCGACTGGGGCTAAGGGCATTTGGTTGCTTTTGGTAGGTGGTGCAAGACTTGCTTGCACTTTATAAGAAGATGTGTGATGAACGGGTCTCTTCCAAGGAGAAACATGAGAAATTGTTCAACGCTCTGAACAATGCCAATCGAGTGAAAGTCAAGTTGCAAGAGTCGGCTAAGGTTCAAGTAGAGCAATTGGAGATGGCACGAGGTGAAGCGAGACGTCTGGAAGGAGACGTTCAGAGGCTAGCCGAGATGGTGTTGGATATTAGTGCATACTAATTGATGAAGGAAAGGGTCGAGATGATGCAGGATCATCGAGACGGATGTCATGAAGGGTGGAATCAACAATAGGAACTGGCTAACTTCCAATAGTGCTTCCCACCAAGATCTAATGTCCCAAGTGAAGAGCTGATCTCCAGAATGGATTGGGAGACGTCTGCCAAGGGGAAGGCTAATGAAGGAGATGACGTTAACAAAGCTATCGATGGCGGGTAAGTTAATCCTCAAGACGCTGCTCCAAAGGCGTCTACAACGCGGTCTGGAGCCCAAGTGACAGACCCAGCCTTCGAGAATCCAAAAACACACTGAATACAAACTGTTTGGGTTTTTCTGAATACAAACTGTTTTGTAGTTTTGGTTACAACTCTCACTCGATCTAGCACAAGTCTATCACTGTTCTTGAGTTCTTGAGCTAGTTCTTCGTGTTCTTGAGTGAGTCGCTTTCCTCTGATTCTCTCTGAATATTCTCTGAAAGCGTTGGCGTCACAATAAATGCCTTGGGGCTATTTATAGGACTTGGGGAAGGGCGTCATTCTTCTGGGACGATCTTGCCCTTCGTGGACGTGGCTACAGGATCTTCCTCCACGTAGTATGGCGGTGATGAGGAAGCTTTCTGTATACAGCTGTGTGTGATGAACTCCGCTATAGGATCTGCCGCCACGTGTTGATGAACTCTGCTACAGGATCGGTTTTCACGTGTCCTTGGATGATCAAATATTGTCGAGTGATGTCATCCTGTCGGCTAGTGAGTAAGGACGCTTTGCTTGCATTTCTACTTGCTTGGGACTCCGTCCTTGCTCAAGTAGTCTCTTGCTGGTCCTTACTTCCTGTTAGCTAGCGTCCCTAAGCCTGGGGACACCCATACACACTTGTTGTCCTTTGTCATTTGGCATTCCTGAACACTTGGACAAGTTTATTAGAATCAAAGTGAGTTTGTCATATCAAAACTAAGGGACGGTTTGTGTGGGCACACTATCAAGTACGCAGGCGTCCTTGATAGCGTCCCAACAAGCGTTCTGAGCAAGAACCGCGACCGCGGGATGACAACCGCGCCCGCGTTTCCGATGCTGGAACGGAGGATTCCCCCCTAGAGGAGAACCGCGACCGCGGCCCACAAACCGCGCCTGCGGTCCCCTAGGAGGTCGGTCCACCGGTTCTCCATGGCGATCTTGTCTTCACCGACGGTGTTCCGGGCCCGGTTGTAAAGCTCGATTACCCTATCTCAATGCCCGAGGGGCTCCCCAGGCTCGAGTTCATATGGAAGAAAGAGTCCACTCAGGATGACGGGACCATAGAAGAAGAGGATTGGGCGATATTTAGTGAATTCCTGGATGGTTTGGAGCAAGAAGAGGTTCGAGATATTGCATTGGAGGTTTCACCCCCGATACTGATAGATCAAGATTCGGAGCCTGAGCCTGAGGAAGAACGATATGTGATGACAGAAGAAGAGTATTTCCTTCAGTATGGTGACCCCTAGAGTGACAACGACGAGCCTGATAACTCGTCGAAGGAGCCCGATGCTGTTATGGAGATTTCTTCCTCACCGCCAGAAACTTTCGTACCCCCTTCCATTGGTTTTCTTGAGGTCAGTCTTGACGATCCCTATATCCTTTACTCCACCTGTTCTCTCTCCTTTGATCCTTGCTTTGTTCTTGCATGTCAATCTTTCATTAAGGATTCAATCTTTGAGCATGATAGGGTGGTTGATGAGTTCTCATACTTTTTATCTCATGATAGTGATAATTCAACTAGGGGATTTGCATGCTTTGATGAATACTTTGAAAAATCAAATAAATCACCTAATTGGTTTCACTCTAGAAAATCTCACCCTAATTGCTCAAGCATGTTTGATAGGTTAAAAAGGAGTTTGAATTATTTCTTATTTCTTGTTAATTTATCAATATGCTATGAGTCCTGTTGTAAGATAGTTGTGCAGGACTTTGATTTGATGCTCAGGGCATTGACGATGTCCGATCATGAAGACGTCGGGCCATCGACGTTAAACAAAGGCGCTGCTTGGGAGGCAACCGAAGACTTAGATAGATTGCTTTTCCATTCCTAGCTTAGGTTTATTCTCGTTTTCGGACTAATGTGCAGGTACTAGGTCCGAAAGGACGTTTCTGGTGCAAAATCGCGGTCGCGGCAACCACACCGCGCTCGCGGCTGAGCCCAGAACCCCCGGTGTACAGATACTAGACCTCCGCGGCCGCGTCACTAGTGTCGCGCCCGCGGAGGCCCTTGGTTCGAAAAAGAAAAAAAAAAGAAAAAAAAAGAGGACTTTTTGGTCCCATTCTATCTCTATATCTTCCATCTATCTATATCCATTCTTTTCCATCTTCTATCTTTCCATCCCTTCTATATTTTCTTTCCATCCACCTTTGTATTTCCATTCTTGTGGCTATGTGTAAAAGCCTAAGTATGGGGGAGCTTTTTTCCCCGAGAGTTCTCTTCTCCACGGCTCGAGTTCAAGTATTTGCCCATCTTTCAAGAAACGAGTCAAGATACGAAGGTTGTATACACATTACATTGTTCGAGACGAAGTTAAGACCCCGCTCCTGCAAGAGTACCGCGCCCGCATCCCATCAGCCGCGGCCGCGGTGGCTACTCGACGCTGACTTTCGCTCTCTGCCATGATTCCGCGCCCGCGCCCCTCTCGACGCGCCCGCGGTATGCCTGCCGAATGGTGATTACAAAGCTTTCGTTCATACCTCCTACAACCCTTGAAGAGTTCTTCCATTCCACCTCTCTTCAATCGTTTGTGAGTCTTCTGATTACCTTTCTCCTTGCTTTAATCCTTTCTTTTTGCTTCATTGAGAACAATGAAGGATTTAAGTATGGGGGAGGGAGTACTCGCATTCGCTTATCCTAGTTAGTTTAGTTAGAGATTTGCTTCAGATTTTTGATTTTCTTCTTTTCATGGAGCACTTGCACCATATTTTTTGCATAATAAAGAAAGAAAAAGAAAAAGAAAAAGATAGAAAAAGCCATAAAAATTGAAAAAGGCATATAAATCCTGGGATGAGTCGAAAACCCGAAAGGGCGGCTCAAGTAATAAGCAGGTAACCCGGACCAGCATTAGGCTGCGGTAATATGAGGTTCATGAGAGTTGTGAGTATTTGTGAGCACACCCTTGAGAAAAATGAAAAGAGCGGTTAGGTGAAAACCCGAAAGGGCGCCTAAGCAGAATTGAGCGGAAAAATTCGAGTGTTTTAGGATCATTCTTGCTTGGGGACTTTGGGGCTTACATGTTAGATTTGGGTAGATCCTAGGTTGCTCTACACTTTTTAGAGCTTGAGTGTTATATCATGTTGTGAGGTGTGTGTTTGAGCTTTATTGTTTTATGCTCATGATTTCTCTATATTTTTGGGTTTGGGTTGTGAGTTGAGTGTTTTTGTCTTCCCTTGTATTTCCTGAGATCTTAGATGTGCTGACTTGTTATATTTGTTTTGAGCTTACTCGAGGACGAGCAAGATCTAAGTATGGGGGAATTTGATTCGCTCTAGTTTGTATAGATTAACTATTGTATTTTAGGGCTATATTGAGTGTGTTTAGGTTAGAGTTTGAGCATAATTGTAATATCTAGGCCGAAGACACAAGAATTCAAGATTCAAGAGTTTTAAGGCGTTTTTGGCTATCTGCGCGACACCACTTGCTTACAAAGGCTATATCTTGCGCTATAGAGGTCGGATTGAGCTGCTTCTGGTGCCATTAGAAAGCTCACTTCAAGGGCTTCAATTCATCTTTTTACACCGAAGTCAGATTCCAAGCCGAAAATGGTCAAAATAGCCTCCGAAGTGAAACCAGAGATTCTGTCGAGATTCCGCGACCGCGGATTGTCTACCGCGACCGCGGTGGCTGCCGAGATGACCTTTTCCATTCTGTCGTGGAACCGCGGGCGCGGTGGGAGCGACGTGACCGCGGTGGCCGCCGAGACGAATTGTTCCTTTCTGTTGCGATAGCGCGGGCGCGGAGGTGTCGACGCGGTCGCGGTTCGGTCAAATTTTCACGCGGACAAGATTTCACCGTTTCTATCTTGTTTCCTTTTCTATCTTTTGCCTCTTTCCTTATCTATCTCGTGGAGCTTGTTCCTTGGGCTATATAAGGAGGAGCCAGCCTTAGGTTTTTAGTATCTTCTTTCTCATCACCAATTCTCTTAGTTAATTCTCTTTTAGTTTAGTTATGGAGAGCTAGTCTCCTTGGGTTTGTTCAAGGGAGAAGCTCTGATGTATGAACTCGTGAGATTTTGGTAATTGATTTCTATCCTTTGGTTAATATTGATACTCTTGTGCCTCATCCCATGATTTATGTTTGATTTTATGAGTCTGGCCAACTTGTTTGATTGACTTAGATCTATTGTTTGAATTAGGATTGGTTGTTATCTATGCATCTTTCCTATTTCTCGAAACAACTCTATTCTAGGACCGTGGACTAGTTTAGGGAAGAGTATTCAATGGTTTGATTGTGCATGAGACTCGTAGCTTGATTGCATGATTTGATTTCCTAATATCCTTGTTCTCTATGCTAATTCTAGGTTAAGCGTCCTTGCCTAGGGTTATAGAATTGCTTCGACCGTGGACTTGCGATTGTTAATGATCAGGATAGAAATTAACCTTAGGTGTGAATGAAATCAATGGATCAATCTATGATTGAGTGATTATGAAAGAGTGGATCTTTTGAATGAACCTACCTCTTATCTATTTATCTATTTGTTTGTTATTTGTTTCCTAGGTTAGTTTAGATATCTCTTTGATTTCCCCCCATATCTTTAGTTGATAGATTTATTAATACTAGAAGCCGTTAGTTCTCTTGGGTTCGACCCCTTACTTGCTTACTATACTTAGGTTTCTTTCTAGTGTTAGTATTTTTATTGACTATTGTGTGGACCTATCTTACGGTCCACACCCTTGCTACTGATTACTTTCCAAGTGCTGTCGTTGTTTTCAGGAGACAGGATGGTTGTTGAGTACCCTGCGCTAGCTGAAGGGGTAGACTTTGTGTTGAAACCCAGTCTGATTGGTCTTTTACCTCGATTCAGTGGGCAGCCTGATGATGATGTAATTAGACACCTTACAGAGTTTGATCATGTATGTCTATGCATAAAGCCTACTAAGGTCACTGAGGATCAAATCAAGATGCGAGCTTTTCCGTTCTCTTTGACCGGATCAGCCAAGGAGTGGTATTTCTCAATATTAAACAATCCTCACTCCCAACAGATCACAACATGGAGTCAGTTGAAGGTTGCATTCATGGACAAGTACTTTCCTATTCCAGTAAGGGCAGTTATTAAGAGGAACATTGATAGACACATATTAGGTAGTGTTTTAGGGCATGTTTAGTTAGGATTTTTATGGTTTTTGGTTTAGTTTTAGTTAGTTTTGCTAGTTTTGTTAATTTGTAGAAAGATTCGGATATCTACACTTTGTTGTGGTTTTTGATTGTAGATGTGAAGACAACAAGTGTAGAGGAGGTGAAGCCAAAGCATTGGAGAAAGCAAGAAGAGAGCCAAGCTATGAGATTAGCCCAAGAGGTGATGGGAAAAGCACACTTGGGTCCGGACTATGTATTGGAGTTGTTGTTTCGATACCTCTTGCTTGCAAGAGATGGATCTGGAGCTACAGTGGTCGGATTGGGCTGATTTTGATGTCATTGGAAAGCTAACTCGAAGAGCTACAATTCATCTTTTTACTTAGAGTCCAAATTTCAACTCGAAGTGTGTCAAAACAGCCTCTGAAGTGTCACCTGTCGACCAGTGCGTGAAACGCGGGCAGAGACACACATAACGCGGCCGCGTCTCATGGTTACAAACCGCGTTTCGGGCTTTTACTCTCTGTGGTCAAAGCGCGGGCAAGGCATCGAAAACGCGCCCGAGTTTCCATGGTTCTTGCCCGAGTTTTCGCCCGTGTCCGAGTTAGGTCCGAGATTTTTATGGGATTCTTTTTGGGCCTTTTGGGTTATCTTTTTAGATATATTTTTGGGAACCTTAGAGATATATAAATAGCTTTTGTTTTCTAGGTTTGGATTATCTTCATATCTTTGAATATTTGATTGGTTATTGGAGACTTGGAGAACAAGAACCCTATGAGAAATTTTGTAAGCTTTTCCATGTCTTTGAGTAGCTAAATTCCTTTTGCTTGACTAGTTAATTGAAGTTGTGAACGAAGTATTATTGTGAGGTTTGATTGTTCTTAATTTCCCTTGACTAGATTGTTTTCTCTGTGCTTAATTGATTAATTTCAGCCTAAGGTTTTATTAGCTTGATCACCTAATATGATTTCTAGGATGAATTACAACTAGATCTTTCTTAATTACCGGTCGGTGTTAATTAGATCAAAAGTAGAACCTTTAATCAATCTAGGACTGGTAGGACTAGTTGATTAGAGAAGAGAATTCAATTGCATGTTATTTGGATGTCTGGTTGCCCTGAATGCATGTTTCTATTGATCGTTGGATCTTAATGCTGTTGTCAGATTGAATCTAGGAGGTCTCTTAGGTTATTTGATAATTAGGGTTGTTAGTACCGGTCGGGCTAATAACTAGAATTGAAGTAGGATTAATAATTCCATGAAGTTGGGTTATTAGCATTCCGCAATAGATTAGTCAAGGTAAAAAGAGAATTTTGATAATCAATGATCGATAATCAAGTTCACAATGGATATTAACTGGTTGAGCATATTTCTCACATATTTTACATATCATCTTTGTTTTGCATTCATTAGTTAGTTTAGATTCTAGATTAATATTCAAAACCCCCTTTTTACTCTGAGTAGCGTAACAATAAACACTGAAACCTGAGTCTCTGTGGGATCGACCCTTACTTCCCTACTACATTCATTAGTTGGGTTGTTTGGATTATTTTGATAGGTATTAAGGCGACTAAAATACCGCTTATCAAATTAGCGCCGTTGCCGGGGACTCCGCTGTTTTCTTGTGTCAATTGTTTTGTTACTCTTGTGTGGACCTAGCTTACGGTCCACACACTTGCTACTAATCTATGGCTTTGTTCGAATGTAAACAGTTTCAGGATGAGCAATTTCGTTGGTACTTCGTTAGATTCCAAGATTATATGGATGGACTTGGTGCTCAAGGACT
This sequence comes from Polygonum aviculare, assembly GCA_934048045.1. Classification (NCBI taxonomy): domain Eukaryota; kingdom Viridiplantae; phylum Streptophyta; class Magnoliopsida; order Caryophyllales; family Polygonaceae; genus Polygonum; species Polygonum aviculare. The sequence goes on from OW204026.1 coordinate 24,413,367, forward strand.
TCATATTGATATTGGAAGCTTTTGCATGGGCATTATTGAGGGTATGAATCATGAAACTCTTGAGTTGGCTAAATACATGAGCAATGGACGAATACTGTGTATGGAACCTATGGAGTGTTGGGATTTTCTTTGTTATATGGGACGTCAGTGTTTGTTATTTGGATTTTCTGCATCAATACTCCAACCTGATGAGGCTTCTGACGTTTCAAGAGCCCCTGAATTAGATACTCAAATGCATGTGGAGGAGCAATTCCCTACACATGAGTTGGGTAAAGATGGTGTCTTTGATGTTCCATGTGATACTACTCATCTCGAGGAGACCATAGATGAGCCTTGTGGAGTTTAGATTGCTAAAGAAGAGGTCACTGAACTCAATGAGCCGATTGCATTCCTTTCTATCGCTTATTCATCCGAAGAACCAAGTTTGCAACATAATGAAAAATCTAGGGAATTCTTTGAGTTCATCTTGATAGAAAGTGGTATTTCTGGTAAGAGCTTTGATCTATTTAGTAATTATTTCGAAAAGCCACCACTTTTACTGCTTTGGTTTGAGCATATGCTATGTCATGAAGATTGGTCTCACAAGTTTGACAAGTTGAAACGGCGTTTGAATGGTAGTTTATGTAGTTTCACTTTATGCTTGTGTTACTTATGTTTCTGTGAGATGAGTTCACAGAGTTTTGACAGGTTATTAAGGGCATTGACAATGTCTGATCCTATGAGTGGTAACTCGTCAAGCTAACGACGTTAACCAAGCGCTTCTTGGGAGGCAACCCAAGTGATTAGGATAGTTGTTTTTGATTCTTAGTATTAGTTTAGAGTAGTTTTGTTTTTGTTTGCTTTTTGGTTTTGTTTCTAGTTAGTCCGGCGTACAAGTCTCATAACTCGGGTTGCACATGCCATAGCTCGGCCACCGAGTGCTTATCTCCACCACCTCGGGATCCGGATTAGTAGATGACTTGGTTAGTTTTTCGTTTCTCTTTACTTTTACTTTACATTGGGGACAATGTAAAATTTAAGCATGGGGGAAGGGATTTCTTGCTTAGTCTTAGATTGCATTCATATAGTTGCATTTGCATGTTTAATTTCTTATTTTGCATTGATTAAAATTTTGAAAAAAATCACAAAAAAATTGAAAAATTGAAAAAATCACAAAAATATTGCATTGTAGGATTCAAATTTCCCTACTTGACCATTTGTCTCTCTAAGTTAAGAGTATTATCTAACCCATGACTTGCTTGTTGGTTGAAGTTTCCTTGGATTGAAGCATGATTCTTAAGTTATTAATCTTGATTATAGGATTGAGCATGCATAAGAAGTTGAAATTTTGAATTATTTATGAAGTTCTGGACATATATGCCTTGTGAGATTATTTTGAGCCTTTTATTGCATATTTGCATATTTTTCTTGAGTGTATCGCTTTGATGGCTAGCTCTAGAACTTGCGTTTAGATATCTTTTTCAAGGCTACATTACATGATTTGAATGCATGACATTAAGATGATTGAGGCATGTTCATTAGCTCATATTATCCTTATCTACCTTGCATTATTCCTTGTTTTGATAACCCCTATTTTTGAGCCTATTAGCCTTATTTTGAAGCTCCACAAAAATAACTCCTAGCCGTTATAAGCTTGACCCATCCGGGAATTAGGTTTTAGCTAGAGTTGTTCTTTGTGGTATTATGGGGATGGTTTGAAAAGAAAGAAAAGGAAGAGTGTTGTGTTGAAAGAAAAAGAAAAAGATAAGGAATCGAAAAAAAATATGTCTCTTATGAAAAGAAAAATATGAGAAAAATAATGAGCAAAAGTGTTGAAAGAAAAGTGATGAGAAAGAGGTGAATAAGTGGTGGAAGTATGAAGTTGATAGTGGTTTTTTGTAATTTGGGTTTTTGCTAGCACTAGTTCCCGGATTTTAGCACCACAAGACCAAATATTTCCCTACCTACTTGTGTATACCTTGAGCCCATTACAACCCTTAAAAAGTCCTCATGATTTTTGTTGTGTGTTTAATCATTCGTAGTGGAGATTTAGAACACTGATGCAAGCCTATGGTAGTCTAGTTTTCAAAGTTGATTTTGAGCGAAACACATCCCTTAAACACTTGAGTGAAGAGTGCAAAAACACATTGCCTTGGTGAGGTCTAGAATGGATGAATGATTTGATATTGAAAGCTTCTCATACATGTGTGCATTGATGTCTTGGCTAAGGTTTAACTTGATTGATGAAATGTGGATTGATAATGAGATGGATGCTTGACTCGCTAGTTGTGGTGTGACTTTGATTTTATTTCTTGCTTGAGGACAAGCAAGGTTCAAGCATGGGGGAATTTGATAGACACATATTAGGTAGTGTTTTAGGGCATGTTTAGTTAGGATTTTTATGGTTTTTGGTTTAGTTTTAGTTAGTTTTGCTAGTTTTGCTAATTTGTAGAAAGATTCGGATATCTACACTTTGTTGTGGTTTTTGATTGTAGATGTGAAGACAACAAGTGTAGAGGAGGTGAAGCCAAAGCATTGGAGAAAGCAAGAAGAGAGCCAAGCTATGAGATTAGCCCAAGAGGTGATGGGAAAAGCACACTTGGGTCCGGACTATGTATTGGAGTTGTTGTTTCGACACCTCTTGCTTGCAAGAGATGGATCTGGAGCTACAGTGGTCAGATTGGGCTGATTTTGGTGTCATTGAAAATCTAACTCGAAGAGCTACAATTCATCTTTTTTCTCCGAGTCCAAATTCTAACGCAAAGTGTGTCAAAACAGCCTCTGAAGTGTCACCTGTCGACCAGTGCGTGAAACGCGGGCAGAGACACACATAACGCGGCCGCGTCTCATGGTTACAAACCGCGTTTCGGGCTTTTACTCTCTGTGGTCAAAGCGCGGGCAAGGCATCGAAAACGCGCCCGAGTTTCCATGGTTCTTGCCCGAGTTTTCGCCCGTGTCCGAGTTAGGTCCGAGATTTTTATGGGATTCTTTTTGGGCCTTTTGGGTTATCTTTTTAGATATATTTTTGGGAACCTTAGAGATATATAAATAGCTTTTGTTTTCTAGGTTTGGATTATCTTCATATCTTTGAATATTTGATTGGTTATTGGAGACTTGGAGAACAAGAACCCTATGAGAAATTTTGTAAGCTTTTCCATGTCTTTGAGTAGCTAAATTCCTTTTGCTTGACTAGTTAATTGAAGTTGTGAACGAAGTATTATTGTGAGGTTTGATTGTTCTTAATTTCCCTTGACTAGATTGTTTTCTCTGTGCTTAATTGATTAATTTCAGCCTAAGGTTTTATTAGCTTGATCACCTAATATGATTTCTAGGATGAATTACAACTAGATCTTTCTTAATTACCGGTCGGTGTTAATTAGATCAAAAGTAGAACCTTTAATCAATCTAGGACTGGTAGGACTAGTTGATTAGAGAAGAGAATTCAATTGCATGTTATTTGGATGTCTGGTTGCCCTGAATGCATGTTTCTATTGATCGTTGGATCTTAATGCTGTTGTCAGATTGAATCTAGGAGGTCTCTTAGGTTATTTGATAATTAGGGTTGTTAGTACCGGTCGGGCTAATAACTAGAATTGAAGTAGGATTAATAATTCCATGAAGTTGGGTTATTAGCATTCCGCAATAGATTAGTCAAGGTAAAAAGAGAATTTTGATAATCAATGATCGATAATCAAGTTCACAATGGATATTAACTGGTTGAGCATATTTCTCACATATTTTACATATCATCTTTGTTTTGCATTCATTAGTTAGTTTAGATTCTAGATTAATATTCAAAACCCCCTTTTTACTCTGAGTAGCGTAACAATAAACACTGAAACCTGAGTCTCTGTGGGATCGACCCTTACTTCCCTACTACATTCATTAGTTGGGTTGTTTGGATTATTTTGATAGGTATTAAGGCGACTAAAATACCGCTTATCAAACATCGCCAATCTTCAACAACATGACGGAGAGAGCCTGTACGATTATCTTGATCGCTACAAAAAGCTCGTTTCTAGTTATCCAGGCCATGGGTTCACAGATCACGATCTTATTGAGTACATCATGTTTGGCATGTGCTATTATTACAACAGATTAGTGAACGCTTCATGTGGAGGCTCCTATCTAGACAAAGCTCCCTAGGAAGTCTTTAAGATAGTGGAGAACTTTGCTGAGGAGAATAGAAGTCAGACGCCTCCTTGTTCTGACAAGCCATCAGCTGAAGAACATGTTTCTAGGAAACTAGAGGAGATGAATGTGCTGTTTGATAGGAAACTCCGAGAGATGAACTTGGCCATCGAGATGAGAATGAGGGAGATTTCCGAGAAGATCAATATTACTCCTCAAGCACTGGTGGATGTAAGTGCTATGTCATTAAGGAGCGGACGAGAGTTGGGCGTAACGAATGACGCTCCTGTTGCTACTCCGCGAACGCGTCAGGAAGACCGCGACCGCGGAATCCCTACAGAGGCTCACATTGATTACTCAGTGGATGCTCCGCGACCGCGTCCACCATGCCGCGCCCGCGTATTCTATGCAGAAGCGGTGAAAATCCAAGAACGGATTACCCGCGACCGCGGATCTCCTTCCCGCGACCGCGGGTGTGTGGAGGCCGAAATCTCAGTTCCTGTCGACGACTTGCGACCGCGGCCCACTTTCCGCGAGCGCGGATCTTCTGTTGTCGACGATGATGAATATGAGCAGCCGAACCTTCTTCCTCCGGTTTCCCAGAAGTCAAATCCACGTCTTCCAGAAGCACTTAAATACTCTATATGGGATGATGAGATGGATGATCCTGATTATGTCACGACGGAGGAGCCTGACGATGTGTTGGAGGTTTCCCTTCCGCCTGAAGAGATGTCTATGTCTCCTACGGTGGAACCCTCGGTTGAGATCGATCACGATCCCTGTATCCTTTCCTCTTCTCCCTTACTCTCCATTGATTGTCCTTTGGTTGCTGACATAGGTCTTGAGCATGCTAGATTGCCTAATGAGATCTCACTTAGTAACCCTATAATAGGTGATAGTGCTAAAATTGAATCTGTCTCTTTTGATGAATACTTTGAAAAACCACGTAATTCTCCAAATTGGTTCCATCCTAATCAGCATTATCATAACTTTTCTAGCTACTTTGATAAATTGAAACGGTGCCATAATGATATATTATTCCCTTTCAATTCATCTTTGTGCTATATATGCTTGCATGAGAGTTGTTCGCAGGACTTTGATAGATTGCTCAGGGCATTGACGATGTCCGATCATGAGTACGTCGGGCCATCGACGTTAAATAAAGGCGCTACTTGGGAGGCAACCCAAGGCTTAGATAGACTGTTTTTCCATTCCTAGCTTAGGATTTGCTTATGTTTCTAGCTAACATGCAGGTACTAGGTCCGAAAGGACACGCCTGGCGTGAAACCGCGCCCGCGGTGGACCGTCAGCACGCCCCGACGAACAGGTACTGGCCCGTGCTCGCGGCAACCATACTGCGTCTCGGTTTTAGCTTGTGTTTCTTCATTAAAAAAAAAAGAAAAAAAAAGAGGACTTTTTGGTCCCATTCTATCTCCATATCTTCCATCTATCTATATCCATTCTACTCCATCTTCTATCTTTCCATCCCTTCTATATTCTTTCCATCCACCTTTGTAATTCCATTCTTTGGCTATGTGTAAAGCCTAAGTATGGGGGAGCTTTGTTCCCCCGAGAGTTCTCTTCTCCACGGCTCGAGTTCAAGTATTATTCCATCTCCCAAGAGACGAGCCAAGATACGAAGGTTCCTTGCACATCATCCGGTTCGAGTTGAAGTCATGAGTTCACGACTACACCATTACCGCGCCCGCGGTGACACCCGATGCTGACTTCGATCTCTGCAGTAATTCCGCGCCCGCGCCCATTGTGCCGCGCCCGCGGGTTGGCCACATCCGATTGGAATTATAAAGTGTTTCAATTTACCACCATTTGAAGAGTTCTTCCATTCCACCCCTCTTCATCGTTTGTGAGTCTTCTGATTACTTTCTTCCTTGCTTCTATCCTTTCTCTTTGCTTCATTGAAGACAATGAAGGATTTCAGTATGGGGGAAGGAGTACTCGCATTCTCTTATCCTAGTTAGTTAGGTAGCTATTTGCTTTAGATTTTTGATTTTCTTCTTTTCATGGAGCACTTGCACCATATTTTTTTGCATAATAAAGGAAGAAAGAAAAAGAAAAAAGATAGAAAAAGCCATAAAAAATTGAAAAAAGGCATATAAATCCTGGGATGAGTCGAAAACCCGAAAAGGCGGCTCAGGTAATAAGCAGGTAACCCGGACCAGCATTAGGTTGGGGTAATATGAGGTTAATGAGAGTTGTGAGTTTTTGTGAGCACACCCTATTGAGAAAAATGAAAAGAGCGGTTAGGTGAAAACCCGAAAGGGCGCCTAAGCAGAATTGAGCGGAAAAATTCGAGTGTTTTAGGATCATTCTTGCTTGGGGACTTTGGGGCTTACATGTTAGATTTTGGTAGATCCTAGGTCGCTCTACACTTTTTAGAGCTTGAGTGTTATATCATGTTGTGAGGTGTGTGTTTGAGCTTTATTGTTTTATGCTCATGATTTCTCTATATTTTTGGGTTTGGGTTGTGAGTTGAGTGTTTTTGTCTTCCCTTGTATTTCCTGAGATCTTAGATGTGCTGACTTGTTATATTTGTTTTGAGCTTACTCGAGGACGAGCAAGATCTAAGTATAGGGGAATTTGATTCGGCCTATTTTGTATAGGTTAACTCTTGTATTTTAGGGCTATATTGAGTGTTTTTAGGTTAGAGTTTGAGTGTAATTGTAATATCTAGGCCGAAGACACAAGGATGCAAGAATCAAGAGTTTTAAGGCGTTTTGAGCTGTCTGCGCGACATCACTTTCTTGTGAAGGCCATATCTTGAGCTACAGAGGTCGGATTGAATTCATCTTTTTACACCGAAGTCAGATTCCATGCGGAAGATGGTCAAAACAGCCTCCGAAGTGACGCTAGAGGTTCTGTCCGAATACCGCGACCGCGGCTTGTACGACGCGACCGCGGCGGTTGCCGAGACCGAATTGTTCTTCTCTGTCGTAAAAGCGCGGGCGCGGTGGGAGCAACGCGACCGCGGTGATGCCGAATCCGAAGCGAGCCGAAATCTTTCTATGTTATTTCCTTTTCTATCTTTTGCCTCTTTCCTTATCTATCTCGGGGAGCTTGTTCCTTGGGCTATTTAAGGAGGAGCCAACCTTAGGTTTTTAGTATCTTCTTTCTCATAATTCCATTCTTCTCTTTTAGTTTAGTTATGGAGAGCTAGTCTCCTTGGGTTTGTTCAAGAGAGAAGCTCTGATGTATGAACTCGTGAGGTTTTGGTAATTGATTTCTATCCTTTGGTTAATATTGATTCTCTTGTGCTTCATCTTATGAATGTTTATTGTTTCTCTAGGAGTAGCTAACCTATTGAATTGATTGATTTTCTACTGTTTGATTAGGTTTGGACTGTGGACAAAACTAATCTTTGAAAACAACTTAACCTAGACCTGTTGTCTATGCAACTAGGATTAAGAAGAGAATTGATTGTTTTATCTTGCAATTGACTTGTAGCTTGATTGTTTGATATTATATCCTGCATGTCCTTGTTCTCTATGCTAATTCTAGGCTAAGCGTCCTTGCCTAGGGTTATAGAATTGCTTGGACCGTGGACTTGCGATTGTTAATGATCAGGATAGGAATTAACCATAGGTGTGAATGAAATCAATGGATAAATCTATGATCGAGTGATTATTAAAGAGTGGATCTTTTGAATGAACCTATCTCCCATATTTGTTTGTTTATTTGTTATTTGCTTTCTAAAGTAGTTTAGTTTAGATTCTTCTCTTCAATCCTCCCTTATCTTTGGTTGATACTTGTATTAATACTAGAAGCCTTTAGTTCTCTTGGGTTCGACCCCTTACTTGCATGCTATACTAGTTTGTAGTTTGGGTTATTTATCTTTGATCTTGGCACGACGACTTTAGCCGAGTCACACACATTGAAGACTTCCTAGAGGACCCTAACACTTCTACAGTTCTGCCCCTACTGAGTGATCTTCTTTTCTTTTGAATCTATTTCTACATTCCGTTGGTTATGGGGCCCCTTAAGACAATTTCTGGATGTTTTTTATGCATTATGATTGTGAGCCGTGGTGGTTGATATATTCTATTTATTATAGGTTAACTTTTGTATTTTAGCGCTATATTGAGTGTGTTTAGGATAGTGTTTGTGCTTGATTGTAATATGAAGACCGGAGACACAAGAATTAAAGATACGAGAGTTTTCGAGACAGGTTCCCGAAGTGAAGATTCGCCACTGTGGAAGAACCGCGTGCGCAAATAGCATGCCGCGGGCGTGGTAGAAGTTGTGGAAGATGCCTTTGACCCAACATTGATCATGAGCACGGGACCCTTGGCACGAGCGCGGGACCCTTGGCGCGTGCGCCACATGGGCTATAGATCCGAGAGGGCTTATTTGGATTGGCATGTTATCGGAATACTATATATTCAAATGTTTTCCATAGGTTTTTTTAGTACCTTCTACTTTTGATATTCAATTAATTGTTTGAGTTTAGTTTGTATCGTGGAGAACTAAATCCCTATTGGGGGATTACATATGAAGTAATTCATATTTGATGAATTCGTGAAGTTTTCGTACATTTTCTTACCTTGATTAATATCTTTTCCCTTTGTGCTTAATTCTATGAGCTTTGCATGATTCTTTGAGCCTGATCAGCGGATTGAATTGTCTTTTCTAGAAGATAACTTGATTCTAGGACCGTGGACTAGGATTAGGAAAGAGATTTGATTGTTTTATCTTGCAATTGACTCATAACTTGATTGCTTGATTTGATTAACTGCAAATTTTTCGTCTTCATGCTAGATCTAGGTTAAGCGTCCTTGCCTAGGTTTGAGTATTGCCTGGACCGTGGACATGTGATTGTTTATGATCAGAATTGGAATTAGTCAAGAAAGTCTAAGAAACTGGATGAACTCTGATGTGAGTGATGTGGTACACCACCTAACTCGTAAGTGCACGGGGTCGATTGTAGTACCGGGATGTCGAATATCAGGGACTACGCACTAAGGGATTGTACCATTCAACTAGTAGATAGGTCAAATAAGAAAACATGAAGTGATGAATAGACTAGAAATTAGCAACTAACAACTAAAAAGAACAAGCAAGATGATGAGGAAATAACAATGAAGGTAATAATCATAAGGCAAGGGTAGTAACACAATGATCTCTTGGAAAATATTGGTAGCATGCATGAAATTCAATTAGGTTTCGGTTTAAGGCAATTACCTAATGTCAATGCCTATTTCTTGTGGGACTTAAGCAAATGTACCTAAGAATACGACTTTGCATCCACTTCCGTGGCTTGCAAGTCCGTGACTAGGCCCTTTGGGCCCTATAGAGTTTGGGATTGGTCTAAAATCCCATCCACTTTCGTGGCTTGAGTGATCAACCCAACCTCAAATCTCTATTGGCAATTTTGCTCCTCTTGAGAGAAATCCAATCAACTCTCGTGTTATGGGACTCTCAAGCTTAATCCTAGTGATCCGGTGGGAGAAAGGATCTTTCAACCTTAATCCCTCACCTAAATCCCTACCAACATCATCACCTTTCGGTCTCAAACATTTAAAGGACTCAAATTCACAATCAAACTTAGGTTTGAGCTCCTAGGATTGAATCAAACCTAATCCCAACCTCTAATCATTCATGTAATTAGTATCTACCTCAAAATCATTGGTTTTTCCCAAACCCTAGGATTTGGGGGTTCTAACTAGACATGGAAATCAATGGAAATAGAGAAAACAAGAGAGGAATCATACCAAAATTCATCAATAGATAGAAAAGAGGTTGAATCCACAAATGAAATCTCTACAGTCCAAGTCTCCAAATCCAACTTGTTCCTCAAGCAAAAGTGTCTCTCGAAAGGGGTGAGGGAGAGGCCCCCAAAGAGAGGCTTGTCTTCTCAAGATACAACTTAAAGTTTTTATATTTCCCCCAAAGAAAAAAGCCTAGAAAAGGGAAAGAAACAGGTCGGTGGAACTACCCAGGCAACTACTCAGCCAAGTACCCGACCGGGTAGTGTTCTGGGTGCTCGAAGAGGAAGAAAGCTGGGAAGGGACACTACCCTGGTAAGTACCCGGCCAGCTACTCTTCAGGATGTGGGAGATGGGGCAAATGCTGACATGAGAGATTACCCCGCCTACTACCCTGGCAACTACCCGGCCACGTACTCTCATGCAATGGTCGTATTCCTTCTACTTCATTCCGTCTCTTTTCCTGTTCACTTGGCTTTTGTGGTTCCTACTTGGATCCCTTATGAAATGTTCTCCTTAGCTCTATGATACATGGTCTTAAACTCCTCTTGATCCTAATCACCAAATTCTCCTCAAGTTTGACCTGAAAAGTACACAAACATGGCGTAGCTTCCGAACAAGACAACTAAACTAAAAAGGCTAAATGTTGGGACGCTATCAAGAACGCCTGCGTACTTGTTAGTGTTCCACACAACCGTCCCTAAGTTTTGATATGACAAACTCACTATGATTCTAATAAAGTTGTCCAAGTGTTCAGGAACGCTAGTGACCAAAAGGACAACAAGTGTGTATGGGGGTCCCATAAGCTTAGGGACGCTAGCTAACAGGAAGTAAGGACTAGCCAGAGACTACTTGAGCAAGGACGGAGTCCCAAGCAAGTAGGAACGCAAGAAAGGAGTCCTTACTCACTAGCCGACAAGATGACATCACTCGACAATGTTTGATCATCCAAGGACACGTGGAGACCGATCCTATAGCGGAGTCCAACACTACGTGGCGGACGATCCTGTTACAGAGTTCATCAACACGTGGCGGCCGATCCTGTAGCGGAGTTCATCATACACAGCTGGATACAGGAAGCTTCCTCACCACCGCCCTACTACGTGGAGGAAGATCCTGTAGCCACGTCCAAGAAGGGCATGATCGTCCCAGAGAAAAGACGCCCTTCCCCAAGTCCTATAAATAGCCCCAAGGCATTTATTGTGTTTTTAAGGCTTTCAAGAATATTCAGAGGGAATCATAGGAAAGCGGCTCACTCAAGAACACGAAGAACTAACTCAAGAACTCAAGAACAGTGCTAGAACTTGTGTTAGATCGAGTGAGAGTTGTAACCAAATCACAAAATCAGTTTGTAACAGAAAACACAAAAAGAGAGAGAGAACGTTCTGCGAAGTACTGCAGAACGTAGGAATAGAGTCCTTTGTTAGATTGAACTCGCTTAAGTTGTAGGCTTAGAGGAGTCCTTTACTAGTGGACTTAGGGAAAAGCTAAGTGCCAGAGAACTGTAAAGACTCGCCAGTACAACTGTAAGGACGTTCAATAAAAAGGAAAGAACTATTCAAAAATCCTCCAAGGAGGTAGAGGTTTACACTCAAGGACTACTTGGTCTTGAGTGGTTCCTCTATAATTCACTGCGTTCATTACTCACCTGTTTAGTACATAATTTCCGCTGCATTACTCAAGGACGCCCCTACTCCTCGTAGGGACACCTAACCTAAGGACGCCTTTACCAAAGTAAAGGACGTCCCTCTGTACTAACGATCCAACAATTGGTATCAGAGCAGGCGCTCTAGATTCTTACTGAGTTGCAGGTAAAGATGGACATAGAACCTATTGGAATCTCGTTCGTGAAGCCTCCGCGCCTGACGGACGGCAACTTCAACCGCTGGAAAACTAGATTTGAGAATTTCTGCAGAAGCACAAATTATCAATGCTGGAAGGTTATTATGAAGGGAGATCTCAAGGTACCCGCTGACAAAGTTGACAAGGAGGACGATTGGGGTCCTGATGAATTCAAGCTAATGGAGACAAATGCTAAAGCAGTGTGCTTCCTTCAAGCATCCCTTTGCGAAAGGGACGCCACAAGGGTCAGCAATCTCCCCACAGCAAAACAACAGTGGGAAGCTCTTGAGAAATTTCATGTGGGAACTGCAGAAATGAAAGAGGACGTCCAGCTGAAGATCAAGAAGGAGTTCTATGCCTTCAGTATGTTGCCAAGTGAAACGGTGAATGACTATTCATACCGTTTTGAGGCCCTTGTCACCAAGATGAGAAACTTGGGCATCCCAGAAACAGAAATCTCCATGAGAAATAGAGTTCAAGTGGTCATTGATGGTTTGACCGGAGTCTGGAACTTTGACAGAACAACGTTCAAAGAGAACACAGCCAACAAAACTCTTGATATGGAAGAAATCTATGGGAAGCTCAGGCAGTATGAAGAAAGAAGAATCTCTGACATGGCTCAGCTAGGAAAGAATCCTCAAACTGATCTTGCTTTGGCGTCCACAACACCAGAGTACGCTGAGTACCTTCGTGGCCAAAGAGATCTAGCGCTGATGATGCAAAACAAAGAAAAACTTGAGAACTTGCGTTCCAAAGAGAAAGAAAGAAAGCCAAAGGAAGAGATTGACTCAGATGAGGAACTCTCTCTTATTCACAAGGCTCTCAAGTACTATAACAAGAAGAACAAGCATAGCAGCAAGAGCAAGTCCTACAAAAAGGAGAGTCCCAAGTACACAGAGGCTGAAATGAAGGAACTCACATGCTACAAATGCAACAAGAAAGGACATTTTGCCAAAAAATGTACTGTGTGAACGTCCTCCAAGGAAAAGAAGAAAGCTCTCATTGGAGCATGTACAGCTGCCTGGGATGATCTCAGTTCAAGTGATGGTGAACGTGATGATCAAGTTGCATACATGGCAGTAGAGGACGCCCCAATTATTGAAGAGAACGCCTCCGACAACGAACAAGAGGTAACTCATGATTCCATGATGCGTTCTCTAGAAAAGTGTTCAAAACCAAAATTGCTTAAACTCATTAGTAAAATCATGGAGGAAAGTCTTGTTATGAAAAGAAGAATGGATGAACTCGAAGATGAAAGTATTATAGTTGAATGTGAGAACTGTAATTCAATGACTATTCAACTAGAGTCCTCATGTGAAGAAACTAAGTCCCTAAAAACTGAACTTGTGTGTATTAAACTTGAGAACGCCAAGCTTAGGGAAGAAGTGAAAGTTTTGGGTAAGAGTCCCATAGTTGAAGAAGTGAGACCAATGGTTTTTGTCCCAGCTAAAAGAGGTCTAGGTTATGAATCTGACATTAAGAACTCTCTTCCTAGTGACTTTGAGGCATGTAAAACTTCTGAACTTGAACTTGAACGGGAGAAAACCAAAAATCTTCTTGAAAGAATTAGAGTTCTAGAGAGTGGAGAATTAGGTCAAGAGGACTACTACACCAATTCCACCAGTCATAAAATTTACAAGAAAATTGCTAAAGGGGACGGCTCAAAGGTGTGCGATCCCCAAAAGATGAAGCAAAACAAAATCCAACGTCCCAACAAGAAGTACTACCTCGGTACTTACTATAGGACGTGTTGGTACTGTGGACACGGTGACCACTTCAAATATGACTGTGTAAAACTTAAGGAAGACATTGAAAGTGGGAAAGTTGCTAGGACTAACAATGAAAATGCTAAGTCCGTTCCAAGAGCTAATTCTAGGCGTCCTAGACATTCTAGAAGTTCTTTCCGCAGAAATGCCATTTCTAATGATGTTAACATAAATGACTATATGCCAGAACCAAAGTTCTATTATTGTAATGAGCCAGGTAAGGAACACCTTGCCTGGGTCGCCAAGAACTAACCTTGTTTTGGCAGGTGGAAGTGAGGGGACGCCCATGGATCATTGATAGTGGCACCTCAAATCATATGACAGGAAGCCAGATCCATCTCACTTCTATCCAAAGTAGTGCCACGGGAGGAACTGTCTCGTTTGGCAACAAGGGCAAAGGAAAGATCAAGGGAACGGGAACTGCCATTCTTAACCCGTCCATCAAAGCAATAAATGTCAGTCTTGTCGAAGGACTTGGCTTTAATCTTCTTAGCGTCTATCAGATGTGTGATCAAGATGAAAATCTATTCACATTTGACTCAAAGGAGTGCCTTGTTATCAACAAGAAGTCCAACAAAGTTGTTCTCAAAGGAGTTCGCAAGAACAACATCTACATCTTCAATCAAGAGTTCAAGCCTAAATCAGAATTATGTCTATCTGCTTCAAAGAAGGACGCTGATCTCTGGCATCGCCGACTTGGACATGCTGGACCAAGCACGATCTTCAAGCTTCACCAAAGAAATCTTGTGAAGGGACTTCCCCGAATTGATCCTGAGACTGTTGAACAGTGTGAAGCCTGCATCAAAGGGAAGCAAACAAGAACGTCTTTCAAGTCAAAAAACGAAGTCAGCACAAAGAAGCCTCTGGAACTCCTCCATATGGATCTTTGTGGACCAATGAAGACGTTGAGCCACGGTGGAAAGAGGTACATTTACGTTCTTGTAGATGATTTTTCTCGATTCACTTGGGTTCTTTTCTTAGCTTCCAAAGCAGATTGTTTCAATGCGTTCAAAGTCTTCATCAAACAAGTGGAAGTTGCCCTGGAGACGCCTCTCAAAGCCATAAGATCAGACCATGGGACGGAATTCCAGAATTCAGAGTTCCTAGCCTACTGTGATCAACATGGTGTCTCGCACAACTTCTCAGCTCCAAGGACTCCACAACAAAATGGAGTTGTGGAAAGAAAGAACAGGACGCTAGAGGATATGGCAAGAACTATGCTTTTGGCTAATAGCGTCCCCAAGTACTTCTGGGCGGAAGCTATTGCCACAGCATGCTACATCATTAATCGTGCCATGACCCGTCCTCTGCTGAAGAAGACGTCCTATGAGTTGTTGAATGGAAGGAAGCCTCGCATCGATTATCTCAGAGTTTTTGGTTGCAAGTGTTTCGTTCACAACAATGATAAAGAAAAACTTGGAAAGTTTGATGCAAGGAGCGATGAAGCCATATTCCTTGGGTACTCTCTCACCAGCAAAGCATATAGGGTTTTCAACAAAAGGACTCTAAAACTTGAAGAGAGTATTCATGTTGTGTTCAAGGAGAGTTCTTCTCACAAAGAAAAATCAAGTAAGAAAGAACGCTCCTCATCATATCAGCAGGATGACTCTGAAGATGAAGCTGACGATTGGACCTCAGGAAAATACTATGTCTCTAAGGACGCGTCTCCAAATCCTGAAGAAGTCTCTATGGACGCTCCTAGTGTTGTTCAGGGAGTTCCCTCTTGCAGTGAATCTCCAGTTCAACAAGATATAGCAGAATCAAGTCAACAAGGCGAGCAACGCCAAAGTGTGGACGCTTTCTCTGAGGGGGAACACGCTGAGGACGATGCTCAAAGTGATAGTGATAATTCTGATGGAGAAATTGATCCAAGATTCGCTCAACTGTTTCAAAGGGAGTCCCGCTTCTCTAGGGACCACCCAACTTCTCAAATTGTATCTGATCCGTCTCAAGGAGTTCAGACCAGATCAGCTGCTAACAAGTCCCAGAGTGCAAATTTAGTCTTTTGTGCATTCAATGCCTTTGTCTCTATGGTGGAACCAAAGAATATCAAAGAAGCACTCCAGGACGCTGACTGGATTCTAGCAATGCAAGAAGAACTCAATCAGTTCGAAAGAAACAAAGTTTGGACTCTCGTCCCACGTCCCAAAGGCAAAAATATCATAGGGACGCGATGGGTGTTTAGAAATAAGCTTGATGAGAGTGGACGTGTGTCAAGGAAAAAGGCAAGACTGGTGGCTCAAGGATTCAAGCAAGAGGAAGGCATAGACTATGATGAGACCTTTGCTCCTGTTGCTAGAATTGAAGCCGTTCGTCTTCTAATTGCCTTCGCCGCCCACAAAGGATTCAAGTTATTTCAAATGGACGTTAAGACTGCCTTTCTCAATGGAAAACTCAAGGAGGAAGTGTATGTTGCTCAGCCCCCTGGCTTCGAGGACGCCTCTCACCCAGATCATGTGTACTACTTGGACAAAGCGCTCTATGGACTCAAGCAAGCTCCTCGTGCATGGTACGACAGGTTTGCGTCCTTTCTTTTATCTCATGGGTACACTAGAGGTTCAATTGATAAATCTTTGTTTATAAAGAAAGTTCACAAGGACATTTTGATTGCTCAAGTTTATGTTGATGATATAGTCTTTGGTAGTACTAACATGAAGCTTGTAGATGAGTTCAAGTCCCTAATGAGTAGTGAATTTGAGATGTCCCTCATTGGAGAACTCAATTTCTTCTTGGGACTTCAAATCACACAACTCAAGGAAGGGACGCGCATTCACCAACAAAAATATGTCCGTGAAATGCTTGAGAAGTACGGGATGAACACGTCCAAACCTGTTGCAACCCCATGTTCTCCAAACTCGCGTCTTTACGCAGACGAACAGGGAAAGAATGTTGATCAAAAACTTTACAGAGGAATGATTGGCTCTTTGCTCTACTTGACCGCAAGCCGTCCCGACATTATGTTTGCCGTTTGCTTGTGTGCACGCTTCCAGGCGAATCCAAAGGAGTCCCACATGCAAGGAGTCAAAAGGATCTTTCGCTACCTCAAAGGACGCGATGATCTTTGCCTTTGGTACCCCAGGAAGACGTCCTTCAAACTTGTTGGCTACTCGGACGCTGATTATGCGGGTCATGTAATTGATAGGAAAAGCACCTCAGGAATGGCACAGTTCCTTGGTTCATGCTTAGTCTCTTGGGGATCTAAGAAACAGAACTCTGTGGCGCTTTCAACTGCAGAAGCCGAGTACGTTGCTGCTGCTTCGTGCTGTTCACAAGTCATCTGGATCAAATATCAACTAGAGGACTACGGTATCAATCTTGAAACTATTTCCATTCGCTGTGATAACACAAGTGCTATTGAAATTTCAAAGAATCCTGTTTTTCATTCACGCACAAAGCATATTCATATAAGACATCATTTCTTGCGTGATAATGTTGAACTAGGACTCATTAGCATGGAGCATGTAGGAACTGAAGACCAAATAGCTGATATTTTCACTAAGGCGCTTGATAGACATCCCTTTGAGCATCTAAGGCTGCTCTTGGGGATGATAACTTTTAAGTAGCAAGTCCCGTTCTACTATTCTCCCAATGATTGGCTATGTTTTGTAGATTCTAAGTGTTTAAGGACTGTTATGCATTGAATTCATATTTGCAAGGACGCTAGTCTAAAACTTCATGTGTTTGCTACTTTGGAACGCCACTCAAATTTTTCTCTATTTTGTCTTGAAAAGAGTATCCCTGATCACCCAACCCTCATTATAAGCCGAAATGATGGGAACTCTAATCTTACCCTAGCCGAGAACTCCGCAAAAGCGTCCTATGAGCTTCATATTTTCTTTTACGGGACGTACTTGCTTTGTTCTCAACTGGTTCGAAAAGTGATCACAGGAACGGTGAGTTGGTTATTGGTTTGCTTGAAGAAGGTAAATTTTGCTAAGTATGGGAGAACGCCAAAGTGTGTAAGGGAGAACGCCAGTTCAGTGTTTGAAGAGGCAATTGAAGCGTCAGAATTTTGAATATTTGAAAGTGTGAACAGTGACCGTTGCTTTTGCTCAAAGCTTAAGGGGGAAGTTTTGCCAGGTGTCGCAAAGTAAAACAGTGGTAATTACAGTTTGTGCCACCGCTTCCTCTATATAAGGCCAGAACAGTCGCTCTCAGAATTTATTACGCTCAACAACTTTTGAACTCTCAAACAGCTCTGACTTCTCTCTAGAACTCCGGCGACTTTCTCTCACTAAAACTCACCGGAATCATGTCTCAAAGGCTGATGAACGCTTCTGGATCTTCTACCGGCGGGAAGCGCCGAAAGCTCGTCAAGTCCCACTACATTGAGAAGCCCCAGCCCATCATTCTCAATGAGTCGTTAGTGGACTTCATCCATAGGAAGCCCAGGACCCTGTACAACTTGATAAGGGAACGGATGAGCCTTCCTGATGTGCAGAGGGACGCCATAAAGACCAGGAACTACGAAAAGTTCATCGAACGATTCGTCATCCCCGGCCTTCACAAGACTAACTTCAAAGATCTACCAGGACGGATGGACGACGTTCTATTCTTCTCACAGTTCGGAGGTGAGAACCTTGCTCCCCTGCTTGATCTAATCCCTGACCTCCACAACGCCGTCCTACCCGATTTTCCAATGTACCCTGAGGACTCCTTAGCCTACAAAATGCTAAAGTCCCGAGTACCAAGTCCTTCTCCTCCACCTCCTCAAGTCCCAACCCTCACCACAAAAAATTTGCTCCCATCCAAGCGTCCAACCCCCTCATCTCCCCTTTCAAAATCCTCAACACCCATCTCTTCAAACCCAACAGAAATTGTGGATAAGTTTCCACCTCACATCAAGGAGGGACGCTCCAAAAAGGTTCACGACCCCAGGCCTCTTAAAAAGGCCAAGACCACAAGCGTCCCATCCTCCAAACCTCCCACAAAACGGCCAAGTTCCACAAAAAGGCCGTCCAATCTCTCTAAGGAATCCACCCCCCCACCTCAATCCCTCACAATTGTTCAAATCCCTACTCCTCCTCCGTCCCCTCAACCTACAAAGAAAAATGCCCTCATTCTTTTCCCCCCAAAACCAAATGTCTCTCCTCTCAACCTCGCCAACTTCCCCTCCGCACCGGCTCATATTTCTCCGCCAAAGGACCCCGAGACCCCCAGATCTCGCCGTCCATCATCAGAAAGCGGACCAGAGGACGTTGAGCAGCGTCCGGCCCCTGAGCTCACCTTCAAACGCCGCAAAGCTGGCGAATCACCAAAGGTGCTCTTGGTCCAGAACGCTCCAAAGCCTGAGCACATCTCCTCCTCCTCTTCTAGCTCATCTGAGAGCCAAAGAGGCATCCCCGCTCAAGCGTCCCCCTTCATCGACATAATTGGGGACTCTAATGATGAGGCTGAAGTACCCGAGGACGCTGGTCAGCACCAGGTCGCTCAGAAGGACGTTGAGCCCTCACTCTCTGAGGAGCTTGAACGAGATGCACAAGAGGTACCACCTTACAACCAAGCTCTCCCAATCCTCAACCCTCCCTCTCCCCCACAAGAAAACCCCTCCCCCTCAATCCAATCTGAATCCGTCCAAGTCCCTGAGGACGCTGAGCCAGCAACCGAACATCAAACTGAGGCTCAGGACGCTGAAGGCGCGTCCTAAGGGCAAACCTCTGCTGGTGCCGTCCATGCCACATCTGGTGGCGATGCTGAGATTGAAGGCACAGAGGACGCTGAGCAAGATGAGTCTGGCGACTCAGATAAAGAGAACAGTTCTTCAGAGGACGAGGACTCTGAAACTCCCAAGGGCAAGCGTAGAAGGAAGAACGCTGATGTGCCCGTTAAAGTCCTGAGCCCTCTAATTTATTCTGAAGAGTGGCTCGCTTCTTTTGATGATGAGGCCGTTCAGGAGTTTCTTGAGCTTCTAAAAGTCCAAGGATGGCTGAACGTAGGACCCGCGCCGACCACAGTTGACATAGATCAGGTCAAGGCGTTCTACTGGGATTTGCGCTACAAGGCAAAAGATGGCTCCCTCCACTTTAAAATTGAAGGAGAGAGTTTCAGTCACTGAACGCCAAATGCGCACCTTCCTCGGTCTTGGTTCTCGCAAGCCTCCATCTGATGCTCTCAGTTCTCTACCTGAAGGCGGCTTTGAAACAACAGACCAAGAACTGCCGTTGGTTGAGCACATCTTTCAGGGCAAGAGGCCTATGGGACTAGACAGGGTAGCTCACGTTCTGAGCAAAGTTGGCGCCATCGTCCATTACTTCATCTGTCGCGCCATTCTTCCAAGGCAGGAGAAGCGTTCTATTGTGCAAACGTCTGACATCATTCTGATAGACGCCATCCTAGAACGCCGCCCCATAAATTTAGCCAAAATCGCAATGCAACATATGGCTAAGTGTGGAAGGAAGAGGCATGCTCTGCCATACCCTGGAGTTGTAAAGGCAATCTTGCAGACCCAGAATGCATATGATGAGAGCACTCCTTCTCAAGAACTTGGTCTTAAGTGGAACGCTAAGAAGGGACTAGTCGAGATCAGGCACAACGAAGAGCTGCCGTCTGTGCTAAAACAGTTAGAAGCTGAGGCTGAGGAAGCCAGACAGAAAGCCGAAGAAGAACGCCTAGCTGCTGAGGCTGAAGCCGCACAAGTTGCTCCTTTGTCCCAAGAGTCCCCTCAAGACCAAGAGCACGCTTTAGATCTTAACACTCTTGATCAAATGCTCTTAGGGACTCCTCCTCCAGCTACTCCTTTGGACGCTCCTTCGTCAAGCTCAGGTCCTTTGCCCCGTTCTTCCCCTGCTAATATTGCTCAGCATCCCCCAGCAGAACTCATGGGTGCAATAATGGATAACCAGTGCCTACTCTTCTCTGCATTGAAGGACTTATCATCTGCGTTCGCTAAAGCTGCTGAACTTCAAGAGCAGTTGCTCCAGTTTTATCAGGACCAACGCCGTTCTTAGTGATTGCCACCACCCCTTTAATTCCTTATCATTTTGCCTTTGCTTCTTTTGAACTTCAAACACTATGACTTTTGTCTGTAATAATTCTAAGTTTGTTTGAATGGCAATTACATTGTTTGCTTGCATGTGTTTGTTTAAGCGTTCCACTGCTTTTAGTTATATGTTTGTGCTAACGTCCTTATCACTTGTTATCCTTTTCGATGATGCCAAAAGGGGGAAGTGTAGTTTTGCAGAGATGCGCTATAAAATAGTTATCTAGAATAAGCAAGTGTTAAGGGGGAACTATTAAGTGAAAAGTCTAAGGAACGCTCATGCTAGAATAAAAGAGGACGCTTAGAAACTTCTCTAGGACGCGATCCTCTCCTTTAAATCCAAAAGCTAGAGAATCAAAGATTGAAAACTTGTGCTTATTAAAATTTCTCTAAGTGTTAGAGGACGCTTTTAAGTTTTCATGCATGCTAAGTTCCAATGTCAAAACTATTTTGCTGAAGAGTTTGTCATCATCAAAAAGGGGGAAATTGTTGGGACGCTATCAAGAACGCCTGCGTACTTGTTAGTGTTCCACACAACCGTCCCTAAGTTTTGATATGACAAACTCACTATGATTCTAATAAAGTTGTCCAAGTGTTCAGGAACGCTAGTGACCAAAAGGACAACAAGTGTGTATGGGGGTCCCATAAGCTTAGGGACGCTAGCTAACAGGAAGTAAGGACTAGCCAGAGACTACTTGAGCAAGGACGGAGTCCCAAGCAAGTAGGAACGCAAGAAAGGAGTCCTTACTCACTAGCCGACAAGATGACATCACTCGACAATGTTTGATCATCCAAGGACACGTGGAGACCGATCCTATAGCGGAGTCCAACACTACGTGGCGGACGATCCTGTTACAGAGTTCATCAACACGTGGCGGCCGATCCTGTAGCGGAGTTCATCATACACAGCTGGATACAGGAAGCTTCCTCACCACCGCCCTACTACGTGGAGGAAGATCCTGTAGCCACGTCCAAGAAGGGCATGATCGTCCCAGAGAAAAGACGCCCTTCCCCAAGTCCTATAAATAGCCCCAAGGCATTTATTGTGTTTTTAAGGCTTTCAAGAATATTCAGAGGGAATCATAGGAAAGCGGCTCACTCAAGAACACGAAGAACTAACTCAAGAACTCAAGAACAGTGCTAGAACTTGTGTTAGATCGAGTGAGAGTTGTAACCAAATCACAAAATCAGTTTGTAACAGAAAACACAAAAAGAGAGAGAGAACGTTCTGCGAAGTACTGCAGAACGTAGGAATAGAGTCCTTTGTTAGATTGAACTCGCTTAAGTTGTAGGCTTAGAGGAGTCCTTTACTAGTGGACTTAGGGAAAAGCTAAGTGCCAGAGAACTGTAAAGACTCGCCAGTACAACTGTAAGGACGTTCAATAAAAAGGAAAGAACTATTCAAAAATCCTCCAAGGAGGTAGAGGTTTACACTCAAGGACTACTTGGTCTTGAGTGGTTCCTCTATAATTCACTGCGTTCATTACTCACCTGTTTAGTACATAATTTCCGCTGCATTACTCAAGGACGCCCCTACTCCTCGTAGGGACGCCTAACCTAAGGACGCCTTTACCAAAGTAAAGGACGTCCCTCTGTACTAACGATCCAACACTAAAGAACTAGCTTAAACGAGAAAAATGCAAAATGAAACATAACTAATCATGACCTAAAGATGCAACCTAAGCATGCAGCAAATGCAAGCCATCAAAATCCCCCAAACTTGAACCTTGCTTGTCCCCAAGTAAGATATTAGACTTGACATCCCACAACATTTGCAATTCTAGAAATCACCTCAAAGTAGAAGGAACATATGATGTCCGCGTTTTTAGGTAGATTTTTAGGGTCTAGATAGGTTAGATTTAGTGGTGTTTTGTAGTTGAGTCTTGTGTTTTTGAGTCTTTTTGCATGAGTTTTCGTATTTCCTTGAGATTCGGAAACTACGCGCTTTTGTGTCATTTTGTAGGTGTTTTGGATCTTGAAGGCGAGTTTGGAGCAAAGCTTGGAGAGGATGGGCGAGCTAGGAGGAAGATTCAAGTGGAAGAGCCAAGGAGAGGAGCTAAAGAGAAGCAAAATCAAGAGAAGAAGTGAAGAAATCGACCCCAAGATCGAGCCCAAGGAGGTCGATCTCGAGCCATTTGACCGAACTTGGAGCGCAAGGAACAAAAGTGCTCAGGATCGACCCTATAGGGGTCGATATCGACCCCTAGGAGGGTCGAACGCGCGTGACCGAATTCCTTATTCCGGATATCTTGTGCAAGTTTCCTAGTTTGTATTTTAGGAAGGTGTTTTGTTTGTGTTTCCTAGTTAGATTAGGACTCCTTTTCCTCTATAAAAGGAGGTTGAACCTTTAGTTTTAAAGGCAATTCAATTAATCATCAAGACTTGGAGAATTTGGGAGAAGACTTGGAGGACAAGTTTGAGGTTTGTAAGATTGATCTTTGGTTTTTATTTGATTTTGAGTTTGGTTTGATCATGTCTTCTTCTTCTTCTTCCTTCTTTTTCTTTGCTATGTGTGAGTAGTCTTCTTAAGTTCTAGGGTTGGGCAAAAGCCCAACACAATCATGCATGTTTAAAACTTGAATTCATGACTTGAATGCTTGATGATCATATCTAACCTATCTTGTGCTTAATCCTTTGCGAAAGTTGAGGCATGTCTTGTTATTAACCTTAGCGAAAGTGAAAAGTTGATTACTTGATTAGTTCTAATAGGATTATTTGCGAAAGTTGATATTCCTAGGTTGAAGGATAGGTAGAAAGTTGTTTGATTTGCGAAGGTTGATTGAAATGGCTTGAATTGTTTGCGAAAGTTAACTTTTCTATGATCTAGATTGCATGATAGTTGTGAATTCTTGTCAAGAGCATGTATGGTTGTTGTTGTGGTAGCCTTTCCCCTAGGATTTGCCCTTTTTATATATTGAAATTCGTGATTTTGCCTTTATCCCGACTCCCTAGGTCGTGTTCGAGCTCTCGCTTGTGATTTGTGTGTGTTCGTGCCTCTTTTTACTCTCAGGATCGACCCCCCCTAGGGTCGAGATCGACCCTCTTTGGGTCGAGCCTGAGTTGATTCGTTTGTGTTTCTTTTGCTTTTCGTAATTATCGACTAAACTTAGCACTACTCTCACTCCCGTGGACGATCCTGACTTCGCTATACACAACGGGGTCTTGAATAGAAATTTATTTGTTCAAGAAAACCCTTCAACAAATTGGCGCCGTTGCCCGGGAGTGTGCAATAGTGCCGAGATTGGTTGATATTTTGGTGAGGGACTAGCCCAAACCCTTTGTGTGTTTTTGATTTGTTTTGTTTTTGTTTTTGTTCTTAGGTTAATGTAGCCATGGAGACCTTTGAGGACCTTGAAAGAAAGTTGGCCGATCTTGAACTTCAAGTGTTAGCCCTCCAAAGAGAAAGAGAAGCCGAGGCTTATGCGAGTCAAAGAGAATGGGAAGCCCAAGCCTACCCCAATTGGTGTTATTATGAACCACGTCACACTTATGCAAGTCCATTTGAAGAGACCAATTATACTTGGGATCCTTATTGGAGGAGTGATGATTATCCCAACTGGGGTAACTATGAACCTCCTAGCTATGAAGAACAACCACCGGCTTGGGCACAAAGTTTCCTTGAAAAATTCAACAACATGATTGATGGAACCCACAACAAGGTTAATGATCTTCATGCAAGCTTCGGAGAGTTTGAATCATGGAACGACAACTCCCAACATGGTGATCTAGCGGCTCGAATTCCACAACCTCAAGGGCAATTATCGGGCCACCCCGAGGAGAGCCCGAGAGGTCTCATTGATGTGGTTCACCCGTGGAGCGGAGAGAAGTTGCCGGAGCGAGATGCGAGCAAGAAGAAAACGGATGAAGAAGATGAAACCGTTCAGGAGAAGGTCGGGGCCGACCCCCACATGGTCGACACCAACCCCCTCCCCACTACGAAAGAGGTCGTCACCGACCATCATGAGGTCGTGGTCGACCCTCTTCCTGGTGTCCCGAAGTCTGTTCCTTCTTCTTCGACAACAAAGGCGCTTCCTTTCCTATCAAAGACGGCTAAGGAACCTTCGATTGAGCATATTGAGCCTTTATCAGAGTCAAGTCCTCCACTCATTCTAAACCAATCACTCCTCATCACGACCGGAGATATCATAGATGTTAAGAAGGGACTCGTATCATATTCTAGTGGTGAAGAGAAAGTAGAGGTCTATTTCGACAATGCTTTGAAGGAGAACCGTGAAGAGGAAAATTTGGAGGATGATCCGGAAGAGAATTTCTTGCTAGATGAGTCCGAGAAAAACCAAGTCGAGACCCAAGTGGAGGATAAGAGTCTCTTGCTAAGAGAAGGCGATATTGAGGAGGTTAGGGCCCAAGAGGATGAAGGATGGATGGGGTCTTTGCTACCAATGTTGAAACCAAACCCACTTATGGAGGAATGTGAAGAAAATGTGGTCGGGTTTGGACCTTCATTGACCCCGGATGCTAGCAAGGAGCGGGCCAAGCTTGAAGAGATGAAGATCATCACCGTGGGTCCTTTCGACTTTCCTAAGTCGATCATGGTCCCTAGGCTTGAAGGTGCCTACAAATTCTATCATTTTCCCTTCAAGCTAGGACGCAAGGAGCTATGGACCTACAAGGATCCCTTGGTTGAGTATTGTGAGGCACCACCGCATCCACCAAGTTGGTTTTATCCTAACCCTTCTCATGAAAATTATTCTTGCGCTTTTGATAAGTTGAAACGATCTTTAAGTGCTATATCATTTGTTTTCAATTTACCAATATGCTACTTATGCTTTCATGAGATGTCTTCACAAGACTTTGACAGGTTACTTAGAGCCTTGACGATGTCCGATCATAGGGATTGAGCTAAGGAACTTCTCGTCAAGCTAATGACGTTAAAAAAGCGCTTACGGGAGGCAACCCGGTTTCTAGATTAGTTTTTCCTTTTTCTTTTTGATTTTCCATTTTCTAGACTAGATTTTCGTTTTTTTTTCTAACCTTCCTTAGATTAGACTAGGAAATGTTTTGTTTGGGATAGGATTTTTGTGATGTTTTTGCAGGACTTTAAGTTCCAAACATGAGCTCAAAAAGACGGGACGAGACCACCTCCACCTCCATGAGGACCTCCACCTCCAATTCAAGCTTCAAAGAGTCATTGTGAGTTTTCTTCTTCTTTTACTCTTTACCTTGGTCATTTGTTTTCATGCATGGGGACATTGCATGATTTAAGTATGGGGTGGGAAAGAGGAGTCTCGCATGTTGTACATAATTGAGTGTTTGGTTGCTTTGCTTGTTTGATAGTTTGTTTGTTAAGAAAAGTCTTGAAAAATCCAAAAAAATGAGAAAAGTTCAAAAAATCCAAAAAAATTGCAAAATGTCGAAAAAACCAAAAATATTTGCTTGTTTTGTTTTAGGATAGAAGAGCATTCCATCTTAGATGTCCTATGATGAAAATTAATTTTCATGCTTGTCATGTAATTCCTTTGGCATAATTGGATAGTGTAGTCCGAGTTTATGAGAAATTGCTTTTGATTGTGAATGTGACTTGTGATGAAATTGAGCATATGTGTCTTGAGTGAAAGTAGTTGCAATCCATCAAATTTTTACCTAGTGAGAATTTTGGCCTTATAGGGAGAACATCATTGATTCCCTCTTCTTTGTTTGTGTGATTTTGCTCTCTTTATGCATATGTCTCTTGTTGTTGATATGGTTATCTATTTCTTAAAGCTGCTATGAGATTGTTCATGCATGTTGATTGTGATTAAAAACTTGAATTTTTAGCTCATATTATTCCATTCCTACCTCGAATTGTCTTTGCTTGAAACCCCGTTCTAGCCTTGGCCTTTTGTTTGAAGCTCCACAAAAATTATCCCTAGCCTATATTAGCTTGACCCTATTCCGGGAATTGAACTTAGATGAGTTGGGAATAAGTTTTGTTGAGTGACATTTGTGTTGGGTTTGAAAGAGGGGACATTATAAAAAGGGGTAGAAAACAACTTGTTGAAGTGTAATGTAAAAGGATTCTTGGCTTGGATTGCACATTGTTGAAAAATTGAAGAAAAGAAGTAAGGAAGCTCGAGCTAAAACCCTCAGGATCGACCCCCTAATGGGTCGATCTCGACCCTATTGTGAAGAAAAGTGAGTCTCAGGTTCGACCCCCCAGGGGTCGACCTCGACCCCATCTACTCGAGCAGGAGAAAAAAAAGAGAAAGAAAAAAGAAAAAAAAAAGATGTTTAAGTGCAAAGCCAAGAATTCCTAGTATTTCTAAGTTGTATTTTGAGAGTTTGGGTTAGAAATTGATGGGTGCGAGTTTCATTGAAGTGTTTGGTTATGAGTTGAAAAGAGAAGAGAGGAAGTGAGTTGTTTTGGTTTGAAGTGTTGTATTTAGGAGTTTGATTCCCGGATTTAGCACCACATGGCCAAAGAACTCCCTACCTTATGTTATTACCAAACCCCATTACAACCCGGCCGAATGGAGTCTTCTATGAAGATTTCATTGAGCCTAAGTTCTTATGAATATTGATGTGTCTTGACTTCTCTAGGTAGAGAGATTGGTGATATAAGTCTCAATGATGAAGTAGATGTTGCATAAAGATTGAGATGAGAGTTGATTTGAAAGCCTAAACACATGAGAGTAGAGAGAAACACATTTATATCCCTTGTGAGGTTGGATTGTGATTGCCTAGCTTGAGATTTATACATATGTGATGACGTTAAAGTTACTTGTCTTCTTTTTCACTTGTGTTTAAAATGTTTTGACAAGGGCTATGCTTGAAGATTGTGTTATTGGTCTTGATTTGCATGATCATTGCTTGAGGACAAGCAAGTCTAAGTATGGGGTGTTTTGATGTCCGCGTTTTTAGGTAGATTTTTAGGGTCTAGATAGGTTAGATTTAGTGGTGTTTTGTAGTTGAGTCTTGTGTTTTTGAGTCTTTTTGCATGAGTTTTCGTATTTCCTTGAGATTCGGAAACTACGCGCTTTTGTGTCGTTTTGTAGGTGTTTTGGAGCTTGAAGGCGAGTTTGGAGCAAAGCTTGGAGAGGATGGGCGAGCTAGGAGGAAGATTCAAGTGGAAGAGCCAAGGAGAGGAGCTAAAAAGAAGCAAAATCAAGAGAAGAAGTGAAGAAATCGAGCCCAAGATCGAGCCCAAGGAGGTCGATCTCGAGCCATTTGACCGAACTTGGAGCGCAAGGAACAAAAGTGCTCAGAATCGACCCTATAGGGGTCCCTAGGAGGGTCGAACGCGCGTGACCGAATTCCTTATTCCGGATATCTTGTGCAAGTTTCTTAGTTTGTATTTTAGGAAGGTGTTTTGTTTGTGTTTCCTAGTTAGATTAGGACTCCTTTTCCTCTATAAAAGGAGGTTGAACCTTTAGTTTTAAAGGGAATTCAATTAATCATCAAGACTTGGAGAATTTGGGAGAAGACTTGGAGGACAAGTTTGAGGTTTGTAAGATTGATCTTTGGTTTTTATTTGATTTTGAGTTTGGTTTGATCATGTCTTCTTCTTCTTCTTCCTTCTTTTTCTTTGCTATGTGTGAGTAGTCTTCTTAAGTTCTAGGGTTGGGCAAAAGCCCAACACAATCATGCATGTTTAAAACTTGAATTCATGACTTGAATGCTTGATGATCATATCTAACCTATCTTGTGCTTAATCCTTTGCGAAAGTTGAGGCATGTCTTGTTATTAACCTTAGCGAAAGTGAAAATTTGATTACTTGATTAGTTCTAATAGGATTATTTGCGAAAGTTGATATTCCTAGGTTGAAGGATAGGTAGAAAGTTGTTTGATTTGCGAAGGTTGATTGAAATTTCTAATAGGATTGTTTGCGAAAGTTAACTTTTCTATGATCTAGATTGCATGATAGTTGTGAATTCTTGTCAAGAGCATGTATGGCTGTTGTTGTGGTAGCCTTTGCCCTAGGATTTGCCCTTTTTATTGATTGAAATTCGTGATTTTGCCTTTATCCCGACTCCCTAGGTCGTGTTCGAGCTCTTGCTTGTGATTTGTGTGTGTTCGTGCCTCTTTTTACTCTCAGGATCGACCCCCCCTAGGGTCGAGATCGACCCTCTTTGGGTCGAGCCTGAGTCGATTCGTTTGTGTTTCTTTTGCTTTTCGTAGTTATCGACTAAACTTAGCACTACTCTCACTCCCGTGGACGATCCTGACTTCGCTATACACAGCGGGGTCTTGAATACAAATTTATTTGTTCAAGAAAACCCTTCAACAACATAAATCAATGATCTTGAAGCTCAACAAATTGGAATCGTTGCACATGTTGTAAGATTCAAAAGATGAAGACAAATGCATTCATTCTAGGCCTCACTAAGTAAATGTGTTTACTCTCTTGCTCATGTGTTTAGGTTTCTTTGTGTTTCACTCAATCTCATCTATGACCGCTAGTCTAACATACCGCTTATGGACATTGCAAATAACAAGAATCAAGAGGTCTTTCGAGGGTTTTAATGGGGATAAGGTGAGAAGAATTTGGTGAGGATAGCTTTCGGTTAAGTGGTGCTAAAATAATGGATAAGAATCACAACTTCATTCAACACCAAACAACCAAGTCCCAATTTCAAATTCTATACCCAAAGTTCAACATATTCATCACTTTCACTAACTAGAACTTCATTCTTTTTCACCTTTTCTTTCTTTCTTTTCAATCCAACTCAACTGTTGGATCGTAAGTCTATTAGAATGGGCATCCTTAATTAGGTTAAGGCCGTCCTTAGGTGTAGCGGAAATTAGACTTAACAGGAAACGTAATAAGATAGTGGACACGAGTATTTATAGAGGAACCCCACTAAGACCAACTAGTCTTATGGGTAAACCTCTACCTCCATTGGAGTATTTTCAATAGCCGTCCTTATCTTATTCAGAGAGAGTCCTTACACCTTAGGCGAGTTGCTATAATCCCTTGAGCTAAGTGTACGTCCTTAGCTCTATTAGTAACACTCCTTTCCACCTAACAAGTAACCTAACTCTCTTAGCTTATAAGGAAGCTATCACTCACGTCTCTCACGGTTCGTTGTGAGAGACAAACACTACTTTAACTATTTTATGGTTTGTTTTGGATTTGATGTGGTTGGACTTTCTTTCTCTTGCTTCAAGCTCACTTGATCTTCTTGATCTTCGATCTTGAACTTGAATGCTTCGGGAGAGCTTGAGAGAAAGTCTTCAAAGTCCACACCGCTATGCATACCCCTTGGAGGGTATTTATAGTGGTATGAGTTCTTGTCCTCTAGCGTCCTCTGACGCTTGGGCAGGATCTATCGTCTTCCTTCAATTGTGCGATTTGCATCTTGAGGAAGTCAACTCTGTTGACGCTTGGGAAGCCTCCGCGTGGTCAGGGGACCATCTTTGGGAAAGCGACATCTTTGGAATTGTTCACACTTGCCCAGACATAGGAAGCTTCCTTCTGAGGACTACGGCCAAGTATGATGTAATCATGTTGGGGCGGCCTTGGTTTGAATCTGAACTTCATCCATATTTTGGCGCTCGTCCCTTCTTGATGAGGACGCCGTCCTATCTTCGCAGGGACTTCACCAATTTCGTTCAGCTTTGGAAGTTCTGATGAAGTGCGTCCCTACAACTTTAGGGACTACCGTTCACTTGTTGTCCTTTTCGCTCATGGGTTTAGGTTGAGAAGAGGGAAGGGCCTTTATTGTGAGTTGTTTGGAGGGGGGAGGGGAGGGTTGCCTCTTTCTCTTTTGAGAGGGGATGGAGCCAGCGGGAGCCACGATGAACTCCATGATGTCGGGTAGAAGTTTGGCTAGCTCGTCCACCGTCCCACCAAATGAGTCAAAAATGATACCCGGCCCCATGAAGGGAGGGTTAGTGTGGTTCGTTTCCTCTAGGCGGGGACGGACATAGGTTAGCATAAAGTAATCGAGGAGGCGTTGGATTTTGGGAGGGTGGTTGTTAACGGACGCCCTTAAGCAGATGTTGGCGAGCGTCCGAGGCTCTTTTTCAAGCCAGTCCTCAATCAAAGGGTCAAGAGGAGGACGGTGAGAGGGTTGAGTAGGGAGTTTAAAGATTGTTGACTTGGTAGGGCTCCCTTGCTCTTTCTCAGGGATAAAAGGCTTCTCCAGAAATTGGAAACGTTTTTGAGAAGGTTTGGATTGAGATCGGGAAGATTGGGATTTTTGAGATGGAGGTTGGGATCTTCGTGGCTTTGGAGGGGTGGTGGAAGGGCGGCGCTGGGTGGACTGAGAGGAGTGCTGGTGGCGAGGAGGTTCTTGTCGCCCAGCATGTCATCCACGAGAATCCATGAGCGACCGACCTTTCACCGGAGGAGTGGATCTCGACGAACTAGGGTTTCTCGCCGCCGATGAAGATGGCGGAGAGGGTTGTGGGTTTCTTGTAGATCTTGTGTTGGCCATGGTTGTGAGGAATGGGTTTAAATAAGAGAGAATTAGGGTTGAGAGAAGGGGATTTCGAGATCTGGGATTTGGAGATTTGGCAAGATCTTTGAGAGATTTCCGGATTTGTGTAAGTAACAGGGTGGCAAAGAAGAGTTTTCAGAATGCACAGGGGTGAACTTATAGGAAGAAGACGAAGGAAAACGGTCAAGGGTAATAGGGACTTTTCATTTGGCTTCCTCCACCCGCGTTCCCACACGTGGCATTCTTCTTCGCTAAGCAACCAGCTGTTTTGCACCCGTTACACGGATCCCGATATCTGCGTTCAACTTCTCTAAGACGGTTCACCTTCCCATTTTTAAATTTCACAACTGCAAAGGGCTCTGACTCGGCGTCCTTTCAACACACAACATTGCATCACTAAGAACTGAACCACTGCGTCCCAAAAACTGATCACAACCTCTGACTCTTAGAACTTTTCCCTGACATGCTTTAGCTCTTAACAAGCGTCCCTATGATCACTTAGCACCAGTTTTGAAAATCAAGAAAGTACATCCCGTAAAGATAAAACAAAGAACGCTCATAGGACGCGTTTGCAAGATTCTCGGCTTAGGTAAGCATAGAGTTCCCATCATTTTGCCTTGTATTGTGGGTAGGGTGATCAGGGATACTCTTGAGATAAAAAGAGAAATGAACAGCGTTCACAACACAAGCAAAATACATGTCTTAGACTAGCGTCCTTTAAAGATGACTTTAAATGCATGGCTTATTTTAAAACAAGTTCTCAACAAAACATAGCCAATCACAGAGGGAATAATAGAACGGGACTTGATCATTTAAAAGTTATCATCCCTAAAAGCAACCGGAGATGCTCGTAGGGACGTCTATGAGTCTATCAAGTGCTTTTGTGTAAATATCGGCCACTTGGTCCTTAGTCCTAACATGATCCACTCTAATTAATCCAAGTTCAACATTATCACAAAGAAAGTGATGTCTTATTTCAATATGCTTGGTTCTAGAATGATGAACGGGATTCTTGGCAATACTAATCGCACTAGTGTTATCACACAAGATATGGACTGTTTTGAGGAACGTACCATAATCTTCAAGTTGGTACTTGATCCAAAGGACTTGAGAGCAGCACGAAGCAGCAACAACGTACTCAGCTTCCGCGGTTAAGAGTGCCACGGAGTTTTGCTTTTTGGATCTCCATGAAATAAGGCAAGAACCAAGGAACTGTACCATTCCGGATGTGCTCTTCCTGTCCACCACATGGCCAGCGTAGTCTGCGTCAGAGTACGCCACCAGGCTTAGGGACGTTTTTCTGGGATACCATAGGCATAGGTCGTCCCGTCCCTTGAGGTATCTGAAGATTCTTTTGACCTCTTGCATGTGGGACTCTTTTGGATTTGCTTGGAAGATAGCACACAAGCACACAGCGAACATGATGTCGGGACGGCTTACTGTTATATATAGCAAGGACCCTATCATTCCTCTGTATAGCTTTTGATCAACACTCTTGCCTTCTTCATCAGCATAAAGGCGAGTGTCGGGGGAGATAGGAGTGGAAGTTGATTTGGATGAGTTCATTCCATACTTCTCAAGCATTTCAAGAATGTATTTCTGTTGGTGAATGCGCGTCCCATCTTTGAGTTGTGTGATTTGGAGTCCCAAGAAGAATTTGAGTTCTCCTATGAGGGACATCTCAAACTCACTACTCATCAAGTTCTTGAATTCCTATACAAGTTTCATGTTAGTGCTTCCAAATACTATGTCTTCAACATAGACTTGGACAATCAAAACATCTTTAAGGACTTTCTTTATGAACAAGGTTTTGTCAATGTTACTTCGAGTATACCCGTTGGACAAAAGAAAGGACGCAAACCTATCGTACTAGGCACAAGGAGCTTGCTTGAGTCCATAGAGTGCTTTGTCCAAGAAGTAAACATGGTTGGGGTGATCAGCGTCCTCAAATCCTAGGGGTTGAGCGACGTACACCTCTTCCTTTAGCTTGCCATTTAGGAAGGCATTCTTGACATCCATTTGAAAGAGCTTGAACCCTTTGTGAGCGGCGTAGGCAATGAGGAGGCGAATGGCTTCAATTCTAGCGACAAGAGCGAAGGTCTCATCGTAATCGATCCCTTCCTCTTGCCTATAGCCTTGAGCCACAAGCCTTGCTTTGTTTCTTGAGACTCTGCCACTCTCATCAAGCTTGTTCCTGTAGACCCACCTCTTCCCTATTATGTTTTTGTTTTTCGGACGAGGGACGAGGGTCCAAACCTTGTTTCTCTCAAATTGATTGAATTCTTCTTGCATGGCTTGAATCCAATCAGCGTCCTGAAGAGCCTCCTTTATGTTCTTAGGTTCAATTAAGGACACAAAAGCGTTGAAAGCACAGAACGCTATGTTGGCACTATGTGACTGATTCACAACTGATCTGGTTTGGACTCCTTTTGACATGTCTGAGATGATTTGATTTGTTGGGTGAAGTCTAGACAGGTTGGATCCCCTATGAGTAGCGTCCCTTGTAGGAGTACACCGAGGGTCCGTCCAATCAGATTCATCGGAGTCAAAACCATCTTCTTCATTGATAGGCTCAGTGTGTTCCCCCTCAGAAGGAGCGTCCACACTGTGCCTTTCTTCTCCTTGTTGACTTGATTCAACAGCATCCACTTGGTTTAGCGACCAAGTTTGAGAGGGCTCTTGTTGTTCGCTAGGGACTCCCATTGAAACCTCATCGCGAGTTTCAGGGGCGTTCCTATGAACGTAGTACTTGTCGGAGGATCCTCTAGGTTCTTCTTCATCATCTTCATCATCATCCTTTGGAGAGGAGCGACGTTCTTTCTTACTTGATTCTTTCTTGTGAGATGCATTTTCTTTGAACACTACATGGATACTTTCCTCAAGCTTAAGAGTCCGTTTGTTGAAGACTCTATAGGCTTTGCTTGTGAGGGAGTCTCCAAGGAAAATTCCTTTATCACTCCTAGCATCAAATTTGCCGATGTTGTCTTTGCCGTTGTTGTGAATGAAGCATTTACATCCAAAGACTTTGAGATGAGAAATGTTTGGCTTCCTTCCGTTTAGCAGCTCATAGGACGTCTTCTTAAGCAAAGGACGAATCATGGATCGATTGATTATGTAGGTCGCTGTGGCCACGGCTTCTGCCCAAAATTGTTTGGGGACGCTGCTTGCCAGGAGCATCGTCCTTGCCATATCTTCTAGCGTCCTATTCTTTCTTTCAACGACACCATTTTGTTGAGGAGTTCGGGGCAAGAGAAGTTGTGGGAGACTCCTTGTTGGTCACAGAAGTCAAGAAACTCTGAGTTTTTGAACTCCATTCCATGATCTGACCTTAGAGCTTTCAAGCTCATCCCAAGAGAAACTTCTACTTGTTTGATGAAGATTTTGAACATCTGGAAAGCTTCTGCTTTTGACACCAAGAAAAGAACCCAAGTGAATCTTGAAAAATTATCTACGATAACGTACATGTACCTCTTTCCACCATAGCTTTGGGTCTGCATGGGTCTACACAAATCCATGTGAAGGAGTTCCAAGGGCTTCTTTGTGCTCACTTCATTTTTGGATTTGAAAGACGATCTTGTTTGCTTCCCTTTTATGCAAGCTTCGCATTGCTCAATTTGCTCAGGATCAATTCGGGGAAGTCCTCTTACAAGTTCTTGTAGATGAAACTTAAGGATCGTGCTAGGTCCAGCATGCCCGATACGTCGATGCCAGAGATCGGCGTCCATAGCAGAGACGGATAGACACAACTTGGATGCAGGCTTGAATTTTTTATTGAAGATGTAGACATTGTTCCCGCGAGTCCCTTTGAGAATGACTTGACTTGTTTTCTTATTGATGACTAGGCATTCCTTATAGTCAAATGTGACTAGGTTTTCACCTTGATCGCAGATTTGAGAAACACTAAGGAGATTGAAGCCCAGTCCTTCAACAAGACTAACATTGGACGCTTTGATGGACTGATTCAGTTTTGCGGTGCCCGTCCCTTTGATTCTTCCCTTGCCCTTGTTGCCAAATGAGACAGTTCCTCCTGTGGCATTAGATTGGATAGAAGTGAGATGGATCTGGCTTCCAGTCATGTGATTTGAAGCGCCACTGTCAATGATCCACGGGCTTCCTCTCACTTCCACCTGAAAAGAAGAGTTAGTTCTTTGCGACCCAGGTAAGGTGGCCCTTACCTGGTTCGTTACATGGGTACAAATCTTTCATGGGCAAGTAATCATAAACATTCACATCATTTTTCCTTCTAGCATGCGTCCTAGGAGATCGATTTTTAGCATTTGGCACACTAGCATGCGTCCTATCAGCATATTTAGGCTTAGCGTTCTTTACTACCACTTCTAGCCTTTCTTCCATTCTCAAGATTTTGTTTCAGCTTAAGACACTCATACTAGTAGTGACCACCTTTGCCACAGTGCCAGCACGTCCTATAATAGTTTCCAAGGTAGTACTTCTTGTTAGGACGTTGGATTCTATTCTCTTTCGTCTTTTCAGGATCAACTACCTTAGATCCTTCTCCCTTTGCAATCTTTTTGTAGATTTTATGCCAAGTGGAGTTTGTATAGTAGTCCTTCTTTCCTTTCTCACCACTCTCAAGAACTCTTATGCGTTCCTCTAGGTTCTTTGTCTTTTCCCTCTCAAGTTCTAGCTCAGTGGTTGTTGGGACGCTATCAAGAACGCTTGCGTACTTGTTAGTGTTCCACACAACCGTCCCTTAGTTTTGATATGACAAACTCACTTTGATTCTAATAAAGTTGTCCAAGTGTTCAGGAACGCCAGTGATCAAAAGGACAACAAGTGTGTATGGGCGTCCCACAAGCTTAGGGACGCTAGCCAACAGGAAGTAAGGACCAGCTAGAAACTACTTGAGCAAGGACGGAGTCCCAAGCAAGTAGGAACGCAAGAAAGGAGTCCTTACTCACTAGCCAACAAGATGACATCACTCGACAATGTTTGATCATCCAAGGACACGTGGAGACCGATCCTGTAGCAGAGTCCAACACTACGTGGCGGACGATCCTGTAGCAGAGTTCATCAACACGTGGCGGCCGATCCTGTAGCGAAGTTCATCACACACAGTTGGATACAGGAAGCTTCCTCATCACCGCCATACTACGTGGAGGAAGATCCTGTAGCCACGTCTATGAAGGGCATGATCGTCCCAGAGAAATGACGCCCTTCCCCAAGTCCTATAAATAGCCCCAAGGCATTTATTGTGAAACCAACGCTTTCAGGAATATTCAGAGAGAATCAGAGGAAAGCGACTCACTCAAGAACACGAAGAACTAACTCAAGAACTCAAGAACAGTGTTTAGACCTGAGTTAGATCGAGTGAGATTTTGTACCCAAACCACAAAACAGTTTGTAACCAAAAGAGAGAGAGAGAGAGTTTTGCGAAGTACTGCGGAACGTAGGAATAGAGTTCTTTAGTAGATTGAACTAGCTTAAGTTGTAGGCTTAAAGGAGTTCTTTACAAGTGAACTTAGGGAAAAGCTAAGTGTCAGAGAACTGTAAAGGCTCGCCAGTACAACTGTAAGATCGTTCAATAGAAAGGAAAGAACTATTCAAAAATCCTCCAAGGAGGTAGAGGTTTACACTCAAGGACTACTTGGTCTTGAATGGTTCCTCTATAATTCACTGCGTTCATCCTTTATCTGTTTAGTACTTAATTTCCGCTGCATTACTCAAGGACGCCCCTACTCCTCGTAGGGACGCCTAACCTAAGGACGCCTTTACCAAAGTAAAGGACGTCCCTCAGTACTAACGATCCAACAATTGGTATCAGAGCAGGCACTTTAGATTCTTACTGAGTTGCAGGTAAAGATGGACATGGAACCTATTCGAATCTCTTTTGTGAAGCCTCCGCGTCTAACGGACGGCAACTTCAACCGATGGAAAATCAGATTTGAGAACTTCTGTAGAAGCACCAATTATCAATGCTGGAACGTTATCAGAAAAGGTGATCTCAAAGTTCCCGATGACAAGAAAGACAAAGAGGACGAGTGGGGTCCTGACGAATTCAAGCTAATGGAAACAAATGCTAAAGCAGTGTGCTTTCTTCAAGCGTCCCTCTGCGAAAGGGATGCCACAAGAGTTAGTAATCTCCCCACAGCAAAACAACAGTGGGAAGCTCTTGAGAAATTTCATGTGGGAACTGCAGAAATGAAAGAGGACGTCCAACTGAAGATCAAAAAGGAGTTCTATGCTTTTAGTATGCTGCCAAATGAAACGGTAAATGACTACTCGTACCGTTTTGAAGGCCTTGTCACCAAGATGAAGAACTTGGGCATTCCAGAATCAAAAATCTCCATGAGGAATAGAGTTCAAGTAGTCATTGATGGGTTGACTGGAGTTTGGAACTTTGATAGGACGACTTTCAAAGAAAACACAGCCAACAAAACTCTAGATATGGAAGAGATCTATGGGAAGCTCAGGCAGTACGAAGAAAGAAGAATCTCTGACATGGCTCAGCTAGGAAAGAATCCTCAAACTGATCTTGCTTTGGCGTCTACAACACCAGAGTACACCGAGTACCTACGTGGCCAAAGGGATCTGGCATTGATGATGCAAAACAAAGAAAAACTTGAGAACTTGCGTCCTAAAGAGAAAGAAAGAAAGCCAAAGGAAGAGATTGACTCAGATGAGGAACTCTCTCTTATTCACAAGGCTCTCAAGTACTATAACAAGAAGAACAAGTATAGTAGCAAGAGCAAGTCCTACAAAAAGGAGAGTCCCAAGTACACAGAGGCTGAGATGAAGGAACTCACATGCTACAAATGCAACAAGAAAGGACATTTTGCCAAAAAATGTACTGCGGGAACGTCCTCCAAGGACAAGAAGAAAGCTCTCATTGGAGCATGTACAGCTGCCTGGGATGATCTCAGTTCAAGTGATGACGAACGTGACGATCAAGTTGCATACATGGCAGTGGAGGACGCCCCAGCTGTTGAAGAAAACGCCTCCGACAACGAACAAGAGGGAACTCATGATTCCATGATGCGTTCTTTAGAAAAATGTTCAAAACCAAAATTGCTTAAACTCATTGGTAAAATAATGGAGGAAAGTCTTGCTATGAAAAGAAGAATGGATGAACTTGAAGATGAAAACATTGTAGTTGAATGTGAAAATTGTAATGCAATGACTATTCAACTAGAGTCCTCATGTGATGAAACTAAGTCCCTAAAAACTGAAATAATGTGTCTCAAACTTGAGAACGCTAAGCTTAGGGAAGAAGTGAAAGTGATGGGTAAGAGTCCCATAGTTGAAGAAGTGAGACCTTTGGTTTTTGTCCCAGCTAAGAGAGGTCTAGGTTATGAAGATGACACTAAGAACTCTCTTCCTAGTGATTTTGAGGCAAGCAAAACTTCTGAACTGGAACTTGAAAGGGAGAAAACTAAAAACCTTATTGAAAGAATTAGAGTTCTAGAAAGTGGAGAATTAGGAAAGGAAGACTACTACACTAACTCCACCAGTCAAAAGATTTACAAGAAGATTGCTAAAGGGGACGGTTCAAAAGTTTGTAATCCTCAAAAGATGAAAGAAAACAAGATTCAGCGTCCCAATAAGAAGTACTATCTTGGTACTTACTATAGGACGTGTTGGTACTGTGGAAAAGGAGATCACTTCAAATATGAATGTTTAAAACTCAAGGAAGATGTTGAAAATGGAAAAGTTGTTAGGACTAACAATGAGAATGATAAGTCCGTTCCCAAAGCTAATCCTAGGCGTTCCAGACGCTCTAGGAACTCTTTCCGCAAGAATGCTATTTCTCATGATGTAAACATCAATGACTACATGCCAGAACCAGAGTTCTACTTTTGTAACGAACCAGGTAAGGAACACCTTGCCTGGGTCGCCAAACACTAACTTTGTTATGGCAGGTGGAAGTGAAGGGACGCCCATGGCTCATTGATAGTGGCGCCTCAAATCATATGACAGGAAGCCAGATCCATCTCACTTCTATCCAAAGTAGTGCCACGGGAGGAACTATCTCGTTTGGCAACAAGGGCAAAGGAAAGATCAAAGGAACGGGAACTGCTATTCTCAACCCGTCCATTAAAGCAACAAATGTCAGTCTTGTTGAAGGACTTGGCTTCAATCTTCTTAGCGTCTCTCAAATGTGTGATCAAGGTGAAAACCTAGTCACATTTGACTCAAAGGAGTGCTTTGTTATCAACAAGAAGTCCAACAAAGTTGTTCTCAAAGGAGTTCGTAAGAAAAACATCTATATATTCAATCAAGAGTTCAAGCCTAAATCAGAAATATGTCTATCTGCTTCAAAGAAGGACGCTGATCTCTGGCATCGCCGACTTGGCCATGCTGGACCAAGCACGATCTTCAAGCTTCACCAAAGAAATCTTGTGAAGGGACTTCCCCGAATTGATCCTGAGACTGTTGAACAGTGTGAAGCCTGTATCAAAGGGAAGCAAACAAGAACGTCTTTCAAGTCCAAGAACGAAGTCAGTACAAAGAAGCCTTTGGAACTTCTCCATATGGATCTTTGTGGACCAATGAAAACGTTGAGCCACGGTGGAAAGAGGTACATTTACGTTCTTGTAGATGATTTTTCTCGATTCACTTGGGTTCTTTTCTTGGTGTCCAAAGCAGATTGTTTCAATGCGTTCAAAGTCTTCATCAAACAAGTGGGAGTTTCCCTTGAGACGCCTCTCAAAGCCATAAGATCAGACCATGGAACGGAGTTCCAAAATTCAGAGTTCCTGGCCTACTGTGATCAACATGGTGTCTCGCACAACTTCTCCGCTCCAAGGACTCCTCAACAAAATGGAGTTGCGGAAAGAAAGAATAGGACGCTAGAGCATATGGCAAGAACTATGCTCTTGGCAAACAGCGTCCCCAAGTACTTCTGGGCGGAAGCTATTGCTACAGCATGCTACATCATCAATCGTGCCATGATCCGTCCTCTGCTGAAGAAGACGTCCTATGAGTTGTTGAATGGAAAGAAGCCTCGTATCGATT
This sequence comes from Polygonum aviculare, assembly GCA_934048045.1. Lineage (NCBI taxonomy): Eukaryota > Viridiplantae > Streptophyta > Magnoliopsida > Caryophyllales > Polygonaceae > Polygonum > Polygonum aviculare. The sequence continues at coordinate 24,453,136 of OW204026.1, forward strand.
ATCTCAGAGTCTTTGGTTGCAAGTGTTTCGTTCACAACAATGATAAAGAAAAACTTGGAAAATTTGATGCAAGGAGCGATGAAGCCATATTCCTTGGGTACTCTCTTACCAGCAAAGCATATAATGTTTTCAACAAAAGGACTCTAAAGCTTGAGGAGAGTATTCATGTTGTGTTCAAAGAATGTTCATCTCACAAAGAAAAATCAAGCAAGAAAGAACGCTCTTCTTCACAACAACAGGACGACTCTGAAGATGAAGCTGAAGATTGGACCTCAGGAAAATACTATGTCTCTAAGGACGCGTCTCCAAATCCTGAAGAAGTCTCAGTGGACGCTCCCAGTGTTGTTCAAGGAGTTCCCTCTCGCAGTGAATCTCCAGTTCTACAAGATATAGCAGAATCAAGTCAACAAGGCGAGCAGCGCCAAAGTGTGGACGCTCTCTCTGAGGGGGATCACACTGAGGACGATGCTCAAAGTGACAGTGATAATTCTGATGGAGACATTGATCCAAGATTTACTCATTTGTTTCAAAGGGAGTCCCGCTTCTCTAGGGACCACCCAACTTCTCAAATTGTATCTGATCCGTCTCAAGGAGTTCAAACCAGGTCAGCTGCAAGCAAGTCCCAGAGTGCAAATTTAGCTTTTTGTGCATTCAATGCCTTTGTCTCTATGGTGGAACAAAGAATATCAAAGAAGCACTCCAGGACACTGACTGGATTCAAGCAATGCAAGAAGAACTCAATCAGTTTGAAAGAAACAAAGTTTGGACTCTCGTCCAACGTCCCAAAGGCAAAAATATCATAGGGACGCGATGGGTGTTCAGAAATAAGCTCGATGAGAGTGGACGTGTGTCAAGAAATAAGGCAAGACTGGTGGCTCAAGGATTCAAGCAAGAGGAAGGCATAGACTATGATGAGACCTTTGCTCCTGTTGCTAGAATTGAAGTCGTTCGTCTCCTTATTGCCTTCGCCGCTCACAAAGGATTCAAGTTATTTCAGATGGACGTCAAGACTGCCTTTCTCAATGGAAAGCTAAAGGAGGAAGTGTATGTTGCTCAGCCGCCTGGCTTCGAGGACGCCTCTCACCCAGATCATGTGTACTACTTGGACAAAGCGCTCTATGGACTCAAGCAAGCCCCTCGTGCATGGTACGACAGGTTTGCGTCCTTTCTTTTTTCTCATGGGTACACTAGAGGTTCAATTGATAATACTTTGTTTATAAAGAAAGTTCACAAGGACATTTTAATTGCCCAAGTCTATGTTGATGATATAGTCTTTGGTAGTACTAACATGAAACTTGTAGATGAGTTCAAGTCCTTAATGAGTAGTGAGTTTGAGATGTCCCTCATTGGAGAACTCAATTTCTTCTTGGGACTTCAAATCAATCAACTCAAGGAAGGGACGCGCATTCACCAACAAAAATATGTCCGTGAAATGCTTGAGAAGTACGGGATGAACACGTCCAAACCTGTTACAACCCCTTGTTCTCCAAACTCGCGTCTTTACGCAGACGAACAGGGAAAGGACGTTGATCAAAAGCTTTACAGAGGGATGATTGGTTCTCTACTTTACTTGACCGCAAGCCGTCCCGACATTATGTTTGCCGTTTGCTTGTATGCACGTTTCCAGGCAAATCCAAAGGAGTCCCACATGCAAGAAGTCAAGAGGATCTTTCGCTACCTCAAAGGACGCGATGATCTTTGCCTTTGGTACCCCAGGAAGACGTCCTTCAAGCTTGTTGGCTACTCGGACGCTGATGATGCTGGTCATGTGATTGATAGAAAAAGCACTTCAGGAATGGCACAGTTCCTTGGTTCATGCTTAGTCTCTTGGGGATCTAAGAAACAGAATTCTGTGGCGCTTTCAACTACGGAAGCCGAGTACGTTGCTGCTGCCTCTTGCTGTTCTCAAGTTATCTGGATCAAATATCAACTAGAGGACTACGGTATCAATCTTGAAACTATACCCATTCGTTGTGATAACACAAGTGCTATTGAAACTTCAAAGAATCCTGTTTTTCATTCACGTACAAAGCATATTCATATAAGGCATCATTTCTTGCGTGATAATGTTGAACTAGGACTCATTAGTATGGAGCATGTAAGGACTGAAGACCAAATAGCTGATATTTTCACTAAGGCGCTTGATAGACGTCCCTTTGAGCATCTAAGGTTGCTTTTGGGGATGATAACTTTTAAGTAGCAAGTCCCGTTCTACTATTCCCTCAATGATTGGCTATGTTTTGTAGATTCTATGTGTTTAAGAACTGTTATGCATTAAATTCATCTTTGCAAGGACGCTAGTCTAAAACTTCATGTGTTTGCTACTTTGGAACGCCATTCAAATTTTCTTTATTTTGTCTTGAAAAGAGTATCCCTGATCACCCAACCCTCATTATAAGCCGAAATGATGGAAACTCTAAGCTTACCTTAGCCGAGAACTCCGCAAAAGCGTCCTATGAGCTTCATATTTTCTTTTACGGGACGTACTTGCGTTGTTCTCAACTGGTTCGAAAGGTGATCACAAGAACGGTAAGTTGGTTGTTGGTTTGCTTGAAGAGGTAAAATTTTGCTAAGTATGAGAGAACGCTCAGTGTTTGTTGAGAAGAACGCCAGTTCGGTATTTGAGGAGCAGTTGAAGAGTCAGAAATTTGAACTTTTGAAAGTGTGAACAGTGACCGTTGCTTTTGTTCAAATCTTAAGGGGGAAGTTTTGCCACGTGTCACACAGTAAAACAGTGGTAATTACCGTTTGTGCCACCGCTTCCTCTATATAAGGCCAGAACAGTCGCTATCAAAATTTATTACGCTCAACCACTTTCTCGCTCTCAAATTTGCTCTGACATCTCTCTAGAACTCCGGCAACATTCTCTCTCTAAAAACAGTCAGAATCATGTCTCAAAGGCTAGTGAACGCTGCCGGATCTTCTGCCGGCGGGAAGCGAAGAAAGCTGGTGAAGTCCCACTTCATCGAGAAACCAAAACCCATTGTTCTTAATGAATCGTTGGTGGACTTCATCAATAGGAAGCCAAGAACTCTTTACAACTTGGTAAGGGAACGCATGGACAAACCGGACGTGAAAAATGATGAAGTCAAAACAAAGAACTACGAGCGGTTCATCGAACGGTTCGTCATTCAAGGCCTTCACAACACCAACTACAAGGACTTGCCAGGACGGATGGACGACGTTCTATTCTTTTCACAGTTTGGAGGTGAGAACCTTGCTCCCCTGCTTGATCTAATCCCCAACCTCCACAACGCCGTCCTACCTGAATTCCCCATGTACACTAAGGACTCTTTGGCATACAAAATGCTAAAAAACCGTGTGCCTAGTCCCTCTCCCCCACCTCCTCAAGTCCCTTCAGTCACAACCAAAAATCTGCTCAAACGTCCAACCCCTGCTTCCCCTCTCTCAAAATCTTCCAAGCCAACCTCCTCAAATCCCACACAAATCGTGTATAAATTTCCACCACATTTAAAGGAGGGACGCTCCAAGAAAGTCCACGACCCAAGGCCCCTCAAAAAGGCCAAAACCTCAAGCGTCCCATCCTCCAAACCAAGGCCTAGCACCACAAAACGGCCTTCCAACCTCTCAAAAGAATCCACTCCACCACCTCAACCCCTTACCATTGTCCAACTACCAACTCCTCCACCGTCCCCTCAACCCTCAAAGAAAAATGCCCTCATTCCTTTCCCCCCTAAACCTCACGCTTCACCTCTCAACCTTGCCAACTTCCCTTCCGCACCGGCCCATATCTCACCTCCCAAGGACCCCGAGACTCCAAGGTCTCGTCGTCCCTCTTCGGAAAGCGGTCCGGAAGAAGCAGGACAACGTTCAACTCTTGAGCACACCTTCCGCCGACGAAAAGCTGGTGAAACGCCTAAGGTGTTGCTAACAAAGGACGCTCTTGAGCCCGAGCACATCTCCTCCTCCTCCTCTAGCTCATCTGAGAGCCAAAGAGGAACGCCTGCGGCCCAAGCCTCCCCATTCATAGATGTTGTTGGGGACTCCAACGACGAGGCCGAAGGAGTTGAGAATGCTCCTGCTAAGAATCAAGTGGCTGAGGACGCTGGCGAGCACCAGGTCCCTCAAAAGGACGCCGAGCCAACTCTGTCTGAAGAGCTCGAGCGTGATGCTCAAGAAGTCCCACCCTACAACCAATCCCTCCCCATCCTTAATCCCTCCCAAGCTCCACAAGAAAACCCCTCCCCCACAATCCAAACAAAATCCCATCAAGTCCCCGCGGATGCTGAGCCAGGAACAGAAAATCAATCAGAGGCTCAAGACGCTGAGCGCACGTCCTAAGGTCAGACCTTAGGTGCCGATCAGGCCACAGCTGGTGGCGATGCAGAAAAAGAACAAGGCACAGAGGACGCTCCTTCAAAGGACGCTTCTGACAGTGACTCGGAGAAAGCTGAGGACGAGTCAGATGATGATGAGGACTCTGAGTCCCCCAAGGGCAAGCGCAAAAGGAAGAACGCTGGTGTGCCCGTTAAAGTCCTAAGCCCGCTCATTTACTCCGAAGAGTGGCTAGCCTCCTTCGATGATGAATCCGTTCAGGATTACCTCGAGCTTCTGCGATTCCAAGGATGGCTGAACGTTGGACCAGCGCCGACCACTGTTGACAAAGAACAGGTGAAGGCGTTCTACAAGGATTTGCGCTACAAAGCAAAAGATGGCTCCCTCCATTTCAAAATTGAAGGTGAGAAAGCCTCAGTAACAGAACGCCAAATCCGATCCTTCATGGGTCTAGGTCCACGCAAGCCACCATCCGACGCTCTTAGCTCACTTCCAGAAGGCGGTTTCGAGACAACTGATGAGGAACTGCCCCTGGTTGAACACGTTTTTCAGGGCAAAAGGCCAATGGGACTGGACAGGGTTGCTCACGTTCTGAGCAAGGTAGGCGCCATCGCTCATTACTTTATATGTCGCGCCGTCCTTCCTAGGCAGGAGAAGAGGTCAATCGTTCAGACGCACGATATCATTCTTATTGACGCTCTGCTAGAACGCCGCCCCATCAATTTAGCCAGAATTGCTATGCAACACATGGCTAAGTGTGGAAGGAAGAGGCATGCCTTGCCGTACCCTGGACTGGTCAAGCTCATTCTGCAGTCCCAGGATGCTTATGATGAGAACGCTCCGTTTGAAGAACTTGGCTTAAAGTGGAACGCAAAGATGGGACTTGTCGAGATCAGGCATAATGAAGAGTTGCCTTCTGTGATCAAACAAAAACAAGCTGAGGCTGAGGAAGCCAGGAGGAAGGCTGAGGAAGAACGTCTCGCCGCTGAAGCTGAGGAAGAACGCCTTGCCTTCTTGCAACATGAGTCCGTTCATGACGAAGAGCCAGCCGTCGACCTTGCCGTTCTTGATCAGATGCTAATGGCTTCTTCTCCTCCCCCAGCTACTCCAGTGGACGCTCCCTCTTCAAGTTCAGGTCCTTTGCCCCGTTCTGCTCCTACAAACATCTCTCAGCATCCTCCAGCAGAACTCATGGGTGCAATTATGGATAATCAGTGCCTCATCTTCTCTGCCTTAAAGGACTTGTCATCTGCGTTCTCCAAGGCTGCTGAACTTCAAGAGCAATTGCTCAAGTTTTATCAAGACAACAGCCGTTCTCAGTGATTGCCGCCACCCCTCTTATCCCCTAATTTGTTGCTTTTGCTTCTTTTGAATTTCAAACACTATGACATTGGTTTGTAATAACCGTACTCTTAATTCCGTTTGAATGGAAATCCTTTGTGTGTATTCACATCTGTGTTTAAGCGTTCCACTGCTTTTAGTTATGTGTTTGTGCTAACGTCCTTATCACTTGTTATCCTTTTCGATGATGCCAAAAGGGGGAAGTGTAGTTTTGCAGAGATGCGCTATAAAATAGTTATCTAGAATAAGCAAGTGTTAAGGGGGAACTATTAAGTGAAAAGTCTAAGGAACGCTGCTCATGCTAGAATAAAAGAGAACGCTTAGGAACTTTTCTAGGACGCGACTCTTTCCTTAAAATCCAAAAGCTAGAAAATCAAAGATTGAAAACTTGTGCTTACTGAAATTTCTCTAAGTGTTAGAGGACGCTTCTAAGTTTTCATGCATGCTAAGTTCCAATGTTAAAACTATTTTGCTAGAGAGTTTGTCATCATCAAAAAGGGGGAAATTGTTGGGACGCTATCAAGAACGCTTGCGTACTTGTTAGTGTTCCACACAACCGTCCCTTAGTTTTGATATGACAAACTCACTTTGATTCTAATAAAGTTGTCCAAGTGTTCAGGAACGCCAATGATCAAAAGGACAACAAGTGTGTATGGGCGTCCCACAAGCTTAGGGACGCTAGCCAACAGGAAGTAAGGACCAGCTAGAAACTACTTGAGCAAGGACGGGGTCCTAAGCAAGTAGGATCGCAAGAAAGGAGTCCTTACTCACTAGCCGACAGGATGACATCACTCGACAATGTTTGATCATCCAAGGACACGTGGAGACCGATCCTGTAGCGGAGTCCAACACTACGTGGCGGACGATCCCGTTACAGAGTCCATCAACACGTGGCGGTCGATCCTGTAGCGAAGTTCATCATACAAAGCAGGATATAGGAAGCTTCCTCATCACCGCCCTACTACGTGGAGGAAGATCCTGTAGCCACGTCCATGAAGGGCATGATCATCCCAGTGAAAAGACGCCCTTCTCCACGTCCTATAAATAGCCCCAAGGCATTTATTGTGACGCCAACGCTTTCAGGAATATTCAGAGAGAATCAGAGGAAAGCGACTCACTCAAAAAACACGAAGAACTAACTCAAGAACTCAAGAACAGTGCTAGAACTTGTGTTAGATCGAGTGAGACTTGTAACCAAATCACAAAAACAGTTTGTAACAGAAAACACAAAAAGAGAGAAAGAGAGTTCTGCGAAGTACTGCAGAACGTAGGAATAGAGTCCTTTAGTAGATTGAACTAGCTTAAGTTGTAGGCTTAAAGGAGTTCTTTACAAGTGAACTTAGGGAAAAAGCTAAGTGTCAGAGAACTGTAAAGGCTCGCCAGTACAACTGTAAGATCGTTCAATAGAAAGGAAAGAACTATTCAAAAATCCTCCAAGGAGGTAGAGGTTTACACTCAAGGACTACTTGGTCTTGAGTGGTTCCTCTATAATTCACTGCGTTCATCCTTTATCTGTTTAGTACTTAATTTCCGCTGCATTACTCAAGGACGCCCCTACTCCATGTAGTGACGCCTAACCTAAGGACGCCTTTACCAAAGTAAAGGACGTCCCTGAGTACTAACGATCCAACAGTGGTTTTGCTAGCTTCGAAGTCACTAGGGAGAGAGTTCTTTTAGCCTGATTCATACCCTAGTCCTTTCCTAGCTGGAACAAAGACTATCGGATTCACAGTTTCAGTCATGGGACTCTTTCCTAGGACTTTCACCTCGTCCCTAAGATTTGCATTTTCAAGCTTTAGGCACACTAGCTGACTCTTAAGGGACTTTACCTCTTCCTGAGAGGACTCTAGTTGAAAAGACATGGTGTTGCAATTTTCACATTCTACAAAAATATTCTCGGATTCAATTTCATCAAAACTTTGTTTCATGGCATAGATTTCTTGCATGATCTGAGTGATTAATTTGATGAGCTTGGGCTTAGAGCACTTTTCAAGAGAACTTAGCATGGATTCATGAGTTACCTCTTGCTCAGATTTCAGAGGCGTCCTCTGGAGAGACTAGAGCGTCCTCCATGGCCATGTAAGCTACTTGATTTTCTGGTTCCTCAACGTCTGAGTCGAGGTCGTCCCATGCGGCTTCATATGCACCAAACAAATCTTTCTTCTTGATTTCTTTTGATGATAGCCATGTGGTGCATCTCTTGGCGATGTGCCCCTTCTTGTTACATTTGTAACAAGTTATCTCCTTTAATTTAGCTTCCGTAGGCTTGGGAGTTTCCTTCTTGTAGGGCATCTTCATTCTTGGGACTTTGCCTCTTTTATACCATGCACGAAGAGATTTGTGCAAAAGGGCTAGCTCATCTTCTTCAAAAATTTGTTCTTCCGTCTTCCCTTTTCGTTCTACTAAAGCCTGAATACGAAGATTCTCTTGGTGCTCTTGAGTTTTGGCTTCTAGCATTGAGTTCAATTCCCTTTGCCTTTGGTAATATTGCTCATACTCCGGCGTTCTTGCCGCAAGAGTTAAAGCCAGCTCATTTTGGGAACTCTTTCCCATTTCTAGCAGATCTTGATTTCTCCTTGCTTCGTACCCTTTGAGCTTTCCATAGATTTCTTCCATGGACACTCCTTTGTTGGCTTGGTTTTCCTTGAACGCCATCCTATCGAAGTTCCATGGTCCCGTGAGTCCATCAATCAAGACTTGGACCTTCATCCTTTGGGTGATCTTAGTTTCTTTGACACCCAAGTTCTTCAACATTGCTAGCAAGGCTTCAAAGCGGAACGAGTAGTCAGTGATGGTCTCATTTGTGAACATCTTGAACTTGTAGAAGTCCCTTTTAGCTTCAAGCTGGACGTCCTCTTGCTTCGTACCCTTTGAGCTTTCCATAGATTTCTTCCATGGACACTCCTTTTTCAACTTGGTTAGTAGGGCCTCAAAGCGGAAGGAGTAGTCGGTGATGGTCTCATTTGTGAACATTTTGAACTTGTAGAAGTCCCTTTTAGCTTCAAGTTGGACGTCCTCTTTCATCTCGGGCGTCCCAACATGGTACTTCTCCAGAGCTTCCCATTGGAGCTTGGCAGTTGCAAGGTTGCTCACACGGGTGGTGTCCCTTTCGCAGAGGGACGACTGAAGGAAACAGATAGCTTTGGCGTTTGCTTCCATGAGTTTGAACTCATCGAGACCCCATTCTGATTCTTTGTCCGCCTTAGCAACAGGGACTTTGAGGTCTCCGTTGTTTATCACCAGCCAGCATTGGTAGTTTTGACTTCGCACGAAGCACTCGAACCTTGTTTTCCATCGATTAAAGTTTCCATCGGTGAGACGAGGAGGTTTTCCACTCGAGATACCTATAGGTTCCATCTCCATGTTTCCTGCAACTCAAACTTAATCTAGAGCGCCTGCTCTGATACCAATTGTTGGATCTTAAGTCTGTTAGAATGGGCGTCCTTAACTAGGTTAAGGTCGTCCTTAGGTGCAGCGGAAATTAGACTTAACAGGAAACGTAATAAGATAGTGGACACGAGTATTTATAGAGGAACCCCATTAAGACCAACTAGTCTTATGGGTAAACCTCTACTTCCGTTGGAGGATTTTCAATAGCCGTCCTTATCTTATTCAGAGAGAGTCCTTACACCTTAGGCGAGCTGTTACAATCCCCTGAACTAAGCGTACGTCCTTAGCTCTATTAGTAATACTCCTTTCCACCAAACAAGCAATCTAACTCTCTTAGCTTATAAGGAAGCTATCACTCACGTTTCTCACGGTTCGTTATGAGAGACAAACACTACTTTAACTATTTTATGGTTTGTTTTGGATTTGATGTGGTTGGACTTTCTTTCTCTTGCTTCAAGCTCACTTGATCTTCTTGATCTTTGTTCTTGAACTTGAATGCTTCGGGAGAGCTTGAGAGAAAGTCTTCAAAGTCCACACCGCTAGCATACCCCTTGGAGGGTATTTATAGCGGTATGAGTTCTTGTCCTCTAGCGTCCTCTGACGCTTGGGCAGGATCTGTCGTCTTCCTTCAATGGTGTGATTTGCATCTTGAGGAAGTCAACTCTGTTGATGCTTGGGAAGCCTCTGCGTGGTCAGGGGACCATCTCTAGGAAAGCGACATCTTTGGAATTATTGACACGTGCCCTGACATAGGAAGCTTCCTTCTGAGGACTACGGACGAGTATGATATAATCATGTTGGGGCGGCCTTGGTTTGAATTTGAACTTCATCCGTATTTTGGCATGCGTCCCTTCTTGATGAGGACGCCGTCCTATCTTCGCAGGGATTTCACCAATTTCGTTCAGCTTTGGAAGTTCTGATGAAGTGCGTCCCTACAGCTTTAGGGACTACCGTTCACTTGTTATCCTTTTCTCTCATGTGTGTCCGTTGGACTTACTTGAGATCAACACTTTGACAACTTATCAAATACCTTTGAGTTTGTCATTATCAAAACTAGGGACGATCATTATTGGTTTAGATATTAATGAATGGCATCCTTAATATCGTCCCAACATCAACCCTTCTTCTTTTCTTTTCTCAACAAAATTTTGATGATTTCCCAAAGATTTGCACTTTTTCTTCACATCACCAACTTCATCTTTAAGCTTTTTCCGAAATATTCATTCTTTCCACGTGTTTTAAAAATCTCTTCTAGACCCCGTCTAGGCGCTAGGCGTCTCCATCCGCCTAGCCATTCAACCCGCCTAGGCGGTGACTAGGTGTCCGTCAAGGCCGCCTAGGTAGCCGTACAGACCACCTAGGCGCTAGGCGGTCCCTCTCTGCCTAGAGGCCACCTAGCGTTTTTTAGAACATTGCTCTTTCCACACACTTCCCAAACTTTGCAAATTTCTTTTGAAAAGCTCAACCACCGAATGAAATTTTCCTCTTTCAACCCCAAACTCCATACTCTCACAAAACAAATCCATCATGATTCTTATCCTCTAGAAAGGACAAGCTTATTAGGCTAGGGAAATATTTTGTGGAGCTTGAAAACATAGGCTTTAAGGCTCAAAATGGGGCTCCAAGAAAGGGTACTTATATAATGTGGATATGGGAATAATGGGCTAATGAAAATGTTGCCTCTATCATGTTAATGCCAAATGCAAGACTCATGTATGTGGTCTTGAAAAAGATATGGGAATATTGGGAGACATCTTGCCAGCATTTACCTCATCCGTATTTTGAAACACCTCTCTTAACACCCGTTCCTCTATGCGGAAAGCTCAGATCCACACGTTACAATTGTAGGACCGCACTACTTATTGTTGGTGGCAAGCTAGTCGTACATGGGCTGCATCTCGAAGTTCCTCGATGGTGTCCAAGTTGGCCGTCAACTCGTCGTTGTTTCTGTCTTACATGAGGATTCCGTAATCAGCGGTGGGGATGATGACTTTTGCAGGATTTACAACCTCACATCCATAAACGAGGGAGAAAGGGGATTGAGTTGTGGATGTCTTTGAAGTGGTTTTGTCTGCCCATAGGTCGTTTGGTAATTCGTTTGCCTATCTACCTTTAGCCTTTTCTAGCCTCTTCTTGAGGTTGTTCAGGATTACTTTGTTGTTGGCCTCGGCATGCCCATTGGCTTGGGGATATCTAGGCGTAGAAGTAACTAGCTCTATGTTCCAGACGTCGCAAAACTCCCTAGTTCTCTTGCAGATGAATTGAGACCCATTATCACAGACGATAGTAGTGGGTATCTGACTCGGCTAAAGTTGTCGTGCCAAGACCAAAGATAAATAGCTCAAACTACAAACTAGTATTGCATGCAAGTAAGGGGTCGAACCCAAGAGAACTATGGTTTCTAGCAGAGTTATCAGAATCCCGACTCGATCCTACGATTCTAACGATTCTATGACCCAAAAGTCATAAATCGATCCACGATCCTAAGTAGGATCTTATTAAACTAGGATCTTAAATTATTTAACATAAAATTCTAATTGGATTTTGATTTTACACACGACTCTAACGATTCTTCAACGATTCTAACGATCCTACAAGCGATTCTTACGATCCTTAACAATCACTATTATATTTATATATTATTACTAAATTCAAAGTTTATGTCTCTTTTCCATTGAATTATTAACCCGATTCATCTTATAATATTTTTACTCATCAAATTAATTATGTTTATAAAATTTCAGAGTTTATATATAAGAAAATATACAATATATTAGGTTGTCGTATATTTTTTAGTTATAATCTAGGATCTTACGATCCTAACGATCCGATTCTACGATCCGATCCTGCTACCCCCTTCCGATCCGATCCAAGGATCCCGATCCTGACAACCTTGGTTTCTAGTATTAATATAATTATCAACTAAAGATAGGGGGATTTGAAGAGAGATATCTAAACTAAACTAAACTAGAAAACAAACAAACAAACAAATATGGGAAACAAGTTCATTCAAAAGATCCACTCTAATATAATCACTCGATCATAGATTCATCCATTGATTTCATTCACACATATGGTTAATTTCTATCCTGATCATTAACAATCCCAAGTCCACGGTTCCAACAATTCTATAACCCTATGCAAAGACGCTTAAACTAGAATTAGCATAGAGAACAAGGATATGCAGGATATAATATCAAACAATCATGCTACGAGTCAATTGCAAGATAAAACAATCAATTCACTTCTTAATCCTAGTTGCATAGGCAACAGGTCTAGGTTAAGTTGCTTTCAGATATTAGTTTTGTCCACGGTCCAAACCTAATCCAACAATAGAACATCAATCAATTAAACAAGTTGGTTAGACAAGCAAAATCAATCAATAATCATGATATGAAGCACAAGAGAATTAGTATCAACCAAAGGATAGAAATCAATTACCAAAACCTCACGAGTTCATACATCAAAGCTTCTCCCTTGAACATACCCAAGGAGACTAGCTCCCCATAACTAAACTAAACTAAAGAGTTAATTGGATGAATAAGAGGTAGAAGGTAGAATGTAGAATGTATCTAAAACCTAATATAGGCTCCTCCTTATATAGCCCAAGGAAAAGCTCCCCGAGATAGATAAGGAAAGAGGCAAAAGATATAAAAGGAAAGAAGATAGAAAAATCGTTCCACTTCGGATTCGGCATCACCGTGGTCGCGTCGTCTCCACCGCGCATGCGCTTTTGCGACAAAATAGAACAGGTCGTCTCGAGCAGCCACCGCGGGCGCGGATCCTCCACTGCGGGCGCGGGAATCGGACAGAATCACTAGCGTCACTTCGAAGGCTGTTTTGACCCTCTTCGGCTTGGAATTTAACTTCATTGTAAAACGATGAATTGAAGATCTTCGAGTTAGTTTTCCAATGGCACCGGAATCAGCTCAATCCGACCTCTGTAGCTCCAGATATAGCTTTGCAAGCAATAGGTGTCGTGCAGACACCTCAAAACGCCTTAAAAACCCTTGAAACTTGAATCCTTGTGTCTTCAGCCTAGATATTACAATTACGCACAACTCTAACCTAAACACACTCAATATAGCCCTAAAATACAAGAGTTAACTCATACAAACTAGGGCGAATCAGTATCCCAAATCTAGAGAGGATATTCCTTTTGATGAAGCTTACACTACAAAAAATCTATGAATTACCGAAAAAATTTTACCGAGAATGGCGACTTACCGAGAAGCATTACATTTTAGGTGTTTAGAGAGAAGTTACCAAGGACTTTGGTTCTCGGCAAAGTCCCGATTGACCCCAATTTACCCAAGCTTATCGAGGACATTGGTTCTTAAAACTATTTCTTTAAGTGTTTGCAACATGAAAGCTTTGTTGTTGAAGTGGTTCTTTGTTATCCTTACGTGGTTCTTTTAGTGTCTTGACCAAAAAAAAGTGGTTCTTTTAGTGTTCAACCTCTATGTGTGGTCTGACTCATAAGCAATGCTAAAAAGCTTTGTTGTTTGTACTACGTACTTGAAAGGATGGTTTCCACCATGAAATTAAAGAAGCATCTAGCATAATATTATGATTTCAGTTATTTGCATGCTCATCATATATAGGTTTACACTGCAAATTGTGTTGTCTTGATTGTGAAACCAGTTGCTCATAGTATCTACATTGAAAAGGATTATGTTAGAACAAATTTGTTTAATAGAGTCAACTTATTAAAGATAATGTTTTAAGCTTGTAATATGATTATATAGGGGATAAGTGTAATAACCGCTATTTTTATAAATAAGGGAAATTAATTTTCTTTAACTCCTTATGCGTACAAAAGAATAAAATATCACCCAATAATAAATTCCACGATCAATTAAATTTAAAACTCGTTCATATACATTAATGAAAAAATGAGTCCACTATATTAAATTATTTTTGAAAATAAATCAATTAAGAATGTAAGGAAAGTGAATTAAGAAAAAGAAATCAAATTAAAAAAGAAAAATAATAGGTGAAATGTTTGGGTAAGCTTTTAAGTAATAAAATCCCGAGCTCATTAATAGCCCAAGAGTGGGCAAGGGGGAAAAAAAAGAGTGAAGGAGGAGGCAAGTGGGACTCTTGACCAAAAACAAAAGTGGTTCTTTTAGTGTTCAGCCTCTTTGTGTAGTCTGACTGATAAGTTTTTTTTTTGGTGAAACGTCTGACTGATAAGTAATGCTAAGAAGCTGTGTTGTTTGTACTACATACTTGAAAAGATGGTTTCCACCATGAAATTAAAGGAGCATCTAGCATAATATTACGATTTTAATTATTTGCATGCTCATCATATACAGTTTTACACGGTAAATTGTGTTGTCTTAGGGTCGAGAAACAACATTGAATTATTCATCAAGGCCTCCCGGATGATTTTATAGACAAAATATTGCATAGACTAACGGGTTTAAATGAGCACCACCTTTGGCATCGTTAACCTTGGGAATAAGGCAATACATGTCCCACTAATGCCTTGAACAAGGATTTACCCCGCCACAACTAACACGTACGTTGAAGAAATGATTCACCATCATGCCACAAGACTGAACAAGTCACCAGTTTCAAAGTGTACTTGTAATCTATAACTGCCCTAATAATTTTACATTAATCTTACCTATATCAAATCTTGTCCGTGTTTGATAAGCGGTATTTTAGTCGCCTTAATACCTATCAAAATAGTCCAAACAACCCAACTAGGAATGTAGTAGGGAAGTAAGGGTCGATCCCACAGAGACTCGGGTTTTCAATGTTTATTGCTATGCTACTCAGGAAAAAAGGGGTTTTTGAATGTGATTCTAATAACTATCAAAACTAAGCATGCAAAACTAATTATGATTTGTAGAATATGGGAGAAGTATGCTGAACTAGTTAATATCCATTGTGAACTTGATTATTGATCATTGATTATCAAAATTCTCTTTTTACCTTGACTAATCTATTGTGGAATGCTAATAACCCAATTTCATGGAATTATTAATCCTACTTCAATTCTAGTTATTAGCCCGACCGGTACTAACAACCCTAATTATCAAATAACCTAGGAGACCTTCTAGGTTCAACTTGACAACAGCATTAAGATTCAAGTATCAATAGAAACATGCATTCAGAGCAACCAGACATCTAAATAACATGCGATTGAATTCTCTTCTCTAATCAATTAGTCCTACCAGTCCTAAGTTGATTAAAGGTTCTACTTATGATCTAAATAACACCGACCACTTCATAATCTGTATTTAAGGGGATAGGAGGAAACTAGGAAGCTTATGCAAAGTGATCCACCTTTCCAGGAGAAACAACTCTCCAAAACTCACCAGTAAGCTTCACCCGACCAATCCAACATTCTAAGCAACAAGATCCACCCGGACTGCAAAGAGCAAACATCAATTAATCAACCGTCAAACTCATTCGAGCAGGACAACGGGAGGAAGATGCCTCGGCATACAGCTGCTGTTCTACGGGAACAGAAAAGCATCATCGAGTTTTGAACTCGTGGTACAAGGCCAACAAGCTTCGCAAGCATTCTCTGTTCGGATTGTATGCGGGTCTACAAGACCGTGTCACTGACCTCTTCTAGTTCTTCTACTGACGAGATCTTCTGATGCACCTTGGTCTTATTATACATGAGTCATTAACATGTTGTCATTTTCACATTGCATTTGTATTCTTCTTATTTCAGATTGATCAAATAGAGACTTGGTGATAAAGCTTAGCAGAACAGGGTTAATCGTAAATGATAGTGATACAATACTGACGATTATTTCCTCCTCATTTTAATGCAATTCTAAATTAAAATTACGGCTTGAACTTAAAAGACAAACCGTGAGGCTAGTAAGAAGAGCTTGCGTAAACTTACATGTACACACGACTCCAGACAACATATCAGCCAGATGATCAAATTTAAAATCCATCAATAAACAAAGAGATTAAATTTCAAAATCTCAGAACACGGAAATGAAATGCTTTTGGTATGATCGTCAATGTAATTTCAACTCAAAACACCAGTTTTCATCAGCATGAGGGTTCATTTCTCACAATCAGGTGCATGCATCAAAAAATTACATGTTCAAGTTTTAATCAGGTGAATGGAACTTGCAAACTTGTATATATCCAACAGCTGTCACTTCTTAGTTCGACGATTTTCTTGAACCAAAATGGATGTTTAACCCATTGAATATGAGACTACTATAACGGCTGGCATATGAGACTACTTTAACTTGCAAACTTGTTACTTTAACGGAAGCCATAGCGAAACTACCGGAACTAAGATTATCTATGGCACTCAACTATGCCATTATTCACTACTAGAATACCTAGCGCTAATTAAGTAGCCTGTTTGGAGAAGAGATGCACGCAGAGTAACCAATGCCAGTGTAAACGTGAATCAATGAATTGGATGCAGCACATACAGAAAAGGTACAATCTCCAGAAAACTCCCTAAAATAATAACAGTCAGAACCCTATTTTCAGACATATAGACTCCTCATTATACCTCCATCCAAGCAAGCATTACATAGCAACTGCATTAGTATCTTCGCTAAATAATGCTTGGTAAATAAGAACCATACTGGACAAAGCTGTAAACTCTTCATACCTGGTATCTTTCTTCCAAGTACATACTTCAACAGAAACAAATAGCCAATTCAGCTCTAATCTCTAGGAAAATGACACGGAAATTAGTTAGCTCATGTCGTACGTGCATCTGATAATAAAACCCCAACGCACCATAGGGAGTTTTTTTCCAAAAAGGCTGCATGCAACAGAATATAATGATCCTGAAACTGAAAAGCAATAAATGAACACAAAAACAGTAACTTAAAGCAACTCCATGTAAGCTAAAGCAAGTCCATGTTCCCTCCATGATGTTCATTTTAAGGAAGTACACAATGATGTCAATCAAAATATTGAAAAAAACATATCCTCGTGCAGTTCCTCTATCAACTTTGCTAGAAATGGCTTCAGCTTCTACAGAAGGTCGCTTTGCCTTTTGAGTTACATAACAAATATATCCTTTAATATAAATGAGAAAGTAACTAATCCAATGGTCACCTCAGAATCTGAAGTCGGGATCTGCATCCATTGCCCAGGCAAACTTAGCCAGAAGAGATTTGTTGAATATCTGAACCATGCAAAAGAAGAGGGATTATCAATATAGGGAAGATGAGATCTATTTGAAACTTTTTTGGTTATACTCAATCACGATCTCATTAAGCTAGCAAAAACATAAAACACATTTCATTCAGTGGGGCTACAAACTAAAACTCAATACAATAATGATCAACAAAATCCTTTTGAACAGTGAATCACTTAGATTTTGAATAGTGAATCACTTAGATTTCAGGTGAATTCCGTAGAATAGCTCTACACTTTTAAGCAGAGTCGAATGCATATGCATGTACAAGGTAAAATACAACCTTGACAATCCAGTCACATCTCTACTATTTTTCTTTCATTACATAGAATCCCATGAATAGAGCTAAGAATCCTTTGTTCTCAACACTCTACTCATCACTATTCAAACTCAATTAATTTGTGATTTCTTTATAAGGACCTAAGAAAAACTATCCAAAAGCAGTAGATATTACTGTCCTACTACCACAGGCAGTATCTAAATACCTTCTCAATCGGAACTTCACTCCTTTTGCACCATGCTACTGTGATCCGAGGATCAAGATAGTTTATCTTTGATGTACCAAGTGCTATTTCTTTCAGATCCTCTTTGCTCCTCATATCACGTTCCATCTTCTCAATTTTCACTTTTGTTTGGCCCATCTTCTTCTCTATTCTGCAAAATTAAGAGCAATAAGTTGGTTCAAATTCAACCAAAACCTAAACAGCCGAAGCAAAAAATTGCACATCAGTGACTACAAACAAAGGCTAGAATATATTACGCTTCAGGTGTCAAATTCCTCTTCCGTTGTCCATCAGGACTCTTCAAAGGAGGTTTCCCCTTCTTTGCCCGGGCCAAATCTGTCTCAAGGTCACTCAGCGTATCCTATTCACACGCCCATATAGTCAAACTGAGAAAATAATTATGAAACTAAAGCACATAGATTCATCAAGTCACAAAAACTTATGACTCAATACAAGTACAGATTTATACTAAGCAAACAAATAATCAGGGTCATCTGAGGAAAGAGATATATTGCAAAACTAAAATCGCCTTATTAATTCATGCAAGACGACCATCAATTGGACAATTGTATATGTCATATAGAGCTTCATATAAAGATCCTCGGGGTAAAAGGGCAGGAAAAAAAATTACCTTTAGTTCATTTATTTTTTCCATTAGTCTCTCCATCTGGGCACTATGGGTCTTAGATACACTGCGTTGATGGTTACAAATTATAGCAACCTGTAAAGTTTGACATGTTACGTACTAGTACTATTACTGATGCAAAAAGATACTGAAAACAACAGTTGATCAACTTCCATTACCTCCTTGTTGGCCACCTGATAGCCACATACTTTCTGAGCCACATCACCATCCTCCACTGCTTTAACCAACTACCATCAACCAAAGGCACAAGTTCAAAAAATAAGAATCTTTAACAGAATCTAAAATTATGGACTCTGAAGAGCAAAGCAAGCATCATTGATTCTAGGAGGCAAGGGCACCAAGGATGGAAAGGATACATTGTTTGCACTATGACTTTCATGTGATACATGATTTGCTTTTTCACTGTTCAAGAAATTGATTTGCTTTTGAAATAACAGCATTCAGAGGAGAAGGTTTCATACTCGCAGTTGAAAGGAGAAGAAAAGAATGATCATTCTCTTTTATATGCATCAGGGAGCAAAATAAAATGAGAAAAAACAGCATGGACAATATGAGAGAAAATGGGAAATAACAAGAAATCTCAAATTATGAAATCACTCTGAAAACATTGGCGATAACTGAAGGCCCCATCACGGATCTTACCATATTGTCAAGAGTGATAGACGCATTATATGTACGGAAAACCTTTGCTGTAAGACCAGGCATGAGTTCTTTCAAATGGGAGTTCAGTTTGCTAGTATCCAACATATCAAAAAGATCATCACTGCCTTTCTTTCCTGGTAAAGGTAAACTCCTATTGTTAATATACGATCCAAACTTCAGGCATTAAGAACATAAACTCAATATGAACGACATTTCGAAACCTTTTCGGAACTGTTCAACTGCCTTGTACACAAGTGGGTCAGCTTCGAACTGCTTATAATACCTAACTGAATCTTTACCCAGGAAGTCAAACTGGATCATAGAAAAGAATGGATACATTAAGACTTTCATGAAAAACTGAGTTAGCTGGTTCTCAAACGAGAAATGGCATTCCAGCAGAAAAAAATGATAATTGAGGAGCTGCTAAGCCTTTCTAAAATATAATAAATGGTTTTTCAAAATTCAACAAAAGTGGAAAAAATTAACAATTCTTCTTTTGAGATTTGAGAATCAATTAAACAAATATTACTTCTGCAAACTAAATTATCTTTTGTTAGCAAATACACAATCAAGTTCTATTACCTCCAATATATTAGGAGGAAGCGGTTTTACATTTTCCACCTTTAATGTACAGCAACCCACTGTGTCTGCCTCATCATCATCCTGCAGATATAATTCCTTTTTAGAGAGTAGAAACCTCACATGGTACAAAGTACCCGATTAAGACAGGTGTTTTGGCCTCAAACTTTGCGCACTAGAGTTAAAGAGCCAAATTGATCCAAGTATTTCTATCATGTAAACCAAGAAAATGTACATAAAAGTTTGTCCTGGCAAGCATAGGGTAAAAAAGCGTGGAAATCTTACACTTCAAGGACCTTGAAGTTTAAAGCATGAATTTTGTTTGTATGCATGGGAATAAAATAGACAAGGAGTGAAGTAGCAATTCCAGAGAACACACGATTATTAAGAGGTTATATTATATGCACATAACTTCAATAGTATTATTTTGAGGCGCAACTTTTCAAGAAATTCAAATATGGAAATTAATCATTCAGCCAAACCATCATATAAATATGCAATGAGAGATCATTAATATCAAGTAGGAAAACACAAAATAAGCTTAATCTACCAGGAACTAATCTACTTTTTCTTCTCTATTTGCTGCCCTTTATCTATATAAGGAACTAGGGCCCAAAATAGTTACATACATCTGCTTCGGAAAGTAGGACACAGCATAAGTTTTCACTATCAAAGCACACAGTCAACAACTGTACTAGCATTCACTGAATTTAAATCATGATACTAAAGAACAAGAAGTAATTGCCAGCTTCCTGCAAACATACACAGTATACACAAACTTCAACAGGTTTTCAACTAATTCAAATTCAGTTATTAATTTAATTTTCACGTTTCCTCAGAAATATCATACCTTCTCGTTACCTGCCCTAAGGGCCAATCTGTCAATAAGATATGTAGCAACTGCTATTTGCCGTTTCGTCATATCCTTACATGTAAAATCCTTCGAATAAGCAGTTCGTATACCTTGAATATAGTCCTGCACTCGAACAAATACCGCATATGAATATCATTTCATAATACCAAATATTAAATTTAGAGGACCATAAGCACCTACCTTCAACATTCTTGATTTTTCATATTTCTCCTTGTCACTTTGACCCTTCAACGAACTGCTGGCAGCCAAGAAAACATACTTGAACTCCTTTGGGTTAATTGGATCATTCCAGAAAGCTAACCATGTAACTGTATTATCATGCTTAACTTCCTTCCACCTGAAGAAAGGTATAGACATTTACTGGCCATCATCACAAATGAAAGGCACCAAAAAGAGCCATAAGGATTCCCACATCATTTTATGTATTTTTATTTGCTTCTAGAAGAAAAATAAAACCACCTTTCACCAGCTATGGGACACTCAGGGTCAGGAACACCCTTCCCTATGTTAATTGTGATGTCACTAGGATAAATTCGCTTTTTAAGCTTTCCCATCTGCATCAATATTCATATAATGAGTAAGTAGCCGGAGAAACTAGCTATCACAATTCATCAAAAGGTAAAACCAATTAAGAGTTTCAGCATTACCTTGGGATGCTCCCCACGTCCTCTGAACAATCCAGGAGGCTCCACTCTGAAATTTCCAACCTAAAGATGTTTAATTAAACAATCAGAAGCATGTAGAAGCAAACAAACTTAACATCATGCTCCAGGATAAAATACATTTTAAACCACAAAATACATTCCGGGTTATTTACTAAACCAGCAGCAGATTTACATCTTTATACACCAATTATAAGCACATGATGATTTAATTCAACATACCAAAGAGATTTGTACCATAATCTCCTATTGAACTAGTATGATAAAATTATAAATTTTTAAGTGATAAATTATGTAAACCTGATATCAAAGTTAAGTTATTGAACCCAATATGCATTGCCTTACACCATGCATCATGAAATTTTAGCAGAAGTCAGATAGATAATAAAACTATCATCTCATTGAACAATGATAAAATCCATGCAAAACAAATGCAGTAGCTCACTCTTTATATACACAGCTTTGCATGAATAATTAAGTTCCAGCCACTTTTTTCTAACAAATAAACTTTTCCAGGTGTGCACAAGCTCCCAAACAAAGTCCTCCTAAACAACTAGAAATTTTCTCTAATTGCAGAAGGATTAGATTACTAGCAACAAGTCTCATATGCATTCAACGATTGTAAAATCTTAAGAATTATTGATACAATTGCAGCACTTTTTCACTAGTGCACATCCTGTGATCAATGCCCAAAGAAATAACAGCCCTTTCGGTTGCACATGAAATTACCCATGAACTAATAGAATGCAGTACAGATTCAAAATACAGAGCACAAACAATATAGTATAACAAGCATCCAAAACCTGAGCTACTAACTTTACAAATTAAATGCAACCTTTTCTTTGACACCATCAACAATAGCCCACATATATTTCTCCTCCTGTTTCAATTTCTCCTCCTTTAGAGCCTTCTTCTCCTGCATGAACAAATTCCACAGTGGTATCAAAAATGCTGGTATAAACTAATGTAAAATATTTTTTTGATCAAAAGACTCATGTCAAATATAGACTGACACTCTTCTTCTTTCAAGTAAGTTATTAAAAATATATACCGATTTGTGCATAAGCACGGACCTCCCAGAAGGCAGAAGATTTATTTCTTCTCTTAAAAATATATACCGATTTATTTCTTCTCTTAAATTACTTATGAATATCATGTTGCTCCTTTTATATGCAGATATTTATCACATGAATACTTATTACAACATCACCTCTTTTAGTGTGCCTCTAAAGCTAAAAGTTATACAACAGTGGAAAAGGGTAACTAGTTTTATACAGATCAACAAAGACAAAACAAACCTGGTAAAACTAAAAAAATTGGGACTTAAACTACATGTTGTTTTAGAATATTGATTAAAAAACTTTCCATGCTAGTCATAAATACAATCAAAACCGTATTATTATACTAAAAAAAATTGTCGGTCAATAAAAAGATAAGCTACGGATATTGTCAACGTTAACATATAACCCATCAGCTACACAACACCATGTACAACTAAAAGGACTCACTTCAGTAGTCAATAGTTTCTTTTTCTCCTTCTCTCTCAGATGCCACTGCTGTATAGGTGTAAAATCACATTTACTAAGATCTTGGATTGTATGCTTCTTTCCAAGAAGCTTTTTCCAGTCATTAAAAAAGTTCTCATTGAACTTTGACTTCTGCACATAGTCTGTATCCAGCATTACAGCGTACATTGTAGCAACCTGCAAAAGAATAAAACAATGTGATCTTGCACTAATAGCATCCACTCAATTCACTTTTTTTTCTGTTCTATAACATTTCCACATTAACAGAATAGTCCGGAATTGGATACGAAATACATAATGAACATAGCTCACCTCCTCTTGCTCAGGAGTCAGATCAACAGGACGACCATCATAGAGCATCTTGACTCCATGTGGTTTGTATGGAGGAGGGAATATTACACCGTTATGAACTAAAGTAGTCCATTTCTGACCATCACCAGAACCAAGAGGTGCCTTTGACGGTGTAGAATACTTGGATTTGTTATTTACTCTTTTCATTTGCTTTTTGTCTTTATTGAACAAAGAAGATTTGACTTTGTTTACAGTCTGCTTCATTGGTGTTGACTTTTTAACTGGTATTGAGTTCTTCATTCGCTGGGAAATGGGAATATGATCATTCTCATCATCGTGCTCTGATTTCTTGGAAACTTGTTTATCTTTGAGGGGCACTTGTACACTTGAAGGCTTCATCTTTTTACTTGAAGACTGGCCAGCTATTGCATCAGTGCCAAACCTCTTAGCAGGAACAACTGATGCTTTATTCTGCTGATTATCCCTCTTAACAGATCCATTCTGTTGCAGTTTTGAAGTCGATGGTTTATCTACATCCAATTTATACAGCCTACTAGACGACGTCCCAGTGTTTGGACTGAGTGGGAATTTTGAGGATAAAGGTTTATCATCATCTGAATCATCTATTGAGTTTCCCTTTAATGGGTGGGATGAAGCATCACGCCCCTTGTTAGCTAGGTTGTCATTCTTCATCCCAATGGAAAGCCTATAACTAAGTGGCTTGTCATCTTCAGAATCTTCAGAATCAATCATTGATGGTTTCTCCTGTTTTACCGCTATACCCTTCTTCGGCTTCTCCTCTTTGACTGTAACAGTCCTTTCCCTTTCTGTAGTTGCATTAATCTTAGACATTTCCACCTTAACGGTTGCATCCTTCTTAGGATGACTTACCAGTGAGGATGTTTTAGTTGGAGGATGTGAGTTCAAAGGAGACACCTTGCTCAAAGGAGATAATTTGCCTGACAAAGTCGATAACTTTTGGTTTTCCAGTGACTTTGAGGATGATGGTTTTGATGTATGAATCACTTTTCCCTTTGGGTCACTGGGAGAGCGGTCACTGGAAGTACTGGTACCTGGTAGATGCTTCACTGACGGCTTATCCGGTCTTGTTGAAGGGCTTCTCAGGGCTGAATCCAAGTGATTTTGTCGTGGTACATCCCTTCTCTTAAAAATTAAGGGTGCATCGTCATCGTCATCATCATCAAACACTTTTTTAGTAACACAAGCTTCAACAGCCATCTTCAATTACAGAGCAGATGGGCATGTACTGATCAATACTCTGAAGAAAATTTCAAAATCTGAAAATAAAGAAGACTGATGACATTTAAGCAAATAATCATAGTTTGAGCTGAGAACTGTTGAGCCCTTCCTGAATCTAGCAAACAAGTACTATATTTTAATTATCACTTGTTTGGAACACAATAGCTATCACACTGACCAGGGGTTTCATACAGATTTACATAGTCACAGAAAATTAAATGTTTCTTACTGGGATTAATATCTATCTAATTATATATATAATTTTGGAATTTCGGCTACAAGAACCACAAACAATGACGTTTAGGAACATACACTGACAATTAACAACCCAGCAATCGACTCATATGAGGGGAAAATGCACAGAAATAATCAGCAACAGAGAATAAGTCATTTCCTAAACAGATAGCTAAAATCCTTCATCCGTAAGAAAATGGTCAGTCGCCAACATGCCAATAATCCCCAAAATATACAAAAATTAATTTTAGACAGCGAAAATTAATTATTTTCCGTATTTCATTACTTGCGTCGGAAATCGTAACGAACAACGGCACAATTGAATCAGTTTTGAAGAAGGGTTAACAGAAGCGGTACATTACAATGCAATCTAAGACCAAGCTGTTCAATCCAGTTATGTATATGATGAGATTCGGGTACCCGCAGTGCATGCCAAGAGCAGCCCCCTAACTGTCGTTGTCGTCCGGCGGGAAGCGGTGGACAGAAGCGGAGAAAAATTCTAGGGTTTCGTCCCGGAGAAGGAAATGAAATTAGGGTTTTGCCTGAGCTTAAATTGAGGAGTTAGAGTTTCAGCAAAGGGAAGGCGGATGACGACGGCATCCAAAGGAGCCGCCGGAGAGGAGAGAGAAGGAACACGGAGATTGGACGGTGGGAGACGGTGATAGTGTGAGGTTGGCTATGGTGGTAATTTCCGCCCAACAAAGAAGACGAAGAGGTGGTGGGGAGAGAGATTATATACTGCGGGCAGCACATGGAGACAATTCGGTGATCTACAAATCTTGACGGTCCGAATAACGTGACGATCGCTGGTCGATTGTGGGGAGAGAGGATCGAACGGCTGATATTGGATAATGCTGGTGTGTGTTAGAATCTATTCTCAAATACGGAGTAATATCTCTTCATTCACAGATTTCCATAACCAACTTAAATTACATCTATGTTTCATCTAATGACCACAGATTTTATTCCATCTCACACGAAGTATTAACTACTTGGTATGATGAACTTTATCTAATTCAATACCAATTCTTTATGCTATATCTACCCCTGCTTTATGATTCAGATTGCCTTCTGTTGGAATTTTCCTTGCTGCTCACTTCGCTTTGTTTGTGGCTGCTGGGGTGGGTGCCTTACCATCTTGAATCCCAGTTTAAACTCTCCTATTCAAGCTATGTGGGTTTGATTTATGCTTCTACTCTCACTCCAAAACTTATCATCCTGGGTTCTCCCACTTTGGGGATTTGCCTCTGTAGGGTTGTTTTATTACACCCTTACAGACTGGTAGAGCCTCAGCTTGGGTTATCCAGGTTGATTGAAAACTGGTATGAATCACCTTTTGGAATGATCCTTTACTCTACCAACTTTTATGAAATCTTGTATGACAACCTCAGCCACATAAACTCTATCTTTTATGATAGAAACATTGAAAATAAGCATAATCAAGTTACTCTATTGCAAGCCTTTGTGAAATTGCTATTTCAGCTTGGCTCCCTACTCTTGCCCTTTTTTGGGCTAAGCACTCTGTGTTTGTTTGTTTGTGTGTTGCAGGATTTAGACTCCTTCTTTGGAGTTTGACTTTGTTGGAGTCAATTTTCAACTTGTGATTGCTATGCTTCTATCCCTTTGCCTCGGGTTCCCTCCACTTCTTTCTCCATCAATGGTAATATTTTCCACCTTTATCAATCTATGAAACTTATCATCCTCTTCTTTCCTCTCTTGCCGGTCTTCCTTTGTCTTGATGCTTCCCTGCATCCTTGCAAAGTTGAGGGCTCGTTGGAAGGAGGGTTGAGGGTGACTGAAACTTTATATACCAACTATGTTGACAAAATGGATCTAAAACACTTGCCTGAGAAGGCTGAAACCTCACCTCAAGCCCTGCTGGGTTACTCTTATCACATCCAATTAAAGCTTTATCTGACTAAGCAAACTTTGCAAATTATGATGATCCTAATGGTTCAAAGGCTCCCTGTAGGACAGTCTTATTGCTGTTCTAGGGTTGAGGTGTTGTATCCATTCATGGTTGAAAGTTACACATTTGATTGGGCCACTTACTCCCTTTGCCAGTTTGTTTTTGTTCTGGGACACTTGTGGTTTAGGCTCCTTCATTCTCTTGAGGTTGTAGCTTTGCTATTATTTTCCCAACAATCACAGACTAAGTTGAATGATGATAACTGGGTAATTTTGGTTCTCCAAAATTGCTCTCTGAGACCTCTAGAAATCTGGCAAACTTTTAATTATCATACCAATTATAAAACCAAGTCAGAATGTTACAAATTACAAAGGTTTAAAGGCCTTGATCAAGATCATTATTTCATTTCATTTACCATAGCAAGTTTTACTAGATTAATTCACCAAACTTGCATAAAAAATATTTATCAGTTTCTTCATCACAACGTGCTCATCCAACTCAAAAATTGTACCCTTTATTACAATCAGGTTTACACTTCTCACTTTACAACCAGTTTTACCTTTAAATTTAATAACTACTCTTTTTCTCATTGGATTAAACCTAAAATTACTGATTTTAATCTTTATAAATACATTTTTCCAACCTATATAACCCATAGTAATTCTCATATTAAACTGAATCCTTTCTGTAATTATTCACTATACACCTATTCAAACAGATTGCTGCTGATTTCATGTTTATCTCTTGATCATCTACAAATTTTTCAGTTCAATACAGCCATGCTGCTACAAACTACTCTTACAAAATTTCAAAATCAATCTTTAAGTATTATAAATGTTGTGCTCATATTATCATTTTATTCATACCATCTACAGCTTACTGATACCTTCTATCTCAGGTTTACTGGCTGTCATGCTCTTAGCATTACCAAAATGAAACTCCAACTGAACTCCTACTTTCTGTCTTGTCATGGGTCAGGAACAATTAAATTCTCTCCACTCCTAGCTCCTCTTCTAATGATGCTAGAAAATTCAATTTTCTGTTCAAGGTACACTTCCAATTCCATTTTCTGTTTTTCACAAGGCCACATAATATATCTAAAAACTGCCGAGTACTCTTACCTTATGCCAGATTTATTTATTCATCCACAAAATTGTTACCCTCTGTACTGTCACAAATTTAAGTCAACCTTATTAGTCATCTTTGATATTATCCATAAACTCACCTCTAAGGATCATCATACTACTTTTACTTTAATTCAAATTTGTTTA
The DNA here is from genome assembly GCA_934048045.1 of Polygonum aviculare. NCBI lineage: Eukaryota > Viridiplantae > Streptophyta > Magnoliopsida > Caryophyllales > Polygonaceae > Polygonum > Polygonum aviculare. The sequence goes on from OW204026.1 coordinate 24,480,706, forward strand.
CAGAAAATTTGTACTTTTCCCTTTAGTTACCATTGTTTGATTCTTTCTTCTCTGATCATTTCATCACAGCAACTGGAGTTTTCCTTATTTAAATTTCAGATTAAACCAGTATCCTCCATCAAATTATTATGGCATACTCTATATAAATATATTATTTTAATCCTTAAGCTGAAATGTTCTCCTCTGTTGTATGTAGGATCTTTGAATTGCACTGGTGTCATTTTCAACCCAGTAATGATCACTGGAATTTATTTCACTTTCTCAAGGTACACCTCTCCTAACTCTGCTTGTACTGAACTTAACTCTTTCTGTTGCATGGTTTGGACTAGGCGGCTATTAATCATTACTGGCTACAATTCCACATTTACTGCTCCCAACTGCATTAAATTTTTTTACTATTCACCCTTCAGACATGCAAATCTTATATTCTCATGCAATCTACTCACATATCCTCAATTAATACCTGAATTTCCTCAAGCTTCTGTTCATTCTGCCGCCATGACCATTACTTGTATTAATTTAATATTAACCTTTTTTACCTTTTTAAATTCTCAAATATTTAAAATTAAAAAATACAATTACTCCTCCCAATTTCTATTTATAACCCTGCTTCTTCCACTTTCAAACCACAACCAACATCTAATCCACTCTCACAAAATACTAAAACACTCTTTGTACCTCAAACACCTAGCAATGAATGAAACTATGTCCTACCATGATGCTTTAGTTAACATCTCCCCCTTTCCTCCTCCAGTTGCTATGGATGTGGATGGAAATCCAATTCAACTTCTTGCCCAACCTCAAGTTATAATATCCTCAGTTGCTGACCCTATTAGCCCCACCAGTCCACTCCTTTGCTCTGAAACTCTTTCCCACCAATCTGATGAATCTCAGGAGGTTCTTCCTGAAATGTCCTTTGTTCCAAACAATAATATCCTGCAGCCTCAAGTCTTCCCTGATGGAATCCCACTTCCCAATCCTACAGCTATTCCCTCGGTTAAAAAGTACCTGCATGAGCTCATGCACTTCACCCTTCTTCTCAAAATGGTAGAAGATCCTATAGCAACTCACATTATAAATGGCAAAATGAAAGAGGTTTGGAAAGATCTGGTCAAAGGAGAAGTGCAGTTCCAGGAGTTTGCTAACTTCTGGCTGCTCTTCAAATTTTCCAATAGAGAAACTAGAGACCTTGTTTGGAGCAAAAGGCCCTATCTTGTGCATGGCAAGTTAGTTGCTTTGATCCCCTTTTACCCTGATTTTAACCCTACTGCTGATGAAGTTCTTAGGGCTGATATTTGGGTTAGAATCCCATCTCTTCCTTACTACTTATTTAACCCTTAAGCTTTGGACCTTATCCTCAGAGATAACCTTGTTGGTAGCATCATTAGGGTTGATGACATCTCAAATGCCAAAAACAAATTGAAATTCTGTAGGGTGTTGGTTAACATTGATGTTACCTCCCCTCTCAAAGGATGTGTTAGAATCCTAAACCATGATGGTTCTCACCTTACCCTGAAAGTTTTTTATGAATCTGTGTCAAAGGGTTGTGGGTGTTGTGGTGAATCCTCACACACCTTTGATGACTGCCCTTTAAACAACATCCAACCCAGAAAACTGAGGCTTACCATTCAAGAAAACCATGAGGATCTGCACCTCATCAACCAAACAAACATCAGACTTCATGGAAATCTTGCTTCCAGGCCAACTAGACCCAGGGCTCCTACAGGTCCTACTTTTGTTAGAACTAATGTTGTGTCTCCTCTTCATGCTGCCCAAATGAGTACTCCTACTTCTATTACAAGCCCATCTGTTATGCCTCCTACCTTTGCTACTATTCCTCCTGGTGTGGAAGTCCTCCCACCATATAATCCACTTCTCACTCTTCAGATGTATTCCAACTTTGACCCAGCTGTGTTCTCTGACCCTACAATCCTTATGCAAGCACGTGAGCAGGTGGCTTTTGCTCTTTCACACCTCACAGCCCCCCTTCCTGAGAATTTGATGATCCCACCATGCTTTTGTGCCCCTCCCATTGGGTCTGTTGGCTTTGCTGGGGCTTTCTCTGAGCCTCGGCCTATTCCCCAGCTTACCTATTTGGGCTCAACTGGTATGGAGCATGGAGTTGACTCCTCTAACTCACAACTACAACATCAGATGCTTGCTGTTGACCTGCATGGTGCTGATTCCAACTCTGAGTCCTCAAAGAGAAAAGAAAATGAGCTTCCTGGTGAAAGCATGGATGTTATCTCCCTCCAAAAGAAGTCTAAAAAGACTAGGGGCCGCCCTAAAGCAACTTAAATGAATAGTCCTACTAAGCAGTTGGTTGTGGTTCTTTGTAAAATACCCAGTTATCATGTAATGCTGCTACTTTTGTCTAAACTATGTTGCTGCCTTGCCAGTTATGGCCTTCTGATCTTGAGACCTAGGTTCTCCTTTGAACCAATTTTTGTATTCCTCAAGTTTCAGCTTAATGCAACCCTTGTAATGCTTTTTATTTCTGCCTATCAATGTATAATACAGTTTGTTGTCTATGTTGACTCTCAGATCACTCATAATTCTGTCTTTACAATTTTTAGTTACATCAGCTCTACTCATCCTTTTTTCACATATGAGTCTTGCTTGCTTGGATGCATTAAGGTCTTCTCTACCATCTCATCTACACTTGGTAATAGCTATTTTTTTGTATCATTCTTAAGTAATCCTGTCAATTTCACCTGCATCTGGTTTTGTAGGTTTGATTCTTGCCTCTTAAAGTCAGACATCTACACTTATCTAACTGCTACCATTCATGTGAATATGGATTTCCTTCATAAAACTCATTGCAGTGCAATTTTTCCAGATTGCTGGTTTGATTCACTAAATTTTTACCATTACCAGATTACAATGTCTTGCAAGAACAGTTTGATTTTCCAATTAAAACTTTGTTTAGCTTTGCTTTTATTCTCCCAACAACTACAAACTGAGTTGCATGATGAAAGTTGGCCAGTTTTGGGCTCCTTTATTTGCTCTCTGCGACCTCTTCAAAACTGGCAAATTACCATATACCATATCAAATATGTTCCTGCTGTAACTTTTGACAAGGTTTCCACCTCCTGTATATTATACCAGCTTTTCTGCTCCTGTTATGTCTTCATCTTTTATATCAATCTCCTAAACTTAGCTAAACATGATATTATCAGCATAACTTGGACATGCAGTAAATGTGATGTCTTCTCTTACATCTTACTTTTCCAGATTAAACTCTGCCTCTGCTGCTTACATGCCTCTCTTGGTAGATTATCATGTTCGCACTTATGCAGAAATATATTACAACCTATTTACTACTTATCATGCCTCTGTTGTTGCTACTTCTGTCTACCAGGTTCAGATCAACTTAACAAAACTATTTTCTTTATTTCTTCTGTCAAAACCTATATGATATACCCTCTCAATATTACTCTTCTCTTGGTTTCCAGGTTCATGTCCAGTTCAGCAGCTGAGCTCCCTCTTTTTTTATGTAAAGAGAGACTGTTAAATCATACCAAAATATCAATTGATGGACTGCTTCTGTATTGGAACCAGGCTCATGTTTGCCAACATGCTGCTATTCATCACATTTACATCGAAATACCTTGCTGCAGTTTGTTTGTGCTGGTTTTGGACCATTTTTTACATCTCCTTGGCTTAAACTTGCACAGATTACACATATTGTACTAATTCAGACCTGTGAGTTATTTGCGTATGTTTGGTTGTCTTATAGCATTCACAGAAACTTGACTAGTTGTAATCAGATTAACTTCATGGTTAGCTACGTTGTTTGTAACTTTAAACCCCTACAAGAACTCACATTGTGTGGTTTATTGTTTGATAAACAGTTACCGCCCGACGCTAAACTCATCACCTATGTCCTTAACCAGTTAATCAAAATTTTCTCAACACATAAAATATCAGTTTCATTCAAACAAACACCACTCATTTCTAACCTCTCCAGCTATCTCTTTAAATATCTCTTTCAATGTCACTTAAAACGAAATTTATTATGACTATTGCCTATTGGAATGTGAGGGGGATTAGGAGGCCCAATTTCTGGGATGAAATTGCCTTCCTACGAAAACTTAACAAAATTGACTTCTTATGTCTCGCGGAGACTAAAACAACTATTCAACCTACGGACTCGATCATTAGAAAAACTGGATTTCATCAGTGCATTTTCTCGCCTTCTATTGGCACTAAAGGAGGGATTGCACTCTTTATTCTAACAAACGAGTTCACTCGAAAATTCCAATTGCTCAGTCAATCAACCAATTACATTATTATCAAAAACAGTGACGCACTTAACCCGCTTATTTTAGCATTTGTTTATGCTCCTTCTCGCGAGGAGGATAAAACTATCTTTTGGGATTCATTCTCACAAATTCTTAACTCCCTAAATTGCCCGTTTATTCTCATAGGAGACCTTAATGAAATTGACTGTTCTAATGACAAAATGGGTGGGGTTTCCCCATCTCCTAACAGATTTAACCGTCTTCTGAACATTCAAAACACCTTAGGAGTTTTGAATACTACAACTACTGGTTTCCCTTTTACTTGGCTTAAAAGTGGTACCTCAGTTCATAACACCTTTGAACGATTGGATCGGGTCCTAATTCACCAATCTCTATTAACAACTTTCCCACATATACAATCACATCATCACCCCTTTACCACATCAGATCATTGTCTGATTAGTTTCAATCTTGATAAACATAAAAAATACTTTAAATACCCGTTCCATTTTGAAAACGCCTGGATCACAAAACCTGAATTTTCGGACCTCGTCAAAAAAGTATGGCGTTACAAAATGAATGGATCATTTATGTTTAAAATTACCCAGAAAATGCAACTTCTTAAAAAATACTCCAAAACTTGGGCTCAAAAACACATTCATTATAACTTTCAACAATTAAAAATATCGGAACAACAGTTGCAAGATCTCCAATCAAGCCTACTTCGAGACCCGACAAATTCCCAAATTGTAATCAAATTACAACAACACCTTAATAAGTATAACGCTCTCATTGAATTTCAACATAAATTTTGGCAACAACGGGCTAAAACGACGCACCTCCAAAATGTAGATAAAAATACTAAATACTTCCAAACCATATCTAAAATTAAACGTTTCAAACAGAACATCTTTTCCTTTCAAACTTCTGAAGGATTAAACATTACGGATCATGATAATATCTCAAAGAAAATTACCGAAGAATTAACTACGAGATTCCAAATTAATCCAGCTTGTGCTCAAAATCTGGGTGACTTAGATATCATCCCGACAATGGTGAATACTCTAGATAATGTTCAACTCGCAAAATCACCGACGCCTTCAGAAATCAAAAGTTCGGTTTTTGACTTGGCTCTTGATAAAACACCGGGTCCCGATGGTTTCACTGCTGAATTTTATCAACATTACTGGCCATTAGTGGGCTCATCACTTATCCTTGCTGTGAACGCTTTTTTTCATTCAGGACTTATGTTGCGTTCTATGAATAAAACATTTATTGCGCTAATCCCTAAAATAGACACGCCACAAACTATTAACCATTACCGTCCTATAAGCCTATGCAACACTATTTATAAAGTCATCACTAAAATACTCTCTAACCGTATCACAGACATACTTCCACAAATAGTTCACCCTCTTCAGAGTGCCTTTGTTAAAGGTAGACTTATTCAAGATAATATTCTTATAGCACATGAAATTTTCCATTCTTTTCACAAAAAAAAAACGGTCAGGTTGGTTGGATGGCCGTTAAGCTAGACCTAGAAAAAGCTTATGATAAATTAAACTGGAATTTTATCCGACTAATTTTGACTAAATTTGGTTTTCATCCTAAATGGATCGACCTAGTCATGACATGTATCACGACTCCCTCCTCTTCGGTACTTGTTAACAATGAACCAGGTTCTGAATTCTCTCCCCAATGCGGAATCAGACAAAGAGACCCAATGGCACCTTTCATTTTCGTCCTGGCCATGGAATTCCTTTCTAGAACCCTTCAGAATGAGGCCTCATCCTCTACTAAACATGTTGGCATTCAACTGGTTAAGAATGGAACCGTAATATCCAGATCTCAGCTTTGCTGATGATACTATTATTTTTGCACAAGCAAATAATGAAAATGTTCACTATATTAAACAATTTCTTGATCATTTTACCCGTCTTTCGGGCCTATCGATTAACTACCACAAGAGCTCATTCCAAACATCTGCGAATATCTCAAGGGATTCTTCTGCCTCCCTTGCAAGTATCCTTAATATCCAGATTACTTCTTCAATGGAAAAATATCTTGGAATTCCTATCTTCAAAGGTAGAGTTCAAAACCTATATGTTTAACAACACAATAACTAACCTCAAAAAACAACTCTCCCAGTGGAAAGCAAACTCCATTTCTCAAGCTGGAAGGGTAGTTCTTATCCAATCATGCTTATTAAGCAAAGTCAACTATCTTATGCAAAGTTTCCTTCTTCCGCAAGGAACATTAAACCAGATTGACAAAGTTGCAAGATCATTTTTTTGGAATAAATTCGATACTAATCATCACCCTCTTCTAAGTTGGGAGAAAATTTGTACTCCAAAAGAGTCGGGCGGATTGGGTTTAAAATCTGCTCTTAATATAAACCTTGCTCTACAGATGAAACTCTTATGGAAACTTGTTGCTCAGCCTGATAACGTCTGGGTTAAAATTGTGTCTGAAAAATATCTCAATAACCAATCTCTCTCTCAATATCAAAAAAAGATTTGCTCTTGGCAGTTTGGCCGTCTTTTGAACCTACGTGATCAATTTTTTCCCGCCATTCGTTGGTTGGTCGGGACTGGAACCTCCATTAAATTTTGGTCTGATCCTTGGGTCCCCAACACCGAACTTATCTCTTTTTTTGACGATATTGATATAAACCTAAGAGTCTCAGCCTTTATTCTTCGCAACTGCTCCTGGGATATTACTACTTTAAATCATATCCTGCCTCCACAAATTGTTCAAACCATTTCTCAAATAAGAATTCCAGTTACCGCTTTTGAGGATCGTCTAATTTGGCTTCCGGCTTCTGATGGTAATTTTTCGGTCCGGACGGCCTCTACTATGATAGCAACACCAAACTTAGCAACTAGAGATGACATCTCTTGGATCTGGAAAACTAAACTTCCACCTAAAATTCATAACTTCCTTTGGAAAGCATGTGCTGATTGTCTCCCAACTACTGACAGGCTTAACAGATTTATCAACTGCGTCCCGAACCGATGCTCACTTTGTGATTTATCTGATGAAAATTTAAATCATCTCTTCTTTGAATGCACATTCACCCAATCTATGATTACTAGGTTGGGAATCCTTTTAAATTACAAATTTCAACTTACTACTTCTCAATCCTTTGCTGATAATATTCAAAACACTCTTAAGCAAAATACATATACTACCCCTCTTTGTTTCCTTTGGTGGTTTTTATGGGCACATAGAAATGCTAAACTTTTTGACCCTTCTAGAATTAACCCGGCTAAACTTCCATCAGATCTTGCCTTTTCACAGTCCTTCGAATGGGACAGTGCTCAACAGAAAGTCTCCAAAAAAAATGTTATTAACAAACCAACCAGAAAAATTCATGGGGTTTGGAAGAAGCCTCCTACACAATTTATCAAATTAAACTTTGATGCTTCTAAACATGGAAACGCAAATTCCTATGCCGGATATATCCTAAGAAATGAACATGGCCAGATTTTGAAATGTGGTAGGACTGAACTTTCTAACCTCTCTGTTGTTCAATCAGAAGCTTCTGCCCTTCTTGTTGCTCTTCAAAATATCAATATTGCCTCTTGCTCTAACCTAATTATTGAAGGCGATAACTTAACAGTTATCAATTCATTGAAGCGTCTTTGGAAAATCCCTTGGGAAATCCTACCTATCATAAACGACATCAGAAACCTTCTTTCGCATGTTCCTCATGTTGTTTTTTTACATTGTTTCAGGGAGTGCAACCAAGCTGCTGATTTTCTTGCCAAGCGTCAAGTTCATCTTTCTAGTCTTAATTACGCTTTGTCTACTCTTTCTACCTCCATTCACCTTTTTCCTTTTTTATCTGTAATCCAGCTTAAAGGGTTGTTGAGTCAACAACCCGGGCTGTTTCATTTTTTTAAGATCATCCGTTGTGATGATTTAGGCTGGCCTTGTAATATTCTGGTTGCCTAATGTTTGCTTGTATGAGCTAGTAGCTCTTCTATCAAAAAAAAAAATACGGAGTAATATAATTTTGTACGTTAGAAATTCAGAATTCAACTGCAAGCAAGGAGACACTATGTTTATTAATATGTCAAAATTATTGTATCGCCCTAAATTAATTCATGTATCAAAATCTGTATCCCTAGTGAGAAAGAGTCATGTAACAATGACTCTTAGGGTGAGAAATAGGAATGTTTCTCTACCCTTGGATTACAATAGATCCTATGGCTGATATCAACCCCGCACCCCTCCCAAAAAATAAAGCTACAAAATTAAAAACAAAAAAAAAGGTTGCTCCTCTCCCAATCCGTACGATAGGAAAAGAAGGAGTTGCCCCGCTCCTCCATCTGCATCTCCGCCGAATCATGGACTCCCTCTCATCCCTGCATCTATACCCTCCCCTCCTCCATCTCCCTCCTCCTCGCCTTCTTCTTGTGCCTCCTTCGCGCCGACCGGACCGGAATCTACAAAAAAGCGACGGAGATCAGCACCTTGTGTGGAGCCGACGTCAGGATCCTGATCTTCTCGCTGGCCAGAAAGCCGTTCGCGTACGGATCTCTAGATCTTTCGCTTCTTGGTTGCTGGCGAGCAATCCTCCGTCTCGGATATGTAGTTCCGGCCTCCGATTTCAGGCGATTCGTCCAACGGATCATTCACTGTTGTCTTCGTTCTGGATCAGAGCGAAATCGAGCGATTCGGAGTCGTCATAGACGGTGTCGATGTACAGATCGACCATTGGAGGTCGAAGGAGCCGGATTCGACCGCCTCGACGGCGGCGGTGGCCACAGCTTCTTCTTCTTGTTCTTCGACGAGCTGAGGAACTACTTCCTCCGATTCGTCTATGGCTATATACCGGCCTCAAACTTGTCGGAGAATCCTGACTCCTTCGACGAGCCACTCGAATCGTCCGTCTTCTCCTACCAGAGTAGCCTCGGCCTGCCGCTCTTCGGAAACCTCGACGCCGAAACCCTAGGCCTGATCGTGTCTCTGAGATGCTGAATCAGCGATGCCAGATCGATCTTCTCCTTCCGATGGTGGTAGACCTGCAGGTGATGATGATGATGGTGATGATGAAGCTCATTGTAAGCGTGTCATTCAGCTACCTCAAGGTATATAGTCGTATCTTGGAGGAGGTAGTTCTTGAGCTTGTTTTCCTTACCATCTGATGCTTGTTTTCCTTACCTTGGAAGAAGTTGACAGTGACTATGCTTACTCCAAAGGATTTGTGCTGATAATACGCGTATTATAGCCCAACTCCAAAGGAGTTTTCGCAATTTCACACTTTGCTCCCTCCATGGCTGATTTTGATCGAGTCCTTTAACTAGGATGTATGTTGAATTCTTGATCTATCACCCCATTTATAGCCCAATCTTGCACCTCTTTATATGATTATAAATCAGAAAATTGCGTAATGTATCCCGAATTTGACACTTGGCAAGTTATCAAGGGTGTAGTGCATTTACAATCAATTGGAACAAGCACCTTTCCCAGATTCTTGAATCCTTTGTGTTGTTAATTGTATTGAAGATTTGGATAAGAAGTGGAATTTCTGGAAATTAATAGCGTGTGATGTCTTTCATAGTGGATGCTGCTACTTTTCTTCTATGGTCAAAAGTAATCCGTCCAAGTTGCCATGCATACATTAATTAGTACGTTTGAGCTTTTCTTTGAATAATGTTTACAAAAATTGAAGGTGATTCTTAATAGATTTGTTAAGGTCATGTGAACCAATTTGAACAAATTGACCGTTGAGTTGCACAAAATTGACCATTGAGTTGCACAAATTTGACCATTGAGTTGCACAAATATTGAAGAACAAATTGACCATAGAATTCAACACAAATATGAATGAACAAATTGACCATAGAGTTTCACAAACGTGACCATTGAGTTGCACAAATTTGACCATTGAGTTGCACAAATATTGACGAACAAATTGACCATAGAATTCTACACAAATATGAATGAACAAATTGACCACAGAGTTGCACAAACGTGACCATTGAGTTGCACAAATTTGACCATTGAGTTGCACAAATATTGACGAACAAATTGACCATAGAATTCAACACAAATATGAATGAACAAATTGACCACAGAGTTGCACAAACGTGACCATTGAGTTGCACAAATATTGACGAATAAATTGACCATAGAATTCAACACAAATATGAATGAACAATTGACCATAGAGTTGCACAAACGTGCCAATTAAGTTGCACAAACTGGACCATTGAGTTGCACAAATATTGACGAACAAATTGACCATAGAATTCAACACAAATATGAATGAACAAATTGACCACAGAGTTGCACAAACGTGACCATTGAGTTGCACAAACTGGACCATTGAGTTGCACAAATATTGACGAACAAATTGACCATAGAATTCAACATAAATATGAATGAACAAATTGACCACAGAGTTGCACAAACGTGACCATTGAGTTGCACAAATTTGACCATTGAGTTGCATAAATATTGACGAACAAATTGACCATAGAATTCAACACAAATATGAATGAACAAATTGACCACAAAGTTGCACAAACGTGACCATTGAGTTGCACAAATTTGCCCATTGAGTTGCACAAATATTGATGAATAAAAAAAATCGAAAAAAAATTAGAAAAGGGAAAAAAAGGAAAAATACGCGAATTATCCGCGTATAATACGCGTATTAAAAGCGCGAATAATACGCGTTTAATTCACCCGTGTCTCACCGTGTCTATTTTGTGCTTGTTTCCCCCCGCGTGATGAACGGCCGAGATTCATTCCTATTTCCTACCATAATAATCATTCCTACCGGATCCAGACCCATCTCTAGTATATATTAAAGCGCGGGAATTTCAAGTCTTCACGTTAATTCTGGCCCCACTCCATTTAAAAAAAGAAATTTTAGAAAAATAATTTTAAAGTCTTTCTTATTCTTATTAATTATGTATCATCTATCTCTTTCTTTTTCTAATTTCTATCTTTTTCACCTAATTTCTATCTTTTCAACTATTTGCTTAGACATTCTTTTTTGTAAGTCAAAATTATAATTATTTTTTAAAATTTATTAGTCCCTTTGAAATTTTGTTTTTATAGTATTTTTATAATCATTAAAAATTCGTCATATATCTCTTGCAATCTTTTTTTGTCTAATTCAGCTACAGATATCTAAAAATATCTTTGAAAAATATCTTAAAAATATAATATAAACTAAATTTGTGTTATAATACATTCATTTATAAATTATATTGATCTATAACTCTACTAGTACTAAATTAATTATTAATTTATAAGATCTATCAATATATTCATTTTATTTCAAAAATTACTATTACCGATACAAGTCAATTTTTCTAAAATATTTATTTAAATAAGTCATAAATAACTTAATTTTTGATTTCTATCATCGTATAAAAATCTTATTAATTATAAAAATATGTATGTTGACAAAATATTTCACTTGAGATTTCATATCGTATCACATGTGATTTTTTAAATTAATCATATACATTTTGAAATAATATGATTGTGTTGTATCTATACTTTTTATTTAATTTATATTATGTAAACTTTAAATTTAAGTTTATTCATAACATCAAATCACGATCTTGGATTAACAAAGTACTGTAACGATTTTGGATAAAAAAGACGATATAAATATCTAATTTTTTATAATATTATTATGCATTCCTTTATTAATTGAATAATACATCAAAAAATTATTATCTATCGTGTCCCGTATAGGGTACGAGCAATAATCTAGTTAATGTAAAAACAAAATAGACCTATACCTGAAATATTTTACATAAAAATACCTCTACTAAATCTTCTTATCTCTAATTTGTGAAGTCATCTCTTCACAAAAATTTCAACCACGTGGAACCCTATCTAAACAACATCTGGACCATTAATTTTGCTTGTACGTGCTACCTTCAGTTACAACTGCACCTAAACCGAATCGAACAAAGACCTGAAATAACTGTTTGACCCGAACGAATCCGATCCGAACGACCCGAATTGCCAGGTCTAATTTTTCCCAAAGAAAAGCTATGATAGAGTTTATCAAACAAGGGCTTGTTTTAGCGCATACCCGAATCTCGTTATAGCGCATACCCTCTGTCCATTAAAAAGGGATGAACGGTTCATACATGACCACATAAACAGGTGAACAAGTTAATATTGTCCTTACCTTTTTAATGGCCGAGTGTTACAATCTTAGTTCAAGAACCTTGTCCAAAATTTTTGAATCGACATTAAATTTTCGTCCATAATAAACATGTGGACCTGTAAACTTTGTCCATGGTAATTTTTTGGACATATCGCGTTTCTCCATCTATTTATAATTGATTTGGCCTATTTTGTATAGGTTAACTCTTGTATTTTAGGGCTATATTGAGAGTGTTTATGTTAGATTTGAGCATTATTGTAATAAGAAGACCGAAGACACAAGAATTCAAGAATCAAGAGTTTTAAGGCGTTTTGAGCTGTCTGCGCGACATCACTTTCTTGCGAAGGCTATATCTTGTGCTATAGAGGTCGGATTGAGCTGATTCCGGTGCAATTGGCAAGCTAACTTCAAGGGCTTAAATTCATGTTTTTACACCGAAGTCAGATTCCAAGCCGAAGATGGTCAAAACAGCCTCCGAAGTGACGCTAGAGGTTCTGTCCCGATACCGCGACCGCGGCCATGGCGACGCGACCGCGGTGATGTTGAATCCGAAGCGGGCCGAAATCTTTCTATCTTGTTTCCTTTTCTATCTTTTGCCTCTTTCTTTATCTATCTCGTGGAGCTTGTTCCTTGGGCTATATAAGGAGGAGTCAGCCTTAGGTTTTTAGTATCTTCTACATTCTACCTCCTATCTTCTTTCTCATAATTCAATTGTTCTCTTTTAGTTTAGTTATGGAGAGCTAGTCTCCTTGGGTTTGTTCAAGGGAGAAACTCTGATATATGAACTCGTGAGGTTTTGGTAATTGATTTCTATCCTTTGGTTAATATTGATTCTCTTGTGCTTCATCTTATGAATGTTTATTGTTTCTCTAGGAGTAGCTAACCTATTGAATTGATTTATGTTCTACTGTTTGATTAGGTTTGGACCGTGGACAAAACTAATCTGTGAAAACAACTTAACCTAGACCTGTTGTCTATGCAACTAGGATTAAGAAGATAATTGATTGTTTTATCTTGCAATTGACTCGTAACTTGATTGTTTGATATTATATCCTACATATCCTTGTTCTCTATGCTAATTTTAGGTTTAAGCGTCCTTGCCTAGGGTTATAGAATTGCTTGGACCGTGGACTTGCGATTGTTAATGATCAGGATAGGAATTAACCATAGGTGTGAATGAAATCAATGGATAAATCTATGATCGAGTGATTATTAAAGAGTGGATCTTTTGAATGAACTTATCTCCCATATTTGTTTGTTTGTTTGTTATTTGCTTTCTAGTTTAGTTTAGTTTAGATCTTTCTCCTAAATCCCCCCTTTCTTTAGTTGATAGTTGAATTTAATACTAGAAGCCATAGTTCTCTTGGGTTCGACCCCTTACTTGCATGCTATACTAGTTTGTAGTTTGGGTTATTTATCTTTGATCTTGGCACGACGACTTTAGCCGAGTCAATAATGGACAATTTGTCAGAACGTGAAAAGTTGAAAATCTCGTTTCTTTGAGGAGTTGCGGGAATCCAACTCAAGAGAGGTCGAGGGTGGCTGACGGCGGGATGGGGGCTGCGATGCCGACATCGGAGAGGGTGGCCAGTGGAAGAGAGGTCGAGGTTTTGTCGTCGCTCTTTTTTGGGGCTAGTTTTGGGAATGAGATTTGGAAGATACAAATACCATGTGTTTTCAACTTTTCCCCGTGACTCCTCGGAGAAACGCGATTTTCAACTTTTCACATTCTGACAAATCGTCCATTATAAATGAATGGAGAAACGCAATATGTCCATACAAATACCATGGACAACGTTTAACGGTCCATATGTTTGTCATGGACGAAAATTTAATGTCCATAAAAAATGTTTGACAAGGTTCTTGAACTAAGATTGTAACACTCAGCCATTAAAAATGTATGAACAATATTACCTTGTCCACCTATTTTTAGTGGTCATGTATGAACCGTCCCTCCCTTTTTAATGTACAGAGAGTATGCGCTATAACGAGATTTGGGTATGCGCTATTTCTCAATGAGGGAAGGGGGTGATGGAGCCTCTTTTCATACATTTAGGAAGTAACTAGACTCCCTTGAAAAAAAATAAACTAGCTAGTCGGTATATAAGCCTTCCTTCCCTTTCATTTTCTCTCTCCTCCCATTTTTTTCCTCTCTCCCTTCTCCCTCTCAATTTCGGATCTGGAAAAAAACCCTAAGGCTCCGTTCGGCTGGTCAGAAAAAGAAGCTAGCTGGAGCTTTTTCTAGCGTTTTTTTGCCAAAAAAGTTACCCTTAGGGGGTAGGAGCTTTTTAAAAATGCTAAATAAAAGCTCCCACTAGCTTCTTATAGCATTTTCAAAAAGCTTCTACCACATAGGGGTAGCTTTTTTGGCAAAAAAACGCTAGAAAAAGCTCCAGCTAGCTTCTTTTTCTGACCAGCCGAACGGAGCCTAAATCTTCAACGTCCACCTCCACCAACATCAAGCAAGAGATCACAATCCCGCATAGGCTCCACCATCTGAACATCGTCCGCCTCCACGAGGTCCTCGCCACTCGCACCAAGATCTACTTCATCATGGACCTCGTCAGAGGCGGCGAGCTCTTTGGCAAGGTCGCCAAGGGGAGATTCTCGGAGGATTTGGCTAGAAAGTATTTCCGCCAGCTAATCTCCGCTACCTGGCCGCCATCTCCCAAAAGATCAAAGTCGAGCGGGACGCCGAAGTCCGGGAGATCCTCGAGAGGTCGGTCAAGGTTGAGGCCGAGTTCCACACTCTCGACGCTTTCAAGGCCGAGCTTTCTGTTGTCAGAGAGGATGCCAAGAAGTTGAGCGCGGAAAAGGAGGACCTCAGTGCTTAATTGAGTGTCGTCAATGGCGAAATTGCGAGAGCCAAGCTCGAATTGAGAGAAGTGTCTGAGATGGAGAGTATTGCCCAAGATATCGAAAAGTGAAGGTAGTAAACTCTAATTTCTTTTCTTTCGTGTAGAAAGTACTTGAATTGTTCAATTATGGTTTGATGTGATTGGAATTGAATCCCGAACTGAAGAACTGGAGCAATCTCATGAATTTGACTTTTGAGAATTGTTCTTTCGTGAAGAATTGTTCAATTATGGTTTGATGGTTTGATGTGATTGGAGCAATCTCATACGTAGTAGCTAACACAAGCATGCCTTTTGAGAATTTTCTTTTGCTTAATCTAGATCTGGATCTGGAATTTCTAGATCTAGATCTAAAAATTTCAGATTTAAATGTTTTGAAACGATTTTGTTCAAGTTTCTAGTTCTTCCTCAAATTTGTGATGTGAATTAGATGGTTGATTGATGTTTTTAGATGGTTTCGTTTGAGTTTTGTGTTCAGGTTTCATCGATGACAGGTTTTTGTGTTTATGGGTTTTTGTCGATGACAAGTGCTGTGTTTATGCGTTTTTATTGATAGTAGGTTTTTTTGTTTATGGTCTCGTCGATGACAGGTTCTGTGTTACTGGATTTTTTCAATGACAGCATCTGTGTTTATGCATGAGTATTATCGATGACAAGTTTTTTGGCTTAATACATCAACAGGCCCCTGTACTTACAACTTTTTCCCCTTGGACCCCTGTACAAAAAAATGTTCTATTAGACCCTGTACCGTCCGCGCTTAGACCTATTGAACCCCTCATTAAATTAGCTCCACTCCGTGAAACACACGCGCGTGCACGTGTCATTTTTTTTGCCAAATAATTGCCACGCTTCAGCCACATAATAGCATGTCATGCCACATTTTAAATTTTATAAGCCAAAATTTTGACACATAAGCGTATTAAACACAACATTACAAATTTGCATTCTAATACTAACAACTAAGCAGCCAAAATAACACGGAGTAATAAAACAAGAAACAAGTTTAAAGAAAAAAAAGGAAAAGAGCCCTTCCCCTTCCCTTCCCTGTACGCACCTCTTTCCCTTCCCGGAATAGTCCTCTTTCCCTGTACGCAATTCCGGCGAACTGTACCCCTCCAACGACGACCTCGTAGCCCGTCTTCCCCACTCGATTTTGCGCCCGTCCCTCCCCCACGCTCCCCCAATTTCGCAAATGTAAACCCTAATTTCTCTAATTTGTGTAAACAAAGCTCGGTGAGGAGAAGGGGGCTCGTGGAACGACGGCGACGGCCTGACGAACAACCCAAGTCCGGTCGTTGATAATGGCGTCGGTGTATTCCGCGCCCCGGAATCGGAGCGACTTCAGGTGCGAGCACCTCGAGGAAAGAGAATCGGCCATGGCAGCGTCGCACCTGTGAGGACGAAGATCTAGGGCTTCCCTACATCAAATTTTGCTACTCAAGAAAAGAAAAGAAGACATATTAGCCATGGAGAAGAAAGACTACCTGGTCGATCTGTACAAGAGAGCCATGAAGGCGGCGGACATGGCAGCCAAGGACGTGGGCGGCCATGAACCCTTGGTGGCGGAAACACGCTGCATTGATTCGCTGAGAAAGCTCCAGAACTTGCCGGTCGATTTGAAGATCCTCGCTGAAACTCAGGCATAAACTCTGCTCCCTTGCCGGTCGATTTGAAGATCCTGTGCTCATCGGCGGTTTGCATAAAGAAGTTTGAAAGAACGGAGGTCCAACAAAGAAGAAAAGAAAGAAGGTACTAAATAAGAAAAGAAAAAAGAAAGGAGAAAAGACTTCATTTATTTTTTTTGTTTTTTCCATGTCAGCTTATATTACACCAATAACGCACTTGACTCGCGTTTGTGAATCACGCACAACGCCATGTCAGCAAAAATGTTCAATAGGCAAATTTGGGGGCGGTACAGGGTCTAATAGAACATTTTTTTGTACAGGGGTCCAAGGGGAAAAAAGTTAAAAGTACAAGGGCCTGTTATGTATTTTGCCCAAGTTTTTTTGTTTATGGTTTGTGGTTAATCTATTCATATACTCCGTATTATTTTTAATCATGGTCTATTAGCTCAAATGGTAGAGCAACGTGCTTAATGCACGGTAATGTGGGTTCAAATCCCGCATATGCTCAATAATAATTTTTTATAATAAGTTTTTTTATAGGTGATGACAAGTTTAATTTTAATTTCTGTGATACTATAACTATATCTATTGGTGACAAGTTTTTATACGAGGTGACAAGCTTTTGTATCGGTGACAAGTTTTTGTGCACGGTGACAAGTTGTATGTGCATGGTGACAAGTTTTTCAATCTTCCGGTGACAGATTTTTTGGATAACAGGATTTTAGGAGGGACGCGATGGCACGCGTGTAATTTTTTTTACCAAGGGTATTTTTAGAAAATCGACTAGTTAACACATCAATTTTCAACTCCGCCTATCCGCTTCACAAATGTCCGTATTTTGCCTACATACCAAATTTGCTCACGAAAGGGATGGACGGTTCATACATGTCCACAGAAAACAGGTGGACAAGTTAATATTGTCCATACATTTTTAATGGCCGAGTGTTTGTCATGAAAATTGTATAGACAATATTAATTTGTCTACCTATTTTCTGTGGACATGTATGAACCGTCCATCAATTTTTAATGGACGGAAGAAGGAGTGCGTTATAGAGCAATTCGGGGGGGTGCGGTATAGAGCAAAATACCCTTTCTCAATACCCTTATCAAACGAAAGTACACTAATGCGCCACGGAGATCAAATTTGAAGTGACACGGTCTGCGTTGTCAACCCAAACAACCAAACCGGTGAAACGCCCGCGTCCGTCCCTCCCAATTTATCCACGTCCTGGTTTCCACACTCCTGACGCACACGTGTAAGCCCTTCACTGGTTCACGTGATCCTCTTCTACACCAAACAAAATCCATGGCGGATAACTTCCTCACCACAAACTCCACTTACTATTACTGTTATTATTATCATTGTTAGTATCATCTTAGTTTCTGTTAGAGCTCCCAATCGTCCTCGCAATCCCTCCCACCAGAGGATCGATAGATTGATGGCTGCTCACAGATCTCCCACCGCGTTGCAACATGTGAGAAAACCAGACAAAACCCAATTCCCCTCCACCTTCACCACCCTCCACATGGTCTCACCCCCATGGTCGACCCCTCCTTTCACCGCAATCGCCTCCTCAGCCTCCCCGCCGACTCTAGAGGGGGACCCACCCACCACCACCACCACAATCCTGGGCCTGATCGGCTACGGCTCATCCCCACCGCCCTCCCCGTGGGCCCTCAAGCCCCGATCGTCCGAAGAAGAGCTCATCCTGCATCTCCTCAGCAGCCCCATCACACAGGAGCTAGCCATGGACATGTACGCCAAGGCCAGCAAAAACCCCGGCTTCCGGCCCCGCAATCCCGCCTTCTTCACCCCCCTGCTGGCCCGCGTGGTCAAATCCAAGCGATGGGAGCTGGTTGACCTGATCCTGGACGACCTCAGAAGGCTCGCCACGCTCCCGGACCCCGCCACGTGCGCCTGGCTCGTGGCCGCCTGCGTCCGGGCCCGCAAGCCCAGGGCCGTCGACTCCGTCCTCGACGCCGCCTCCAGCGCTGGCATTCAGCTCTCCTCCCCTGTTTTGGAGGCCGCCATGAGGGCCTACAACAAGCTTCATATGTACACCAGCTCCGTCGCGGCCTACGAGCTGCTGCTGAAGAAGTCGTCGTCTCCGTTTCTTGACCCGGGCGGGTACTCCTTCATCATGGAGGCCTACATGAAGCTGGGCAAATGTGCCAAGGTTTTGGAGCTGTTCGCTGAGCTTGACTCGACCGGAAGGATCGAGTCCCTCCCGAACCCGACTCGAGTGTATGAGATCCTGATTGAGTCGCTAGGGAGGTCGAGGGAGCCTTTCAAGGCGCTTGGTTACTTGAGGGAGATGAGTGCCAAGGGAATTCCCGTAAGCCCTGCGATTTACTCGTCCTTGATCGGCTCACTCGCCAGCGCCCGACGGGTGGAGGATGCCGAGGAGCTGGCTGAACAAGGGAGGCAGAAGCGGATGCTCAAGGACCCGGCTTTGTTCTTGAAGCTGGTGTTGATGTATGTGCAGGAAGGGCTGCTTGAGAAGACTTTGGAGGTTGTGGACATGATGCTGGGTGCTGACATGAGGGTTTCGGATTGCATATTCTGTGCAGTCACCAACGGGTTTGCTAAGCAAAGGGGGATGAGGTCCGCGGTTCAAGTCCATGAGGAGCTCGTCTCTCGTGGGATTGAGCCGGGCCAGGTTTCGTTGGCTTCTATTTTGAATGTCTACTTTCGCCTGGGTTCCTATTCGGAGGCAGAGTCGGTTTTTGAAGAGATGGAGAAACGAGGGTTCGACAGGTGTGTTGTAGCGTACTCGACCATGATCGTTATGTACGGGAAGACAGGGAAGCCGAGGGAGGCGATGAAACTCGTGGCCAAGATGAAGTCGAGAGGGTGCCAGCCGAACGTGTGGGTTTACAACTCCTTGATTGATTTGCACGGGAGGGCCAAGAACTTGAGACAAGTGGAGAAGATTTGGAAGGAGATGAAGAGGAGGAAAGTGGCACCTGATAGAGTAAGCTACACGAGCTTGATAAACGCTTATAGCAAGGCGAGGGAGTACGACAAGTGTGTGGAGGCGTATCAGAAGTTCCGGTTGAACGGGGGAGTAGCAGATCGAGCCATGGCAGGGACCATGGTGGGGATTCTGTCCAAGATTGAGAGGGTTGATGAGCTTGTTGGACTGTTGCAAGATATGAAGGCTGAAGGGACCAAATTGGATGAGAGGCTTTGTAGGTCTGCTTTGAATGCTCTTAGAGATGCGGGATTGCGAGTCCACTTGCCTTGGCTGGAAGAAAGTTTCGATCCCACCATGACCAAGGGGCTAAGAAAGCCTGTTAATTCTATCAGGACGATGCCGTTGACAATCAAGGTTCAGTGACCGTACATCAATCAGTTGCTGTTGTTCACAAAAAAAAAAAAAATGAATATAGTGCAAATGCAAATGTGTACATCTTCACATGTAAGTTCGACGGAAATAGTAACAAAAGTGAATTGATGGATCATGATGAGAACGTTGTCATGGTAGCATTATCATTTGAGGTTGGTTTTGGGTCTTTGCACTTGGTGCAGAGAAGATTTCTCAAGTCATAGCATGTTTCAGCTGTGCTCCATTCTCCATTTTCAAGTTACAAATTTCGCCGTCTGCTCGGAGTGCGTGATCTCAAGAGAGATGCCAACCTTAGCAACATAAAGCTTGCAAAATGTTTGCCCCCTTTGATAATCTAATTAGCTGCAGGTGATCCAGGATCCCCTCAAGTTACCATACATGGAGTGAATGGAAACTTAGCGCCTTCCTAGAAGCTCCGCCTATCATCAACCATACAAACTTCTCTTACATCATTACATTAGAAGTAGAACCACCTGCTCTCAGCCTCGTCAACAAAAGATAACAACAACAACATATAACATCAGCACCTGGTCTCTTGGTAAATCTGTAATCTGTTTGTACGCATATATGTTTAGCACTATTACGTTCTGAATAAAATGGAGCACGGCACAGTCCATAAGATGTTCATATGCATAAATCAATCGGTACTAGAGTTGTTCATATGCACAATCTCAGGACATAAGAAAATGGAGCGCAGCACAATCTCAGGCCATAGCATAAGCTTCAGGTGCCTAAGCCACGCTTGGTGACACAAACTTGCTTCTCATTTCTAGAGTAGTTTTAAATTTGAATTTGGAGGGAACCTAGCATTGTCCTGGATGTGGAATCAGGTTGGTCGATGAGTCATTTCAGATTCATCGTTCAATCCAGTTCCAACCCTAGTGAATTTGTGAAAAGGGTCTAATATCCAAACCCTGGGTATATGTTGTTGTTGTTGGTCTAATATCCAAACCCGAAAACTAACGTAAGGAATAGGACTCACATTGTCACTTACTTTCATCATTTTCCCTTCAAATGGTTCAATAATCACATCAACACGTTTACGTGAAATACCAACACATATGAGCAATCAATGCCAAACCTAACTACACCTGCAACAAGAATCACATGATTTATTATCCAGAATGCACACACCTCCGGTCAAGGGCTTCTTTCTTCCCTCATCGGCTTCATGTTTTACCTATGTTTACAGTCAACAGCATGACAACCCGACAAAATAGGGAAATTTGAAGAGAGACTCTTGCATCTTCTCTTCAAAATACAGTCACAACTCACACGACACAGTCGTCAGGTATGAAATCTTGTTAGGGAATGTGATTCTGATGTGTCAAATTAAATGGACAGTAATGGAGCAGAGACCAGAGAGATCAATAAAACATTGCTCAGAAAAGAGCGTCTAGATTTCGGTATCGAAGAGGCGAACCATCAAATCAGAAACCAGTCTCCTAGCAAATGGGATGTAGCTTAAGCTGTACCTGATAGAACAAAATCGGCATTTGGAGTGTTGGCCAACATCAGACGAGGACACAAGATATTAAGCAGTGTAGAAAAAAGCATATTAACCAACCCATTCCATTAGTAAACGATTTCAAGACAAACTTCATTAACTGCTGTTTGGAGTCCCTCATTGCTGAGGAAATGCACAGGTCTTTATAGATCCAAAATAGGGTCTTTAAGAATCTACATGGCCTGATGGGAATGAATAAGCTTCCTACCCATAAACTTTCCATTGTCTCAAAGTAGTCAAACGATTAGTTAACGATTTCAAGCCAAACTTCATTAACTGCTGTTTGGAGTCCCTCATTGCTGAGGAAATGCACAGTTCTTTATAGATCCAAAATAGGGTCTTTAAAACTCTACATGGCCTGAAGGGAATGAATAAGCTTCCTACCCATAAACTTTCCATTGTCTCAAAGTAGTCATCTAAGATTAATCCACATGACTTCTTCTCCCTCATATAGTATTAACCATCTTGGTGGATAACCAATCAAGTATGTACGGATTCATAAAGTTCACAAGAATTATCAATGAATTGAAATATTCAAGTTTTGATTTCACAGCAAACTTTTAGTTCTATGAATAAATAATTTATGAAAAAGGCATCCAAGGGACTTCATACCTCCTTGATTTGAGATCTTTTAATCTCTCCATCACACTCAAGTTTAAGACATGTTTTGACGACTAGCAGATTTCATCCTTCTGTAAGTGAAACTAATCTGATACAGCATATAGATTTATAAGTGCATTCATTGATCTTTTCTACTTCTGCCAATGATTAGGATGAACACAGCTATGTGGGAAAATAAGGCAACAGTTTTATTACAAGTTAGATTTTTGTACAGTATCATGTTTATTGGAATATGGATGAATGTACAAAGCAGACACGTATAGCATTATAAGAGAAATTAGAATAATATTATGGCACAGGGCAACTTTACTTGCAAGAACATACCAAATAAGAGCACAGATCTCACATATGATGGCAAGTACGGTCAAAATTTTGCTATGAATCTGCAAAAAGAATTCAATATAAGAAATTTAACTTGAGAACGGTAACAAATGATGCACACTTACCAAAAATGATTCAGAAAACAAGAACAACAAAGAATGGGACAAAATTGAAATGGACATAATATTCAAAGCAATTAAAAATAAGAGTAAGAACTAGGTAGGCTACCACAGGTGAGGCTTCAACTAAGCAATCACACCATTTTGGTCCATAGACACAGGGACCATGATCCAACTGTTTGTAAGAAACTAGTAAAGGAAAAAATTATTATAAAGAATAGGTCAGTACACACTTCCAATTCTCATAGTAGCTTTTGGGGGCTGTTTCCATGGGTAACTTGTGCATCTAAACAGACATAAAATCAGCATAGGAATCTAGCTATTTGTAGTTATTTGTTTTACGACCATTAGCATTGATGCTTCCATAACTATCTAGCTAAGCTCACAAGGTGGAAAAATTCGAAAAGTTTCACCTACACATTTACATTTGGCATGATTACCTAGTTATCTGGAAAATGTCATTTTAGCACCTAAACTTTGATCTTCATATAATTCAAGTGACAACCTTTACCTTATGAGCCACCATCAATATCTGGAACTACTTCACCTTAAATAGAGTTTGCTTATTTTATAGAAACGTGGGTCTTAAGTAATCTTTATTACATCATTTATCCAAGAATAGAGAGTCCATCAACTTTAGTAGTTGCCCCTATAACATTTGCATCAAAATAAAGAACCAAAGTTGCCAATTGACAAGCTACTAGTCGATAACATAAATCGGCATATAAGCCTTCTTTTAGCTTATCACTTGTAGTAAAACCAGCAACTAACTCATTGTTGCAACACAAACATGATTTTACAAATTTGTTTCAGCTAGTTGGGGTTTATCATAGCCTAAGTGATGATTTAACTAGAATCCACTTACCAGTAATTATGCCAAATATTAGTCTTACCAAAAACAATTAGTTGTCCACCAAAAACTCTTATAAGCAGAATTACAGATGATATGAAAAATATAAAGACCACATAAAATTAAAAGCATAATAGCATCACAATCAAACCAAGCAACTTAACTTCTCTAATGGGTGTAATCCATTAGAAAGGAAAGAATTAAAAAAAAAAAAGAAGAAGAGAAAGACTGCCACCCAAACTGAATTCTAAATTCAAAGGATAAAGAAAAAGAAAAGCAAAATGACACTTTTTAGAAGAATCTATACTGACCAAAAGAGCGCAAATAAGGGCTAATACAACACATCCAAGGTACACTGCGGTTGCATATAAACGAACAGGATCAAACATCATCTGTAACTGCTGTGTTGGTCCCATGAGGAAAGCTGTGCTGTCAAACAGAAGATTTAACTTTATAAGATCGAGTGGATGAGGGTTGAATCATAGCTAATGGAACTTTATTAAATCCAGAAAGACTAGAGATGAAACCAGAGTTCTTTAGAAGTTACAGATACCGCTTGATCTAAACATTTTATCTACCAAGGTCAATTTAGGCCATGGCATGTGATGAGCACGAATCTTATTAAAACTCAACAGATACCAAGATGAGAGATGTTCAAGCAAATTAGAATATGATATATGGCCCTAAAATGAAAACAACAACAGGCTTGCTGATTTGTTAAGCTCAAAAGCTGTTCAAAGAATCAATAAATTGAAACGTGGCCGATGATCCCTCTTCAAAATCACATTGAGCAGATACAAAAAAAAAACACATACACGTTTTAGGCGGAAGCATGACACCATGCCTGAATCATGAATGTAATTTTGACAATTGAAATCGAAACCGATGCTACAACTTCTAAGGAACTACAGCAAAATCATATTAGCTTGAAGATCCAAACAGTTTTTCTTTCCATTTCTGAATGGTCTTGTGTTTTTGTCACGTGTATTTTGACAAGTTTCTTTTGTTCTCAAAATGTGTTTACATTTTTCAAGGCTTATAATTATACATCCTTTTCCGTATAATAAGTCAAAAAATTACGATAAAGACATACACATAAGCTGATACCTTCCAATTGCTAGCATGTTCCCAAATGTGAACAATAGTGCAAACTTGATGGGTCTAGCGAAAACAATGAAGCACTGCAAAAAAAATGACATAAGCAAAACAATTTGAATCAGATTTGAGAGAGCACGCATACAGACCAAAACTAAGAAGTGTCAACAAACTCAACACTATATTTCTGACTTTTAACACTTGGGCTGGCACTTTAGTTGAACATCACTATACATTATGAGTACACAACATCAGCAAGCATACAGCAGTTAAGCCGAGGGAAAAATGATCATGCCCTTTGGACCTATGAATCTATCAGAGCTGTATCAACAACATTGATCATATAGATCATCATCGCTTAACCACCAACTTTGAACTAAGGGAAACGAGACCGATGAATCTCAAGTTAGCCTAAATATACTGTCAGTACATAAACATTCATGGATTCAACAAACCCTTTATTAGCAAATTACAAAGATGAAACTAGGACACAGCATTACCAGGAGCATAAGAACCAGACCAGCAATCAAAGCAGCAGCGAATCCGTATATTCTCTGCGCGCAAATTCACTCCGATGATATCATATGATTGAGACAAAAAACGCAAGCTTTAAAATGTGAGCTAAGAATTAGCACAAACTGCTAAGTTATTAGAGGCAGAAAAATGCGGAATTATGGATCACCTGCATAGGAGAGAGATTACAGAGGTCATTACTCTCGCCGTCGAAGAATCTCTCCTCTCTATCGTCTTCATCTCCGCCCAAAATTGACTGCCCTAAATTCCACATCTCTTTTAAACTATGCAGGTTCAAATGTCTGAGACAGGGAGAAATAGTTGTAAGCTTGAGGTAGAATGCCCAAGACTGGCTTCCATAAATTTGATCGAATACAGCAGGCAAGAAATTTTCTTTTGATCGTTAAAATTAGGGGGGAGGATGGTGTTTCACTTCAAGCAATTTACATATTTAGGTATGTCTCATTTTAAAGTGTTGGGTCGGTTAGGTTCGGATTCATGTTGAAATGGATTCAGGTCGATAACGGATTACGGGTCAATCAGTCAGATTGTCATGGATTTTCAGGTTGGATCAATCCAACGGGTCAAGAGTATCAATTTTTTTTGTCAAAATATAAATAATAAAATATAAAAGTAAAATATTAATTTTTAATATTTTAAAAATAAATATGTACAACAACATTTACCCAGGTAGTCTCGCAGACGCAGGATCTGGAAGATAAGGATGGGGGCAAACCAAACCTCGATAGAATGCGCCCGATACAACCCTATTGGGACACACCATACTAACTCGACAAACTATGCGAAAACATATAAAAAAGATAATAATCACAAAGGAAACTAAAACTAATATAAAGGAAGCTAAACTAAACTGAAGGAAACTAAAACTATATAAAAACAAGGAGGGAGCTTGTTTTCGTATAGTTTTAGTTTTTAAAAATAAAATATAACATAATTTTCATCATAAATTTTATACATTATATTGTAAAATATTATAAACTATAATAAATCGGGTCCGGTCCAATGGGTTCGGGTTTCAATCGGGTCGGGTTGAAACCGAGTCACGGGTCTAAATGTTTTAGTTGAAACCTAAAGATTTCGAGTCAGGTTTGCAAGTCGGGCCAGCTTTTGATAGGTCTAAAAGAGACTAACGAGGATCGAAACTAAAACCTATCAAATAGATATATGTCTTACCCCATTAGACCAAGAAATCTACCATAATTGGAGACGAAAGACGTTTATAAAAATGGAAGGGAAAATCTACCATAATCATCTATAAACATATAATTTCGACAAAGAAAATCTATAAACATATAATATGGGAAAATTACAACAAATAACCCAAACGGTAAAAGCGCATGAGTTAACGGTTTTTTTTACGGAACAGTGATTTGGGTGGCTATTTGTTAACGATTTACAGTTTGTGGGTGGTTTAAAATAAAGTCGTCAATAAAGGGTGCTTATTAGTAATATGGGGTATTTAACGGGTGATTTTTTGTAATTTCCTCTTATAAAAATGGAAGGGAAAATCTACCATAATCGTCTATAAACATATAATCTCGACAAAAAAAAATATATAAACATATAAAATGGGAAAATTACAACAAATAACCCAAACTTTGAGGTTGGTTGTGTTAAACGTAGAATATTTGAAAATTGCGTTAATAGTCTTAACATTTGAAGTTGATTGTCTTTGGAAGCCTCAATTTTATTTTATTAGTGCAAAAAAAGTTAAGAGTTTGATTTTCTTTATAATAATAACCATCGTGTGTTTCCACCATACTTAGTCTAGTCTACTGGGTGCATTGTTATAGCTTAGTCTTATTCGTTTTCTTTCTTCTTTCTTTTTAGTCTTATTAGTAGTTTTGGTTAGCTTCTGGTTTTTTAACTTTTTGGAGTAGGTTGTTAAGTGTTCCGGTCTGTGTCCTTTGGGTCGTTTTTGGGCGCATTTCATCTAGGTTTGGAAGTCCCCCGCCCTAACCCCCCAGATTCTGCTTTTGCGGGAGTCCCTGGATATATGTTGTTGTTGTTGTGCTAGTCTACTTGGTGCACCCGAGCAGTTTGGCAGACTAGAGATAGAGAATGGGAGGAAAAGTTGAAAGAATACCATGAAAGTTGCAATGGTATAATTGTTAAACGTAAGTTAGAGCAATATAGCACTAAATTATCCAGTACAGATAATATATTGGTATACTTGTTGGATAATTTATCTGTACTAATTTACTTATAATATTGTTAGAGTATTATTTAAATTTACTTATTTAAGAGTGAAGTTAGAGTATTATTTATTTTATTTAAATTTATTAATTTTTTTGTTAGAATAAGCTATTAGTTCATTGATCAAGGCCAATATTAGACTTCTTGGAAAATATAAGGTCAACCTAAATCATCACCCTAGATGATCTTAAGAAAATCAAGGAACAAAGACTGATGTGTTATGAAAAGATTAAGATAAAGGGCACTCTAATCTTCTTAAAAGAAAACCGTTAAACAAACTTTGAAACCACTTAGATCATTAGAAGGGAGAGAGGGAGAGTAAGAACTTTAGAAGATGTATTTCTTACTCTACTTTAGTGCAAGTTTTACGTAGATGACCTCCTTTTATTGGAGAAAGTGAGGTAAAAACCTAGGCAAATTTCCATGATTTAAGCATAGAAATAAGAAGGTGAAGAAGGTGAATAATTCACCTTGTACAATTTATCTCCAATCATACATCATACAAATAGTATATGTTCAATCATCTACTCATACAAGTAATGGAGATATAAGAAGGTTAACTTATAGATGTGTAAAAGAGGGTAATTAGTAGATGATGTAGATTATGGCTTTCATCATGCATTCATAACACTCCCCCTTGAATATTCACCTTCTTCCATGTTGTAGGAGATGGGTGTACATTGCCTCATTAAAAACCTTGTCAGGAAAAACCCAGAGGGATAAAAACCTTAACGAAGGGGAAAAGAGTGCAACTTGAAACCCATTTGATGCTTTAGAGCTGCCTCATTAAAAACATTGTCAAGTACTCCCTCCGTCCCTAAATGTTTGTCCAGTATTCCTTTTTGGGCGTCCCCTTTTGTTTGTCCATCTTTACCATCTTTCCATTTATATCATACTTTTATTCCAATATTACTCTCATTCAATCTCTTATATTACTCCATTATCCAACTTTCTCACCAACTTTATCACTTTGTCTCTACAAAAATACAAAACTACCCCTACTTAATCTCATATATTACCACCATACCCAATATTTCCATCAACTTTATCACTTTTTCACTTTTTCCCACCAACTTTTCACATACTTTACACATTTTCTTAATAACCGCAAAAACAGTCATTTTGGACGATCTTTTAGGGATGGAGGGAGTAAAACACAGTGGGAAAAAACTTGACCGAAGGGAAAAAGAGTTCAACGCGTATGATGCCCCCCTAACTTTAATATATGTCTCAAAGTCTGCACATTCCAATTTTGAATACTAGCTCTCCAAATTTCTTAGGGATCAATGACTTTGTGAATAGGTCAGCCAAATTGTCATTCGATCAAATTTGTTGGATGTCCACTTCACCAGCTTCTTCCAAATCTCGAGTAGAAAAGAACTTTGGATATATGTGCTTTGTGCGGTCTCCTTTGATGTAGCCTTTCTTCATTTGAGCAACACATGTAGAGTTGTCCTCAAATAATGTTGTTGGATCGTTAGTGATCGGCTGCATCCCACTTTCTTTCTGGATGAATTAGATCATTGCCCGTAGAGACATATATTCTCTTCCTGCCTTATACAAAGCAATCAACTCGGCTTGGTTTGATGATGTGGCAATAACAGTTTGTTTTGTTGATCTCCATGAGATGGCAGTGCCTCCATACGTGAACACATAGCCATTTTGTGATTTGGCTTTGTGTGGATCAGACAAGTATCCTGCATCTGCATATCCAACCAGGACTGCATTTCTTTGGCTACGATAGTACAACCCGAGATCATATGTACCTCGGAGATAGCGAAATATGTGTTTGATTCCATTCCAATGCCTCCTTGTAGGAGCAACGCTATACCTGGACAACAAGTTCACAGCAAAAGCAATATCTGGTCTTGTATTGTTAGTTAAATATATTAAAGCACCAATTGCACTTAAGTATGGTACTTCTGGACCAAGACTCTCTTTGTCCTCCTCTCGGGGACGGAATTGATCCTTCTCTACATTGATGGATCGAACTTCCATAGGAGAGGTCAAAGGGTGTGCTTTGTCCATGTAGAACCTCTTAAGGATTTTCTCAGTATAATTAGATTGATGGACAAAAATCCCATCCTTTAAGTTCTCAATCTATAAGCCAAGACAAAGCTTGGTTTGTCCAAGGTCTTTCATTTCAAATTCTTTCATCAAATATTTCGTAGTATCTTCAAGTTCATTTCAAGTTCCGACGATGTTTAGATCGTCAACATAAACTGCGATAATAGCGAATCCCTTTTCGGATCGTTTGATGAAGACGCATGGACAAATATTATCATTCTTATACCCTTCTTTCAGAAGGTAATCACTGAGGCTATTGTACCACATTCGCCCAGATTGTTTTAACCCATATAAAGACCTTCTCAATTTTATGAAAAACATTTCTTTAGGTCCACGAATATTGGCCTTAGGCAATTTTAGTCCTTTTGGGACTCTCATGTAGATGTCGGTATCAAGTGTGCCATACAAATATGCAGTAACGACATCCATCACGCGCATTTGCAATTTCTCAAAGACAGTCATGCGAATTAGGAATCTCAATGTAGTTGCATCAACTACTAGAGAGTATGTCTCCTCGTAATCGATTCCGGGTATTTGAGAAAAACCTTGCGCAACAAGCCTTGCTTTATATCTTACAATTTCGTTTTTCTCATTTCGCTTGCGCACAAATACCCATTTATAGCCGACTGGTTTTACACCATTTGGTGTACGAGCTATGGGTCCAAAGGCCTCTCGCTTTTCAAGCGATTTTAGCTCTGCCTGAATAGCCTCTCTCCATTTTGGCCAATCTTTTCTTCGCCGACACTCATCGACTGATTTTGGCTCAAAATCATCATTTTCATTTACAACGTCACTAGCCACTGAGTAGGCAAATGCATCATCGACAATGACTTCCTTTCGATTCCATTGTGTGCACGTGGACACATAGTTTACGGAAATCTCATAATTATCGACATTCTCGTTCTTGTCGAGGATATCATTTTCTTTTGAGATATTCTCATTCTCAATATCATTGCCTTCATTATCAATATCATGATTCATCGTGGCTTCATCTACCATGCCCTTTTGTACCCTTCTTTTTCTTGGTTTCAAATCTTTTGAACCGAATGGTCTACCACGCTTACGGCGTATTGTAGACTCACTTGCAATGGATGCATCAGGCAATCCAGTGGGTATTTCAACCCTTGTAGGGGCATTTCCGACACTCATCGACTGATTTTGGCTCAAAATCATCATTTTAATTTACAACGTCACTAGCCACTGAGTAGGCAAATGCATCATCGACAATGACTTCCTTTCGATTCCATTGTGTGCACGTGGACACATAGTTTACGGAAATCTCATAATTATCGACATTCTCGTTCTTGTCGAGGATATCATTTTCTTTTGAGATATTCTCATTCTCAATATCATTGCCTTCATTATCATTATCATGATTCATCGTGGCTTCATCTACCATGCCCTTTTGTACCCTTCTTTTTCTTGGTTTCAAATCTTTTGAACCGAATGGTCTACCACGCTTACGGCGTATTGTAGACTCACTTGCAATGGATGCATCAGGCAATCCAGTGGGTATTTCAACCCTTACAGGGGCATTTGCGGCAGGTATATATGACTTAGTTACCCTCTTTGTGTCAGTAAAAGCATCGGGTAATTGATTTGCAATATTTTGCAAATGAATGATTTGTTGTACTTCTTGTTCAAACAATTTTGTTCTTGGATCAAGATTAGACAATGCAGTTACATTCCACATGAGTCACAGGTGGATTTGCATTTTTCTTTTCTCCCCCTAAGGTTGGGAATGTATTTTCATCAAAATGGCAATCAACAAATCTTGCTGTAAACAGATCGCCAGTGGTTGGTTCAAGATATTTAATGATTGAGGGAGACTCAAAACCAACATAAATTCTCAATCTTCTTTGGGGACCCATCTTTGTGCATTGGGGTGGAGCAATAGAAACATAAACCGCGCATCCAAATATCTTGAGATGCGAAATGCTTGGCACCTTACCAGATACTAGTTGTATCGGGGATTGTTCATGATTAGCACTTGGCCTTAATCTAATCAAGGTTGCTGCATGCAATATTGCATGTCCCCACGCAGATGGTGGAAATTTTGATTTCATCAATAATAGTCTAGCAATTAGTTGCAATTGCTTTATTAAAGATTCAACGAGACCATTTTGTGTGTGAACATGAGCCACTGGATGCTCAACATCAATCCCAATTGACATACAATAGTCATTGAACGTTTGAGATGTAAATTCTCCTGCATTATCAAGTCGGATTTTCTTTATTGTATAATCCGGAAATTGGGCTCTCAATCGGATTATTTGAGCAAGGAGTTTAGCGAATTCAACATTTCTTGTTGACAATAGGCTTACATGTGACCATCATGTGGATGCATCAATTAGTACCATAAAATATTGAAATGGTCCACATGGTGGGGTAATTGGCCCACATATATCTCCTTGGATTCTTTCTAAGAATGCAGGAGTCTCACTTGCAATTTTGTTTTTAGAAGGCCTGATAATTAGCTTTCCAAGTGAGCAAGCAGTGCAATTAAAATCATTGGTTGAAAGAACCTTAATGTTCTTTAGTGAGTGCCCAAGTGAGCTATTTATGATTTTGTGCATCATCACAAATCCTAGATGACCCAAACGATCATGCCACAATGTGAATACAGCTTGGTCATGCGACCTTTTACTAGCTGTTGCATTGACCTCAAACGGATAAATATATGTATGGTATAATCCGGAGGTTTGCGTTGGCATCCTTTCAAGAATTTTTTTATGGCCAAATTCATGTTTTATGATGCACAAATATTCTATCCCACTTTCATTCATGGTTTCCATATCAAACCCTTTTTGACGCACATCTTTAAAGCTCAGCAAATTCCTTCGAGATTTGCTCGAGTATAGTGCATCATTTATCACTAACTTCGTTCCATTAATTAGGGGGTAGAACGAGGGCTCTTTCAGAGCCTTCAATGAGTTTCGACACACCAGATATTGTAGTGACATTGCCTTCAAAGGCTTTTAACTTTGTGAAGTATTCTTTACTTCTCAATATGGTGTGTGTTATCGCACTGTCTAGAAGACATTGGTCTTTCCCATTATGCTTCACCTTTAGTGAGCTCATTTTCTATGCGTACAAAGAAGCATGATTAAGGCATTAATAATAAAAGGTTCATATATTTCACAAGGATAATTATATTATACAAAGCCTATTATACGTAGTCTATTATACAAAGCCTATTATACAAAGTCATGCGAGATTTAAAGTGAAGAACAAGCATAGAAGACACTACAATTATTATACAATAACATGGAAGATAGTAGATTGATTTAGATGCTAGTCATCTAAGCATCAAAGCCAAAGTCATCGCCATTGTCATGGTTAAGGAAGTCGTTAACATCCAAGCTAGTCACTGGTGACCTATTTCCACCAGTATTCTCAATGTAGTTGGTCTCGGTAGCCTTTTCTTTATCTTTTTCTGCTTTGTATAGCTTCACTAAATGTGGAGCTGTACGACATACCTTTGACCAGTGACCAGTCATACCACATCTATAGCATGTGGATCTAGCTTTTGGAGAGGATCCTGATGGACCCGTCTGGACCTTTTCCTTCGCACCCCCCTTGTATCCATGGTTCTCATGGTGATTATCATGGCCTTTGTTGTAGTTTCGACCACGCTTATTGCCACCACTACCACCACGGTTACCTCGGCTCCAATAGTTACCACGACCTCGACCACGCCTATTATTACGGCGTGATCGTTGCCCCCTTTCATTAGCGTTCCCATCATGGAACGTCTTTTTCATAGCGTTTGCTTCTGGGGCGGGTGTTGAGCCCGTAGGCCTAAGGTTGTGGTTTCTCATTAGGAGCTCATTATTCTGTTCAGCAACCAACAACACTTTCAACAACTCAGAGTATTTTGTAAATTTCCTCTCTCGGTATCGTTGTTGCAATAAAATATTGGAGAGATGCATGGTGGAGTAAGTTTTCTCCAACATTTCGCCTTGTGTGATCTCTTGACCACATAGCTTCAACTGAGATCTGATTTTGTGGATTGCACTATTATACTCAGTGATGGACTTATAGTCCTGGAACCTTATAGTGTTCCATTCGTATTGTGCTTGTGGAAGTAAGACCTCCTTTTGATGGCCATATCGCTCTTTCAAATTATTCCACAAATCCTTTGGATCCTTCACAAACAAGTACTCGGTTTTGAGACTTTCATGAATGTGGTGGCGGAGGAACACAATGGCTTTCGCCTTTTCTTGTGGGGTAGTTGTATTCTTATCATCGATTGTTTTCTCAAGGCCATTTGCCTTGAGGTGAGCCATGACATCGACTTTCCATTCGAGGTACTTTTGGCCCGATAAGTCAAGGATGTCAAACTCCCTTTTGGTGATGTTTGCCATTGGCTACTATAAAGAGATGTACATTAAACAATATAATTTATGAATCGTGCATGGGAAGATCGAAGCAATCAATCTAGCATGCGTGTAGATGGTATGCATATAAGATAAATAGCGTATGCAAGACAAAAGTAAATCAATATGTAGGCATAGGCAATGATGTCTCTCATTTTAGTAGTGTTTTATAGGTCTATTTCCTATGTAAATATGTGTCTTTAGTCCCTTTTATTATGTGTTTAGGCCCTTTTTAGCTTAGTTCCCGCATTTCTATGAGATTCGGAGACTATGCGTGTTTTGTGCGTTTTGTAGGCATTTCGGAGCAAGAATCATGGAGATTGGAGCATGGAGTGATGGGGGAATTCAAGGATGGAAAAGGATCCAAAATGGATCTAACGATGCATAGGAAGAAGCCTCAAGTGAAGACGAAGAGAATGGCGAAAGAATCGAGTCAATCGGAGCTAAAACGAGAGAGAACGGAGCGAAACAAGCTGAAAAGTGCCTTAGGACCGAGGTACCCAGCATGTCGGGCCCGAGGTACTATGTTGGCCCGAGGTGGTGGACCGAGGTGTGGCATGTCGGGCCCGAGGTACCCAGAACGTATGCCCTTGGACCGAGGTTGAAGCAAGTCGGGCCCGAGGTTCCTCCGTGTCGATCCATGTCGGTCGTAGCTTTGGATTCCTTTCTTTTTGGGATTTTCTTGTTAATTCCCATAATTGTACTTGCCTTGGAGCCCAAGGAGTTCTAGAAGCCTTGGGGATCAAGGAGTTCTAGAAGCCTTGGAGGTCAAGGACTTGCCTTGGAGCCCAAGGAGTTTAGAGGGGTAATCTAGTCTTTGTAATAGGGGGAAAAATCTCTATTTAAACCCTTGTAATCTCTCATTCTAGGGAGAACAACTGGAGGAGAAACTTAGGAAGAACTTTGGAGGACAACTTTGGGGAGAGAATTGAGAGTGAGGTTTGAGAGTAGAAGGAAGAAGGGGGTGGACTCTTCTCCAAGGGAGGGAAAGAACCCAAGATCTAGAGGAGGATTTGGGTGAATTCCTTTCCTTGGAGAGGAAAGAAACCCTTAAGCTTGGAGCGGGAGTAGAGATTGTAAGAATTCCTCTTCTTAGTTTAATTCAAGTTTGATTTGGCTTTGATTTGGTGTTTGAATCGTTGATTGTGGATTTGCTTGCATGATTCATGATTTGCTTAGGGTGTTTGATGATTGCTAGCTTGAATTCCATGATTAGTGAGTAGATAGCTTGATCTTAGGGTAGGGGGCGAAAACCCCAACTCAATTGCATGTGCTTGAACCAATTTCATGACTTGATTGCCTTGATCCATGTCTATTTACCCTATGATTCTTAGATTGACAACCTAGGAGTAGGAGTAGATAGAGAGTCAATTGGCTTGAATGAATGCGAGAGCCTAGTTCCATGAGATTAATGGCATGATTTGATTGGATTTGTTGATCTATGTCTAAGGCGAAAGTCTCTAGTTCATTGATCTATATGATAGCATGTGAAGTTGATGTTGGCATGAACCCCTAGCCCTAGGATCCCCTTAGCCTAGCTTGTTTCTTCCTTTGATTGTTGAGTCGTGCCCGAGTCCCCTAGCCTCGAGCCCGACTTTGTTTGTGCCTAGCTACCTCGGTCCCGAGATTGACAACCTCGGTCCCGAGTTGCTTCGTGTGTTCTCTCTCCCATTGTGTTTGTGTTAGACAAATCGACCGTTCAAACGCGCATGAAATAATTCCCTGTGATCGACCTCGACCACCGTACTACAACGGGGTCTTGATACAAATTTTTCTTGTTGATTGACCCGGGGCCCTATCCTTAGAATTGGTATAGCACATCGGGCCTGTCATCAGGCAATATCGTAAGACAAAAGTAAAGCAATATGTAGGCATAGGCAATATCGTAAGACAAAAGTAAAAAATCGTACGAAGTATAATTTAACAATTTTAAAGTCTTTAGAGTCTCAAAGTCCTTAGGTCCTTAAAGTCTGAAATGTCCGAAAGAGGTCCTTAAAGTCTTTAGAGTCCGGAAACAATTTGGTTCACCTTTTACTCATCTTTTAAACCGTTCACTTTTTCACTTTCTTATCTCCTTCTTCCTCCTCCATTTTCTATCTCCACCACCAAGAACTTCTCTCGACTTTTTCATGGCCGACGACAAGATTATGCGTCATCTTAGGGCCGGAAATCAAAGGTGTTGGATCGTTAGTCACAATTACGAGGGCATCCTTAACAGAGTTAAGGGCGTCCTTTACCGAAGCGTCCTTAATGAAGATTAAGGACGTCTTTGGTTTGCAGCGGAAAATCAAAAGACTATATAAACAGATAAAGACAATAAGTAAGGAACGCTTTTGATTTATAGAGGAACCACTCAAGTACCAACTAGTCCTTGAGTGTAAACTTCTACCTCCTTGGAGGATTTTGTAATAGCTTCTTTCCTTTCTTATTAAGTTTCCTTACAATACACTAGCGAGTAGTTACACTTCTCTGGCACTTAGAAGGCATCCTTAAGTCCACTAGTAACAACTCCCTTAAGCCTGTAATGTAACCTAACTTAATCTCTCCAAAGGATGCTATCACCTCGTCCTTACAGTTCTTCGTAAGGACTCTCTCTATTTTTTTGTTCTTTTCTATTACAAACAGTTTGTGGTTTTGTTGTACGCTTCTCGCTCGATCTAACACCTAAGTCTCACTTGTTCTTGAGCTTGTTCTTGGTGTTCTTAGTTGTTCTTGAGCGATTGATAAATTCTCTGAATATTCTCTAAAGCGTCAAGTCACAATAAATGCTCTGGAAGAGTATTTATAGTGACATGGGGAAGGGCGTCATTCTCTGACGATCATGCCCTTGAGGACGTTGCTACAGTAATCGGCTTCCACGTGTCTTTGTGATGATCAGGAAAGCTTACTGGCAATTCCGTTAGGCTTGGCTGCAGGATCTTCTTCCACGTGGAGATCAAGATCAAGGCTTGTCTGGTAATGTCACATTGTCGGCCAGCCTTGAAGGACTCCAGTGTAATGATGAAGGACGGTGTCCTTATTGAGATTATACCAAGCCGTTCACTCAAAGATGTAGCGTCCTTTCTCCTTAAGGACGGCTACTTGTACAACAACTTGTTGTCCTTTTCAACATGCATCCCTGAGACACTTGGACAACTTATTAGATCAAGGCGAGTTTGTCATATCAAAACTAAGGGACGCCAGACACAATGTTAAGTACTAAAGGCGTCCTTAACATTGTCCCAACAAAAGGTTTATAATCGAGCTTTTCATTTGCCTTGTTCTAATTGTGGTTACCAACATCATTCTCATAATCGTTTTGCTTAAGAGTTATTTTCAAGCCGGTTGGTGAAAATTAAGAATTTCAAGGAGAAATCAATTTAATCAACGAGTGAGATAAGAAAATCTAATTCCTTGTTTTTAACTTATGTAGATCCAAGCATGTGATTATTTTTGGTAAAGAAACGTTTGAAATCTAGGAAGGAAAAACGAGTTTCTGATATAGAAGATCCCAAATCGGGCGACTATAGAGCATACTCCTCAAAACAATTTTTGTAAATAAACTTCTTGTATGTTTAAGATTAAGAAGAGGTAGAGTTGGTACCTTAGTGCTTAGGAAGCTCGGTTGGTAATTAGAGACTCGTGCTGATAACGTGTTATGAAAAGATTAAGATAAAGGGCACTCTAATCTTCTTGAAAGAAACACTTGAATAACTTTTGGAACCACTTTGATCATTAGAAGGGAGAGAGGGAGAGTAAGAACTTTAGAAGATCTATTTCTTACTCTACTTAGGTGCAAGTTTTACAATGGTAGATGACCTCCTTTTATAGGAGAAAGTGAGGTAAAAACCTAGGTAAATTTCCATGATTTAAGCATGGAAATAAGGAGGTGAAGAAGGTGAATAATTCACCTTGTACAATTTACCTCCAATCATACATCATACAAATAGTATATGTTCAATCATCTACTCATACAAGTAATGGAGATGTAAGATGGTTAACTTGTAGATATGTAAAAAAGGGTAATTAGTAGATGATGTAGATTATGGCTTTCATCATGCATTCATAACATGATGTTCAAATTTATTTGTTGGAATGAGATTAGAATTGTTGAACAGATTAGTTTGGGTTCGGTTATTTCAGGTTCTGATTGAGTATTGAATCGCATCAATCGGGTTACGGGTCAAGTCGGATCGGTCATGATATTTTATCAGACGGTTCGGGTCGATCTAGAGTGTCAAGAATATCGACTTTTTAATATCTAACAATATTATAACTAATATTAATATTTAATAGTAAAATATATTATAATACTAAAACCTGCTTTAGTTATTTCATATGAATAACTAATCGGGTCAACCCAATGGGTGCAGGTCGGGTTCAAATCTAATCCAATCAGGTTCGGTCAACCAAGTTCGGTTTTTTTCCCTTTTCTCACTAATTTCCTAGTCGGTTTCAATCGGGTCGAGTCAGATCGGGTTGGGCTTTTGTTCCTTTATTAAATTTTTTATTGGAATGAGAAGGAAAGAAACCCATCAATATAACAAAATTTGATCAAACCACGAATATTATACCACTATGTTTATGAATCCTAAATCCTTATATTATTTTCTTTCTAAAAATTTATACAACTATTATATTATTGGCTTGTCGGTTAACCAATTGAAAAAATGTATGACCATTATCGAACCGTTAAACCATTTAAAATTTAAATCGTTTAATTATAACCGGTTTTCCGGTCTTCCTCGATACAGTTAACCGAAAAAACAATTGATTTTCGGTTTAAGGGTTACGGTTTTCTTTGCCCCGTCCTAGATTTTTTTTTTAGTACAAGAAAGAGATTAGGCTAGTCCCAAAGAGATGGAAACTACCCTAGAGCATCCTTGCGGATGAGGTCCCAAAGGACAAAATCGGAGTTCAACGAAAAGGAAGACACACAAGGAAATAAGTCAGTAATGAAGTCCGCCGCAAGATTGACCTCCCTGTAGACATGCCCAATGCTCCAGAAGTAGAACCTCCCAAGAAGTGACTGAATAAATAACAATAAAGAAGTGTGGGCATGATTTGGAGTCCCATGAACACCTCTTCTTTGATTGTTCATATGCTAAAGCTATTTGGAGCGAGGTTCGGATCAAGTTCTTCATTCCAGCCCAGGTGTGTTCAATTCCTACCGCTCATAGATGGCTTAGGCGATCCAGGAGGTCTCGGCGTGCCCTTAGAGCCACTCCTCGGGATTGCCTCGACTTTGCAAGGTGCTATGCTCTCTCTTCTTAGGTTTATTACATTTGGCATGTGAGGAATGCAAAGATTTTTGACGACAATTTCATGCCCGTTCGTGTCGTCTCTAGGCTCATCTCGGATCATGTTATTCGGTTACTCCATGCTAAGTTTCCATCCATTTATGTTTGTAACTTCTGATTGTTGTCGTATATTTGGATGGTGTTTAGTGGTGGTTTGAACTGTTGTTTAGGTTGTTTGGTAGCTGGGCGCTTGTGCCTTGTGTTATTGTTCTTGGATGCGCCGTTTGGTGGGCTTGCGTGCTTGTCGTTTGGTGTTTTTTCCGTAGCTTTGTCCAGTATTTTGTGGCCTAAGTGTCGTGTTTGCTTGTGTGTATGCGTACCGTTAGGTTGGTCTGCGCGCCGATCCTTGGGTACTCTCGTTTTTGTGTTTTTTTCTTGGATTTGTTGCATTCGTGCCTTGGGTGGTTTGTGCGTGTTCCGTTAGGTTGGCTTGTAGCCACTCCTTTGGTTCGCTCGTTTTGTGTTTTGTTTTTCTCGGTTTTGTGGCCTTGTGCCACCCGGAATTTTCGTCTTTAATGGGTGGTCTGTGTACCATCCCGTTAAGACTCCGCCGATTATTTTCTCCCCTTAGAAAAAAATAATGGGGGGAGGTTTTTCATAATCGAATTAAGCTTTTAAACAAAATAAATAATTAAATAACAATAAAGAAAAAAATAAATCATGGAAGTTGGGTTTTATCAAAAAAATAAATAACAATAAAGAAAAAAAACAAAGAGCCTGGTGACGTGGAGTTGAGTCTTTGGAAGGAACCAATCCACTCTTCTTATCTTCATCCAGATCATTAGCAATTTAATTATGTTGTTTAATTATTTCCATGAAGAAAAATAAAGTGCAACTTATTCGGAACACGAAACAACACGTCATACACGTTGCAAATGAATACGTTGCCTTTGTCTCTTTCCGACGGTAAAGTAACTTTTATGCTTAGGTAAAATCTGAAACACTTGATGGAAAGAAAAATAAAAGTAATCATTATATTTAAAAAATGTTATATCAGTGAAGTTAAGAATATCTATACTACCTATGGTATAAAACGGAGACAATGTGTTCACAAAAATTTACGCCACGTGTCATTTCTATAATAAAATAATCAGTCGGACCTTCCTTATACAAATTAGGTAGTTAGAATCTCGTATAAGCTTATCCCGTAAAAAGTGCTTAAAATTTACTAAAAATTATGAATTATCATTTACCAAGAATTAGTTATAATCTTCTGATAAGTTCTATTATTTAATAAAACGTGATATTTATTGTAAAATAATTTGTAAACAAATCTAACTGATTTATATTATGAGTTGATTTACTGTTGGTAAACAAACATTAATCACAATACGAAGATAAATATATATGATTCTACAGTTTTAACTTGATTATTGGCATTATATATGTATATTAAATTGGATTTATAATCACATTACCCGTACATGGTA
The DNA here is from genome assembly GCA_934048045.1 of Polygonum aviculare. Classification (NCBI taxonomy): domain Eukaryota; kingdom Viridiplantae; phylum Streptophyta; class Magnoliopsida; order Caryophyllales; family Polygonaceae; genus Polygonum; species Polygonum aviculare. Next base: position 24,521,327 of record OW204026.1, read on the forward strand.
CGGGGGTTAAACTAGTTTATGTATTGTTCGAAAAACAACTTCAAAGGTATATATGATTTCTATTTGTCACAAAAAATTTGGATGGGCTTTACATATGTCTCACCTTAATGAGACTAATGGAGGATTCCGTATTAGCCCAGCCCCTTACGAGTTAAAAGGACATCTACGACATATATAAAAGTGTGTTGCTTCACTTGAATTATAGTTTATAATTTATTTTTTAATATCTAATTAAAATGATATATTCAGATAGTTTTTATAATTTTTCTTTTCAAATTTGAATAATCATGAATCAGCTCTCTAGTAAGAATACAAAAACAATCTTATTCCAATATATATAATAATACCCGACTTTCTATAAAAAAAAATAAAACAATAAACTTGATCAATTTCCATCACATAAAAAAACCAACACACTCCAAGTATTGTATTGATAGTGAATCAATGTATTTCTGTATACATAAACTTATACAAATACATCCACCATATCTTAATGGACATTAAGATAAAATCTTATCATCTCATGTTTTTTTTATCTTACATGTGCCTAACCTACCTTGAATGTGAATCAATTTACGTTTATGTGTAAAGGTGTATAGAAAATCCTTGCATGGAAATTTGTTATGTGTATAAATTAAAGTTGTTAAAATTCAATCCGGTTTGAAAATTGATCCGAAACGATTGAGAACTTTAGAATTGAAACCCAACTTGAAAATCAGTAGGCAAATGGAAAATAGAACCCCATTGATCCGCAACCGACTTTGTTGAAACCTGAATCCGACCCACACCCGTTGTGTTGACCTGATTAATTATATATACAAAATAAATAACACGTATTATAAATATTATAATATATTCCATTAAAATATGATTAAATTAATATTATACTATTAAATATGGATATTTAATTAGGGGTGGGCAAAATCCGGTATGGACCAGCGCGCATGGACCGGTCCGGTCCTCGGTCTATGAAAATGGACTGTACCGGTCTCGGTCCCAGTCCGGACCGGATGTTTATAAAATTTAATAAAATATAAAATTTAAATAAATTGTATATTAATTTTAATGTTATATAGACATATAGTTTATTTGTTATATTTAAGTTTAATATTTATATTATATATTTAATAATATAATATTTTTCATTAATCATTATGATTTCTTTAACTATATTATAATTTTTTTATATAAAATAATTTAAAAAAAAAAAACATAAAAATCCGGTCCAAAACGGGACCGAACCGGATTTTCCCGGTCCCAGTCTGGTCCGGTCCGGTTCTAGACCGGTGCTCAGCCCTATAATTTAATCATAATATTATTAAAGTAATCATAAAAAAGTATTCGACAATATGCCATAACCTCACCCTTTGTAACCTACAACCCGATTAACCCAAATCTATACTCAACTGAATTCAAAATAATCGAACCTAAACCCGATCGAATTGACCCGTTTGACACCCCTGGTTATTATAAATTGATCTATACCCGATAAAAATGTCTAAGTATATATACGAGTTTTCTAGTGTGTGCACTTAGAGAACATTATAATCATACTAAATAAGGAAATTATACCCTAAAAAAATAGTAAGTTGTTCACAAAAAGAATTAAAAAAATCCAAAATTTTAAGATTTATCAAATATTTCTAATATTGATATCTTATAACGTGACTAAGGTTGTGGTAGTTTGTCTCCTTTTTTCACTTTTTCCAGTTCACCCAATCAAATTATCGATCGAAAAATCCTTAATTACAAATTTTACAATCATTTCCGCATTTTCATCAAGTCAATACAAATATCCCGGCATAACCGGATACGACAGTGCTACCTTAACATATTTTTCGCATACAGTAGTATAAATTAAGATTTTTTAAATTGAAGTTACTGTTATGAATGCACAATTACACATTGAGTTAGAAGATGTGTTTGTGAACATATTTATGATCATCTAGAAGATGCATAAGAAACACATGTGTATGACTAATTACCCTAGGTAGATAGGTGTGAATTATTCACCTCCTAATCTTGACTTTGTGGTAACTCTTGCCTAACTTTGATCCTATAAATAGAGGCATCACCCATTGTAAAACTTGCACCAACAAAGAGTAAGAATACAACCTATAAGGTGCTTACTCTTTCTCCCTCTCTTCTAATGTCATTATCATTCTAAAGTGGCTTTCTTAAGTAAAAGTTCTTAAGTAAAGTTTCAATAATCTTCTTCTAAATCTTTATTATATAACACGTTATCAGCACGAGTCTCTAATTACCAACTGATCTTTCTTTAATGTTTAATTATACAAATATGTGTATTTCGTAACTTTTCAAACAAAGTTTAATTTGAGTGCCTCGTTGAAACAAAAATTTTCATTAGAGTAAAATATTCTTGTTTTATCCTATATGAAGAAATTATATACAATCCATATACGTAAGCTTATATTTATTTGATTTGATTTAATTTACTATATATAAGTCCATAGCTTTTACAAACAAACAAAATTTGGTGAATCCTTGCACACTATACTTAATCACTCCTACCTCTTTAAATCTACGAATTTACTTCTTCTCAACTAAATTCATGCAAAGAGTTTATAAAATCGTTTTGAGGAGTATGCTCTGTAGTCGCCTAATTTAGGATCTTCTACATCAGAAACTCATTTTCAAAATTCTAGATCTAAAATGCTATAAACTAAATATGGAAGCATGTTTATATAGATCTACTAAGATACAAACAAAATATAAGATTTACTTACCTTATTTGGCGTTTGTACTTGAATCCTCTTTCGGAAATGCTTAATTTCACCAAGTGGATTGTGAGAAATTTCTTATCCAAATAATTATGAGCGCAAGATAGATAATCACGATAAGAACAAGACAAATGAAAAGCTCGGTTAAAAACCGATCATTACCGGCCTTAATACGACGCAAAATGTCGTCGTCGGCCATGGACATGAAAATGGAAAATGGAGAGGAGGAAGACGAGATGGAGGAGATAAGGTGGAAGTGTTAAAAGTGAAAATGGATGGATGAGGATAAAAGGATTAAAAGGAAACCGGATTTACAACTGTTCCCGCTAATTTTACGTTTCGTATACTTTCGCATTTATCTTATATATCTCATGCATACATTATTTATTTACCGCTTTGATGCTTATTCTATTTGTTTAGTTCCTTAATCTTTATCATTTATTTACTTCTTTAATTCTTGTCATTTATTTACATCTTATAAGCATTCTTTATATAAAGTTATCATTCATATGTTATGCACATACTAATTACATGCTTATATATGTTGACATAATAATAACATTCATCATGGCTAAATTAGCTAATCTCATCATACCATATATGTTTACGAGTTATATATGCATTCCTAATTGCCTTTGTTTTGTTAATTTATAATTTCCTTGTAGTAACTAAAATGGCAAGCATCACCAAAAGGGAGTTTGAAATCCTTGACTTATCGGGCCAAAAATACCTCGAATGGAGGGTTGATGCTTTGACTAGCCTAAAGGCAAATGGTCTTGAAAGAACAATTGAGGCGGAAAATTATACCACCCCGCAAGAAAAAGCAAAAGCCATTGTGTTCCTACGTCACCACATTCACGAAAGTCTAAAGACTGAATACATGTTTGTGGATGACACAGTTGAATTGTGGGAAAGCTTGAATGAGCGTTATGGCCATCAAAATGAAATCTTGTACCCACAAGCACGCCATGAATGGAACAATATAAGGTTCCAAGACTTCAAGTCTATCACTGAATACAATAGTGCTATTCATAGAATCACCTCTCAATTGAGATTATGCGGGCACATGGTTACCCAGCAAGAAATGTTGGAGAAAACTTTCTCCACAATGCATGCCTCTAATGTGTTGTTACAACAACGGTATAGAGAAAGAGGCTTTGAGAGGTATTCTGACTTGTTGAAAGTGTTGCTGGTTGCTGAAAAGAACAATGAGCTATTGATGAAAAACCACAACCTCAGGCCTACTGGCTCAACAATAGTCCCAGAAGCAAACGCTATTGAAAAGGCGTTTTATGATGGAAATACCCATCAACGTGGGCAACAATCACGATTCTATAATGGTCGTGGACGTGGTCGCGGTCGTGGCCGTAACAGCTTTGTTCATGGTCGTGGTCAAGGTTACAACAAACCTTATGACCGCATGAACAATGGCTACAAGGGGAATGGCAAGCAAAAGGTCCAGACGGGTCCATCAGGATCCTCCCAAAAGCCCAAATCTATATGCTATAGATGTGGCATGGCTGATCACTGGTCAAAGGTATGCCGTACAGCTCCACATCTTGTGAAGTTGTACCAAGCTGATAAGAATAAAGAAAAGGCTACCGAGACCAATTACATCGAAAATGGAGATGTGAATAAATCTCCCGTGACCAGTCTAGATGTCAATGATTTTCTTAATCTTGACAATAATGATGAATTTGCCTAAGGGGTTTAAGCAAAATTACTAGCCCCTAATTATCTTTACTACTCACATGTTATTTGTCATGTCTTTTATTTTCGCATATCGTATGATGTCTTAATTATCATTTCCAATATTTTATGTAATAGACTTTGTGTAATATGAATATCGTTATGTAATCAATATGCATCTTTATTATTAATGCATTAATGTTTCTCTTTATTTCCATAGAAAACATGGAATCATCTAATGTGAAACTCGATGGGAAGGAGCAATGTCTTCTAGACAGTGCAACGACACACACAATCTTGAGAAACAAAGAATTCTTCACAGAATTAAGACCTCTTGAAGGAAATGTCAATACGATATCTGGTGTGTCGAAACTAATCGAAGGCTCTGGAAGAGCACTTGTTCTACTCCCAAGAGGAACATAGTTAATAATAAATGAAGCACTCTACTCAAGTAAATCACGAAGAAATTTACTGAGTTTTAAAGATGTGCGCCACAATGGGTTTCACATGGAAACCTTGAATGAAAATGGCAGTGAATATTTGTGCATCATAAAATATGAATCTGGTCATAGACAGATTCTTGAGAAGATGCCCACGCAAGCCTCCGGACTATATCATACATACATTTGTCCATTTGAGGCCAATGCGACATCTAGTAAAGGGTCAATTGACCGAACTGCATACACATTGTGGCATGATCGCTTGGGTCACCCAGGATCAATAATGATGCACAAAATCATAAAGCACTCACTTGGACATCCATTGAAGAACGTTAAGGTTCTCCCGTCCAGTGATCTCCATTGCACTGCATGTTCACTTGGAAAGCTAATTATCAGGCCTTCTAAGAATAAAATTGCAAGTGAAAATCCTACATTCCTAGAAAGGATACAAGGAGATATATGCGGACCAATTGCTCCACCATGTGGACCATTTCGATATTTTATGGTCCTAATTGATGCATCTACACGTTGGTCACATGTAAGTTTACTGTCGACCAGGAATGCAGCCTTTGCCAAACTTCTTGCTCAAATAATAAGGCTGAGAGCTCAATTCCCGGATTATGCAATCAAGAAAATTCGACTTGATAATGCCGGATAATTTACATCCCAAACCTTCAATGATTATTGCATGTCATTAGGGATTGATATAGAGCATCCAGTGCCTCATGTTCACACACAAAATGGTCTTGCTGAATCATTAATAAAGCGATTACAATTAATCGCTAGACCATTGTTGATGAACTCAAAGTTGCCATCATCTGCATGGGGACATGCTATATTACAAGCTGCAGCTTTGATTCGATTGAGGCCAAGTGCAAACAATGAACATTCTCCAATGCAATTAGTATCTGGCAAGGAGCCAAATATCTCACATCTAAAAATATTTGGATGTGCAGTTTATGTACCCATTGCTCCACCACAACGTACAAAGATGGGTCCACAAAGGAGAATGGGAATCTATGTTGGTTTCGAATCTCCCTCAATCATTCGATATCTCGAACCAACAACGGGTGACTTATTCACAACAAGATTTGTTGATTGTCACTTTGATGAAAATACATTCCCAAACTTAGGGGGAGATAAGAAAAAGATGGACCCACATGTAAAAGAGATTACATGGAATGCAATATCATTATCTCATCTTGATCCGAAAACAAAAATGTGTGAACAAGAAGTTCAACGGATCATACATTTGCAAAATGTTGCAAATCAGTTACCTGATGCATTCACTGATACAAAGAAGGTAACAAAGTCACATATTCCTGCAGCGAATGCTCCTGCTAGGATTGATATACCCATTGGACAACCTAATACGTCCATTGCAAATGAGTCTACGACACGTCGAAAACGTGGTAGGCCTCCAGGTTCAAAAGACTTGAAACCAAGGAAACCAAAGAACCAAAAGGGTATGACAAAAGAAGCCAAACTGAGTCATGAGAATAATGACCAAGGCAATGAGATGGAAAATGAAAATATCCTAAGAGAAGTTGATACACTCAATGATAATGAGAATATTGATAATCTTGAGGTATCAATAAATTATGTATGCACAGGCATACAATGGAATAGAAAGGATATCATTACTGATGATATATTTGCCTACTCAGTGGCTATTGATATTGTGACTGAAGATGATGATTTTGAGCCAAAATCCGTAGACGAATGTCGTCAAAGAAAGGATTGGCCAAAATGGAGAGATGCCATCCAAACAGAATTACAATCGCTTGAAAAGCGAGAGGTCTTTGGACCTGTTGTTCGTACACCAAAGAATGTAAGGCCTATTGGCTTCAAATGGGTGTTTGTACGAAAACGAAATGAGAGAAATGAAATCGTTAGATATAAGGCAAGGCTAGTAGCCCAAGGTTTCTCTCAAATTCAAGGAATTGATTATGATGAGACATACTCTCCTGCAGTCGATGCAACTACACTAAGATTCCTAATTGGCATGACAGTATTTGAAAAACTGCAAATGCGCCTTATGGATGTCGTGACCGCATACTTATATGGGTCACTAGATACAGACATATATATGAAAGTCCCAGAAGGACTAAAATTGCCTAAGGCTGAAAACAACGGACCTCGAGAAATGTTCTCAATAAAATTGAGAAGGTCGTTGTATGGGTTAAAACAATCAGGACGGATGTGGTATAACCGTCTGAGCGAATACCTTATGAAAAGAGGATATAAAAACGACACTGTTTGCCCATGTGTTTTTATCAAAAGGTCGAATGAGGGATTTGCTATTATCGCAGTCTATGTTGATGATTTAAACATAGTTGGAACTCCCTATGAGGTGGAAGATACTGCGAAATACTTGATGAAATAATTTGAGATGAAAGATTTGGGGAAAACAAAGCTTTGTCTTGGCTTACAAATTGAGCATCTAAAGGATGGAATATTTATCCATCAGTCCAACTATACTGAGAAAGTTTTAAAGAGATTTTATATGGACAAAGCTCATCCCCTGTCTTCTCCTATGGAAGTTCGTTCCCTCAATATTGAAAAGGATCAATTTCGCCCTCGAGAAGAGGACGAGGAGGTTCTAGGACCTGATATTCCATATTTAAGTGCAATCGGTGCACTAATGTACTTGACTAACAATATAAGACCAGATATTGCTTTTGCAGTAAACTTGTTATCCAGGTACAGCACTGCTCCTACAAGGAGGCATTGGAATGGGATCAAACATGTATTTCGCTACCTCCGCGGAACACATGATTTGGGGTTATTCTACCGCAACCAAAACAATGCAACTCTAGTCGGATATGCAGATGCAGGATACTTGTCCGACCCACACAAAGCCAAATCACAAAATGGCTATGTATTTACATATGGAGGCACAGCCATTTCATGGAGATCAACAAAGCAGACCGTAACTGCCACATCATCAAATCAAGCAGAATTAATCGCTTTGTATGAAGCTGGAAGAGAATGTGTGTCTCTACGATCAATTATTCAATTCATCCAAAAGGAAAGTGGAATGAAGCCGATCACTGACAATCCAACGATACTATATGAAGACAACTCAGCGTGCGTTGCTTAGATGAAGAAAGGCTACATCAGAGGAGACCGCACAAAGCACATATCTCCAAAATTCTTTTCTACTCGAGATCTCGAAGAAACCAGTGAAGCGGATATCCAACAAATTCGGTCGAATGACAACTTGGCCGACCTGTTCACGAAGTCTTTGATTCCTAAGAAATTTGGAGAACTAGTGCACAGGATTGGAATGTGTAAGCTCCGAGAGCTACGTTGAAGTCAGGGGGAGCATCATACGCGTTGCACTCTTTTTCCCTTCGACCAGGTTTTTTATCCCACTGGGTTTTTCCTGGCAAGGTTTTTAATGAGGCCGCATCAAAGCGTATAATGGGTTCAACAAGGCAACATACATTTGCGTCCCAAAGCAAGAACGAAGGTGAATATTCAAGGGGGAGTGTTATGAATGCACAATTACACATTGAGTTAGAAGATGTGCTTGTGAACACATTTATGATCATCTAGAAGATGCATAAGAAACACATGTGTATGACTAATTACCCTAGGTAGATAGGTGTGAATTATTCACCTCCTAATCTTGACTTTGTGGTAACTCTTGCCTAACTTTGATCCTATAAATAGAGGCATCACCCATTGTAAAACTTGCACCAACAAAGAGTAAGAATACAACCTATAAGGTGCTTACTCTTTCTCCCTCTCTTCTAATGTCATTATCATTCTAAAGTGGCTTTCTTAAGTAAAACTTCTTAAGTAAAGTTTCAATAATCTTCTTCTAAATCTTTATTATATAACAGTTACTAAGTTCTTTATTGAATTTTACTCAATCGTCACGTTGAACCGTTCCTACATTTTTGTGAAGACGGAGTGCCTAACAACAAAGAAAATCGTTATATCAATTAGTTTGACATTCTGAATTGAAGAAAAAAAATAAAGATAATCTACTATATTTAAAGTTGTTTTTTTAGAATTTTCATGTGAATTCTGGATTTCTTTTCCCATTTTAAACTAAAGTACTCATATTTTTATAATAAAATATTTTATATATTTTACAATTAAAATATAAGTGTTTTGTATTATCGATATATATGTCGAAGTCAAAATAATTTCTTTCTTATTTGTTTTATAATCAAAATATAAGTATTTTCATCTTATCCATATATTTTCACATCAAAACAATATATATGATCTTTATTTTATATCAATTTCATCTATATGTATTAAAACTAGATAGTTGCCCGTACCTTGTACGGGACACGATCGAAAACTTTTTGACGTATTGTTCAATTATATAGGAGTGTAAAATAATATTATTAAAAATTAGATATTGATATCGACTTTTTATCCGCAATCTTTACAATATTTTGTTAATCCAAAATAGTGATTTGATGTTAAGAATAAATTTAGATATGAATTTTATATAACATGAGTTAAATAAAAAAGTATAGATAAAATACTATCATTTTATTTCAAAATATATTTGATTAATTAAAAAAATCATATGTGATACGATATGAAATCTCAAGTGAAATATTTTATCAACATATATATTTTTATAATTAATATGATTTTTATATGATGATAGTCGATAGACATCAAAAATTAAGTTAATTATGACTTATTTAAATAAATGTTTTAGAAAAATAGACTTGTATCAATAGTAATATTTTTTGAAATAAAATGAATATTTTAATAGATCTTATAAAGCTATAATTAATTTAATAATTGTAGAGTTATAGATCAATATATTTATAAGTGAATATTATAACACAAATTTAGTTTATATATTTTTACGATGTGTTTTTAGATATATGTCGCCTAAATTATAAAGTTATGGGACAAAAAAATGAAAACAAATTGACAAAAAAATATGATGAATGTATATGATTATAAAATACAATAAAAAAATAATTCTGAGTGATAAATAAGTTCAAAAATTAATTATAATTTTGATTTACAAAAAATAATGTCTAAGTAAATAGTTGAAAAGGATAGAAATTATGCGAAAAAGATAGAAATTAGAAAAAGAAGAAGATGGATGATAGACAATTAATAAGAATAAGAAAAACTTTAAAATTATTTTTCTAAATTTTATTTTTTTAGATAGAGTTAGGCCTGGGTCTGGTTAACCTAACCGCCGGTTCCGAACCGGAACTGGCGGTTTAGGGTAAACCTAAACCCAAACCTTGGGGAACCCGGTTAGCCGGTTCCGGTCCGGTTCCGGTCTTGACCGGTTTCCTCCCGGTTTTGACCGGTGCCGGTTCCGGTCCGGTCCGGTCCCGTTTTTTTTTTTATTTTCTTGCGAGCCCGCGGGCGCGGCCCACATTTCGCAACCGCGGTTCTCATCCAGAAGGAAACCGCGGTCGCGGTATAGGCTACCGCGCCCGCGTTTTGACCGGTTAATGGTTAATAAAACTAAAAAAATATAATTTTTTATTTAAAAAAATATAATTTTTTAAAAAAAATGTAAACCGCTGGTTTTTACCCGGTTCCGGTTTGAACCGGCCAGTTCAAACCTCCGGTTCACCGGTTTGGCCTAGCCCCGAACCTTAACCTTAACCTTGCCCAGCCGGTTTGGTGGTTTAGGTTAAGGTTCCGGTTCGGTTCCGGTTTTGACCGCTCCGGTTCCGGTCCGGTTCAAACCGAACCGGACCCAGGTCTAGATAGAGTGAGGCCAGAATTAACCTGGAGGCTCGAAACTCCTCGACTTTATTATATAGTATAGATAATAATAATATTAAATTACAATCATTTTGTTTTAAATAGTATTATGTATAATACCAAATCAATTTGTGATTAGCATAACCTTATGTATAAAATAAAGTGTTATTATATTAATTATTTTCTTTATTTTTAGTCAAATTAGGTTATATATTATTTTAAACTCAATCTTAAAATTAAATCACGATATTGGATTAAAGAAATATAATCACGATTTCGGATAAAAATAATTGTCAATATGTAAATACTAACAATATTGTTATGTATTGTTTTATCAGTTATACGTAAAAACATTATCAATCGTATCTAGATCTATCAATCGGGTTTGGTCGTTCGGGTTCGGGTCAGGTCATCTCGGGTACGGGTTGAAATGGGTTCGCGTCGAGTCGTTGCGGGTTTTCGGGTTGAGTCGGATACACCGAACGGGTCAAGAGTATCAGTTTGTTTACCCAAATTTATACAAAATATTATTTAAATAATATAATATAATAATAAAATATTATTTTGAAATATTTTAATAATAATAAAATATAACATAATTCTCAATACAAGCTTTATATATTGTAATATAACTAAATTATAATAAATCGAGTCCGACCCAATGGGTTCGGGTTTTAATCGGGCGGGTTGAAACTGCGTCACGGCTCTAAATTTTCGAGTTAAAACCCAAAAATCTCAGGTTGGATCGGGTCGGGTTTGTGGGTCGTGTCAGCTTTTGACATGTCTAGTCGTATCCCATACAAGGTACGAGCTATCAACTAGTGACATATAATAGAAATACAACATATTTATTTATTCAATTAAAGAAAGACAACTTAATTTTATGTTATGACTTATTATGATCGATTAATCGATATACCATACAAATTTTCTTAAGCTATCGAAATAAAACTCAAAAACAGAGATTAGATTCGCGATCAGGTGAGAACGAAGATTAGGGTGTAAAATGCGAACAATTATTGGCCGTTGGATGGGAGGAAATTAACGTACAGGATTACACGCTGGTTCTATATGGGTTTTAAGTGGGAGGGGTATTTTCGTCTTTTTGCTTATTTGTACTGTTCATCCTCTTCCCCCTTGCGTGCGATCTGTGTGGAACTCCTGCTCTTCGTGCTTGATCCACAGATTCGATCTCCGGCTCCCTTTTCCAGCATAATTCAAGTGTTTTTCACTTGTATTTTCGTTTTCGACTCTTGTTCTATTGATTTTATGGATATAGGTAAACGATTTTGGGGTTTTTGAAATTGATCCGTTCATAGCCCTTGTTCGTTTTCAGTTTTAGGTTTTCCTTGATTAAATTAAGTAAGAACTTGTGCTTTTGAGATAAGATTTGGGTGTATGATTGAAGTTTACATGAGTTCATTGCATTCTAATGTGATTTTTGTAGTTTTTCGATTGAACCTAGAAGCTGATTAGGTACGTTTGCCTTATTGCCTACCATGTGTTCGACAAAATGCCTCAACCAATGTGCCTTAATTTGCATGAACCGTCCAATTGCTTTGAATGAACCATTACTTGAAAGTGTATGAACCATACCGACACTCTTTGTGAACCAGAAAATAAACAAAGCTGATTAGGTACGTTTGCCTTAATTTGCATGAACCGTCCAATTGCTTTAAATGAACCATTACTTGAAAGTTTATGAACCATACCGATACTCTTTGTGAACCAAAAGAATACCCGTATTTGCCCATTTGTACTACTCATTATGTGTGTTTTCATGTTGCTTCACTCATAGCTTTTACGTTTCTTTTGTAGGTTGTTCATCAAGTTCCGGCCATCCTAACATTTCTCATTCGGATGGTGATGCTAGTACCGATGGACTTTCATTGAATGACAATGATGCAAGTACTATAAGTGGAGCCCCATTGGGTGATGATGGCAACAATAGTGATGCCTACATTCTCCACTTATCGCAAGATTGTTCATATTTCATTCCTTCTTGTCCGGATGAGTATAAACCATATGAAGGTCAACATTTTATCATTTTGGATGAGGGCATATCCTTTTACACACGGTATGCTTCTATTTGTGGTTTTGATGTCCGTCATGGTGGTTCTCGTACGGATTCGGCTGATAAGACTACCCTTCACAAGTATATGCTGTGTAATCGTCAAGGGTTCAAGGACGGGAAAAACAACACGGGCAAACGTAAAAGAGCATCGAACAGAGTTGGATGTGATGCGCAGATTCTGTTTAAATTTTCGCGTTTTGTCATACATGAACCAAGTGATTCACATTCATGAACCATCGCGTAGAAGATAATGAACCCTATACTTCTCTTTTTTAAGTAGCTGTTATGTGTTTTTGAGGATTAAGCCGTCTTATATGCAGTTTCACATTAAATGAACCGAATGACTAAAGTTCATGAACCGACAAGTTGAACCCTATGAACCAAACACTTGTCGTTTATGAACCGATTGATACTTCATGAGAATTGAACGCACCTTTCGTTTTATACACCAATTCATTAAGTTTCATGAACCAACAAGTTAAACACAATGAACCAAACACATTTTCGATTACAAACGTTTTGCATTTTGTCATACATGAGCATTTTGTCATTCATGAACCAAGTGATTCAAATTCATGAACCGAGTGATTCAAATTTGTGAACCGAAAAATAAAACTTCATAAACCTACATACAATTGAACCCTACTCTTTTCTGTTACATGATTTACACATTTTCTTTTACATGATTTAAACTTCATGAACCTACATACAATTGAACCTACATCCACTTGATTATTTGCCTCTTGGTGATCTTCTTCTTCTTCTTCTTCGCTTTCAGTTACTTCCAACTCCAAGCTACCGGTCAATGGAGTTGAAAGCTTGAGCATTTTCTTGAGGCGAGGACTTTGGCGTGTCTGGCCAACATCCTTTCTTTTTTTCAAGCCTGTCATATGCAAAAGCAAGGTTTAATGAGATTTTCATGAACCTAAGAGTGCATACTCATGAACCCCTAAGTATAAGGTTATGAACTGTAATAAGATGATGCAACAAAGTTTTCATGAACAAAGTTATCATCAAAGCCAATGAACTTAATGGAAACGAGCATGAACTGTCACATAATAAACTCATCAAGTGCATTATACGCAAAAGAATTGGAAACTAGTGATTAAGGTTTAGTAAGTTTTTTTTCATGAACCTAAACATGCATGACCATGAACCCCGAAGTATAAAATTATGAACTGGGATAAGATGATGCACCAAACTTTTCATGAACCATGAAATCAAGTTTTTCATGAACCATATCAACAAAGCCTATGAACCTAATGAAAAACGAGCATGAACCCAAAGTAAATATATGATTTCATTCACCTTTTTTCGCAGGAGATTGAACTTTTTTTTGCCGATCATCTTGTGCCATTTTGCTTTGAACTTCTCTCGTTCGACAATCTTCTTCTGTACTGGATTCTTGTAGTGCACCTATCAAAACAGCCAAACCAAACACTTACGGAGAGGGAAGAAAAACTCAAACTAGCATGAACCAAACAGCCACACCACAAAGTTCAAGAATTACCAATCCGTTAATCTGCTTCAGAGGAACAACATTTAACATTTAGCTTAGATAAAGCAAATTGCACATGTAGATCAATAATTTCTCAAAGATAAAGCAAATTGCACATGTAGATCAATAATTTGTCAATAAGGTTGATCCCATGGACCTTTTAGATATCTAAAATTAGAAAAGAATACTTTCTTATACACTTTAGTACAGTAGCAACAAGCACAACAAATTTTGCAATACAAGAAACAGTCAAATTAAAGTTGAACCACTGTTTCCTCTACCCCACCCCTTGCCCCCACATCCGAAAGCCGAAAGTGCTCCCGAATCATTTGAAAAAGGCTAAACCATGAGATGACGAATATATGACATCGAAATCGGATTCGAGTTCCGATCACTTCACTACAACTAAATACGAATCAAAATTCAAAGGGGAAAGTAACTGAAAACAAAGAAGAGATCATTGAGATGGAGATCTGTAGAGCCATACAATTGAAATCAGCCAAGCTTCACCAAAATCGAAAATCAGCCAGACATACAATCGAAATCAGTAGCACATTTCAACAGACAAAAACCAGACAAAGCTCTATTGTGCTCTATTGTGCACATTTCAACAGATCAGTAGCACATACAATCGAAATCAGCCAGACAAAGCTCTATTGAACGCTGACAAGGCTTGAATTCATACAAAATCGCAAAAACCATTTCAATCCATCACCAGGCTTCGAAATCCAAACACAAACCTAATTTCGCCATGGTAGAGACGGACGGACAGATTTGGCAGAGACGGAGGGACCTCGGGACGGAGGGAGAAGCTCGCGGAGGAGCTCGCGTCGGAGGGAGAAGCTCGCGTCGGAGGGAGAAGCTCGCGGAGGAGCTCGCGTCGGAGGGAGCTCGCGACGGAGGTGCGAGCGACGGTGGGAGCGAGCGTCGGCGGAGCTCGCGACGGCGGGAGCGAGCGACGGCGGGGGGAGCGACGGCGGGGGGAGCGACGGCGGAGAATCGCCGGCAAAATCGCAGAATGAGAGATTGTGAGATCGGGTGAGAGGGATTGTGAGAATGAGAGATTTGAGTGGGGATTAGGGTTTTGTTCACGAGGGGCGTTTTTGTCCTTCTCGGTCAAAATCCGTTTATTTACAAAAATACCACCGTATGTATCCTTTTCCTTATTTTCTTATTTAATAAGAAACAATCTCTACCGTTAGATACACTCTAAGGGTTGTTTATACCCGAACCAAACTCACAGAGATTATATGTGTATTGTAATATATATTTTTATCCACAACTACAACAAATTGTATTTACTGGATAAATGCATTTTAAATTTAAAATACATTTCGATGTAGAGAATTGATCATGTAAGAAAGAAATTTAAAGAGAGAAATGGGCATGTACATCGATATACTATAGACCGAGATCATATGTGTATAGAGGTGTCAAACAGGTCGGGTCGGGTGGATCCGGGTTCGGTCTTTTCGGGTTCGGGTTGAGTGCGGGTTCAGGTCAATCGGGTTACAGGTCAAGCCGGGTCGGGTCTTGGCAGGTTATCGTGCGGGTTCGGGTCGACCTAACAGGTCAAGAATTTGAATTTATAATGATTATTAAAATAATATTATGATTAAATAATAATATTTAATAATAAAATATTATTATTAATAGATTTTTATAAAAATATTTTATTTATAATATGTTTTATAATAAAATATATTATAATATTTGCATTATAATATATTTATTCTACATATATATAATATATCGGGTCGGTCGGGTCGGTCTCGGGTTTCAACCCAATCGGGTTCGGGTTAATCGGGTTCGGTTTTTTTCTTTGCTCGCTACTATTCGGGCTGGGTTTCAATCCAAAAAATTTCGATCGATTCGGGTCGATTTTTCGGGTCGGGTCAGGTTTTGACAGCTCTATATGTGTACAATTATTTATTTACTTCTAAGCATGCAAAATGTATTAAATGACTCTGGCATTTTTACTTATTTTGATTGACTTTTTAAATAACATGATTGTGTATTTTCAATTAACATGAATGTACATCTCTATATCGCATTGTGTAATTTTATCATGTGAGTGTGTAAATGAGTATGCAAAATATGACGAACATGATTATGTTTTTTTACTTAACATGAATGTGTTTTGTTCAGATAATAAGGTTGTGCCTTTCTAAATAACATAATTATACATATTCTTTTATTTCATTGTATGTGATTTTTTTTCATATATACTATCAACATTTGCAACAAGTTCCCTATATGCACTGATATTTGTAATTTAAGAAAACTTAAGTTTTTTTTTCATCAATAAAATTCTATGTACCATTCTACAATAGGGACGGAGGAAAAGGAAATAGTTTTTCTAAATCTTGGGGAATTCTCAAAATACGTGCATTTAACAAAAAAGACAAAATGGTCATTTTAAGATTTATTGGGAAATTAAACGGAAAACTGAGATTGGGTGCTAAAGAGGTAATAGTGTATCTTGTGAAAGTTTGTGAAGGTGGTTCGCGGTAATTAGCCATTGAAAGGGTGGTTTCCGGTACACAACCCTTTATTTATTTATATTAAGGATGTGGTTTTTTTTAAAGTAATTGGATTTTTAAGACAAAATTTTCAAATTAAACCAAATCCGATGCATATATGTCCAAAATCCGTAACTTGTATGTTATAAATGGAAAAAAGAAATTTTGGAAAAATTTTGAAAATAGATTTATTTTATTTATATTTGTTTGAAAAAATAATATATTTTAAGAGAATAAATAATTATTTCCAATTTGAAAATATAAAAGTAGCGGTGTTCAACGGCCGGGTTGGGTCAGGTTGACCCACGACTCACAAAAAATTACAAAGTGACCCACAACCCGGCCTGTGAGTTTGCGGGTTTTGCGGGTTGACCCGTTGGCCCATTTGACTTGGTCAAAACGGTGTGTTATATGCAATACAAAAATAAATTGTGGATCCATCCAAATACGGTGAATTTTTTAAAAATATATATCAATACTATTAAAATTATTAAAAATATATATTTTCTTAAAAATACATCTTAATAATAAAAAAACAATATATATTAGTATTAAAATATATAATTTTTCTTCAAAATACATTTTAATACTAATAAAACAATAAAAATATATAAATTTTTAAATATAACGGGTCGTGGGTCGACTCGCAAACCCACCTGGGTTTAACCCGACCCGACCCGCGACCCGCAAACTCAAAAAAAAATCTACCCGCGGTCGTGCAGGTTGCGGGCGACCCACCCCATTGAACATCCTTAAAAGGACGAATTTGGGTAAGTGGGCTGTTTGGTGACATTAATGAGGTAAATAGGCCATGCGATGAAATAATGAGGTAAATAGGCTTTTTTGGTGACAACTACAAAAACATGCCATTGTGACATCACAAGTGGCAGAACATGACGTCATCACACCCAAACTTGTCACCACCAAACATGTTAACCTATATGAACTTGTCACCGCGTAGAGAAAATCCCCCTCCCCCCACGTACAAAAACCCCCCATACAAAACTTTGTCATCGCGTTTACAACTTGTCACCTCTCAAACTAGTATCACCAATATTGCACTCTAATTTGTTCATCACGTACAAAACCTTGTCACTTTACCTAGAACCACCCCAAAATTGCACTCAAACTTGTCATCAAAATTTATTAGTAAGCCTATGTGGGATTCGAACCCACATTATCGTAAGCTAGGCACGTTGCTCTACCATTTGAGCTAATAAACTATGATTAAAAGTAATTATATATAAAAATTTAGCATCACCTAGCAATCGTAGTTGTCATCGGTTGTGAAGGATTGCCGCATTGTACAAAAAAAAACGTCACCAAGAACAAAATGTGGTGACATGTTATCACCAAATAGAAAAACCTAGATCGCGTATAGATTTTGTCACCGCATAAAAAACTTGGTTACATTCAACATGCCACCGCGTACAAATTTTGTCACCAAACTGAAAACTTGTCATCACGTACAGATTTGACTCCAGATTTTGTTTACAAAACATAAAACCCTATTGCGCACAAACTTTGGTGACAGACACAGAAAACCCTAGATCACGTACAGATCTTGTCACCGCAAAGAAAACTTTTTTACCAAACTAAAAACTTGTCATCGTGTACAGATTTTGACTTTAGATCTTAAATAATCATAGATCTTGATCTAAGATTGTCACCACGTATAGCTTTAGATCTAGATCTATCATTTTTCTAGATCTAGATCTAGATTTAGGTTTTTTTTAGGATTTTTGTCATTGGTTTTTGTAGATCTAGATATAAAAAAACTGTAGATCTATAACAGAATCGTAGATCTAGATCTAAAATTTCAAAAAACCCTAGATCTAGAAAATCTAAAAGAAACTAGATCTAGATCTAGAGATATACACACCTTGAACCACCTCGTCGCCCTCGTCGGCCGCCCCGTCGCCCTCGTCGGCCGCCCCGTCGCCCTCGTCGGCTGCCCCGTCGCCCTCGTCGGCTGCCCCGTCGCCCTCGTCGGCTGCCCCATCATCGCCCTCATTGTCGATATTAATGGATGAAGAGGAAAGAGGGAGAGGGAGATATGAGAAGAGGGAGGGGAAGAGGAAAGAGGGAGAGAGAGAGATGAGGAGAGAGGATGAAGGTTTAGAGAGAGAAAAAAATGGAAGGAGGAGAGAGAAATGGTGGGTTGGGGGGCTTTTTATACCGTCATCATAGCCTAGTTTGTTCACAATTTTCAAAGGGAGCCCATTTACTACATTTTTACACCAAAATTGTCTCCTCCACCCCATTCCCTCATATAAAAGAGATGTTTTTAAAAGATACTAGCGTGATTTCCCCATTCCCTCATAAAAAAAATAGAGAAATTTGCACTAAACCACCCGTTAAATAGGCGAATTTACACTTAACCACCCGTTATACAAAAATTTGTTTTAAACCACCCAAAACTTCAATTCCGTTAACAATCAACCCCCCCCCCCCGGCCTTTTTCCGTCAAAAATTCTGTTAAATACTACAAATTTACCATTTTACCCTCCTAATTTTTCTGAAAATGACATTTAGGCCCCTCATTCTATTCATATCTTCTTCATAACAAGATTCAATTCAAATGCCCAAAAATTCACATTGAATTACACATTTGGTACAAAGTTACCATTGAATTCACATTGAATTACACATTTAACATGATCATATAGGATCAATTAAATGCACAAAAATTCACCTTTGGTACAAATCCATAAAAGAATCATAAATTTCATTCCAAACTCATATACCAGTGAAATTCATATTGAATTACACATCGATCCAAACAGCTTAATCATCACAAATTCACATTGAATTACACAAGAAAAAAAAAGAGAATTTACACCTCATCTCAAACCCAAATTAATCAATGAACGAACACCACCACCGAAACCTTAATTCGTCAAAACACTATGCAACCAATTCGAAATCCGTAAACAGAAAAGAAGGAATCAAAACCGGAGATGGCAGGCGATGAACAGTGAATCGGATGTGCACGATCGGACCGCCGAGGGCGTGGAAGGGCATCTGGAGGCAATTCGCATCGACAATTGGATCTGGGGCGGCAAGACCAGATCTGGAGGCTACGAACCCAGATCCGATGGCGGCGAGCCCAGATCTAGCGATTGGCGTCGCTTACGAGGCTCGGAGTGGCTGGGAAAGGACGGATCTAAGGTTGCAAGATCCCGACTCTGCCCTCAATCCGCAGGGCCAGATCCCGACATGGCCGGAACCTCAATCGGGCGTAGACGAGACTCTCGAAGGAATCGGGGGCAAGCGCTTTGACGGGGATTCTATCGGAGGTCTCGATCTCGAGGTTCTTGACGACGGTGCAGGAGTGGCCGATCAATCCGCCGTCAAAGGAAACCGGACAAAGGAGGCGGAAGGACCCAATTTGACCACTCCTAAATCCCCCCCAAAATCAAACCCTAGAATTCACAGATTGAATTTGGGGGCAATTTAATTTGTGAAAAATTGAATTTTGGTTTAAGTTTTGGTGAAAAAAAACAACCCAAAACGGTTAGTATGGATTTGTTTTAAAAAAATACCCCAAACTGGTTGGTTTTCATGTAATAAATTTAAATAGCGGAGGGCAAATGAGTAAATTTACACGATATAACGGAAAATTTGACGGAATCGGCCAACGGGTGGCTATTTGTTAACGGAATTGAAGTTTTGGGTGGTTTAAAACAAATTTTTGTATAACGGGTGGTTAAGTGTAAATTCGCCTATTTAACGGGTGGTTTAGTTTAAATTTTTCTAAAAAATAATTATCATTTGTTCAATTATCATTTGCATTTTTATAAAAAATAAATACTAGCGTGATGAGAACATTTTTATCTTTTTTCTATTTTAATTATCATTTGTTTAGTTTATAGAAAATAATTGTGAAACATTCTTAAGTTTTAATAAAACAGTTTGGTATTTTTGCATGAATATTGTATTTTGTAATGTTAGAAATTTATTATTGTTTTATCGTTTCAACCAATATTATTATATAATAGATATAATATATTTTATAAGTTAAGACAAATATAAAGATTTTTATTTTTTCGGCCATCGATGAAAATTTCTAATTTATTTTATATGTCATCATTTTAGTTTTCAATTACTATCTAACAAATTTAGTATGAAAATTGTCATACTATATGAATGCATATGTATATATATGAAATTTCTCCAACTTGTTTTTATACTTGCATTATTGTTAGTCTTAATTTATCATCTAATTTATAATGATGATCAAGTATAATAAATATCAGGATTACAAATTAATAGTATCTAACATACTTGTATGACATACTTTAGGGACCTATAATAACAAAATATCTTATTATAATACTATATAATAAGAATAAAAAGATATATACTAAAAATGAATATAAATAACTAGTCAATGTGTATTCTTAATATATATAGTGATAGATGGAAAAAAATATTATAAATTGGCCTTATTTTATTATTGGTAAAATAACTTTAGATCATTTTAAGACATTAATTAAGATTTTCTATAGTAGAAAAAAAAGAATCAAAAAATTTATTATTGTTATCTGTTTCAAAACATTGTTGTCATAGAGTTTTGAATCTTAGACTTATGGGTTATTGGGTAATACCACTACCACTAAGCTAATGATGTTTCTTGGATTTTAATTTTCATAATGATGATTATATAGATAGGATAGCAACCAACACTAAATGGAGCATTTAATGAGGACACCACTTAACTTTTATATATATATAGATTATCATAATAAGAAGTAGAATATTCGCTATTTTCGATTAAAAAAAATAGCAATAATATTTTGAGGAAAAAATATAGAGTTTTCTGGAAACAGATTTAATCCAGAAGATTTTTACCCCATCTTGCCCTAATATTAATTCCAATCAACTCAGCTAAAGCTTGTTAAGGTGAGGTGAACGTATTAATTGTTTAAAAATTTTCCTTTTAAAATTTAAATTTTGGATAAGATCTCTTCCCTTGAAGTAATGACACCTCATCTTGTGATCCACTTGAATCGGTAAGCAACCAGGTGTATAAATAGAGGAGAATTTCTCATTGCAATCTCATCCAGCTTAATATTAGGTGTCGTTGATCAAGAAAACCAGGAGAAAAATTAGGTGTCGATCCTGAAGTTTCTGATCTTGGCGAGCGGAGGAGAGAATTGATCAGCATTCAGCAATGGTGGGACAGGGACTTGCGAAGATAGCAACGGGGACGGGAGAAGGCGGGGAGAAGAAGGCGGTGAACGGGATATGCCACGACGACAGCTCGGCGCCGGTGAAGGCGAACACCCTGGAGGAGCTCCACTCGCTGCAGAAGAAGAGGTCATCGGCCCCGGCCACCCCGGTCGCCCCCGTGAGCGCCACCGCCACCGCCTTTGAGCTCATTTCCCAGCAGGATCGCCAGACCCTGCAGCTCCAGTCCATCAGGTTCATCACTAGCTAGCGTTTCATTTCATGATGTGCATTGTCATTTTTTTTGTTCGAAGGAGAGACGGTACTCTCCGGATACTCTCCGGATATGCATTGTCATTAGTCCTTCTGATTATGCGCGCATGTATTAATGTATATGGAGATTAATGAATGGATGTATTGGGTACGTACGTGGCATGGACAGTGCCTCATTGGCGTCTCTGACGAGAGAAACAGGGCCCAAGGTGGTGAAGGGCGACCCTGCCCGGAAGGCGAGTGGGCCAAGTCGTCCCGAGGCTCATCCCCAGCATCATCATCCGGCGGCCCCTGCGGCCATCAATGCCAGCGACAGCGCTCTCAAATTCACTCACGTTCTCTACAATCTCTCCCCTGCTGGTACCCCTACCGCCCAATTAATCGATCGCCCCGGTTTTTTTGTATATCTATCATTTGTGAATCAACTAATTTGAGGGGGGTGCGCGCGCAGAGTTGTACGAGCAAGCGGTCAGATACGAGAAGGGGTCGTTCATAACATCAACGGGGGCACTCGCGACCCTATCCGGAGCCAAGACGGGTCGATCCCCCCGGGACAAACGTGTTGTCAAAGACGACACCACCAAGGATGAACTTTGGTGGGGAAAGTATGTCATCACTGTCACCCGCTCCTATCCTCAAATTTCGCTTAATTGCTTCTAATTAATTAAATTTTCCCTCAATTCATTTATTTTATTTCTTTCTAATCCTCATACGACTGTACAGACTCCCTATATAATATAACATAGTTAATGAATTTGACTTGGATATACACACTATAATGATGATGGATTGGATAATTAACAAGTTGATTACCATACCATCTACATCGCCCTCAAAATTGACTTGGCCATTGCATTGATTGTCCGATCCGTACGTCTTCCTCTTGGCTTGGAATATATTGCAATTAATCTAGCTAGTACATGCATCATGCTCCATATATTTACTGTGTTTAACGTACAATTGATCGATTCTCATAATATTCAATAATATGTAGGGGATCTCCAAATATTGAAATGGATGAACATACGTTTCTTATTAACCGAGAAAGGGCCGTTGATTACTTGAATTCCTTAGAGAAGGTACGTACGCCTTACTTTAATGTGAATAATATTGTCAGTTACGTCTAATTTTCTATTTTTCCTTACACTATACACTATGAAATGAGCTTATCCCAAGTCAATTATACTGTATAGTATTTAAAAAGAAAAATGATTCAAGATAATCATAAATATCAACTTTCAAACAAAATAATCCAAACTTTGAAGATCACAAAGTTTTTCGGTGGAATCCATGATTTGATGATCAGGAATATTTTAAACAAATGTAAAATACTACTGTTATGTCCGATTTCCTATCGTTACACCGTCAATTCCATCGGAAAACTCGTCGAAAATGATTCCGAATCATTTTTGATTAAATTGCGATAGTTTGTATCATTGATAGTGATTTTCAAATTTCGTATTATTTTTTTGTTGAAAGTTAATACCTGTGTTGTACGCCATGATTTTGAGTGTTTTTCCTATATTTAAAATAGTAGTAACTTGTGCCGGTGGCATATGATTAGCTGGCCTTATCATCTCTTCACGTCCATCTCGATGGAACCGTACATTGACCATTTATGAGAGAAGTTTATAGTATTACGTATAAATTAATGAGGGGCACTCGATCAGTATTTTAGGTAACGATCGAAAATTAATGAAAACTGTGTGTGTATGACGGCAGGTATACGTGAATGATCAATTCCTGAATTGGGATCCAGAGAACCGAATCAAAGTCAGAATTGTTTCGGCTAGAGCCTACCATTCCTTGTTCATGCACAACATGTAAGTAAAGTACACTCCTATATACTGTATATGTAAAAACTAGCTAGGGTATATAGTAATAGCATGATCGAGTTGATTTACGTACGTACGCGGCTTGCAGGTGCATCCGACCTACAGCCGAAGAGCTAGAGAAGTTCGGAAAACCCGATTTTACGATATACAACGCCGGACAATTCCCGTGCAACCGTTACACGCATTACATGACGTCGTCGACGAGCATAGACATAAACCTGGGGAGGAAGGAAATGGTGATCCTGGGGACGCAGTACGCCGGGGAGATGAAGAAAGGGCTGTTCAGCGTGATGCACTATCTGATGCCGAAGCGGAACATCCTGTCCCTCCATTCGGGGTGCAACATGGGCAAGCAAGGGGACGTCGCCCTCTTCTTCGGCCTCTCTGGCACCGGAAAGACCACCCTGTCCACAGACCACAACCGGTACTTGATCGGAGACGACGAGCATTGCTGGACTCAAACCGGGGTCTCCAACATCGAAGGCGGCTGCTATGCCAAATGCATCGACCTCTCCGGAGACAAGGAGCCTGATATCTTCAATGCTATCAAGTTTGGAACTGGTGCGTACCTAACTGCTCCATCGCTTATGCGTACAGGTCGGTCGGTGATTCCATATATTAACCCTTGGTTTTTTGGATGTATTAACTGCAGTTCTTGAGAACGTTGTATTTGATGAGCACACGAGGGAAGTGGACTACACCGATAAGTCTGTCACAGGTAAAATTAATTAACCATCCCTATATATTATATGCATACAGAGGCAGCATACGTACATGTATAGCTACATATAGCTAGTAGCAAACTAGTACTGAAATGAACAATTGGTGGTTGATTGGATGCAGAGAACACGAGGGCGGCGTATCCGATAGAGTACATCCCTAACGCAAAGATACCGTGCTACGGGCCACACCCGAAGAATGTGATCCTGCTAGCGTGCGACGCATTTGGGGTGCTGCCTCCTGTGAGCAAGCTCAACCTGGCGCAGACCATGTACCATTTCATCAGTGGCTACACTGCAGTGGTACGCACCTACCGTATTCCTCAAATTCACTTGTATTATTATACTTGCAGTACGAGTTAATCAATTAAACAATATATATGTATATAGAATTGATGGATGGAATTTTGGATCAGATGGCTGGGACTGTGGATGGGATCAAGGAGCCGACGGCGACCTTCTCAGCGTGCTTTGGAGCGGCATTCATAATGATGCATCCTACTAGATACGCCGCAATGCTTGCAGAAAAGATGCAAACTCATGGCGCCACTGCCTGGCTAGTCAATACTGGATGGTCTGGTGGAAGGTACCCTCCATATTTTAACTTACAACTACAGTCATACTCATACATTCATGGGAATAACTCTGGATCGGAGTTCGTTCTAGCTAGGCTAGTTTGGATTAACTAATTGGCTGACCTTTTGCATTCAGCTATGGATCCGGGAAACGCATTAAGCTGCAGTACACAAGGAAGATCATAGACGCCATTCATTCGGGGAGCTTGTTGAACGCCAAATACTGCACAACCCCTGTGTTTGGTCTTGAAATCCCAACTGAGGTTGACGGCGTTCCTTCAGAGATCCTTGATCCAATCAACACGGTATGTAGCTTCTTCTTAGATGAATACATACATACATATATGTACCTAATGTCATATATATATTTGAATCTTACAGTGGTCGGATAAGAAAGCTTACCAGAGCACACTCATCAAGCTGGCTGGCTTGTTCAAGAACAACTTTGAGATATATGTGGACCACAAGATCGGCCAAGACAACCAACTCACCCACGAAATATTAGCAGCAGGTCCTGCCTTATAAGTTCAATTCAATTCATCAACCAAGGTCTTAGCCATCTCTCGGCCATCATCCGGTTGCTCTCTAGATGCTTCGTCACTCATACTTCCCGCAAAAATAAGCGCACAATGCACTTCATCACTTGGCACTCCGGCCCCATACGTGCACTCATTCGCCTTTATATATTGTTCATTTATTTCTCCAGCTCTGAAGCAAGCTAGGTAGGCTCAGCCATACCCACAGATTGTGAACATCACAGTTTTGTTTGTATGTTTGTTAGGCCTACTGTGACAAAACATTTCAACAAAATTTAGTCGACTTCCGATCTCAAACATCCCTTCATCTTATATCATATCTACGTGTTTTGCCTTTCTCCATCATTATTTAATTCATTTGTGGTCTTTTGTCACGCATACGCATATGCATTGGATCCAGTTTTGATTGATTTCCTTGGTTCGTCATATAATTTTATGGACGGAAATACTAACTTGACCTGACCTGAGAAACCCACCTAATTCGACCCAACCGACTCCGAACCTGATCCAACATCTGAAAAGAAGGGAACGTGTTTATATCCAAAACTTTTCTGAACCGAATTAACTAGATTGACCCAAACATGAAATTAACCCGAAATTTCTAACTTGACTGACTGCAAACTCAGCACAAAACCTCAAAAGAATGCAAAAAGTTTGCGCCCAAGACTTTTCTAAAATGAATTGGTTTTTCCCGATTTAGAACCAGTTTACCCGAACCCCAAATTTCTTACCGAACTGACTTCGAACTCGAACCAACACCCGAAAAGAAGGGGAAAAGTGTAACTAAGAGAAAAAGTCAAAATTTTGTTATTTTGTGAAGGGCATTTCGCCGTATAAGAGTTTTTTTTTTTTTTTTTTTTTTTGAAAAGGTAACGATTAGGAGGACCCCCTAAGGGGGTCGTCCTAGAGCATCCCGACGGATGAGAGTAGATAACTCTAAGTGATTCAATATGTGATCGATAGGGAGATTGTGGCCCAGCTTTGCCATTTTATTAGCCACAGAATTAAGATCCCTACCCACATGTGACACGCGAAATGACTCAAACGTTCGGGTCATAACCAAGACGTCTGAGATCAACATGTCAATTTCCCAAGGGGATTGACAAGTTCCTTGGGTCGCTCTGGATGACTGTTAGGTTGTCACCCTCAATTACTATTTTTTTAAATTCTTTTTGTTTTGCTGCTACAAGTCCTTCTCTTAAGGCTCGAGCCTCAGTTTGTATAACAGAACTAGATCGAGTTGAAATGACGTCACCATTGTGATCCCGAATTATAAAGCATGTAGACGCAGAGTTATTTTGCAAGATTGATCCGTCAAAGTTGATTTTGACCCATCCTTGTTCTGGTTTTTCCCAACATTTTGATTTTTGTTTCCTTCTACTTTTTGTTTTTACCTTGTTTTCTTTTTCCTCCTCGTCCTCGGTCCACACTTTAGTCTTGGTCCATAAATAAATTTGGGATTGGATATACTTCTCTAGGTCATGGATAAAGCTATTTGGTTCATTTTAAAAGGCTAATTTGTTTCTTTGTTGTCATATGCACCACCAACACACAGCTAGTTCGGAAAATTGTTTCTCTTGTAACAATTGTTGTAGCTCAGTTAAGATACTTGAGGGGTTCTTATTGGTTGTATCTATTGTATCGATTAGGTTTGTAGTGTTTGGGTTAATTTTGTGTAGAGTTTGTTTAGTGTGGGGGCAATAAATCATCAAGTGAAATGTGTCTTCAAATGTGTTGTGACACATCAAACAACCTAGAGGGGTTGATATGTGTTGTTCTCTTAATCGTTCTTTTGTTGGAAGGCCATTTTTATCAATTTTCCATAAAAAATGTTTTACTTTGGGAAATGTATCTAATTTCCAAATCCATTTGTTAGTGCTTGGGTTAAATGTATTAATTTTAATTATCAGTTCTACCACTGATGATGTTGAGAACCATCAATTTTTGCTCGGGGCCCAGTATACTATGTCTCAAACTGTTGACATTGGAATAAGTATTTCTTGCACTCGGTCGACAATGTTCTATGGGAGGATAGTTGTCATTTTGTGGGTTATCCATTGTTTGTCCGAGTTAATGAATTCACTTACACTCATTTGTTTATCGCATTGATCTTGGTCTATTGCATAGTTGAAGAGTGGTTCATTAAAAGCCCATTTATCGGTCCAGAACTTAATAGTTTTTCCATCCTCCACTTGCCAAATTAGTCCTTCTTCAAATTCCGAGCGTAAGCTCATTAGCTTGCTCCATTACCACGAGGTGCTCGACTTTTTCTTGTATGATAGGAGGAATTCATTCTTCAGATATTTTTCATTCATAAGGTAAACCAAAATATTAGAAGGTTCTGCAATGAGTTTCCATAACAATTTCATTTGCAAAGCTTTGTTCTTATGTTCAGTTTTCTTAATACCTAGTCCCCCATGAGACTTCGGCTTACAAATTTTATCCCACTCTATAAGGGGTTCGTAGTTTGGGTCCTTCTTCCAAAGGAAACATCGATTAATCTGGTCTAAGTTATCGTGTATGTATGTGGGGAGCAAGAAGCTTTGCATGATATAGTTTGGTTTAGCGGCGAGGTTTGATCGGATGAGTGTGTCTCGTCCCTCTTGTGATAATGCATTTGCTTTCCATTTGGCCAGTTGAGTCTTGAATTTTCCTATTGTTTCTGTAAATGTCTCCCGATTCACACATCCATTCATAATCGGACAGCCGAGGTACTTTTCTAAATTAGTCATTGTTGTTATGTTTAGCACCTGCTGTATTCTCTGTTTATGTTGGTTATCCACATTTTTCGAGGATTGAAATGCTGACTTATGATAATTAACTTTTTGTCCGGAAATTGCACAATATTCTTCTATTGTTTGCTTTACTGTCACACAAGCACTTTGTGTTGCTTTGGCGAAAATTATTATGTCATCGGAAAATGCTAGAAATGGAATTTTTGTACTTGCTCTGGTTAGTGGAAATCCGAATGAGTTTCTTGTGGTGTTACTAATGTTTTGTAATTGTCTTGCAAACACTTCCATGCTTAAAATATAAAGGTAAGGAGAAAGTGGGCCGCCTTGTCTTTGTCCTCTCTCAGGTAGGGATGGTTCCATCGGTCCATTGTTAACTAACATTGAGAATAAGACCGTCGTAACACATTGTTTGATCCAATTTATGAATATGTCAAAAAAACCAAACTTTTTCATCACTGTAAATAAGAAGTCCCAATCGACCCTGTCGTAGGCCTTTTCCATGTCTAATTTGATTACAGTCCAACCTTCTTTTCCTTTTTTCCTCGAAACGAGTGAAAAATTTCATGGGCAATGAGTACGTTGTCCTGAATGGAGCGGTTGGCTACAAAGGCACCTTGAAGTGGGTGGGTTATTTTCCACATGACTATCTTAAGCCGTTCAGTTATAATTTTTGCGATAACTTTGTAGATGGTGGAACATAGACTTATAGGTCTATAGTGGTTTGTAGATTCCGGATTCTCTCTTTTAGATAACAGGGGTATAAATGTGTGGTTGATCTGTTTCAACAATTTGCTAGAATGAAAAAAACTCTTTATAACTTTTATGACTATTGGGCCTACAATGTCCCAATATTTTTTTATAGAATCCGGATGACATTCCATCAGGACCTGGAGATTTATCAGATCCAATACTCATGATGACGTTTTTAATTTCCTCATTTGATACTTGTTTGGTTAAGATCTCATTCTCCTCCATTGATATTTCGTTAGTGATTAATTCCAAATAATTTTGTAGTAGTGTGTGATTAATTGGCTCTTTCTTATATCTTTCCTTAAAGTCTTTTCTTATTTCCTTACGAATGTTGATTTCCCCTGTAATTTGTGTTCCTTCAGTTGTACGAATTGTTTTAATTATTTTCCTATTTCGTCTGCCATTTGCTACTTTGTGAAAATACCCGGTGTTGGTACTACTAGTTTCACATGTTTAATTTTCGCTCTTTGTTTCTAGTAGGTTTTTTGGAAGTTGAGAATACTTTCTTTTTATTGATCATTCTCAATTGTTTTTGAATAATCCTCTGACTTGGTGCAATTTGTATTTGTTGTTGTAGAATCGTTAGTTCTTTTTCAATGTCTTTTAGTTGTTCAAAGGTGTTTCCAAAGGTTCGTTTATTCCATTTTTTCGCACTGGTCTTAAGCAAGTTCGTTTTCTTAACATGTTGGTACATATTGGAACCTACGAACGACACTCTCCAAGCTTGTTTAACAATGTTTCGAAAATCCTTTCGTTGCATCCACATTTTTTCAAATTTAAACGGTGCTGCTTTATAGGACTCATTGTTACTTTGGTCTATTACAATTTGGCAATGGTCTGATGTTGAGAAAGCATAGTTCTTTATGGTCAGGTTTGGATACCATTGAATAATTTCATTACTAACTAAGGTTCTATCTAACTTTTCATACATGTTATTTACTTCGGTTCTATTTTTCCGCCAAGTGAAGGCGTTTCCTTGGGTGGGAAGGTCATATAGATCGCAATTACGTACTCTTGAAGTTAATTAGTCTCTCAAACCTAGATGGGTCTGGTTCTACCCCTCCTTTCTTCTCTGTGGGGTTCTGAATTTCGTTGAGGTCACCCATAACTATTGTAGGTAAGTTTATATATTGAAGTGTACTAGTTAAGTGATTCCAGAATGCTTCTTTTTTTGCTTCCATAGGGGGGGGGCATATGCTAAACAGATAGCGATTATATGGTTGGTGGAAAGGTTCATATATTTCATAATTATAAACCGAGGTTCTTGGTTCATGACCTCAATATGTTCGTTGGTTAGTTGGTGTGCTTTCCACAATACCCCAATTCCTCCTGACCTTCCAGTAGACGGGGACCAAATCAAGTTATCAAATCCCTCTACGCCACAAGTTATCTAGAGGCAATTTCTCAGTTTTGGTCTCAATTATCGCCATAAGTTGTATCCTTTGGATTTTACAAAACGAGTCAATATCTGGCCAGAACGATTTCCTACCTATGCCTCTGCAGTTCCAAGTGCTTATTCTCATTTTAAAACTAGACTAAAATTTGACAGGAGTTCATGACAATCCCGTTTTTTTTAATCCTTTTCCATAGGCATGAAATCACGGTCGTACGAGTGGGGTGATTAGTGCAATAGTTTACGTGGTCTCTTTGATTGTGCAGCCAAATACCATGTCTCATGTATCTTTGTTTCTTAACTATGTAGCCTATATATCTTTCATGCCCAACCTTTCTTCTCGTGTATCTTTGTTTCTTGACTAGGTAGCCTATATATCTTTCATGACCAACCTTTCTCCCCCACACATAACTAGTTTTCACTTGAAAGACATAAGTTCTAGAAGCCACACCTCTCACTTTTAACCTCCTGTAGTTCCTAATACCCAACAACCAATTGATAATATATAACACATTCCTCCTTATCTCAACAATCACTCCTTCGTCGCATTTTTCTTGGTTCAATTCATTCATTATTAGACATTTCCTGCTTTCTAAAGCATACAATGCGTTAATACAGTCGAATTTAACCAGTTTCCAATTATTTTTACAAGGTTTCTCCACCTCTTTCCCGTACAGTACATAATAAGACATACAAACAATGCACAAAACTACACAATGTAAATTTCCATGACCTCGCAGCCTTATACCTAGCCCCTTCCAATCTTCTTTAGTTACATATATCATTTTTCTAAAGTTTCTTGTCTTTCTATTTCCAGCTTGACATCCTTCATGTTTTAGTGCTTGGGTTTGAAATATGACAGAATAAATGCTTGAAAGATTGATCTTGGTTCCTACATTTATTTGACATGTCTCTTCACTATTAGTTCTTAGTGCAATCATACACTTATCCATTTTCCAAAATATGCATAGATGAAATTGCATGATTGGTTCATATAACGAATTTACAGTTAGGTTCCACCATAATAATTGATTTTTGTCAACTACTTGAAAGTCAACAATTAAGTTAATCACATTGATCATTCCACCAATCAAAGTGCAACACCACCCTTCCAATAATACTAAGCACATATCAATGTAATTAACACAAGCATCATATTGACTACATATGAAACTACAACACCATAGACAAATTCCTACGAGGAAATACTTATTCATAAGTGGGCAATGGTTGACAATAGGGTAATACAAAACAAGCGGATTCATTGTTGTGCCATTATACATTTTTATATTGCAATTCCAACAGCCTTTAACAGAACACAGATACACTCCTAACTCTCCTTTCTTAAAACCAATCATGAATAAACCACCATAGTGCTAAGCAAGAGGCAATTTATTCAATTCAAGCGTATTAAATAGGCAAAGCACATCCATTGGTAAATGGTTAATACTCAGTTTACTCCTGAATTGTACAGTCTTACTGCAGTATTTTAGTTCATTCAAATGGTTCAGGGACAAATATTCCTCTCTACATCTTGTAACAATGAGGTTCAGAATGTTTGAATCGTCATTCAGATTGGCTTTCCCCACACTAATGTTGGTCTCCTCGACCTTAGTAGGGATGGGTTCTGCCTTTCCAAGATCATCCATGGAGAAGGATTGTTCAAAGGGTGCTTGTTCATTTAGAAAGTGTTCAGAGAAAGTAAAATTCATAATCCCATCCACTATATAGGTCAAGTTAAATATCAGTTCTAGATTATTGTATAAGATAAAGTTCCACATCAAAAGTTCAGATTTATCACACCTGGTCAGGACCGAATATGTGTGTTGATCGGTCCGGGTGTGGTGGTCAAAATTTAAATTTATAAACCGAACCTCACTTGTAGTAAAAAGGTAGGGTGTCGAACACACGGGAGTTCGTGTGTTGAGAGTACCCGAAAGGCTAAAAAGGTGTAAAAGACAAGCAAAATAAAGGAAAACGGAAGAAATCACCTCGGACCGACACTAGTCACTTCGGTCCGAGGGTGGATCGAGGTTGCTTGGCCAGGACCGACTTCACTCAACGTCGAGCCCGATGACTGGGTAACTCGATTTGGCAAAATTGGTTGATCGGTCTTGGGTTTTTGGGTTCCCTCCCTAACTAGACTTGAGTAATTCCACCCCAATTCAACCAATAAGTGTTGATCCTTGTGAGATCGAGGTTGCTCACCTTCGATCTCTCCACTCCACACTTCGACCCAAGGGAGTTTCCACTCGCCTTCGATGTTAGGTCTAGTAATTGGGTAAGAGATCGCTCCCGCTTACTCTTACCAATCACAAGCCCTATGTCCCTTGTTTCCACAAGAGAATTGAAGCTTAGTGTAGAGAGGATTCCTAGATCAAGCACTCAAAGACTATGGAATTGGAGTTTCTTACCCAATCCTAGCTAGGGGATTCCCCCATAGCCCAAGACTATGGAATCTACTCCATCAAGTAAGAGTAAAAAGCAATCAAATGGCAAAGCAAGCAAATCTCAATCATCAAACTCAAATTCAACTCAAATTGCATTCAAATCTAAAGTGGTTCACAAGATCCAAGTCTTAATTCTACTAAAACCAAAACAAATCAAGTACAAACTCACTAGAACTCCTCTCTTCTCCACCGATTTCCTCCTCTTCTCCTTCTCCTCTCTTCTCCTTGCTCTCCAAGCCTTCCTTGAGCCCTTGAGAGTGATTTGGTGTGGGATCCCTCTTCTTGTTCTTCTAGGGTTTCTCTCCTCTCCAAGGAAAGGAATTCACCCAAATCCTCCTCTAGATCTTGGGTTCCTTCCCTCCCTTGGAGAAGAGTCCACCCCCTCAAATTGTCTAGATCATGATGGATCACAAGAGTTTAAATAGAAATTTCCCTTCTAAACTCCTTGGGCTCCAAGGCTTGTCCTTGACCTCCAAGGCTTCTAGAACTCCTTGATCCCCAAGGCTTCTAGACTCCTTGACCTCCAAGGAAGCAAATATAGTTTTGGTAATTAACAAGAAAATCCCAAAAAGAAAGGAATCTGGAGCCACGACCGACATGGATCGACACGGAGAACCTCGGGCCCGACTTGCTTCAACCTCGGTCCAATGGCATGTCTTTAAGAGACCTCGGGCCAACATGGTACCTCGGGCCCGACATGCTGGGTACCTCGGTCCTAAGGCATTTTTCAGCTTGTTTCGCTCCGTTCTCTCTCGTTTTAGCTCCAATTGACTCGATTCTTTCGCCATTCTCTTCGTCTTCACTTGAGGCTTCTTCCCATGCATTGTTAGCTCCATTTTGGCTCCTTTTTCATCCTTGAATTCCTCCATGATTCCATGCTCCAATCTCCATGATTCTTGCTCCGAAATGCCTATAAAACACACACAACGCGCATAGTCTCCGAATCTCATAGAAATACGGGAACTAAGCTAAAAAGGGACAAAACACACATTAAAAGGGAAGAAAGACACTTATTTACATAGGAAAATGACCTACAAAACACTACCAAAATGAGAGACATCAGAATACCCCATACTTAAACTTGCTTATCCTCAAGCAATAACAATGTTAAGCAAGACCGAAGCACAATCTTCAAGTAAAGCCTCATATGAAAAATCAAATAAGCATAAGTGATAGACATTCAAGCAAGATTACATCATCACACATGATCAAGTGTTCATAGAAATAAAGCCTAATGCAACAAAGCCTCACTTTAGGTATGTGGAAAATGTGTATCACTCATCATGTGTTTAGGCTTAACAATGAACACTCATACTCAAGAATCATGCAAGCAAAGACTTTACCATTGAAGCTAATATCACCAATTCCTCCACCTAGATATGCCTATTACAATGCACACAAATAATATGAACTTGGCTCAATGGAGGTCCTCAATGAGGTTCCATTCGGCCGGGTTGTAATGGGGCTTTTGGTATTTCTCAAGGTAGGAATCATTTTGGTCTTGTGGTGCTTATAATGGGGATTGAACTTTCTAGTCTCTCACCAACTTCACCAAATTATTCCACTTTCTACTTTCACTCTCATCCAAAAGACTTTGATTTTTCTCCTTTTTTGTTTCAACTTTCAACCCACTTTTTTTTCACTTAGCATTCCACTTCATCTTTGCACTAAACTTTTTGTTGGATTTTTCACACTTTTTCCACTAGGATCGACTTGCACTAACTCGGGCCCGATGTGCACTTTAACTCGGTCGGTACCCTTTTCTTTCACTTAAGCATTTTGCTTTCAATCCACTATTTTTCCCAACTTTTCTTTCTTTCTTTACAACAAAGATGCACTACCCACTTGGTTTATAACTCCATTTCTTTACCCTTCACCAAAGAGAATCTCAACTCTCCAAATACATTCCCAAAACCTCTCACTAAAGTCCAATCCCATAAGGTTCAAGTCATATAGGCTAGGAATCATATTTTTGAGGAGTTTCAAACAAAGGTCTAAGGCTAAAACGGGGCTACAAACAACGGTTTATCTTCAAGGTAGGATATGGAACATTTTGTGACTAAATGAAATAAAGTTCAAATCAATGTGACAATGCATAGAACAAATCTCATATTGGTCTTGGAAAATAGATAAACACCTCAATAACAAGTATTACTTAGCATGCTTGAGCTAATCACACAAGAAAATGAGGGATATGCAATATGAACAAGCATCCCTAAAATGGCCAAAAATAATCTCACGAGGTTCACTCAAGCTTAGTTGCATCAAAACTCATCCTAGAACTCATGTGCTCAATAAAAACATGGAAGATATCATATCACATCAAAAGCAACATCCATGTAGAGGCTAAACTATCCAAAAATTTGCAAAAGACTTTACATGCTCACATCATCATTAGCCTTCGTATGGACATCTAAGATGGGAATTCCTAGTCCAAAACAAAATCTTTTTGACATTTTTTCAAATCATTTTCGAATTTCTAGGAATTTTTGCAAAAATTTTCTCAAACAAAACAAAAGACACACAAAACACACATATGTACAAACACTAGGCACAAGAGAGTTTCCTTTTCCCATACCCCATACTTAAAATATGCAATGTCCTCATTGCATCCAAATAAAACCAAAAGGGTAAATGAAAAGGGAAACTCACTAGACAAGGCATTTGAGGCTAGGAAGAATGGTGAATTGTTGACATCGGCACATGGGGAGGTGAAGGTGGAGCACTTGAGGCTCGAACTACTTGAGAGGTGGTCGAGACCATTTGCTCGTCTCACATCCTAGTTGCTCGTCCATTTGCATCATACACCTTCTCCTTTTGAGCTCATCATTCGGACCAAGAAGCACCTACAAGATCACACCAAAGATACATCCCAAAATACTTGCATTCAAGGGGTTTAGAGAGAGGGTTAGCACAATAAGCTCAAATCCTAAAAATAAGAAAACAAATCAAAAGGAAACAAAGGATACGAAGGATACGTCAGGTTGCCTCCCGAAAAGCGCTCTTTTAACGTCATTAGCTTGACGTGCCCGCCACCTAATCTCGGTTAGGGTGGAAAATAAGGCTCGGGGTCCATGAATTCCCCAAGGACCATCTCATCACTCAAAAAGAATTGAGGCCATTCACTATAGTTCAACCAAACATGCGCCTCGGCCTCGTCATAATGGCGGGGGACCCCATACTTAGACCAAGAATAGTCGGAAATCAAATCCACCGGGTATGGTTCATCCGCACCATATGACTCACAAGAAATCCTCACAAAAGAGCAAAGGAGATAGGGCAAACGAGTCTCACACATGATCTTGGAGGCTTGCTTCTCAAGTTGGACCGACATAGGTGCCACATCAGGCCCGACTTTCGGCATCTCCTCCAAAGCTTGTTTGAACCGAGACTCGACTTTTTCTTCAATCATAAGAGAGGGAGAGCTTTCCTTTACTTCAATCCTTGCACGCCTAAGAGCCATGAGATAGTTTTCCGCAATTGTAACCGATCGAAGTGGATGCAAGTCGGTCCCGAGTTGGTGTGCATCGGTCCTGGGGCAGAGTAGAGGCAGGGGAAGTGGTCCGACATCTGGGCAACTCGGACCCGACATGTCCTCCAACTCGGTCCTGGATTGTAGAGTCGGTCCGACTTGCAAGCAACTCGGGCCCGACACACTAGGTACGTCGGTCCATGCTTGCTCACTCTTCTCGACTTGTGGTGGCTCGACTCGGACCTCATCATAGCTCTCTTCTTCATGATAGCTCGGAACTTGCTCTTGAGAACTCGAGAGGGATGCCCAATAATAGTCGGGTTGGGCGTTGTCGCTCATCCTCCATGAATTAAGTTCCTCGAATTGAGTCCTCTCTTCCTTGAATTGAGTTTTCATCTCCTTGAGCTCTTCTAGCCACTCAAGTGCCCATGGAGGAGTTTCCTCGTAGCTTGGAGGTTGGTAGGGAGGTACTCCTTGCATTTGAGTATAAGTGGGACTTCCCCAAGTGGGACTTCCCCAATAGGATTGAGCACCACCTCGTCCATCATAGTGGTCTCGGTTCCTATACACCTCTCTCATGTAACACTCCTCCTCATAGGCTCTCTCTTGTGCCATTCTAATCCGGTCATTGAGTCTCTCACGAGCTCGTCTCTCCTCTCTTTCCCGTTGCTCTATCGCCTCGTGGAGTTCTCTTTTTAAAATCTTGATCCCCATCTCAAGGTAGAAAACCTTCCACTCATACTTATCATCACTATCATAGTAATCCATTTTTTTTATCTCTCTCTTTTTTTTTCTTTTTTTTTTTCTTTTTTTTTTTTAAAAGGAATCACCTACAAAAAAGACAAAAACAAAACCCAATCAAAACAAACAAGAGGCTTGGGCTAATCCCTCACCCAAATCACTACAAATTCAAAGACTCAAGAAAAGATGGGTACCTCAAACAAGTAGAACTCCCCGGCAACGGCGCCAAAAATTCTAATCGGTCCGGGTGTGGTGGTCAAAATTTAAATTTATAAACCGAACCTCACTTGTAGTAAAGAGGTAGGGTGTCGAACACACAGGAGTTCGTGTGTTGAGAGTACCCGAAAGGCTAAAAAGGTGTAAAAGAAAGGCAAAATAAAGGAAAACGGAAGAAATCACCTCGGACCGACACTAGTCACTTCGGTCCGAGGGTGGATCGAGGTTGCTTGGCCAGGACCGACTTCACTCAACGTAGGGCCCGATGACTGGGTAACTCGATTTGGCAAAATTGGTAGATCGGTCTTGGGTTTTTGGGTTCCCTCCCTAACTAGACTTGAGTAATTCCACCCCAATTCAACCAATAAGTGTTGATCCTTGTGAGATCGAGGTTGCTCACCTTCGATCTCTCCACTCCACACTTCGACCCAAGGGAGTTTCCGCTCGCCTTCGATGTTAGGTCTAGTAATTGGGTAAGAGATCGCTCCCGCTTACTCTTACCAATCACAAGCCCTATGTTCCTTGTTTCCACAAGAGAATTGAAGCTTAGTGTAGAGAGGATTCCTAGATCAAGCACTCAAAGGCTATGGAATTGGGTTTTCTTACCCAATCCTAGCTAGGGGATTCCCCCATAGACCAAGACTATGGAATCTACTCCATCAAGTAAGAGTAAAAAGCAAGCAAATGGCAAAGCAAGCAAATCTCAATCATCAAACTCAAATTCAATTCAAATTGCATTCAAATCTAAAGGGGTTCACAAGATCCAAGTCTTAATTCTACTAAAACCAAAACAAATCAAGTACAAACTCACTAGAACTCCTCTCTTCTCCACCGATTTCCTCCTCTTCTCCTTCTCCTCTCTTCTCCTTGCTCTCCAAGCCTTCCTTGAGCCCTTGAGAGTGATTTGGTGTGGGATCCCTCTTCTTGTTCTTCTAGGGTTTCTCTCATCTCCAAGGAAAGGAATTCACCCAAATCCTCCTCTAGATCTTGGGTTCCTTCCCTCCCTTGGAGAAGAGTCCACCCCCTCAAATTGTCTAGATCATGATGGATCACAAGAGTTTAAATAGAGATTTCCCTTCTAAACTCCTTGGGCTCCAAGGCTTGTCCTTGACCTCCAAGGCTTCTAGGACTCCTTGATCCCAAGGCTTCTAGACTCCTTGACCTCCAAGGAAGCAAATATAGTTTTGGGAATTAACAAGAAAATCCCAAAAAGAAAGGAATCCGGAGCCACGACCGACATGGATCGACATGGAGAACCTCAGGCCCGACTTGCTTCAACCTCGGTCCAATGGCATGTCTTTAAGAGACCTCGGGCCAACATGGTACCTCGGGCCCGACATGCTGGGTACCTCGGTCCTATGGCATTTTTCAGCTTGTTTCGCTCCGTTCTCTCTCGTTTTAGCTCCGATTGACTCGATGCTTTCGCCATTCTCTTCGTCTTCACTTGAGGCTTCTTCCCATGAATTGTTAGCTCCATTTTGGCTCCTTTTTCATCCTTGAATTCCTCCATGATTCCATGCTCCAATCTCCATGATTCGTGCTCCGAAATGCCTATAAAACACACAAAATGCGCATAGTCTCCGAATCTCATAGAAATACGGGAACTAAGCTAAAAAGGGACAAAAAACACAATAAAAGGGAAGAAAGACACTTATTTACATAGGAAAATGACCTATAAAACACTACCAAAATGAGAGACATCATGTGTCTCGAGGGCTTTCGCCCTGTATCTCCCGCACCGCCACCAATTTCCTCCTCTTGATGGTTGGAACGCAAACTTTGTTTGGAGTCGTTGTCCTTTCTTTCCCCTTTCTTTCCCTTACTAAAGTTTCTAGAGAAGTCTTTTGTGGGGTGTAGCCATATGAGAGCTACAATATGACGTGATCGTGCCCGAGCTCCCAGCCCACACACCACTCGGCGCCGGTGCCTCGTCGAGGCACCTATCCCACTAGGTTGGTGCCTCTTGTGGGCGCTCGATTTCCCGGGCCGGTGCCTCTTTTGGGCACCTGATGTCCGCGTTTTAGGTAGATGTTTAGGGTCTAGATAGGTTAGATTTAGTGGTGTTTTGTGCTTGAGTCTTGTGTTTTTGAGTCTTTTTGCATGAGTTTTCGTATTTCCTTGAGATTCGGAAACTACGCATATTTGTGTCGTTTTGTAGGTGTTTTCGAGCTTGAAGAAGAGTTTGGAGCAAGGCTAAGAAAAGATGGACAAGCTAGAAGGAAGATCTCAAGTGGACAAGATAAGGAGAAGAGCTAAGAGGAGCTAAATCAAGAGGAAAAGTGAAGGAAAAAGCCCCAGGATCGAGCCATGGAAGGGTCGAGCTCGAGCCAAATCAACAACTTGGAGACCAAGGAATTGCACCGTCAGGATCAACCCTGAGGGGGGTCGAGATCGACCCTATTTGGGGTCGAGCCTAGCAACCGACTTTCCCCTATTCCGGATTTATTGAAGAGTTTCCTAATTTTTATTTAAGGAAGGTTGTTTCTTTGTGTTTCCTAGTTAGATTAGGACTCCTTTTCTTCTATAAAAGGAGGTTGAACCTTTAGTTTTTGGAGGGAATTAATCATTCAAGACTTGGAGAGCTAGGAAGGAGACTTGGAGAACAAGTTTGAGAATTTTGTAAGATTTGTCCTTTGTTTAATTTGAATTTTAGTTTGGGTTTTGATCATGTCTTCTTCTTCTTCTTCTTCCTTGTTCTCTTTGCTATGTGTGATCAGTCCTCTTAAGTTCTAGGGTTGGGTGAAAACCCAACACAATCATGCATGTTTAAAACTTGAATTCATGACTTGAATGCTTGATGATCATATCTATCTATCTTGTGCTTAATCCTTAATGCAAGTTGAGGCATGTCTTATGATTGACTATAGCGAAAGTGAAAAGTTAGTTGCTTGATTAGATCTAATAGGATTATTTGCGAAAGTTGATATTCCTAGGTTGAAGAATAGGTAGAAGGTTGTTTGATTTGCGAAAGTTGATTGAATGGCTTGAATTGTTTGCGAAAGTTAAATTTTCTATGATCTAGATTGCATGATAGTTGTGAATTCTTGTTGAAAGCATGTATGGTTGTTGTTGTGGTAGCCCTAGCCCTGGAATTTGCCTTTTATATTGATTAAAACTCGTGTCTTTTGCCTTGATCCCGACTCCCTAAGTCGTGCTCGAGCCTTTGCTAGTTGTTTAGTTTGTGTTTCCTTGCTTTTCGTAGTTTTTTTGGACTATTCTTAGCACTATTCTCACTCCCGTGGACGATCCTGACTTCGCTATACTCAGCGGGGTCTTGACTACAAATTTATTCACCCGTCTAGGCCGCGCCCCCCGAGCCTATTACGCGGGCAATCCAGGTGAAGAAAAACACAAGCTTCAAGGTCAAGATGGGCCGGACTATTTCTCTCCAATCAAGCCAAGCATGGGCCCAAGCCCACGGTGCCTCCGCCCCACTAGGCCAGCCCAAGACGTCACTTCTAACTCCTCATGAAGCTTGGTGCCCACTCCTCTCCACCTCCTCATGAAGCTTGGCCGCCAAGGATGAGCTTTGAATGATGGATGCCCTCCACTCCAAGTAACAAGTCGCCATCAATTACCGTCTTGGAGGCCAAGTCAAGCGCCCCATTTTTGCCCTATATAAAGGGATGCATTTCTTCTTATTTAGATAGATTAAGATTAAGCTTGAACCTGAACTTGAGAGACTTTTTGTCCCGTTCTGCGTTTTGGGCTTTCCCGGCTTGTGGGACTCAAGCCGTGGCTCTTGTGAGACTCGAGAGCCGGGTGGCGGGCTATGGTTCGTGAGACTCGGACCTTGGCCTAGCCATTCTTATTTTTCTTAACCACCATGGTTTTCGGGTGACCGAAGGCTCGGAGGGCGGGTTTGGCTCGTGAGACTCGAGCCTAGCCTAGCCTTCCTTAGGAGTCCATACTCGGTTCCACCCCCGGGTGTGCTCGCCTACTTATCCCTTGGGGTTCTCGGGTTATACGGGCTGGCTCCTGATCCTTATACCCCTTAGTCGATCCCTCTCGGTGAGATGATCGAATAGGAGGGCTCGACTACTTATCCTATATTAATAAAATACCAAAAAGAAGTTCGTTCCACCAAAAATCCCACATGACCCAAATTGCGTGATTTCTATCAAATTCTTC
Organism: Polygonum aviculare; assembly: GCA_934048045.1. Classification (NCBI taxonomy): domain Eukaryota; kingdom Viridiplantae; phylum Streptophyta; class Magnoliopsida; order Caryophyllales; family Polygonaceae; genus Polygonum; species Polygonum aviculare. The sequence continues at coordinate 24,563,004 of OW204026.1, forward strand.
GAGTTTAGCAAGAGATCTTAGCAAGGATGATCTCAAGAGACAACCTGAACTCCCTCGAGCCAGAATCGAGTCCGATCCTAAGGTGAATCACATCATCTCGTATCAGAGCCTTTCGAGGCGAGTTTTGTAAGTTTGGGTATATAAATTGCTTAATCATGATTGCTTTCATATATGCTCAAATTTTCTATACCTATTTTTGGCCAAGCCGATAAGCAAACCATCTTTAATCTTACCTTGACCCCTTTTGGCGTGGCTAAACTCAAGTGGGAAAATTTCTGAGCCCTAATTCTTGCCCATCCTTAACCTGGGGTTCTTAAAGATTTTTTTTGGGGGGCCTAAGGTCGTGTTACAAAAAAAAAAAACTTGAAAGCCTCAGAAAAGTGTCGGGTTGGGGAGGGGAAAGCTACAAGTTCTACATCCTTTATTTTCTGCCGCCACAATCCTCCTAAAAACACCAAGCTTTCAACCTATCCTACACGAAAATTAGTGTAAAGGGGGATGGGAAAAGCTCGTTTAATGGTGTAATCTTGGTGCTTGGAAGCCAAGGCAATTCCCTTACCTTTATCACATTAAACCGCCAGCTTGCAAGCCAAGGAATCCATTAGGCTCGTGAGTTATCTACCTCGTCATTAAACCAAGACTTAGTGTGCAATCCAAGGAGTGGGAATTGATTATAGGCTGGAGGGTTCAAACCTATCTTGGGCCAGCCTTGATCATTTATCCCCTAGCCTCGTCCCGAAAGAGCCAAACCTTAAATGAGCAATGAATGTTTTTCGTGATTAGTGATTTTAAATATTCACATCATCTGTTGCATGAAATGAAACGGAATGTGCATATATCACGGAATAAGAGGCTCGAATTCCATGTGTGGAACTTGTGGCCTAGCAAGCACCGAACCAAGAAAGACAAGGGGTCGGAAATTCCAAAAAAAAAATGGCACTCGAGCTTGGGTGCAAGCTCGGTCTGACCCCAGCCAAGGAGAAGAGAGCCACAAAAGAGAAAAAAAAGAGAGCAAAGAAAAAACAAAAAAAGAGAGAGAAAGAAAAGAAACGAGGGCACACACTCAAAGCTTCGGGTTGTCCTTACCCACGGAGAATTCTTACAAGTAAACATTGTGTGTGTTCATTATTTTTAAGGCAAAAAAAAAGCCTCACTACCTCGACTTCTTTGCATTCATGATGTCATACGAGATGTAACTTGCCAAGAAGGTTGCCATGAGCAAGGGAGTGACTGGCCCTCGCCTTGTGTGTGGCATGCCCCCAAGAAAGAAGATCATTGACATCTCGAGTGATCATGAGGTCGAGAACCGTCACAAAAAGGCAAGTGAGCCGAGTGTTAATCAAGAACTTGTGCTGACCCGAGAGAAAGAAAGTGACGCTAGTTCCAGAGAAGAAACGGACCCAAGTATCAACACCGGTAATAGTCCGGGCGACTCTAGCTCGAGCGGCGAGTTGAGTGACCACGACTACTGTCCCTATGACATGTCCACCGAAGGTGAAGACGAGTACGCGGAAATCATGGACAATGAGGCTCCTCTTGATGGCCTTGACGCATCCGAAGGAGGCTACATGGAACCGCTTCAAGTTGTTCCCACGAACGAAATGGTGGTCGATACCGAGGCGTTGAACGAGGGCTTTCCCGAGTGGGAGGCCGACGAATGGTTCAAGCTCGATGAGCTCTTAAACCAACTTGATGAGCCTATAGACGAGGAGGTGACGCCTTTCCTCAACCGCGGGCCGGTGCGTCTAAGCGACCTCGCCACCGCCACCCCCATGCACTACTCTAAGGATTCGAGGACGAATCCTCTTCAATGGGGGGTGGATGATGTGATCGTGCCCGAGCTCCCTGCCCACACGCCACTCGGCGCCGGTGCCTCGTCGAGGCAACCGTCCCATTAGGCCGGTGCCTCTTGTGGGCGCTCGCTTTCCCGGACCGGTGCCTATTTTGGGCACCCGTCTAGGCCGCGCCCCGAGCCTATTACGCGGGAAATCCAGGTGAAGAAAAACACAAGCTTCAAGGTCAAGATGGGCCGGACTATTTCTCTCCAATCAAGCCAAGCATGGGCCCAAGCCCACGGTGCCTCCGCCTCACTAGGCAACCCCAAGACGTCACTTCCACCTCCTCATGAAGCTTGGCGCCCACTCCTCTCCACCTCCTCATGAAGCTTGGCCGCCAAGGATGAGCTTTGAATGATGGATGCCTTCCACTCTAAGTAACAAGTCGCCATCAATTATTGTCTTGGAGGCCAAGTCATGCGCCTGTTGAAGGGTTTCTTGAACAAATAAATTTATATTCAAGACCCCGCTGTGTATAGCGAAGTCAGGATCGTCCACGGGAGCGAGAGTAGTGCTAAGTTTAGTCGAACAAGCTACAAAAAGCAAAAGAAACACAAACGAATCGACTCAGGCTCGACCCAAAGAGGGTCGATCTCGACCCTAGGGGGGTCGATCCTGAGAGTAAAAGAGGCACGAACGCACACAAACGAACACAAAACACTAACAAGGCTCGAACACGACCTTGGGGAGGTCGAGATCAAGGCAAAAGATACGAATCTCAATCAATTTAGAAGGCAAATCCTAGGGCTAGGGCTACCACAACAACAACCATACATGCTTTCAACAAGAATTCACAACTATCATGCAATCTAGATCATAGAAAAGTTAACTTTCGCAAACAATTCAAGTTATTCAACCAACTTTCGCAAATCAAACAACTTTCTACCTATCCTTCAACCTAGGAATATCAACTTTCGCAAATAATCCTATTAGAACTAATCAAGCAACTAACTTTCACTTTCGCTATGGTTAATCACAAGACATGCCTCAACTTTCGCAAAGGATTAAGCATAAGATAAGGTAGATATGATCATCTAGCATTCAAGTCATGAATTCAAGTTTTAAACATGCATGATTGTGTTGGGCTTTTGCCCAACCCTAGAATTTAAGAGAACTACTCACACATGGCAAAGAGAGACAAGGAAGAAGTAGAAGAAGACATGATCAAACCAAACTACAATTCAAATAAAAACCAAAGATCAATCTTACAAACCTCAAACTTGTTCTCCAAGTCTTCTCCTAATTCTCCAAGTCTTGATTAATTATTGAATCCCACCAAGCATAGCATGAATTGAATCCTCTAAAACTATAGGTTCAACCTCCTTTTATAGACAAAAAAAGAGTCCTAATCTAACTAGGAAACATAAACAAAACACCTTCCTAAAATACAGATTTGGAAACTTGCACAAGAAATCCGGAATAGGTGAAATCGGTAACGCGCGATCGACCCTCCATAGGGTCGATATCGACCCCTATAGGGTCGATCCTGAGCACTTTTTGCTCCTTGCGCTCCAAGTTCGGTCAAATGGCTCGAGCTCGACCTCCTTGGGCTCGATCTTGGGGTCGATGTCTTCACTTCTTCTCTTGATTTTGCTTCTCTTTAGCTCCTCTCCTTGGCTCTTCAACTTGAATCTTTCTCCTAGCTCGTCCATCCTCTCCAAGTCTTGCTCCAAACTCGCTCTCAAGCTCCAGAAATACCTACAAAACGACACAAAAGCGCGTAGTTTCCGAATCTCAAGGAAATACGAAAAATCATGCAAAAAGACTCAAAAACACAAGACTCAACTACAAAACACCACTAAATCTAACCTATCTAGACCCTAAAAATCTAGCTAAAACACGGACATCAGCGCCCCATTTTTGCCCTATATAAAGGGATGCATTTCTTCTTATTTAGATAGATTAAGATTAAGCTTGAACATGAACTTGAGAGACTTTTTGTCCCATTCTGGGTTTTAGGCTTTCCCGGCTTATGGGACTAAAGCCGTGGCTCTCGTGAGACTCGAGAGTTGGGTGGCGGTCTATGGTTCGTGAGACTCGGACCTTGGCCTAGCCATTCTTATTTTTCTTAACCACCATGGTTTTCAGGTGACCGAAGGCTCAGAGGGCGGGTTTGGCTCGTGAGACTCGAGCCTAGCCTAGCCTTCCTTAGGCGTCCATACTCGGTTCAACCCCCGGGTGTGCTCGCCTACTTATCCCTTGGGGTTTTCGGGTTGTACGGGCTGGTTCTTGATCCTTGTACCCCTTAGTCGATCCCTCTTGGTGAGTTGACCGAATGGGAGAGCTCAACTACTTATCCATTATTAATAAAAGACCAAAAAGAAGTTCGTTCCACCAAAAATCCCACACGACCCAAATTGCGTGATTTCTATCAAATTCTTCGAGTTTAGCAAGAGATCTTAGCAAGGATGATCTCAAGAGACAACTTGAACTCCCTCGAGCCAGAATCGAGTCCGATCCTAAGGCGAATCACATCACAATATCCCATAGCTTATCAGAGATTTCCCTTCTATCTTCCTTCTCCTTGCTTTGATTTGTGATGGACACATATTAGTTAGTGTTTTAGGGCATGTTTAGTTAGGATTTTTATGGTTTATGGTTTAGTTTTAGTTAGTTTTACTAGTTTTGTAGTTTGTTAGAAAGATTCGGCTATCTACACTTTGTTGTGATTTTTGATTATAGATGTGAAGACAACAAGTGTAGAGGAGGTGCAAGCCTAAGCATTGGAGGAGGTGGGAAGAGACATCGAGCCATGACACATGGCCAAGGGACGAACCAAGCAAGACGAAAGACAAACAACTTTCAGGACGTGAGACGCGGGCAGAGACTAACTGGACGCGGCCGCGTCTCATGTGCACAAACCGCGTTTCGTGTATTTGCTCTCGGCGGTGAAAGCGCGGGATGAAGCATCGAAACTCGGTCGAGTTTTGGGTGGTTTAGGCCGAGTTTTCGCCTGTGTCTGCGATATGACGTGATTTATTACGAGATATTTTTGGGCCCTTGTGGGTTGTTTTTAGATATATTTATGGAAGACATATTATATATAGTTAGCCCTAGTTTTAGTTTTCATTATCTTTGATTGGTTATTGGAGGCTTGAGAAGAACAAGAACCCTATGGGAAACTTTGTAAGCTTTTCAATTTCTTTCAGTAGCTAAGTTCCTTTTGCTTAACTAGTTGATTGAAGTTGTGAATGAAGTTTTATTGTGAGATTTGATTGTTCTTAATTTCCCTTGACTAGATTGTTTTCTCTATGCTTAATTGAATAAGTTTGATGTAGGGTTTTGTTAGACTGGCCATCTAATTGAATCTCTAGGTTGAATTACAACTAGATCTTTCTAATTACCGGTCGATGTTAATTAGATCATAAGTAGACCCTTTAATCAATCTAGGACTAGTAGGACTAGTTGATTAGAGAAGAGAATTCAATTGCATGTTATTTGGATGTCTGGTTGCTCTGAATACATGTTTCTATTGATGCTTGCTTCTTAATGTTGTTGTCAAGTTGACTTTAGGAGGTTTCATAGGTTATTTGATAATTAGGGTTGTTAGTACCGGTCGGGCTAATAACTAGAATTGAAGTAGGATTAATAATTCCCTGTAGTTGGGTTATTAGCATTCCGCAATAGATTAGTCAAGGTAAAAAGAGAATTTTGATAATCAATGATCAATAATCAAGTTCATTAACTGGTTGAGCATATCTCTCTCATATTGTACAAATCATCCTTAGTTTGCATGTTCAATTAGTTTAGTTATTAGAATAACATTAAAAAAACCCCTTTTTAACTCTGAGTAATACAACAATAAACATTGAAAACCTGAGTCCCTGTGGGAGCGACCCTTACGTCTCTACTACATTAGTTGGGCTGTTTGGATTATTTTGATAGATATTAAGGTGACTAAAATACCTCTATCAATTTGCCTTACATTCGCTCACTTTCCATGGATCTCCACTCAAATCCACTCGATTTGCATTAATGCAAAATCTAGGGTTTTTTCCGTTCAAATTTCCTGGCCTATACTGTTCGGGAGATCGCAATATTGGGATTGTTTCGTTCATTTTGGGATGTTTGGTGGAGGATTGAGGCAAAGACACACAGATTATAGTAAGAAAACTAAGGGGTTCTAAAGGGATTGAGGGTCGAATAGCCCTTTTCTTGGTCGCCAATGAAGGGGTGAAGGGGAAAGGAGAAAGGAGTCGGGTCTCGTGCATCTTATCTTTTTTTTTTTTTTTGCTCCGTATAAGAGTTGAACTCTCTAATACTATGTTTGAAAGCTTTATATTGGTGGTTATTTTAGGATAAGTTACTCCTATGTGTATATCTTTGTGATCATATCTTTGTATAGTCTTAAAACCCAAGTCACTAGTTGACTATATATATATTGTAACTTCATATAATGAAATGCAAGAGGAAAATTCCCCATAATATTATCTTCTCTCAATTTCACATGGCATCAGAGCTAAAACCCTAAGCAAATTGCCGTTTTTTTCCTTTATACTTTTCTACCAATCTTCTTTCACGTTCAAAGTTATCTAAACGTTTGTGATGACTGATCTAGCTGCTCTTGCCGCCGCCTTCAAGGCCCTTAGTGACGCCGCTCAAGCCGCTGCTGCTGCCAGCCATGCTACACCTAAACGTGGTGCTCTTGACACCACATCTCGATATTATTTACACCCTTCAGATTACATCAGTATGAAAATATGTCATGTCTTCTTAAAAGGGAGGTAATAACTTTCAAGAATGGCAGAAGTCCATTCATAACGCTTTCTGAGCAAGATGAAAACTTTCTTTTATTGATGGTGTTATTGAGAAGCCCGTCGAGAAGACTGATGCTTATGAAGATTAGTGTAGCGTGAATTCTATAATGGTTGGTTAGATACTCCAATCCATTGATCCGGCATTGCGCTCTTCGCTGCCGTACTTCGATTCTGTCAAGACCTTATGGGACAACATCAAGCACAGTTTTCGGTTGGTAATATTCCTCTTATTTATCAACTCAAAACTAATAGCTAGCAATCGTTGCCAACAGAATGGACAGCCCATTGTTGCCTACTATGGTCGCCTATGTCTCCTTCACGAAGCGTTGGCGACTTTCTCTAAATCCACAGGCTGCTCTTGTGGAAAGTGCTCGTGTGATTGGCCCTCTAAAGTTCACTCTGCACAAGATGAAGATGTTGTGATGTAGTTTCTTATGCTTGGATGATGACCTATATGGTATCTTCACTTGCATATCTTGACTGAAGATCCTCTTCCAAATCTTAATCGTGCTTATGTTGTTGCGGTTCAGGAAGAGAGTCATCGCTCCATGCAAACCGAGCGTGCTGCCAAGTCTGATGCGGTTGCCCTTGCAACCAAGGGTCGTTCTGCTCCTACAACTCAGCCACCGTCTTGCCCCACTCAGTTTCGTAATGATTCCAAGCCCGACTAACCAGATTCTCGATTTCACACTCACTATATATAATCGCACCGGTCATGAAGTTGCCTCTTGTTTCAAATTGCATGGCTACCCGGATTGGTGGGTTAAAGCTCGTCAGAAGCCGGCTGATTCATCCTCCACTCGTCCGACGACCAACAGTGGCGTGGCCAATGCTGTCTCGGCTGCCCCGTCTCCACCGCAAAATCCGCCACGTTTCACTCAACAGGACCGTGCCTTGGGGGGCAGACAATGATTCAAATGCTAGAGAAATTCAAGGGTTCAGCTGAAGATACTTTAGTCGGTAAGCTGTTGGTTGAATGGATTCTTGACACCGGTGTTGTAACACCCCATCTTTTCCTGAACCGATAACATGAACATCACGAGGCGCTACTTGGAAGTAGACCAGGCGTTACTTGGCAGTAGACCTCATGAGGCGCTACCAAGCTACGTCGACCACAGAACATCTGGATTTTGCAACGCGGGCACGGCGAGAAAAATTGAAAAACATCCAACTTCTATAACGAAATAAAACTTTTATAGAACAGTTCATGATCCCAACTCAACACAAGACTAACAATTACAAACTTCCCCAAACCCCAAGCACATCAACTAACAACTTATGATATGAAACTATACAAGATAATTCAACCGATAACATGAATTGAAATAACAACAACTTTTCCCAAAAACCCAAACCATCCTATGACACGTATCGCCGCTTTGCACCGCCAATCTGCCAAGTCCCTACACAAATTCCTGAATACCTAGAGTTTGAAAAATAGTTCCCCGAGGTGTCAGCTACTATCCTAATTCAAGTCAAAAAACATGCGGTACTAGTAGAACGTTTTAAAACGACTTTCTAAGGTCAGCAAACAAGTCCGCAATCAAACACATAGCTCTAGTCCAATCCGAAGTCTTGTTGGTCACACATATTCAAGTCTCTAGCATAATCACATTCTCAAGTCCTCTTACATGCAAATTCACACACACACACACACACACACACACACACACACACACACACACACACACACACACACACACACACACTATACACACACGGTCCGACGCCGAGTAGTGTTAACGGCCTCCACCGTACACTGTCTCGCGCCGAGTAGTGTTAACGGCCTCCACCCACACTACCCGCATCTAAGGCATCCTCCAACTAATCTTTGCTCCACACATACTTCTAACCCCTAGTCGAGTCCCTACTAGAGCACTCGCCAAGACATTTTTATAAATTTTTGAAGGGGATCTCCTTGCCATACGACCATGCCTCTAGAAATCCCCTTCTCCTAGAAAATCCGAGTTAAGGCCGTACCGGTAGATACCAACACACATCAAATACGTGAAAACTTTTCATACGATAAAATCCTTTTACAAAACAGTTGCACACATAAACAAATACGGTCACACACGCATATTTATATATATATAAAAACAAAATATTATATTAAAATAATATTTTAGGGACTAATTCCCCAAAACCAATCCTATCAGCAGAGCACGAAATCTAACAAGATCTTAATAGAGCCGAGCAAGTCGCAGAACGACTTACCTCAAAGCAAAAGAACTTCCACCTAAAATCCGAGAACCCAACGAAATCACTACGAACTCTTGAATATTTTAATAACGAAATTAAGGTTCATCGATTGATAAAATTGATTCGAAATTTATATTAGAATACGGATTGACCCCCGAACCAAATTAAACCCAAATCGAACCTGGAACCGACCCCGACTTAACCCGGATAGTCAACCCCCTCCTTAACTCTGAATTGACCGAAATACTTATGCTCTTAATTAATTAAGGGTGTTGCGATTTAGCGCATGGCTAGATCTCGAAATAGCGCAGGTATAAAAAAACGGGCTATTTACACAATTACCCTCTCTTCCTCTTCACTCTCGACTACGCTCTTCCTCTTCACTCTCGACTACGCTCTCTCTCGACCCTCTTCCTCTTCCACCACCGCCTGACGACCGTCCCCCTCCACCAGCTGACCGCCTGACGACCGCCACATCCTGCACTCTCTCGAGTCTCTCGACAGCGCTGTGGACCCGTGGTCTCGAGTCTCTCGCCGTCCCTGCGCTCTCGGCATCCCCGCGGTGTCAGCGCAGCCTCCACCTTTGCCGTCCCGCAACTCCTTGAAACTCCCCGCAACACCTCTCGTCCTGGCGAGCTGCCCTCCGAACTCCTCTCCTCAAGGTACAAACCCTAATTTCTTGCCCTGATTTCCTTTCTGATCATTTCTTTGCCCTAATTTTCAATCATGTAACCGTCGTTCTCTGTAGAGTTGAATATAATGGATACTAGTGGTCAAAGATAGAATTTTTGGGTTTGAATTTTCAGCCTTTGACATTTTGTAACAGAATTGCGATTTTCTAAAATCCAATCAAGCAATGTTTCAGCCTTGACTGTTGGATTCGATTTCACACCTGGGCCATTCTGAAATCATTTATAAGTCTTCAATTCTGTGCATAAACGTCTTTTGTTCAGCTGTAGTATTATATACAACAACCTTGTGCAGTTGTGTACCTTCAATTTGCTTCCTTTTCATATCTGCTTTTGGGATTTTTCATACTGTGCTCTTGAATTTTACTGCTTGTTCATGCTTTTCTGCTGAAGGTTGATTAAATGATCATGATTGGATGGTTAGTCTAAAATTTCATTCTTTTTATCAGTGTAGAAAAAGGTTGCTGATGTTATTGTTGTTGGCATATCATGGACTCTCAACATCTTCATAGATATAGTGTTATGCTTTGATATAGAATACCCATTTGTTGTGAAGGAATAAGTAAATTAGGTTCCTTGATGTTGCTTTCTTGATTATTCAGCTGCGCTATTAATGTTCTAGCTTCTTTTCCATGGTTTTTTTTTTGGATTTTCTAATGTTTGCATAATTTTTTGGCAGGCTTTGAGGGATCTTCTGCTCACGAGGACAGACGAGAGAGGAAGTCTGATTTTGAGAACTCTGAGGATGAGAGGAGGTCAAGAAACTGGTCTTTGAAGAAGAAAGCGTTGAATGCGTCTACAAAGTTGAACCATTCTCTTAAAAAGAAGAGCAGTAGAAGGAAGACTGATTCAGCTACGAAGGGGCAGGGATTGTGTTGTTCTTGGGTCTGGGGCTAGCTGTTGGTTCAACAGTCGCCTGGTTTTGGGTAATGTGATGAATTGGTTTAAGATAAGCCAGAGTATAGACTTTGTACCTAGGATTCTTTGAAGCTTGTATCTGCAGCTGTTTCTAAGAACCAATGTTGTCATCAACTTGTAAGAAGATTGTACATTTATTGTAATCACCAATGAATTACAAGTTTTCATTAAATCTGTATAATAAAACCTGTTTTTTTTTTCTGGATCTAGCCAAGAATTATTTCTCTTGATTACACAATTGCCCGAAAGCTTGAGTATATAATTTATCTTGATACTACCCGAAGAATCACAGATTACAGCTGCCTTCTCAGGTTTGTAAAACAAATTCAGACTATGCCCTTGGCTTATTCTGCAGCTAAGATCAATTTGATGGAAGGAGGGTTCAAAGAAAAACAACATGTGCAACTCGGATGCACAATGACCAATATACTAGTAAACGGAGAATATGGGAAATGATTACATATATCCTGGGAGAAGGTAGAGAGGTGATCATACAAAAACAGATGAAGGAAGGCCAAATTTCAGATCCCACAACTCAAAAGAGCCGTTCACAAAGTCATAGTATGCACCCTTGATGAAAAAACACACAAGTACCATCAATTTTCCTAACACTAAACACATGACTTGATTAAAATGTGTTAGTTGTGGGTTAAGTAAATGCTATACTCGATTAAAATGTGTTAGTGGTGGGTTAAGTAATGTTATATAAATCCGAATTTCAACTTTTCACGTACTTATAAATCGTCCATTATAAATACATGGAAAAACGCGATATGTCCATACAAATATCATGGACAACGTTTACGGGTCCATATGTTTTTCATGGACGAAAATTTAATGACCATTAAAAAATGTTGGACAAGGTTCGTCAACTAAAACGGATGACACACCCGGCCAGTGAAAATGTATGGACAATATTAACTTGTCCACAAGTTTTCTGTGGTCATGTATGAACCGTCCATCCCTTTTTAATGGACAAAGGGGTTGATTCGGCATATTTTGTATAGGTTAACTCTTGTATTTTAGGGCTATATTGAGTGTGTTTAGGTTAGAGTTTGTGCTAATTGTAATATCAAGGCCGAAGACACAAGAATTCAAGAATCAAGAGTTTTAAGGCGTTTTGAGCTGTCTTCCCGACACCACTTGCTTGCGAAGGCTATATCTGGAGCTATAGAGGTCGGATTGATCTGATTCCGGTGCCATTGGAAAGCTAACTTCAAGGGCTTCAATTCATCTTTTTACACCGAAGTCAGATTCCAAGCCGAAGATGGTCAAAACAGCCTCCGAAGTGAAACCAGCGATTCTGTCGAGATTCCGCGACCGCGGCCTGGCCGACGCGACCGCGGTGCTTCCCGAGACCGACTTGTTCTTCTCTGTATTGAAAGCGCGGGTGCGGTGGGAGCGACGCGACCGCGGTGATGCCGAATCCGAAGCGGACCGAAATCTCTCTATCTTGTTTCCTTTTCTATCTTTTGCTTCTTTCCTTATCTATCTCGGAGAGCTTGTTCCTTGGGCTATTTAAGGAGGAGCCAGCCTTAGGTTTTATCTTCTACCTCATATCTTCTATCTCTTATCTTCTTTCTCATAATTCAATTCTTCTCTTTTAGGTTTTAGTTTAGTTATGGAGAGCTAGTCTCCTTGGGTTTGTTCAAGGGAGAAGCCCTGATGTATGAACTCGTGAGATTTTGGTAATTGATTTCTATCCTTTGGTTAATATTTATTCTCTTGTGCTTCATCTTATGAATGTTTATTGTTTCTTTAGGAGTAGCTAACCTATTGAATTGATTTATGTTCTATAGTTTGATTAGGTTTGGACCGTGGACAAAATCAATCTGTGAAAACAACTTAACCTAGACCTATTGTCTATGCAACTAGGATTAAGAAGAGAATTGATTGTTTTATCTTGCAATTGACTCGTAGTTTGATTGTTTGATATTATATCCTGCATATCCTTGTTCTCTATGCTAATTCTAGGTTAAGCGTCCTTGCCTAGGGTTATAGAATTGCTTGGACCGTGGACTTGCGATTGTTAATGATCAGGATAGGAATTAACCATAGGTGTGAATGAAATCAATGGATGAATCTATGATCGAGGGATTATATCATGAGTGGATCTTTTGAATAAACTTGTCTCCTTATCAATTGTTTCCCCATATTTGCATGTTTGTTTATTTGTTTGTTTTGTTTTCTAGTTTAGTTTAGTTTAGATTCTTCTCTTCAATCTCCCTTATCTTTAGTTGATAATTGTATTAATACTAGAAGTCATAGTTCTCTTGGGTTCGACCCCTTACTTGCATGCTATACTAGTTTGTTTGTTTGGGTTATTTATCTTTGATCTTGGCACGACGACTTTAGCCGAGTCAGGAGTGCGCTATAACGAGATTTGGGGGTGCGCTAAAACGAAGAGCCGTTAATTAATTAAGCTTCACTTAACTAAAACATGAACCACTTTACACCTTTTGCAACCCACTTCTCATTCTTTCATGCCCGCGTATGAAGTCCCGATTAACTATATACATTATTATGCTAACTATCTCTTAATTACTTTATTATTTTTTTTGATCGTCTACTTTAACTATCCGAACTCCTCTCGATCGATATTCTCATGAACCGATCTCTCGCCGGACAACCCTCCAACACTTCACCAACTGGTTACTTCAACGAGCGAGCCCATCTCCCATAACCCCGACCCGATGATCTCTCTCGACCCGGGCTCCATCTTTGCTCAAAACCACACTACCCCAAAAAGGCCGAACCTTCCGGCCCGAACTACAACATGCTATCCCGCTCGGCGAAACCCCGCAACCACCGGAAACAGTCCTTCTCCTAAACTCTACCCCACGACCCACCTACGACACCTCCCTGCCAAATCCCTCCCTTGACCGGCCTCACTCGACTTCCCAATTCTAGACCGCCGAACTCCGCAACTCCACCGCACTGTCTCCCGTTTGGATCTTGTTTGGGCTAAATTCGGTCCGAGGAAAGGAACTTTACTTAGCTTGATCGGGCTTGCTAGTCTCCGGTCAGCGATTACAGAGAGAGCTCGTTTGTCTTTTCTTTGATCGTGAAAAGTCCTCCGTTACAATGGTTTTTTCCTTCATTTATCCTAATCCTCCTTTCTTACGTTATAAATTCCAATCTCATTATTATGGTTTTTAATTAAGCTAATTGAATCCTCTTTCAACCGTTTATTCGGCTCTTCCTCTTCATCATGGGCTCCACCTTGGTTTTCTCTTTTAACTAGTAGCATTACCCGTGCCTTTGAAGGCACGATTTGATTTAACTAAAAATTTGGTTTAAATTTTATATATAGTTATTCAAAAAATAGTTTGATATAAATCTTGTATTATTTTATTTAAATTTTTTCTTATGAGATTTATTTTAATGATAAAATATTTCTACGATAATATATTCTTTATATTATTTTAATGATAAACTTTGCAAATAAGGATTAGACATGCGTACTAATCCTAGCAATATATTAGATTGATTTTTTTTTTAAATTTTGGCTAGATATGCGTACTACTACTCCTAATAGATTTGGTAAGTTAGGATTTGTGTTTTTTTGGATAAATTCTATATCATAATGTTAGTTTATTTTTTTTAATTTGGTAGATATGCATACTAATCCTTGCAATATATTAGATTGATTTTTTTTTGGCTAGATATGAGCATACGGTAGTTTATTTGGTAAGTTAGGATTTGTGTGTTTTTGGATAAATTTTATAGCATATGTAGTTTATTTTATTAAATTCTAATTAATTAAAAAGAATTAGTAGATAAGAAGAAATTTAATGTGGGGTCTACAATAAAATTTCAACCAATCAAATAAATTTAATTGTTTTATTAAAGATAGGTGATGTGTCCAATAAGAATGTGACACGTGTCGGGCTAAATATTAAATCTAACATCCGCTTTAGTATATAGTTATGATTGCTTTAGCTGAAGGGTTTTGGGTTAATGAGTTCGTTTCAGGCTTTTAAGTATTTAAGCCTACTGGCTCCCTTGCTCTGCTTGTGATGGGCCAGCCCGTGGGAGCTTCGATTGGGGCCTAACAGAGCTGGCCGAACGAAACTCGACGCCAACCACAAAAGAAGAAAAGAAAAAGGAAGGAAGGAAGGACTTGCTCATTGGTGACAACGACTCGAGCGACACAGAAACTCGGTTGGCGGCACAAATAGGAAGGCACCGAAGGATCTTTTGACCTTTCTTTTATAGCTTAGGTTTATTCCACTTGAAACCATATATTTTCTAACTAATTAGCCTATAATTATATTTTCCTTATTGAAATCCTCTTGACTTATAAAAAAAATATTTATTAAATTCACACATCTCTAGTGGGGAAATTAATTAACTTGGATTTATTATAAAATTTTGTTATTGGTTGCGAAAAGTATTTATGATCCTTTTACAACGTATTCGGCTATTTAGGCTCAGGGTAACTTGCAGATCAAGGAAACAGAAAACTGGATATTACTAGTGCCTCGTATGACATGACCGGTAACAAGGACATTCTTATTAATTGCCATTATGTTCGAGATTCCGTCATTATTTTGCATGACAATTCTCATTCTACAGCTTCCGAAGCAGGATCTACTACATCTTAAGCATGTGTTATATGTGCCTCAGTTACATTGCAATCCGATATCTTTTGCTCGATTGATTTCTGACTACTCTCTTATTGCAACACTTACTGATAAACTCCTTAGATCGCATTTCGAGGACGATGATTGGGGTAGGTGAAGTAGAGGAGAAGTTTACTGGTTGCGGTCTGGTCTTGCTTCCATTCGGTCCGGCTATGCTGCAGCCTCAGTGTCGTCTGACCTTTTGCACAAGCGTCTTGGACATCCGACATTTCACTCTATTTCACGTTTATCTTCTCTTGTTAGTGATAAACAGAAACTTGTTGAGCCTTTCTCTATTTGTTTGCAGTCTAAACAAACTCGACATGTATTTCCTTTGAGCAATAATAAAGCCGGTGATTTATTTGAACTTATACGTGTTGATGTTTGGGGAACTTACAATGTTCCGTCTACTGGTGGAGCTCGTTATTTTCTCACTTTATTTGATGATTACTCTCGTTGTGTTCGGGTATTATTATTGACTACTAAATTTGATGTGGTTCATTTGTTGCAAAAGTTTTGTGCATACACTCAAAATCAATTTCTGAAATAGGTCAAAAGCTTCAGGACCAACAATGGCATTGGATTTGTGCCTCTGAACTCGGTACCAAATGTGCACAACTCTTTAATTAACCCTTGAATAAATTCCTATCTACTTATAAAGTTGAGGAATTGAATTGATGACTCGGCCTAGGTCGTTATGCCAAGTACAAAGATTATTAACCCTAATACAAGCTACTATAGCGAGTAAGTCGGGGTCGTACCCAAGAGAACTTGCGGCTTCTAGTATCAATATTTTTACTAACTAAAGATAGGGGAAAAGTTAAGAGAGATTCTAAACTAAATTGAACTAAGAAACAATAAAACAAACAATTAATAGGGAAACAAGTTTACGCAAAAGATCCACTTTGAAATAATCATTCAATCATAGATTCATCCATTGATTCCTTCACCTATGGTTAATTCCTATCCTGATCTAATTTAATCACCTGTTCACGGTCCAGGCAAATCTGAATACTGACATAGGACGATCAAATCAATACTAGCAATGCAAACAAGGATATACATGATACATGCAAAAGCAATCAAGCTACGAGTCAATTGTAGAATCATATAGTTAAAACTCTTCCTTAATCCTAGTCCACGGTCCTAGAATCAAGTTGTCTTTTAGAAAAGATAAGTTCACACAGACAATGAAAAAAATCAATTCAGACGGCAGAACAATGATAATTCAACAAGTTGCCCAAACATGCAAAATCAATCAACATTCATGTAATGAAGCCCAAGAGAATTAATATTAACCGAATGATAGAAATCAATTACCAAAATCTCACGAGTTCATACATCAAAACTTTACCCTTGAATAAACCTCAAAGGGTTAGCTCTCCATACAAGAAAAATCTAAGCTAAACTAAAACCTAAAAAGAAAAGAATTGTTTGGATGAATTCTAAAGTGAATGAATATGAATGAAGATGCTAAACACCTATGAATGAAGATGCTTAAATAGTACTTGAAAGGCAAGCCATCCAAAACTATAAGATAAGGAAAAGAAAAGAAGATAGAAAAAAAAAGCCTTCTCGGATCTGGCACCATCGAGCACATGGTAGCTCCACCGCGTTCGCGGTCAACTCTGGCGAAAAATCGCGTGCACTTCGCTAATCGCCCTCTACCGCGCAGGCTTTTTGAGATCCACACACGTGGTTTTCTCTTGTGTTAAGTATACTTCCCTGAGATGCTACCACGGCAACGGCCATGCCACCGCGCTCGCGGTTTATGTATATAATCGACTTCTTCTTCATTGGAACGTCATGAAAACTCTTGAATCTTGAATCCTTGTGTCTTGGGTTTTGACATTACAATTAAGCACAAAGTCTAACACAACCTAATTAAGTAGAGTATATCATTTGACATTATGGCCTTTGAAATTACTTATCTGTACAAGTTTTTGTTATTTAGCTCTTTGATCTTATAGGATTAGAGTCTATATCGTGACACACGTAGATCCGATCCAATAAAAGGTCTTATGTCCTTTCGTATATGTGCTTCCTTCTATTTTTTCAAAAAGATTTCAAATCGGACAATGGAAGTAGAATGAAGGGCTAAAGGGGTTACCAATATGTATGTACCCAACAACTATTACAAATGTGTGTATATGTAGGTCTTCATTTATTTTCTAATTAAACTACTTAACTAATTGTTACAAACGAAAATCTATCTACTACTTAATTAATCTCTCTTAGGAATATTGAAGTAATGAAGGCCTAGTAAGCGTGTCTAGTACATAAATGTATAATTCAACTTACATACAAGATTGGAATGAAGTTCGTACTATATATATAAAAAAGAGAAATTGGATGAACAAATTGAGTGGCTAGAATACTGGATGTTGAACCGAGAATCATATAGTATAATAATGAAGGTCATTTAACTTGTGAAGGAGGAAGAAAGAAATGGTCAGTCAATCCACAGACATTAAAATGGACCTCATCTATCTTCCACGTCTCCTCAATCTCCCTCTGGTGGTTAGCCGATTGCTCCCCGTACCGAAACACGCGCATCTTGGTGTGCCCTCCATGCGCAATGCTGATCCCTTCGACGGTCCGATAGTCCTCGATAACCGACTCTGAGCTCGTCTCCCAGAACACCCCACCCCCATCGTCGACCTCCGGCTTCAAGCGTATCATCCGCGAGTCCTCGAACTGCAACAACAACCCGGAGCGCTGGCTGAAGTACCCCCAGAGCGTGTGGTGGATGATCTCGTAGTGGGGGGCGCTCTGGGCGTCGAGCGTTGCCTGGTTGGTCTCGAGCTTGAGGATGAAGCAGTCCTCCTTGTTGATCACCTTCTCCCCGATGCACACCGCCTCTATGAAGAGGTTGGCGGTGGCCCACGGGTCGAGCCCTTGAAGGAACCGACGGAGAGGCCTCGAGGGCCCCATTGTGACGTTGCTTTGGTTCGAAGACTGCCTCCAACACACCTTGCCGTTGCATCCGGACGTGACCTTGCACCCGGAGACGAGATACTCGAGGCACCAGAGGTCCGGGATTCTCTGATAGAGCGCGAACCCGCCTGCTTCCTCAGTGCTCTTGGTCTTCACCTTTTGGCTGCTCTGATGGAACATTGTCGCCCCGACCTTAACCTGCCCGATTGCGCACATGCTCTTGATCGAACTCAGCAGGGCTTGCCCTCCCATTGCTGCCAAGTACTGCGTCACGATGTACTTGGCGGTGGAGGCTTGCTGCATGCATGCATGCATACACGTTATTACAACAATATTTATAGAGTATGTTACGTTACAATGTTACATTATGGTATGCGATTGACTAAAGATGGAGGAGGCTAAGGAGGGATGCGCGTACAATGGAACTGTCCCGAATGGGGCGAGTAATGTTGTCTAGGCGGACTTGGAGGGGGATGAGAGGGCAACCGACGTGGTGGAGGAGGAAGCGGAGCTCGTTGATCCGACCCATAATGATGGGAGTGGAGAACTTGTCGTCGGTCTGAGCCTTCATCCAGCTCTGCATGTTCTGGCACCGGAGGACCACGTTGGTGCCCATGCCCGCGAACATCTCCTCCGGGATGGGCACCTCCAGGATCGTCTCCAATCCATCTTCCTTGTCCAAATTCGGGCACAGTATCCTCATTACATTAATCACCTAGCTGGAGCTTCGAACAAGATTGATTGATTGATTGATTGATTTCGATCAAATCGGTTTGTACGTATAGATCAATCCAATTTAGATACTAACAATTATATAAGTAGCTAGGTTGAACAATTGGAGAAAGTATATATTGGATGATTAAAGAAAGGTACGTTGTGTTATAACTTATAGGTATAGAGAGGGTCAACTAACAATTAATTAGGGGATTTAGGATTGGATGAAGAGACCCAAATCTCGATCTATCAATGGAGCTGAATGGCGTATCTAGTGCAATGGCTAAAAGAGAAATGAGAAAGGGAGGTTGCTCATATTAATACTCTCTTTATTCTCGATCTCATCCTTTTGAATTTTTGAATTTGTCCACACCACAAAAAAGAAAGAAAAGAACAAGGAAATTTGCTCCTCTGCAATTGCGAGGCTTGTCCGGATTTGTAGCATCGGTTTTTTCTCTCTAGAGTTTTGAAGTCAATGTACGAAGATTACCGGTTGGTTATTTCTAGAATATGTAATCACCCATTCATCCGTACTAAACAGCCATGGAATTTAAACTCTCCACTATCACCAGAACTACTTTTTATTGTCATAAAAGGAGAGACAGACGCTTAATTAATTATAGGAGTATGAAATCTTTCAACCCGGGCCAAGCAATGCCCCTAATGTCATCATATAACAATAGAGTATGATACTTTTAAGTAGAGGTTAAAATAATAATTAAAACGTTACAAGTCAATCTCACGTTAAACTATATCACTCATTTTTATTAAATTAAATTGATTGATTAAACTTTAATCATGGACCTCACATGTATGTTAAATAAGAAAATATACATTATTGAAAGTCTATCTACATGGTTTTCTTAAATATATAATTTATTAATCTTACTATATATACACTAAATCGGAGGTTAAATAATAATACAAAATAACATATATCCAAAAGCTATATTCTCCAAATTTAATCTATTTCAACTCCAACGGCTTTTCTATTTTACAAAATTTAACATTTCTTATTTAACTTCAATCTCTTATCTATGTTGAAGAATTCAACGTTTATTAATTATTATTTTTATTTAACTAATGAAGAAATGAAAATAATATACAAACTTACCTTAAAAATACTTAATTTTTTATTTAAATAATAAAGAAGTAACTACACTAAAGAATTATAATGTAAATAAGGAAATACAAAATTATGCATTCACAATTAGGTCTTGGAAAGACTATATATTACGAGTACCGACTAAAATATTTATGACTTATATACACATAAACTCAATAAAACTACGGCTGATCGATATAAACAAAAAGTTCATGCATTCACGAGGTGCTATGTTAGTTAAAACTGTATATCTTATAATATCTTTACAACTTTAAAAATGCAACACATCCATAAGGCTTAAATGTTGTTAATTAACCCCAAATTACAGTGTTTTGTTCGAACCTTTTAACCCCCTTCTGTCTCTCTGTTTTCCATCCCTTCCAATTCCGCAATTCCCATTTGCAGTTATGTGTTGAATTCAATTTATCCTGACCCTCCAATCTCGTTACACTTAGAATTGTCCCCAAGAAGAGTCAAATAAATGCCTTGCTTTCAAGAGAACACCTCATGTTTGCTTCTTCTTTCTAATCCGAATCGCTCAACTTATTGCTAAAAAAAAAAAAAAACTCAACTTCTCCGTTACTTAAAATTGGGGGTTTAATGGAGGCGGGTGGCATTCCCCCAATTACTGATTGCAGATATTCAATTCCATGGACAACAACGGCGTTCATCCTTCCCACCGATTCAATTCCATGGACAACAGCGGCGCGCGTTCAAGCTTGCATCTCTATATAAGGGCCCCTCCTGGTCTTCTAGGGATGAGGCATTTTCGACGACGGCAGAGATGCAGAGGCGGAGGCCGGCGGCGGATTTGAATGGAGGGGGCAAGGAGGAGGCATTTTCGACGATGGTAGAGATGTCAAGGCGCAAGTCGTCGGCGGATCTAAACGGAGGAGGCAAGTAGATGCAGAGGTCGAGGTCGTCGGCGGATCTGAACGGAGGGGGTGGGGAGGAGGCCTCGTCGAAATCTTCCTTCTCTATGGGAGTGGAGATCCCTTATGGTCCTATTTATAGAGTAGGAAGCTCTTTGTGAAATGCAGTGACTTTTATTATTCAGAGAATGAGAGTACTTATACATCAGAGAGAACAACCTCCTAGCCCTAGTACAACGTACTACTATAATTAAGGAAGCTATTGAGAAGATACGATACTAACAACCAAAGCCTAACAAGCAGATAAACATGAATTATTAATTAAGAATAAACCAGTCACTAATATGCCCCCTCAAGCTGGGCTTTCATGGAACTTGATATGCCGAGCTTGGACACGAGGTGACTGTAGCGTGGCTTGAGCAATGGTTTGGTTAGGATGTCTGCAAGCTGATCTTCTGTAGAGATGTGTGAGACGCGAAACATGCCTCTTTGAACCAATTCCCGAACAAAATGATATGCTATGGCGGTATGTTTCTTTTGAGAGTGGAATACCGGATTACTGCTGAGAAAAGTAGCCCCAAGGTTATCACAGTAAACGTTAGGTTGTTGTGGAGGACGAAAACCGAGTTCTGAGATCAAGGACATTGCCCATACTAGTTCAGACACGGTGTCGGCTAGAGCTTTGTATTCGGCCTCGGTTGAAGAACGCGCTACACTCTTTTGCTTTCGAGAGCTCCAGGAAACTGGGGTTGCACCGAGATAGAGGATGTATCTTGAGGTTGAGACATAGTCATCTCGATCGCCCGCCCAGTCCGCATCAGAGAAAGCATGAAGTGTAGGAGGAGATGTAGTAGAAATCATGATACCTTGATGTAGAGTACCGGCCAAGTATCGAAGCAAGTGTTTCAATGCTGCCCAATGAACATCAGATGGAGCTTGCATGTATTGACTGAGTTTGTTGACAGCGAAGGCGACATCTGGTCGAGTCAAGCAAAGGTACTGTAAACTGCCAATCAACATCCTGTAGTCCGTAGGTTTTGGAAGAGGGTGGCCTGAGGTTTTTAGCAAGGTTTGGGACGCAGATATTGGAGTAGTTACTGGTTTGGCCGAGTCCATGCCTGCCTAAGTGAGCAGATCTTGTACATATTTTCTCTGAGATAAGAATATACCGTTTGGTCGAGGCAAAACTTCTACTTCGAGAAAATAAGAAAGAGTGCCGAGATCTTTGAGGGCAAAGCGACCAGCTAGCATCCGAATAAGAGATTGAACTGAGGCTTCAGAGTTACCTGTTACTGTTATGTCGTCAACATATACAAGGATGTACATGAAGGTGTTGGCCCGACGTAGCACAAATAAAGACGCATCAGAGATTGAGTTTTCAAACCCTAGTTGAAGTAGATACATCTTTAACTCATTGTACCATGCTCTCGGTGCTTGTTTTAAACCGTACAACGCCTTGTGTAGTTTACAAACATAATTAGGATGATCTTTGTCAACAAACCCTGGTGGTTGCTCAACGTAAACATCTTCATATAATGTTCCTTGGAGAAACGCATTGTTGATGTCGAGTTGTTTAATTGGCCAACCTTTCAGAACTGCAATTGTAAGAACAATACAGACAGTTACTGGCTTGATAACGGGGCTGAAAGTTTCAGTGTAATCACACCCGGGACGCTGATGAAAGCCCTTGGCGACAAGCCGAGCCTTGTAGCGGTCAATAGATCCATCGGGAAGATACTTGATCCGAAATACCCACTTGCACCCGACAAGGTTGTGCGTCGGATCGGACGGTACTAAGGACCAGGTATTGTTCGAACAAAGTGCTTTGTACTCCGAGTCCATGGCGGCACGCCACTCGGGTATTTTGAGAGCTTGGGTAATGGTTTTTGGAGGTCGTTTGTCACATGGTGCGAAGCACCACTGTCCATGAGCCATTGAGAAGGGTTTGGCAGGGTTGAGACAGTGTTGGCTTGGGGAGTGTTTTGAGAAGGAAATCGGTCAGAGGAGGGGAGACGAACCTGAGGGTAGTCTTCACGGAGGTCAGGGCATTGGGTAATGACATGACCAACCTTGAAACAGTATTGGCAACGTCCCTTAAAGGGTTTGGTTTGAGTTTGTGGCTGAGTGAAATTGTTTGGACGAGGAGGGTTTTTGTTGTTGTTTAGCCAGTTTTGTGGTGCTTGTGGAGGGGTGGGTGTCGGCTGCCATGGTGTGGTAGTAGTGGACACTTTGTTCTTGTTCTTCCCTTTGAAAGTTTGTGTTGTAAGGGCGGTTGCCGGAGCGCCATCAACTTTGCTTTCAGACTGAAGATCAATCTCTTTGAGGATAAGTCGTTCATGAAGTTCATGAAAACTTATCGGGGTCTCTCGATTGTTGACTCCATCAATTACGGATTGGTATGAGGAGTCAAGGCCTTTGAGAACATATTCTGTTAAGTCCTCTTGGTTCACCGGGGCTCCAAGAGAGGCTAAAACATCAGCAACAATCTTCATGTTCTTCATGTATTCAACGATGGAGGTCGAGCCCTTCTTCATTGTTTGGAGCTTTGTTTTGAGTTGCTTTTTGTGTCCTCGGGATGCTGTGGCAAAGGTCTGTTGTAGTAGATCCCAAACAGCCTTGGAGTTGGCTGCGTGAGTAACCAAATTGACCACATCATCCGTGAGTGTCCCAAGGAGAGCACTGTGGACGAGTTGATCTTGTCTCTCCCATGTCTGGAATGCAGGGTTTGGGATTCTTGTGTTGTTGAGGCCAGGAATTGTATCTACTGGTGAGACAGTGCTGCCATCAACGAACCTATACAGGCCATGACCAGTGAGGGTGATTTTGAGTTGAGTTTTCCAGGCTAGGTAATTTGTGGATGAGAGTTTGATAACATGAGACATGTTAACAATGGTGAATGGTTTCGCAGGCTCAAACGGATTGGGTAGGGTAGAGGATTGTTGAGCCATTGTGATTTGTCGTGAGGACTTTGTTTTGATCAGGATCGTAATAATGCGACTGATACCATATAGAGTAGGAAGCTCTTTGTGAAATGCAGTGACTTTTATTATTCAGAGAATGAGAGTACTTATACATCAGAGAGAACAACCTCCTAGCCCTAGTACAACGTACTACTATAATTAAGGAAGTTATTGAGAAGATACGATACTAACAACCAAAGCCTAACAAGCAGATAAACATGAATTATTAATTAAGAATAAACCAGTCACTAATACTATTCTCCCCTTGTTTGTTAGAACTTGAAATTTAGTCCAATCCCGTCTCAGGAACAACCAGTTCACTAGATGGATTCCACAACCATTGCATAGCATAAACTTGTAGTAAGTGTTTGTTGTTCCTCCTGATTGTTTTAATATGAAGGCATTTTTTGTTTTTTTGGTATTGCCCTGTTTCAATTCACAACACCTGTTTCATTAAGAAGATTATATCACACTTAGGTAGTTTCAAATGTTCTTGATCCCTTTGCTTCTTAGGTCCTGATTTTTCGTTCGAATCACTCATATATAGGTGCCTTCAAAGAGGAGCCAGAAATTAAGTGACAAGATCACATCTCTTCAGAGAGTTGCATCTCCCTATGGAAAGGTCAATTCTTTCTCTTGGCAAATGCTGAATGATGGACAATTTATTCTTCAACTTACTCTTGTACCATTATAGCAGATTCAAATGGAATATCACACTTGCTGATTTTTTTTTAATATCTTGTGCATAAATGAAGGTTGACGCCTTGACGCCGTAATGATGCCCTAGATTAGGACATTTCTACTAGCATATTATCCGAGAGCCAGTTAGGAGCCTTTTTTTGTGTGATGCAATGTGAATGAAGTGTTTGTGGTGATAATAGGAGATTTTGAATGATTTAGAAACTCGTAATCTTGTACTGTTAAGAACATGAAGCTATATAGTTTATGTGATACGGCTCGGATGGGCCGTACGAGCACGAGTTCGAGACCCGTCCATTATTATTAGCGTTTTATTAATTATTGTAATTTTTAGTTAGAGTTTTATAACTCTCTTCTCGGGTTCTTTACGGTTCTTTCCCCGGGACGCCTTTTATTGAACCGTTAGGTTTAGTATAAATACCGCATTGTAACTCTTTTATCATGAACAAGAAATATTTAGCCCTAATCTCTATCTCTCTGCCTCCTTCCCCTCAGTCTACATCTCCCTCGCAGGTCTCCTGCATTCCTCTTCCACGTCTGACTTCTTGCCTCCTTCCCGGCTCCGGCCGCCTTCACCGTTATCCCGTTCATAGTTCTATCTTAGCCTTGGTACTTGCCCCATCGGCTTGTAACAATTGGTGCTTTCATCCCGGAACTCTTCATGACCATGTCTACCACCGACCGTGTTTACGAATTGGTTGATTTGCGGACATTCCTCCAAACTCTTCTGTATGTCAAGATCCATACCCAACTCTATCGGGTTGATGGTGAAGTATTACAGCAAGTGTTCTCGAGCGTGGGGATTATAGAAGACATCATACCGTACGATGCTGATACGGGATTCCATTCCCTAATCCGCTATCGAAATCCAGGTTCAGTCCTTGCGGCATTCCATCGCTTCAATGGACGAAACATCTATGATGGATGTTGTCGATTGGAGTTGTTCTTTGATGACCGAATTAACGGCGTATCTCACGAGATTGAGGAGCAGATCCATAAATTGAGTGAAGATGTGAACCAGATTGCAGACGCACGGCATGTTGAACAATCAGCGCAACCATCGCCAAACCCTAAATCCATCACCTTCGCCAAACCCGCTCCCGCGGCACAAGCGCCCACGCCCGCGGCCACGGCGTTCGCACCCACAACCCCCACCACCGAGATTCATGACCAAAACGAAATTGTGAACCGCAGTGAAGATATCACACACGTTGTTCCGAAATCGATGCAAAGAAACAACGAGCCGGTACCTGTAAGCGGTGAAAGTTCTAGAGCTAGTCCGCGAACCCAGGTGAACGCACTTGCAGTTTCAAGCAGCGCACAGCCCGAGTTTTCGCCAGATTTGGAGGAGGGCGTCTTTCCGTTAGAGAAGATTGGGAACCCGTTGAATACTATCGACGCCCACCACCTATTCGACGAAATGTCGAGCAGATTAGCCAGCCATGAATTGGACCGAAACATTAGTGGGAAACCACCGGAAGAGCCTGGTGGACTTCAATGTCAATCCGACTCCTCAAAGGAAGCGGTGTTTCGATCGGTGTTTTCGACGGAAGAGCCTGGTGCACTAGCTTTTGATGGCGGTGTTTTCGATCGGGGTACTTTTGGTGCTTCAAGGGGTAATTGGGTTGAGGTCTTAGCGGCATCGTTCAGAAGGAAGTTGGCACTGTGTCAGTTGGCTGGTGCTTTGGGTATTAACGACTGTCACCCATTAGCAGGACGAGCCTCGATCTTTTTGTGGGATAGAAGAGTTGTGCTGGGTACACTTATGTTTGACCCGGGTGGTATACTTTTGATTTGTGCTGGGTACACTTATTATAAAAGAGAGTTGTGCTGGGTACACTTTTGATTTTCAATGTTTAGCTTTGGGCCATTGTCAATGCGAATTTCAGCTTCAAATGATTATAATATGTTCTTTCATTCCAAAGAAAACGGCAGAACACAGTCATTATCAAACGCGATTTGCAAATTGATTGGCGTCTTAGGCTTTAATATAAAGGAATTAGACATATGATGACCAAAAAAAAGGAATAAGACATATTTGGCTTCAGCGGTCAAATACGTTTGCGTACAAAGTATATATTACTTCAAAAGTTGCCCCAGGTTTAATAAATCATCATCCATTTCAACTAAAACAATATTAAAAAATTAATGATCATCCATATGTTTTGTTTTTTATTTTGCTTTTTCTTTTGTGTTGTTTATATTTTGTTATGATGCCTATTCAAATACTCTCTTTTATAATAATAAATATCATAGGATACAATTTAAGAAAATCAAAAGTGGAAGAGACTGATTTAAGCAAATCAAAAGTCGTACTTTTAATATAATAAATGACAATATATATATAAGATACAATTTAAAGGAACAAATATTTTTATTGGGACATATAATTATGATTTTACATAGTTTTGCAACATGTAAACTTGTGTTATGTTAGTTAAACAATCGTGAATTGCATTTAGTGTAAATGTATATAAATATTGAAAATCATTCAGAGGTTGAGTTGAGGGAGAAGACGTTGGAGGCTGAGAAGAAGGCTTTGGACGATCGGTGCACACGGATGAGACGGCTCGGGGTTTGGAAGAGAAGATGCGGAGGTTGAAGGCAAAGAAAAACGTTTGGGAATGTTATTGCAAAAAATGATCTACATTTATATACTTGGTTCCAATCCTTTCTTTGTATTTGATGTCAATATGGGAAAATTCTAATTGTCGAGGGTGTTTAATATACGAAGGAAACAAACAAGTAACACATGTACACAATCACTCCATAAGAAAATTTGTATGTTTTATAATATTTTTCTGGCGTGCTTCCTCCCGTCCATCGGACGGGGCATGCCTACTAGTATATGATAAAACTGCATTTTATATTTACATTAAAGAATTTTACCGTAAATAAGGGGAAAAGCTAAAATTTACAGCTCACTTTATATAAAACTTCTACTATTAGCATAAATATATTTTTCAAGAAAGGGATAATTACCATAAATGTATTTTAAGAATCCCCTACATTTAGAAAATGGAGTGCATTTTTCTCCACTCTTCTCCATTCTGGAGAATGGGATGGAGAAGCTATTGGGACAAAATAATGGCTAAAATTCTTCAAATTTTAAGATTTCTCCAAAATGGCTAATCTGTTGGAGATGGTATTACAAGCCGAGCCAAGCAATGCCCCTAATGTCATCAAATAACAATAGAGTATGATATTGTTAAGTAAAGGTTAAAATAATAATTAAAACATTATAAGTCAATCTCACGTTGAATTATATCACTCATCTTTATTCAAATAAATTGATCGATTAAACTTTAATCATAGACCTCACATGTATGCTAAATAAAAAAAGACATTATTAAAATTCTATCTCATGGTTTTCTTAAAGATATAGTTTATTAATCTTACTATACACTAAATCGGAGATTAAATAATAATATAAAATAACATATATATCAACTCCAAATAAATATATAATTAAATCAATAGTAATATATATTAAAAAATTATAATTAGACCACATAACCATTTTATTATCTCATCAGTTTAGATTTAACTAACTTAGTTTTTATTGATTAAAATTTTTATTATACATTTTACATATACAAATAATATTATATACATATGATTTAGGTTTAACAATGTTTTCCAAATTAAATACAAACAAAATTGTAAAAAAAAAAGAAAATTATTGATAAAACAATTGTCCAATTCTTATTCAAACTTATTGAAACTTTGTTCCGATAAAAAGTAATATTAGCACAAAAAGAATACATCATTAGAATAAATCATACAAGATATAAATTTTACATTAAATAATACTAGATCTATATCTATCTTTTTTGGAAAATTTAAATATTTTTTTAGTTTAATCAAAACCATATTTTCAAGACACAATGACTAATACTAGTGTTATATAAAAGGTCGGTCAAATAATCCGCCCAATTTAATGCGTCAAATAAATTAATCTGCCTAAGCAAAGGAAAGTGTACGTATGAAATCAACGAGGTAAAACAATTGTTTCAATGATGTATAATATAGAGCATTGGATCTAAAAAAATAAATAGATCATATTTAGTCTTAAAATTACAAGAGAAAAGAAAATCACAAAATCCTAAAGTTATAGAAATGAAAAATTCATTATTTATATACATGGTTATAACACATTATATCACTACCAATATTAAGGCCTGATGAAACGGTTGAATTTTGTTTCATTAAGGCCACAAAACCGTTTCATTGTACCTAATGAAACGGTTATTAACCGTTTCAGGCGCTCCCGTTGCTTTAGGCCTAATGAAACGACCGATTTAAGCTAATGAAACGGTCGCATAATTGTGGATATCAACCGTTTCATTAGCCTCAACCACCCGTTTCATCTTCTACCCGTTTCATTAGCCATCAAAAATGTGACATTTGCTTAAGCTAATGAAACATTATATTCGAGATTGTGAAACGGTTTGGTAGCTTTCTTGAAGCATATATATAGAACTATTGAAACGGTTGATTGTTTTCAATATAACATATATATATATATATCTAAAAATATTACATTCAACTATAAAAAATTAATATATAATAAATACATAGCAGTACTGCACAATGATGATGATCTACTAAACTTGTCAAAAACCACAGCTTGTAGTACTTGTCAAAAAATTCATATCATAGTTGAAGTTTGAGTTCATAAACAAGGCCTCATCAACTGCAAAATGATAAGAAGTGCAGATTCAAGAGAGTTTCACATTCAATTCACCAAAAAAAGAGTTTCAAATCCGAAAAAAATTCAGATGAAATTCAAAACACATGCAAGTTTCAATTGAGGGAGGCAGAGAAGTGGCGACCTACTAGGCGCGAGGAGTACAGGCAAAGAGGAGGAGGCGGCGAGGAGGAGACGATGAGGATTAGCGAGCAGGCGAAGACAAGGAGTGGCGAGGAGGCGGCGACGAGGAGTGGAGAGGAGGCGACGGCGAGAGGAGGCGAGGATGAGGAGGTGCGTGGCGGCACGAGGCAACGAGGAGGCCTGAGGAGTGGGTACGACAACGAGGAGTAGGCGGACGGCTAGGGCTCGGTTGGAGAGGGGCTCGGATCTGCAAGTGCAAATGGCTAGGGCTCGAGGAAACGGCTAGGGCTCGGGCTCGGGCTCGGGATGACGACGAGGATGAGCAGGCGGCGGGGATGTAAGAAATTCTAGGGCTTTGGAACACTTTTGGGGTATTTTTAGGTATTTCAATTACAAAGGGCGGGTTCCTAAAATTTTTAGCTTGCGCGACATATCACTAGGCGCGAGATTTTTTTTTTTTTGTTATTGATGACCGTTTTGTTAAGTGGAAGAGAACGTTTCATTAGTAAGGACCGTTTCATTTTTTTTTCGCCTGGTTCAATTAGCCGGAGCTAATCTACGTCCGGACCGGGTACTGCCAGGGGTTAAGGAAGACCCTCCACAGTGCCTTCTCTACCACAAAGCGAAATTCGATCTCTTCGAGTTTCGAACTCATGACCTCTAGGTGTCCTAGCCCCATTTTTAACCACTAGGCCAAGACAACTTTGAGTTTCGAGATATTTGCATATGTGGATACATAGTTGACAGAGTTATGAGTTACGTCAACACATGTGAGAGATCACATATTTGTGGCTCATAGATAACCTTCTTAGAGAAAGTTAGACATTTATATAGGTCTTTCTTAACATTAGGATTTTGATACTAGCATTGAAGATTTGATCTCCGTAAAACTCTCAAGAAGTCTTCATGACTGAGTTATATATCTTTAAAATAACTCCTCGGGTTTCGGCGGGATCTTGCTAGTGCTACAGGATTCTCAGGTAGGATGGTGATGTAGGCTCACTAGGCTAGATGCTTAAGTAGGGACTCTAGACCATATCCTTACATAGGATTACAATTGAGATCATTGGACGAGTAGGTTTAACTGATAGAATGAGATCGATGAGTCAAGATCCAGATGTAACTAAGTATCACCTAATAGGTAGAGATCATCTTCTCCAATTGTTATTACACAAGAATTTGCCTTTGATGCCCTAATGAATGCTCCTCGTATTTTGCCACTTCTCCTTCCACTCCAAGCTTTTTCTTCAACCTAGGATCGGAAAAACAATGGATATAGAGGATGGGTCCCCTTAATCCACTTTTGATGCCTAAGTCAAAAGAACAATTTGTAGATTGAACATCGAGGTAAAAGGTAAGACTAGCGAGATTGAATGTGCTTACCATACATGGAAGTAAACATGAATTTATAGTAGAAGAAAGAGAGAATAGGAGATCGAAAACTATCCCCTTGGGCTAATCGAGTATCCAATCCCAACAAGTGGTATCTTGCTTCCCAATTCACGTGAATACTCGATCTTTCGACATAGATAGATCATCTGACGATATTAAGAAAAGTAATTTAATAGGGAAACTAATAAATAAGGAACTTAAAAACATACTTATAGAAAAAAAATTAGAGTGTGTTTGAGATGCACATTTTTAAGTCTTTATAAGCACTCACTTGCTTATTTGGAGAAATTAGCACTTGGGAGGTTTGGGAGGTTTGTTCGACAATAAAATATATCAAGTGCTTATAAACACCTAAAAATTAGGGTGCGCTTGACAAATCACTTATAGTCTTATAAGCACTAATATGAATTCACTATAATAATTATAAATATTATCATATGTCTAATTTCTTTTAAAACTGTACATATCTTTTAGATTAGAAAATAACATATTCTCATATATCATAAAATATTTATATTAAAATATTTTACTTATATATTATTTTACTTATATATATATATATATATATCGAGGAAGAATGCAAAAAGATGAGATGCATTATTAAATTTTATAAAATGTTGATAAAAATCTTTTCAAATTTAAATTAAATTTCATAAAATATTTTATATAAATAAATCCATAACTTAAACAAAATTTTGGTTTAATATAGTGTTATATTTTAAAATATAGAGAATATTTATTAAGATAAAAAAATAAACAGTAAGTTATCTTATATATACGTTATCATGTTGTAAAAAATGAATTAAATAAGAAGTATATAAATATCAAATAAAAATATTAACCAATTATTATCTTAATAAGAAATCTATCTTTTATGTAAAACATAATCAATGTGTAATGATACGAATATATTTAGGTTAGAATATCATCTATGTACCCTTTTATTAATATTATTATTGAATTTCAATACGAGATGATAGAAAAAATAGTTAATACACTATTTTAATTTTAAAATGTAGTGTAAATATAGTGGTAAAGTTTGCTACTAATGATGATTTTTATAAACTTTTAGAAAAGAATTATGAAAAATAATACTTATTATTAATATAATATTTAAATATTTGGGGAAAATGATTTTTTAAATAAAATATTTAGGATAAAGTAATATACTAACTAAATAGGTAATCATATAATATAAAGATTGAGATTTATATATTAGATAGGAAGCAACTCAAAATTTAAGATAGAGTTGATATTTTAATTAAATATGTAGAGAATTAACCTAAAAACTAAGATTGATAAGATAATTTTTTTAATAATGGGGTGATGTGGCACAATATGTGGTGGAATTTTCTTCCGCTTTAGTATATAGTAATAGATAATGAATTTGATGAGGTTAATTGAAATAACATGAACACAAATTAATGTGGTGGCTTACAAACGGCCGAGTTTTATAATATATACTAGTGTCAATCCTTGTGCCTTGAAGGTATGATTTTGATTTAACTACAAAAAGTTATTATAAATTTTTTTATAAAGTTATCTAGAAAAATTATTAAGATATAAAATCCGTTATTGTTTTATTTAGTTTATTTTTTATAAGATTTATTTTAATTATATGGTTCAATTATATCTTTCAATATATTTATTATTATTGATTTAGTTATATACTTATTTAGAGTTGATATGTGTTATTTTATATTATTAGAAATTTAACCTTCAATTAAGTATAGTAAGATTAATAAACTATATCTTTAAGTTGTCCAAGTGTTTCAGGAACGCAGGTCATGAAAAATACAACAAGTTGTGTAGCCGTCCTTAAGGTGTACGTAGGGACGCTACTTCTCAGAATAAAGGACTTGTCAAGATCTTTCAAAGGACGCGGTCCTTAATCTCAATACAGGAGTCCTTACAAGGCTACCCGACAAGATGACATCACCTGACAAGCATTGATCATGAAGTCCACGTGGAAGCAGATCCTGTACACAAGTTCATCACCACGTGGAAGCCGATCTTGTAGCCAAGTTCTGCAGAAGTTGCCAGGAAGCTTCCCTCATCACTGCTAAGGGCACATGGAAGCCGATCCTTGTTGCAACGTACTCAAGGGCATGATCGTCAGAGTAAAGACGCCCTTGCCGAGTCACTATAAATACCCTTCGGGCATTTATTGTGACTAACGCCTTTCAGAGAATATTCAGAGAGAATACGACAGCCGATCGAGAGAAAGGCTAAACACAATCACAAAACAGTTTGTAAAGAAAAACACAAAAAGAAAGGACTGTCTCTTACGAAGTACTGTAAGGGACGTAGGAATAGCGTCCTTTAGACATTGAGTTAGGTTATAGTGAACGGCTAAAAGGAGTATTACTAGTGGACTTAGGGATGTACTCTTAAGTGCCAGAGAAGTGTAATCCCCGCCTTGTAACTGTAAGGACTCTCAATAAGAAAGGAAGAACGGCTATTCGAAAATCCTCCAAGGAGGTAGAGGTTTACTCTCAAGGACTGCTTTGGTCTTGAGAGGTTCCTCTATAAATACTCGAGTTCCTTACTTATCTATTTTACATGTTAAGTCTTTTACTTCCGCTGCACCTAAGGACGCCCATTTCACTGACTTACGATCCAACAACCCCAACATAAAGTGTTCTTGAAAATTGCCCTGTGGAGAATTGTTGTTTTCAAACTAAAGCCAGCCAACTCCAATCCCTTCGATGCTTTAGGGTTTAATTGTTCACATTTGTGGAGGTCCCGGTTGATCACCGTGCATGCGCCTTTCTGCCTCTCGCCTGCAACTCCATTGGGTCGTTCACCCTGCTTGAGCCTCTGACTCTCGCCTGCAACTCCATTGGGTTGTTCACCGCACCTGAGCCTCCGCCTCTTGCATGGAACTCCTTTGGGTCTTTCGTGTAATGAGAATATCGTGTGCTATGTGACGGTGAGAGGTAAGAAGGAAATATACCTTCTCGACTCTCGAGAGCGGTTTGAAGGTGAAGGTGATCGAATGAGTTCGTGAAAAAGAAGCTGGCTGGTTATAACGACGAAGTCAAATCAGCCGCCTGATTTAAGGCGTTTAGCGGTCAAAGCTCCGATTGGGAACCTTAATTCCAATTTTGGAGAAGGCATATAGGGTTGATGAAATATGGGAGGGAGAGGAGGTAGGAGAAGGCATCCAAAAGAAAGAGAGGTGTTGATGGTGTTGTTATTATCAGAGTAGAATATGTGTGTGAGAGAGATAGATTTGAGAGAGCAGAAAAAAGTTCAAAACAGGTAAAGGAGAGAGGAAAGGGAATTCCTTGTGACTTGTGAGGTATTCTCACTTCTCACTGTAAGACTCATTCCCATATGATTTCCCTACAAATTAATCCTATTTTTATAATACATATATCATTGTTTATTTTTATAATAAAAATTTAATATCTTTATCTAACCTCATATATCATCTCAAAATTTAAGATAGAACTAATATTTTAATTATATATGTATAAGATTAAGATAATATATGATAATAAAACTAAGAATTAAATAAAATACTTTGTTACTAAGAGGGTGATGTGGTGTATATGATGACAACATTTGTTTCATGTTTAGTATATAGTAATAGATAGATATTATATAATTATCTATGATTTGACTTCGGTTGAGTTAGGTTAAACTTTATAGATAGATTTATAATTCCTCTCACAAAAGTAATAAACTCATCAAAAAAGTACCATAAAAAATAGGAAAAATAACTTGGAATAATACCAAGTACCGACGATGAACAAAAAATAATACAAACTTTGAAAATAATAAAAACATGACGAAAATGGGTGTGTGGGTGGCGGGCAGCCAATATTGGAGCAAATAAGGGGCGCGGAAATTTAATGAGCTCCTATAGGCGTTTTGCCAAAATTACCCCCATAGGGAAGCGGAAAATTACGCCCATGCCACCGTCACATTTAATGAGCTCCTCTCTCCCGAAACCCTAGCTAGCTTCCCGCAACCCCATCGTCATCCATTGCGGCCAACGAAAATCGCGAGATTCGCCCCCCCAAACACGCGATTCGGGCAAGCGATTCAAACAATGAAGTGATGACGCAGTGAGGAACGATCGGTTGAAGGTTGGAAAGACGATGACAGGTTCGTATGGGCTACGGAGTTCCATGTCCTGAGTCCGCCTCTTGCTTCCGAAATCCAACGCTCTGTCAAGGTAAAAACACTCGAGACCTTGTGAAAACTCGAGGTTATTGGATGACACAGTGTGTTCTGCTTATCACTTCAATGGATTATTGTGATAAGTGGATATGTGATGACGAGGAAAGGGTGAATGAGAGCAATGTTTGAATGTGATGACAAGATATGGGGGGCATGAACGTGTTATGTGATGACACATGATGACATCGCCTATATTGCAAACAAAGACCTGGATGTGATGACGTGTTTTTAGTCATTGTTGTTATGATATGATGACATGTTTGACTGATTAATAAATTGTTTGAATGTGATGACATGTTTGACTGATTAATAAATTGTTTGAATGTGATGACGTGTTTTAGCTGGCATCATTAAATGAAGTGAGGACAATACCATATTAAATGCTTGTTTCCTTGTTTTATGTATACAGTGCATGCTCATGTGATGACAACTATTTGTAAATCTGGCAGGACAATAACAATGAAACTCCTAAGTGTTTGTTTTGGTGGCGAATGGGACTGTGAAGGCAAATATGTTGGTGATGTGAACTACAAAGCAGTGGTCGTGAAAGATGGCATGACATTAGAAGAGTTGAGCACAACAATCATGAAAAGATGTAATATTGAAACTGGTGGCAAGGGATTGTTGTTGACTCACTTGAATCCCTTCCAAGTAGTTGGCAAGCCTTACACAGTTGAGAATGAGGATGACTTGGTGTCATTCCTGGAGATAAATGACTCCCCTGAGGTACAGTGGAAGATGCCCTTGTATGTGACCTTGAAAACTGGGGGGAGTGCAACAGATGACAAGGTGCATGTTGAGATGAATGTCAGGTTGGAAAATGTTGATGACAACCCCGCAATGGATGACAGGGTGGATAATGTTGGTGTAGCTGCATCTGATGACAGGTTGATGGTAGTTGGAGAGGAGCCTGAGTTTGTTGAGATGCATGTTTATGGTGATGACGAGATGCCAGAAATACTAGATTATGGTGATGACATGACAGCCAATAATGACTTCTTGAAAGTGGGGCAGCTATATCCATCAAAAGATGAGCTGAAATCTGCTGTTTCGAAGCAAGCCTTAAGAGACAGGTTTGGGTACAAATTGTACAAGTCCACAACACAAATCTACAAGGTTGTGTGTGTGGTCAAGGAATGCAATTGGTTATTGCTAGCCACAAAGGTGAAAGACGCTGACTACTTCCAAATAAGGAAATACACGTACAAGCACACCTGTCCCTTTGAAACCAGGTTCCAAAAGCACCACAAACCATCCTACCTCACTGTCGTTGAACAGATTAAGACAAGGTGCGTTGTCCTGTCATCAGTTCTCTAATAACTAAAGGAATACAGCCCTGTCATCTAATAAAATGTTATGGTCAATTGCAGGTTCGAAGGTGTGAAGGATGGCCCTGATGTGCACCAGATTCAGAATGATGTCCAAAAGGAGCTGCATGAGAGAATAAGCTACTGGAAAGCAAGGAAAGCAAGGGAGAAAGCTCAAGAGCTAATCAGAGGCTCCCCAGAAGAGAACTACGCATTGCTACCTGCATATTGCCACGTCCTAACACAAGTGAATCCAGGTACATACACAAAGCTGGTTATAGACGAGGAGACAGACCGCTTCAAATCTATCTTCATCGCATATGGAGTGTCTATCAGAGGCTTCCCTTTTATGAGAAAGTTATGTATTATTGTTGTCATCACTTCTAGTCATTGATGTACTTGTCATCAATTCTGCGCTCTATGCTCTGTGTATACTTGTCATCGCTTCTTTTCCCTGTGTGTCCTTGTCATCGCTTCTTCTCTATGTGCTCTCTGTGGATAATTGTCATCGCTTTTTCTCTCTGTGTATACTTGTCATCGCTTTTGCTCTCTGTGTATACTTGTCATCGCTTTTATGAGAAGGTATGCAATAGTGTCACTTGTCATCACTTATGCTCTCTCTCTGCTCCCTGCGTTCTTGTTGCATATAATTTCACCTGTTGCTCTTCTTGTTGCATGTTCTTGTCATCAATTAAGCTCTCTCTGTTCTCAGTGTGAACTTGTCATCACTTCTGCTATCTGTGTAAACTCGTCATCACTTCTTCCCGTTTTCCTACAAAACAATGTTGCAGGTCGTGTCTGTGGATGGAACTTTCCTGCATGGTAAGTATGGGGGGACCCTAGTTACAGCTGTGGCGCAAGATGCCAACCACCAAGTGTATCCTCTAGCCTTTGCTATAGTGGAAACAGAAAATGATGTTGGATGGACTTGGTTTTTCCAGCAACTACTGAATGTGGTGCCAAACACTCCAAGGTTGATGATACTGTCAGATAGGCACAAGAGCATAAAGAAGGCGGTATCGACAGTGTATACCTCAGCTAAGCACATCTGTTGCAAAAGGCATCTACAACAGAACCTTGTAACCAGATTTCATGATAGTGGATTGATGAGTTTGTACAACCAAGCTGCAGATGCTTACACCACAATGGAGTTTGATGGTTATTTCAATGATATATGCAGACTAAATCCTGAAATGGGGAAGTATCTCACTGATGCAGACTTCAAGGAGTGGAGCAGGGCACATTGTGAAGGGGATAGGTACAACATGATGACAACAAACAACTCCGAGTGTGTGAACTCAGCTCTCAAGATTGCTAGGTCGTACCAATTGGTTGCACTGTTCGAGTTCATTAGAGATATGATCACAAGATGGTTCTATGAGCGCAGAACAAAGGCCCTTGCTTATGAGGGACAACCTATTGAAGTTGTCATCACCATATTAAATGCAAGATTGGACTTGTCATCAAGGTATGATATCAAACCCCTTAATGATGCGCAGTTCCAGGTTACTGGGGGCACATTTTCTGGAATTGTTGATCTTGCCAAAAAGACCTGCTGTTGTAGGGTGTTTGATTTGGACCACTATCCATGTACACATGCCATATGTGCAATTCAGAAAATGCAATATAGGGTGGGCGACTTCATAGATGACCACTTCAAAAGTAGCTATTGGTTGAATGCATACAAAGAGAC
This sequence comes from Polygonum aviculare, assembly GCA_934048045.1. NCBI lineage: Eukaryota > Viridiplantae > Streptophyta > Magnoliopsida > Caryophyllales > Polygonaceae > Polygonum > Polygonum aviculare. The sequence goes on from OW204026.1 coordinate 24,600,734, forward strand.
CCTGTACCCTTTACCCTACAAGACTACTTGGGATGTGTCAGATGCCATTAAACATATGACATGCTTACCACCAAAAAACAGTAGGAAAGTTGGGAGGCCAAGGGTGAAGAGGTTGCCATCTTTAGGAGAATTCAAAAAGGAGACTAGGAAGAGGGGACAGCCCTCAGCCTACAGGTGCAGCCTCTGTGGGAAGGATGGACACAACAAGAAGAGATGCCCCTCAGCTCCCCCATCTGCAGGAAAGCTTTGCATCAAGTATAAAACCAAGGCGACATAGGTGCTGCCAGGACTTGTCATCAACTACTAGCTTTGAAGACTTGTCATCTATCTGCTGCTTTTAGTACAAAATAGTAGTTTGCTTTAGATATTCGGGATTTCAATATTCTTAGTGATGAACACTGATTTATTTTTTGGTATATTAGTACTGTGTCTCAGTGATGAACACTGATATGATTTTTTGGTATACTAGGGGCATGTCACCTTTTTGGTAAAATGCATGACAGTTTTTTGTGTGAACATAGATGACAACTTTTTGGTAAAATGAATCACTGCTTTTTTGTGTAGTATATTCAAGCTTTTATAGTATTTAACATGATTTTGTGTAGTATATTGAAGACTAGTTGGAATTTTCAGTTATGACATGATTTTTGCATATTGACAACAGATAGACACTACCCTTGTCATCGATTTCATTTAATAAGTGAACCATCACTGTTCAGCAGATGACAAGATATGTCATACCTCTAGGGGGTACGGTGTGGTAAAAAATAGCTACTCTTTACGATGCATTGACCACAAATACTCTAGTCTTGTACATAGGCATCATACCTAAAAAGGTTATGAATCCTGATCCCATCATCAATGCATTACCCCAAAAGAAGGCATTATAAATAGAGTGCACCCGACTATGAAACTTGTCATCGCTTTCTGAATCCACTCTTGTCATCGCTTTCTCATCAACTTGTGATACACAACTTGTCATCGAAATGGCTAACCGTCCTGTGCCCAATGGACTAAGAAGGGTGCAACCACGACCTCCACAACTACCTTACTTTGAGGTAGTTGTCCGCCGCAAGGTGAGAAAAAACAAACTCACAACCCTTGATTCTGAATGTCTTCTTGTTATGTATACAAACCTGTCATCACTTTCGTGCATATGTAGGATTCCCGGGATTATAGGGTGATGCTCACTTCAGAGACCCGACTATGCCAGCTAGTTGATGTGTACTGCCAGGATGAAGACCTTCACCCTCGGAATGTGCACTTCTACTTTAATGATCAAGAGCTTCTGGATCGAAACAGAACTTTAACAGCTCGAGAGGTCATACATGAACCCGTCATCAAAAGTAGTATACCTAGCTTGCTAACTTTGAACTATATTGTGCTAAACTCGTCATCTGTTGTCGTGCAGATTGGTCTAATGAACAACTCCGTTGTGCATGCTATATTCAGGCCAGGAGTAGGAGAACCTGGGTATCGAACATGGGTTCACAGGACGGTTCAAGGTTATAGACGGCTAAGGGCAGAACAAAGAGCAGTTGGTATTCCCCGTCCGGAAGGTGCTCCAATCACGCCCCCAATCACGCCGCCAGGGACTCAACCATGAAATGTCTCCTGTTGTAGAAGTTGTCATCTAGTCGTCCTTGTTGTTCTTGTTGTTGCATCAGTTGTTTATGTTCCGTTGTTGTTGTTGTTGAACTTGTCATCCAGTTGTCCTTGTTGTTGCTTAATGTGCTTGTCATCCAGTAGGTTATGATGTGTGGGTTGTCATCCAGTTGTTGGGGTGGAAGTTGTCATCTATTTCCCACCCCAGTGTAATATGTATCAAGAAATGAACTATGTTATTGTGTTGTCATCCGTTGATCCTGTCATCTAGATTTAGTGTGCCTTCCAAAGACCAATTGTGATCCTTTGAAAAGTGTGAATGATTTGGCGTGTGCATGCTTTGATATTTCCACGACACCTTGTCTTGTCATCTGTTGTAGTCTTGACAGCTGAGGTCATGAAATGCGTGCTCCCTTCAAAAATAGATGACCGTTGGTTGAGTTTATCCAATGCATATACTAAAAAAGTCTAAATGCATTCCCAACCATGAATTGAATGAACCTAACGTTGATTATAGGTGAGGAGCTATAAATAGGGGCGCCCTGGACGCATGAAACCTCTTCATATAACTTGTCATCCATTCCTTTGAATTTCAAAATAAGTCAACCTTGTCATCAACTTGCACAATGAATAGGCAACGAATGCCTGTAACAGCAAGAAGAAGAGTGTATGCGCCGCGAGAAAGGTGGAGAGTTACCATCATCAATGGGGTGAGCACCGAACTCTTGCATCCACATGTTTCCTTTTGTATAATTGTACAAATGCTTATACATTTTTTCTTGTCATCTGTTTATTTTCCATCTAGCATACATTCACACCAACATTGATCACCGTGACTCCGAACGTGAGGGTGGTCAACGTCTATAATTTCTACTGTGAGCACAGTAGCACGCCGGGGGGCTGGGTTGCGTTTTACTTCAACAATCAACGTGTGCGCGACCCAGACAGAACTCTCACCTGTGAACAGGTGAGCAAGGCCTCAAGTGTAACCTGTCATCATATTCAAGAGAATACGCATATTTCCTCACAAAGTTTTGTTGTCATGCATGCAGCTTGGCCTTTATGATGAATGCGACATTATTGCTTTACATCATCCCCCCGGGAGATTGGCTGAAGACTGGCCTCCAGACACCCCACCAAACAATATAGCACGCTGAACTTGTCATCGAATGTTTCATTGAACTTGTCATCGAATATTTCATTTAACTTGTCATCGCAGGTTTTGTTGTTTTATGTAGTTCGAGATTGGGTACTATCTATATGGTTTGGTTGTTGTCATCTTGTGTAATATCTATGTTTTTGTGGTTTCAAACTTTTATATGTAATATTAGAACATGATGGCAAGAAATGACTGCATTGAAAGACCACATCATCAAACCCTACCACATAACACCTTCACCTTGTCATCACATCAGCATGCATCTGATGTATAATCACTACTAGAAAAGGGGTGTTTAACGACCAAGTTATAACGACGAAGTGAAAATTTTATCGTTAAAGCTATATATATACCCTCTAATAACGAGAAAGATATTTATTGGTCGTAATAAGCATGAAAGTAAACCGAACCTGATTTTAATACCGTCGTCGTTGTGTTTAATTAAAATAGTTTTAGAAAATAATATATTGACCTCGTCGTTAATGGCAAGAAAAACGGAAACTGCTTACTAAGACCAAAAAATAAATCCCGTCTCTCCTCGGGCTCCCCTCTCCCCAATGCCCTCTCCGATTTCCCCCGCTCCAAACTCATACCAGGAACTCGGTTCGTCATCGACGGCTTCCGCCACTCCGGCGACTTCTCCGTCTCCTACTTCCTCTCCCATTTCCACTCCGATCACTACGCTGGTCTCTCCGCCGCCTGGTCCAGAGGCATCGTCTTCTGCTCCGCCCTAACCGCCCGCCTGCTCCAACAGATCCTCGGGGTTTGCCCTCGATTCGTCCTCCCTCTGCCATTGAATGAGCCTGTTTCCATCGACGGCTGCGAGGTCTCTCTCATGGCTGCTATTCACTGTCCAGTAACTCTCCAGTTTCTCTTCAAAATACCCCGCGACCACACCGAATTGGCTAGGTATGTCCACACAGGCGATTTTAGGTTTTGCGGTTCAATGAAGTTTGACGCGAGATTGTCTGAATTTGTCGGCTGTGATGGTGTTTTGATGTGCCTGATCGTATTTCTTTTTCATGCTTTTTGGTTGGTTTTGATTTGGTGTTTCAGTAGCCATGGCTTGGAGGGGTCAATTGTCCAAACATTTGAAGGAGCTTAGGATCCTTCTCTGCCAATCTTCCCCTGAAAGCTCTCACAATAGGTCTTTTTGATTTCCTGACTTTCTGATAGCTTACCATGAATCATGAATGTGTTGCTGATACATCATACATGTGGTGTTAGTATACCGTATTATGATGATTGAACTTGTGGTGAAAATGTCAGAAATTTTGTTGAGAAGAATTACAAGGAATTGAAGGCCCTAAACCCTAAACTTCCTATCTTGATTCGTGAAAAATGTCAGAAATTTTGTTGAGAAGAATTACAAGGAATTGCTCTATATGGGCTTGTTTGTTACTCATTTACATCTTTAGTGTTTTTCTTTGAGCCCTTCATTTATCTCTATAATTTTTTGACACTCATTTCACCAATATGGTATGCTACCTTTACCACTGAGCCTCAAATGACTGCCCCATCTTTAGCGTTTGTTTAGGATAAGTTGATAAGGGCTTGTTTCTTCAGTGTTGACTGCCCCATTAACAGAAGCAGTTGTTGAAATTGTACTTCTAGTTTTTGTTTCTTTGGAAAAGAAGAGATTTGTGAGGGCTATGAGAAATTTATTCTGTCCTGGCTATTGCATTTGAATTGAGACTTGGAGAGCTTAGGTTCCTTTTATATGGTGCTAATCTTCTAATTTAAACTCGGTGTAGAAGAGTAGGTGATGTGTAAGCAGCTCAATCTATACCAAACATTTGTGCGCATAAGTTACCTCGAGACAACTAGATACCTTGGCTATACCGAACTCAAAATAACCATCTCTTGAACATATCAAAAGCACCAGTTTCCATAGACAAATTAGCACAACTTGGAGTCTTCAATAGCTCTACTAATCTATCGAAATTGATGAGTTGAATTAAGCAAGAACACTAGGTGTCTGTTGATAGTTCTTGGTTCCTTGCTTGTTAATCAAAGTCTTACATAGGGTAAAAGGATGAATCAACTACAATTATTGGGAAAATGATGTAATGAAATAAAACAGTAGCCCCCTGTTTTTCCTTTTTGATACTATCTGCATGGCATGTGAAGTGGAGACTGGATTGTATGACAGAGTAAGTGCATCCTTGGCTTGTTCCACTTGCCTTTATACCAATTGGCCAGGCAGGTCCTCATTGGACTCCTTGTCAGGCATGTTGATGTCAATCCTTGCAACGGATACTATTCCAAACCTTTTGATTTCACCTCCTACCCTTCAAACTAAACTTCAAATCAAACTGTCAAACCTCTCAGTTTGAATCCTGCCTTTAGTGGTCTTGATTTTCCATTAATGGATTCAATCTAGTTTTTTATATTTCTTGAATTGAATAAAGCATAAAAGTAAAGATGTATAATTTGCGAGTTCTGAGATCTGACACACGGATTCGTTGGTCGTTCCTTGGTAAATTGTTACCAGCTTTTAGTAGTTGAACATTGATATTTTTTGCTGATCCTTTTTGTTCTAAATTACACACTGAATCGTGTACCGAATCTGTGTGTTCCTTTTTTGTTCAGCGTTTCTTCTTCGGATTTGGTTTCAAAATGGATGGGGGAGAGCGAAAAGCTAGTGTCCAATCTATTCCAAATGACGCGTGAGAGTGCTCCTTCGATTATTTTTGTTGATGAAATAGACTCCTTGTGTGGAACGCGAGGACAGGGTAATGAAAGTGAAGCTTCCAGAAGTACGTATCAAAACTGAACTGCTTGTGCAGATGCAGGTCAGTTTTTTTGTTGGACAGTTAAGAATTAATATACTACTTTTTCTGATGTTAGCTTTTGCAAATAAAGGTATAATCTCTCTAAATTTCCAGTTTTCTTTTTATTTCTGTTGTATTGATAAACTTATTGCCCAGATCTTTATTCACTTATATCAATTCGAGAAAGAAAATTAAATATTAGTTTTTCCTATAATTTATAAGTGCACTGTGCAATCTGGAAAGGAAGTGACAATTGTCCAGAATCAGAGTTTGTTTTCTTAGTTTACTTGTACTTCAAGCTAAGTGCTTATAGCCAACACATTCTTGATAACAGAAATCAGATCCTTTTTTCTTCTTGAGATTGTCAAAAGATATGGAGGTTGCATCTGTGTTTTTGCTGTTGCTGAGTTGATCACAATGTTATTATGCTACTATTCGCTTCTGTCCTCTTACACTTCTATCCTTTAGTTGGAATTCTATCCTAAAAATAGAGTCGATCTTCATTGTGTCATTCTTATTTCATGATTATATAGTTTGGTTTTTTTTGTTTTTTTTTTAGACTTAATGTAGGACTATATTCTATTCATAAGATGCATAGTGTTGTGATGTTGTCTTATACAGGAACCTTGAACTATTTGCTATTGACCTTCCTGTGGTGTTGGATCAAATAATATTATTAAAGAGGTTCACTAATGAACCCTGATTTGAAAAGATTATCTTTGTTAAAGTGTTTTTATAGGTTTTCTTTGTCAATGGATCTTAGCCTAATTAGGACATAGGTCAGAACCACCATATATAAGGATGCAGATGCCCTGAGTGAGACCAAGGATGTAGTTGTTCAGGCTATTGTTGAGTTTGTGAAGGCGCCTGATATGATTCAGGTTTTGTTAAGCTCCTTCCTTCCTCCACATTTGAAGTTATCTTAACTTTGCTTAAGTTAAATAAGTAAAGATATAGGTCATTCAAGGATTTTGAATATGCTATGTGTCCTTATTTTTGCCAATTGAAAATAACTGCCAGGTAACATTTTCTCCATCATGAAATGTATGAATATTATTACTTTCTGAGCCTTCATAAAGGCCTTTGACACTAAGAATGGCTGTTAATAGCCATTTATGCTGGGAATACTTTTTAAGATCTTAAGATAGAGTTGGAGGGTGTGGGGAAAAATAAGGAAGGGCGTACTCCATACTTCCTTTTCCCCTGTTCTCATTTACTCATATTTTCTGTCAGGGTTTGCGAGTTTGCATCTATGTGTTTCTCTTCTTCTTTTTTATTTCTGAGGGTTTGACATTTTTCTTCCATTTCTAAGAGGGACCACAGGGCTAAATTCCTGTACATTTTCATGTTCTTTTTTGTTTGAGGCCTTGCTTTTGCATACTTCTCGTCCTTGTTTAAAGACTAGATTTTGATTATTTTCTAACTGTTTGTTTTATTATTGTTATTACAGTGTGACTTGTTGGATATGCCTGCTGTGGCACAGCTTGAGAAAGATTCCAAGCATTCAGTGGCTTATGAACTCCTTAAGATCTCTCTGACCAAGAGATTAGATGCTTATTTAGAGTTTCAGGCTGCAAATTCTGATCAACTGAACACCTATGGTAATATTAAACTCTTATTTCGACATCCATGATGAAATCTGCTATAGAATATCTATTTGTTATGCAAAAATCTGTTTTTTAATCTGGAATCAACTTTGTGATCCAGGTCTTGCTCATGAAGAATGTATATCAAAGATGAAATTGATTTCACTGATAGACCTCGCTTCTCACGAATCGCATCAGATCCCTTATGCTCTCATCAAGGAGACTCTTATGGTAAAGCATCTTCCCTTGCAATTCAATTAGTGCTTGTTGAAGGCTTTTGCTTTTTTTGGTTTGTTAATTTTGGTTTTCCTGATCAGATTAATGATGACGAAGTTGAGAGCTGGGTTTTCAAGGCAGTAACTGCTAAGCTATTGAAATGTAAGATCGACCAGATTAATCAGTTGGTGATCGTAAGGTGCGTATTCTCGTACCCTACCTTCTACTAGTAAATGACCTGGTGGATAGCTATTAGAATTTGTTTGATTACTTGAGATACTACATTATGTCATATTATGATGTGTTAAATAGCATCAAATCTCAAGTATCAATGCTGAGAATACTTTTTAAGATCTTAAGATAGAGTTGGAGGGTGCGGGGAAAAATAAGGAAGGGCGTACTCCATACTTCCTTTTCCCCTGTTCTCATTTACTCATATTTTCTGTCAGGGTTTGTGAGTTTGCATCTATATGTTCCTCTTCTTTTTTATTGCTGAGGGTTTGACATTTTTCTTCCATTTCTAAGAGGGACCACACGGCTAAATTCTTGTAAATTTTCATGATTTTTTTGATTAGAAACACTGAAGCTATGCTATGTGTGCAGGTGTGGGATTATACTGGTCTAGGGTACACGAGATACAATGCAAAAGATGCTGATAAAGATACTTAGGTGAGCAGTAAAAGCTTTAACCAGATTTTGTACATACTGTGATCTGTTCATGGGTCTGTTGGAAGCGTAAATATTTGTTTATATTCATGATCAATGTTACTCACTTTTGTTTTCTGTTATGATATTTGTTTATATTCATGATCAATGTTACTCATTTTTGTTTTCTGTTGTGATTTTATAGGTACTTGAAGATGAGAAGCGCATTGTCTTGCATACATTGTCCAAAAATCTATTTCGTTGCCTATTAGAACATATAAATATGCTTTTAGAATCAGAATGTTAGATCATATCTTCATTTTATTTTGTTTTGGATTTATACAAAAATGTAAACTTTCGATGTGCATTGAATTTTATGATTATATATATAGTTTTCATAATTTATCTATGATTTGTTTGTTTCTTTAAGCACTTAGATTAATTGTGAGAGTAATGCTTTATATTCCAATTCGAATGAACATTGTTGAGCACACATATATAACGATGAAAAATATGGTCGTTATTGTACAATATTTGGCTTGTTAGAATATCTTCAACGAGGAATTATTTTGTCGTTATAGTTCATGCCTTTGTCGTTATTGATTAACTAACAACGACGAGTACAAATATGGTCGTTAACCAATAACGAAGAACAAGCATGTCGTCGTTAACCAATAACGAGGACAATGCATGTCGTCGTTAATGCTTAACGATAAACATCCATATTGTCGTTAATATTAACGACAAACAATCATCTCGTCGTTAATAATTAACGACGAACATGGTCGTTATAACCAATAACGTCGGAAGCTATTGCAACGAACAAACGACGATTTTTATGTGGTCGTTAAAAGGTTATAACGACGAGATTCATAGCTTATAACGACAAAATTATTGGTCGTTAAAAGTCCTTTTCCTAGTAGTGATGCTTCCTACATATTCCTCAACCATGTACATAATCATCCAACTCAAATACATATTCAACTCAAATACTTTGCATCTTGTACACCAGAACCTACTAATCAAATACATGTCATTAACAAATGAAGTCGTAGATACATGTCATCAAATCTAACTGAGTCTGCATACATGTCATCACATCCTACTCCTCATCAAATACCCATTCACGGTTCCACACCTCAATTGCAATCTTCTCCCTGTATGCATTGATGTTGTCTTCATTGACCTTGAATGAGGTACCAAACACCAGCGACTCTATGGTCTTGACAATCATTAGCCCACAGTTACCACTAGACATTTTAAAACAATATGCAAGCGGTTAGTCCTCCACCATGAAACCACATCTGAACATGTCATCAATTAATTAATTAACACATTACCTAACAGGGTCTTGTGGCGCATCTCGGACTCGATGGATCTTGAATGGCTCACCAATGTCTTCTACCAGCTTAGTCATCCTATCACATGAGTGGAAAAACATTGGCAGCATGGTAGCCATAGCCCCCAGAAACTGTTCAATTTCAGAATCACTATACAAATCCAACCGACAATCATGGACATTTATTTGTTTCTGAGTAATGTCAATCTCCAGCGCAAACCAGTGCCTCTGAGGGATGTTGAACGGTGCATAGAACCTCTTGACATCATAACATTCCTTCCCAAAATGCCCAGGCGCCAACCCATCGAGATAATCTGTCCAATCGTCCTGAAAAAGAAGCCTCCCAGAATATAGAGACTCCAATTGGGCATCATTAAATCTTCCAGACCAAAGATTGTCAAATATAGCAACTTCTTTGTAGCGCTCTTGATCAGTATGCAGCTTCTTCCTGAAGTGGAATAGGATCTCATCAATGTGCTGCACCAAAACCACCACACAGGAAACATGTCATCACATCGTACTTGTCATCAGAAATAAACTGAAATACATTCAGGTCATAGATGCCTTACATTATCATTCAACCAGTTTCCTCTCGTAATTATTAGCTTGAAGAATTCCTTCCTCAATCGTGGTACTTCACATCCAACCCAGTATACAAACCTGCATGGGCAAAAGATAACAAAATCATTGCACAAGCTTCTATGCATATAAAATTAGATGACAACTACAAAACAGATGACACAATGATAGGGGACATACTTTTCATCATTGTACCACTCATAGAAGGGTGTTCTCTCAGCATTTGTGTGGAAGCAGTTCTTTGGCCTCCTTGGAAGTTTCTTCTTCTCAGCTGTGAATGGGGAGGTTATGAGGTCACTAGGCTTTGTGTGCCTAGTTGACCTCCTAAGAGCTACACCAGCTTGATTTGGCTGCACCACATCATCTGACTCACTCTCACCAGAGTCACTTCCCCCAGAGTCCTGCCTGTCCAGAGCAACTGTTGCATCAACCACAGGAATATCCCTGGGCTCCTCATCAACATTTGCTCTACCCACAGATGCAGCAGAAGGATCAGCATCATCACCCAAGTGAGCTGTAGAAGCCTGTAGTTCAGGGTTGGGATACTTGTCATCAATTTTTGCATGAGCCTGCTCAACCTCAATCTTGTCATCACCCACTGCACCAGCATTGGACTTGCTGTCACAGTCTGCATCCCCTTTAACATCCTCATGCTTGTCCTCACCCCTTGCACCAGCATGCTCAGCCTTGGACTGGTCATCAACACTTGCATCAACCTCCACTTGAGTGTTGTCATCAACTGGGCCATCATCAGTGTGTTGATCTCCACAACAAGCTCCTCCAAATAGGTGCTCATGCTCGTCAGGCCTAGAGCAGTCTAGTTGAATGTCAGCAATTATGTCCTTCAACTCAAAGTCAGCTTCCTCTCTCTGTTTCATGATCTTCTGGGTGTTGGTTTGTGTTGGTGCTTGTATGCCAAGATGACAGATCACGGCATCCAACTTCAACAGGATCTCATCCTGCTTCTGAGACATTTGCTGGTTGTTGAGTTCAATGACATTCTGCCTCTCACAGCACCTCAACACCTGGTTTGCCAGATCACCAACATTCCACTTCATTGATTTGATCATACGGCCCTGAATTCTTATATCATCTGTGATGTTATTGGCCCATTCAGGCAGCTCCACATTCTTACCACCTTTGGACTTGTCATCACCCTTCCTTCTCCTCTCTTTCTGGGGGGGCAACACACCTTCCAGTACCACCACATCATCTTCAACATCCATCCTGTCATCACCTTCCTTATTTGATTTGTCTTTCCCAAAACCAGCTGCTACATCTACCTTGTCATCCCCCTTCACCTCACTTGGACCACTTCCAGCATCCTGGGGATTCAACTTGTCATCTACCCTGCTATCCACTCTTTCATCATCATCTGCTACAATCATGTCATCGCTTTTCATTTCAGCAGTGCCCTTTGCAGCAGCTTTCACTCTTGGCTTTGGAGGAGGTACACCAAACTTCTTCCCTTGAATTTTCAGCTTCTTGCCCATATCTGCCAAACTCACAAAGTCGTCATCATCATCATCAGCAGCAGCCTCAGCCTTCCCTTCCACTTCACCCCGTTTGATCTCAATCTTGCTGGGCTCTTTCACTACACTTTTGCCTTTGGGAGCAGGCTTCTTCTTCCGTGTATGCACCTCCTCATCAGGCTCCTCTACTGGTCTCTTCTTCCTTGTATGCACCTCCTCACCAGGCTCCTCTACTGGCCTCTTCATTGCAGCAGACTTCCCTTTGTTGGATGGCTTGTGCTTCTTCTGAACCAGCTTGTCATCAAGTGTTTCTTCTGAAGAACCACTGTGTGAGGTATTGGATGCTGTAAGTTTGTAGACAGCAAACTTCATCCTCAGCCTCATTGCCTTAGCACCCTCAACTTGATCAACCCCCACATTGTTGAGTGCACCTTGTATAGCTTGTGGAGGGATCACTACATTAGCCATCCTCCACTGGACAAAGGGATCGATGACAGGATCAGGTTTCTCCTCTGGGAATCCAAATCCACCCAGATCTACAACATCATACCTAAAAACAGGAACCTGCACACAACAACACACGACCCCATATGACATTTGTCATCACATTCACACCAAAAATGGAACTTGTCATCAATTATCATCAATGCTTAAAAAATGATCCCACTTACCTTCGCAACACCTAACAAAGCGTCTTCTACTTTGACGTGCATCAAAGGGGCCTGTGGTTCCTTAGAATACCATATAGGACCTGAGCGTCCTTCAACTCTGAAACCCACATTACATACTGCTTGTAGCTGGGGGAATGTCTCAATTATCCATATCTGCAAGAACAACATTCAAAAATGTTAATACTGAGATACTGTCATCAGATGAAAAGATATACTTGTCATTATGTAGAGAGATTGGCATCAAATACCTGAAAAGCCATGGGGTACCCCAACAAGTTGAATCCAGGCCTCCCCTTGCCACTATATTTGTGTTGAGACACTTTGGTCAGCCCATCAACAGTAGCCAGATATACCTTCCTACCCCATGGATACTTACTAAACTTCTCCATATCAGATGCAAGGGCGACAGATGAAGTTCTAATGGAAGCTTCACTCCTGTGGGGCAACAAAATACCCTCTAAAACCAACAGGTGAGCCATCATCAACCTCTGCCTTGAATTTTTCTCCTTTGAGAACATCACCTCAAGGTCAGAAACTGTGCATTTCTTCACTCCTAAAACTTTCAGCATCTCAACCTTTGGGACATCTGGCATATCTTGAGAGCAATTTAAGCCTGTGACTGCAGCAAACTCATGAATGGAAAACCTCACAACATTCTCAGCCACTTTGAACCACAACTCCAATTGCTTGCGAGTCTTGACTTCATGCATCATCACCATATTGACCAATACACCCATGAATTTAAGGCCCTCACCAATCTGGAAAACTGAGCCAAAGCATCCATCACATAGGCTCTGCCACTCCTCATCAGTAACATGCTTCTTTATTGTTGACACTATATCCATTCTGGAATATATATTGTACCTCCCCTTAAATCGACTTTGGGTGCGGAAATAATACCTCAAGTCCTACATGAAATTCATTTTATTCACATCAATAAATAAGTTGTCATCAGTTATTGGTCACACCATGTCATCAAACGATACACATACTATACCTCAAGTGAAGGGCGAAATTCAGAGCTGCAAGAAACCTCTGCAGCAGGGAGCATGAGCTGAGATCCAGACATCCTATAAACCTGTCATCCAAAAAACTTGTCATCAGTTCCATATTACCCTAACCCAGGAGGGGCATAACCCCATTTGTCATCACATTAGACATCCTAAGCCAACGTGAACTTGTCATCACCTCGACTACACTGATACCTACTACCTACTAACTACATAACGCAAAACGAATCCTGTCATCCATAAGACTTGTCATCAGTTTCCTACTATCATGACCACACACAAACGAGACAGGGTATAAACCCACTTTTCATCACATCCAACCATTACACACCAACTAACTTGTCATCACCCCCACCCAACTCATGACCCCATCCTACAATAAACGCGACTTGTTATCAACCCTAACCTACCACAACCTGATGACCACATTCCAAAATGCGCAGAATTCCGAACAATGTCAAAACCGCCATTAAACCTAAACCTCACATGCACAGAAAGGCATGATTTTTGCAGTTGAATAGGAAAAAACCGCCATTGAAACACTGTTACAACCCTAGCAATCTGACGAATTCGAAAATACTTACCAAATAAAGCCGGAATCCGTAATGCAGACTTCAATACGGGTGCAGAGCAAGCACAGAAGTACAGAATCGAAGCAGGAGGGGGGAGGGGAGAAGATGGCGATGGCACAGCTCGAGAATTTCGGGAAGAGAGGGAGGAAGCGGGGAGAGAGTGGTGGGACGACTAAAGTTTTAATAAAACCGTTTTTTTGAATTTCGCCTACACACCTCATTAATTTTTCCCTTAGCCTAACCCATCCAAAATCACCCCCAAACCACCCTCCCCACCCCAATCCCTCTAAAAACATTTACAAACTATTGGCATATATACTGAAAACAATACGAAATCAAACTCCGGTGAAATTTCCGGCAAGTGGGATTACGTGGCCACCGTAAAGCTGATTTGTCCAAAGAAATATACTACACCTCATTCTTTTTTTTTTGGCAGAAAAACACACATCAAACCCTTAAAATTTGAATTAAAATAAAAATAAAATAGAAACAAATATGCAAAGAACGAAGAATGTGCAGTTTAGGTCACCAGCCGCTATCCCTCGTCACCGCCTCTATCCACCGTCATTGTTGTCGCCACTACCGGCCGCTGTCTTCGTCCCCACTACCCGCCGCTGTCTTCGTCCCCACTGCCCACCGCTGCCTTCGTCGCCATTTCTGGCTACCATCGTCGTAGCATCTCTAACTTTGTTGCAATTAGAACCATCAAACCATGTCTACACACTTCTCCCCATCTCTTCGTCTCTTGTTCTCAACTTTAATACCTCAAACAAATATGAAATTAGTCGGAAATCAACATGGTTTAGTACATTTACTATCAAACCAACAATGTGCAGATTTATATATTTATCGAATTGAGAGTTGAGACACACCATTTTCAGATTGCGAATTCTCGGATCTTAAAACTCTAGATCCAACCAAATGAGAGTCTCACCTTCGTTTTTCTTTCTCTAGTTTGATCTTAAAGTAACCAACGATGATTCAAACACCAAATCCCTCAGTTTAGAAGATTTGCTTTTGCCTGAATCAGGAATACCATTTCCCGATCCTAAATTTCCAAATCCACCATTCCTGCACCATTCTTCACATGGATAAGTTATTCAGCCCCTTCTTCCTACAAATCTAAACTTGGATCGAGCAATTTCACGCTTCCAGGAAAAAAAACCAAGATCTATATTGTGTTGGACTAAGAAGAAGAAGAAGAAGAGAATTTGTTTAGTTAAAATTATCTTTTCTAATAAAAATAATCTAGTCCGAAATTGTTCTTATCAGATTAAAAAAATAATGAGGTGTAATATATTTTTTTGGACAAACCAGCTTTCCGGTGGCCGCGTCATCAGACTTGCCGGAAATTTCATCGGAGTTGGGTTTCGTATTGTTTTCGGTATATATGCCAATAGTTTGTATACGTTTTTATTATTTTTAAAGTTCGTATTATTTTTGGTTCATTGTCGATACTTGGTACTATTCTGAGGCATTTTTCCTAAAAAATATTTGGAGAGAAAATAATTGAATCAACCTTTTATTTGTGGCTTTAGAAACTATGTCGGAATGAACTGCCAACGAAAACAAGTCTGGCCACCAATCATATTACGGTGCCTCAAGGATGTGGATTTTGGATTCATTCAAACAAAGACGCATATCATCTTTTCATGGAACCTCTACACACAACCCATGTGTTAGCGTCATTCAAACCAATCATCTACCAAAAAATACAACAACTAAGCGAAGGAAATCGTCACCCACACTGCTTTATTGAAGAGATAGCTAGGAAAAGGCTAGCCAAAGAAGACTGAGAATTTGCAATCTGTTTATGGTGGTGCTCCTTCGCAAGAAAAATGTCTTTGAAGGGCAGACAGAAAATCAGAGCTATTCCAAAATCATACTGGAACTTACCAAGAAACATGTTGATGAATGGAGGCAAGCTACTCTTTTGATAAAGAGAATTTCAGCAATAGGAAAGCTAACTCTGTTGTCAAAAGGAAAAATGCTAAATGGACTAAACCAAACAACAATTATGTAAACTAATGGTGCTGCGTCTTTTGGATTTATTATCAGGGATACTTGAAGTCACCGGTGTTGTTGGATGGTGGCTTTCTTGAACATCGGTCCGTGCTACAGTCCGAAGCTTTGGCTCTTCGGCATGAGATTTCAAAGGCTCTTCACTGTAGCTTCCCCCACTTGCTCATCGAAGGTGACAACCTGCAGATTGTTCATGCAATGTTGGGTGATTGGAGCTGCCCTTGGGAGGTGGAGTTCGTTCGTATGGACATCCAGTTTCTGCTCAGACAATTTCAGAGTTGGCACATTTCGCATGTCTTCAGGGAGGCGAGCATGGTTGTTGATTACATCGCAGACTGGTTCGGGCGTGCTCCGTCCCATTCACTCGAGTCTGGCAAGGTTCTACGTGACCTAATCCACAATGATGCTTTAGGATAGTGCCCGTCTTTGGGGTCTAGCCTAATTCTTTCCTTATCAAAGAACCCTTTTATTTATTGACAGGGCCGGCTAAAAGGGCAGGCTAAAAGGGACGGTCGCCATGGGCCCCCGAAAACTAGAGACTTAGTTTTAGAAAAAAATAATTTCAGTGAAATAATATTAATTTAAATTAAAAAGGTCCATTTAAGTATCTATTTTAAAAATAGATTTGGATTATAACATCATATTCAAGCAATTATGATACATTTTTGCAAATTTTAGTTACTCTTGTTCTATATTCAAGAGAAGACGGATCATATTTAGGTTTTTATAATTGTTTAAACTTTATTTTAAATATACACTTTTAGAATATATATGGTTCTAAACAATTGTGCTAAACTATTAATATCATATTTAGTCTTTATTATTTTTCAATGTATGAGATTTCTACATACATAAGTTTTTATAAATATAATTAGTTTATTTAGTTTTAAAAAAACGAAAATTATAAATGCAATGAAACCATTCCTTAAATTAAAGATCAGGATTTAATTCCCATTAATATTAAGAAGGTTTGATTATATTGCATTAGATTAGTATCCTTTTCTATAAAATATGTAATTATATTAAAAATAATATTTGAAAAATCTAAAATAATATTTTATATTAAAGTGCCTCTAATTTTATTTCGCTCTAAGGGCCAAGAATGTCTGAAATGGTTCTGTTTGTCGACAGTGAAGATCTACTCTTTTTTTTTTAGTTGAAGACAGTCAAGATTTACTAAACTCCACCTAGAGTAAATTATTAGATAAAATTCTGTATAATTTTCGTATTACGGAGTATTAATTTATTATTGTTGGCCTTACTAATTTGTTTACTTTGTCCTCGTAAATTCGGTGCCAATTCCACTCAATCCTTCACCCTGACGTATTTGTAGGTCCGGGCTAGGCAACACAAAGAAGCAAGCCATCATTTCGTTGTCCACAAAATATTCTCCATTTGACTTAGAGCACATATCCACTTGAGTGGTAAGAATGGTGATAGGCCGGCCGGGTAGCTAGCTGCTGCCTGCTGGTTCTTTATAAGAACCCCTCGACATCATATTAGCCACCTACAACGTCTTGTATTCACACCCCACAAACACCATGCATCTGGTTACATTTCTATATGATCGAGCTGTGACAAACAACTAACAAAAGCGATTGCAATAGATGCATGGAGTGAAAAACAAAAAATGGGAAAACGTTTCAAGTTGCTTTTGTGCAATTTGTTCCATTCCTGCCGCTCGAAGGAGCATCTTCCGTCGCAACCCCTACGCCGACAAGACGCCAACTGGCACGTCTTAGACGGCAGGGACACCTTCGTTCCACCGCCCCTGATCAGCGTGGCGGGGCCAGCTGCCATGGTAAAACAAGGGCAGCGGGGGCGTCGTACGAGGAGGAAGAGAGCATCCACATCCACATCGACCTTATTTAGGCCGCGGTTGAGCACCTCTTCTACAGACAACTGTCTCTTTAGCGAGGAGGAGACGGACATGGGTATGGGTACGGGTATGGAAATAGAGAGGGAGACGCTTGTCTCCCACTCATCCAAAAGCTTCTACACGGACTCCTCGACCGACTTCAGCCCTCACCTGGAGACGATCCGGGAGGGCCCCGCCCTGCAGGTCACACGCCGCAAGAAGCGAGCCAAGCCACATAAACGCAGCGTCTTGCACAAGACGACCTCGCCCGAGGATGCCGGGGAGGACGGAGATGGGGCTCCGGCGAGGCTGTCGGCTGTGTTCCAGAGGCTGGTGCCGTGCGCAGCCGTGGAGGTGGAGCTGGGGAATCATAAGGTGCGGGAGAGTTACGCGGTCGTGAAGAGATCGGATGACCCGTACGACGACTTTCGGCGGTCCATGGCTGAGATGATTGTGGAGAAGGAGATGGCGTCGGAGGCGGATCTTAAAGAGCTGCTCCGCTGCTTCCTGTCCCTCAACTCCGAGCACCATCATGGCATCATTCTCACCGCTTTCAATGACATTTGGGACGCTTTCTTCTCCAATTCCAACTCCAATTCTACTTGATTAGTGTACCCTCCTCCGGCCCCTTTCCTAGCTACCTTCAATCAATACTATACTATGTACATGACGCTCGATCTGCTCAAGCTACAACACATATCTTAATTCTGTTTTCACTCCCGATCGAGACAACACAACAGAAGAAGCTTGTTTCTTTTTCCTTTTTGATTTTTCGGCTGTGATGGCAATGTTTCCTCCGCGTTCTCCGGTCAATTGTTCGCCTAGCTTCGTTATGCATAACCATATCATATGCTACGAATGGTAAGGGTGCTGTGTTAGTCAAAAGGCAAAAGCAAAAAAGTGAGAGAAAATAAAAGACATTGCTAATTAACTTTGATCTTATCAATCCTTACATGCCTACTAATGGGAATGACCGACTTTATAATCATACATATAAACACATTTGTTAATGACATAGCTAAGGTCACCTATCCTCCTTCCTCAGGCTTCTAATCATGTTTTGGATCAGAAATCATGACAAACTCCTTTAATTCGGAGTTTTTTGTCCCTTAATTCGGAGTGGGGGATACATGGGCCAGCTATATTGCTCCCATTTTCAAAATTTTAAACCCAAGTAGTATATGGGTTGTGCAAACATGGCCCTTAACCAGACCGGGGTCCGATTCCATTGGAACCATACAAAACCGGAACCGGACCGGCGGTTCCGGTTCTGATGGCGGCTACGGTTCCGGTTCCCCTTCCCCCGGAGCCAGGGAATCTCCGGTTTCTCCTTTTTTCAACAATAAGATATACACAAATTATACCAAACATATTTGATAAAATACAAATCAAGCATTAAAGGCCGGTGAACCGGCCTCAGAACCGCCAAGAACCTGAACCGGAAAACCGGCCATGGATCGGTTCCGGTTCCACAAAATTTGGAACCGGGAACCGGCGGTTTTGTTACAATCTTTTTATACAATGCTTATACCTCGTGCTCTTGGCTATGATAGTTAGTTGTACTACATTCTGTCAAACTCATTTCCGGGAAACAAAAATTAACATATATTGCAAACACTGCATCCAGAAACACTGATTCTGCATCCTCATTCTCTATATCTTGCTAATCATATGTCCCGAATACAAAATGACACCAAAATATAGAGAATTTGATTTGTAATTTCATACATGACTCGGAGCTCTAACGAATTCGGACTATAACAAGCAACCAAAGCTGATTAAAATTCGTGAGGATACCTACGTCGCGTCCTCAAGGTGGGCGGCTGAGGCCAAACCAGTGTGGACCTCAAACTTGTGCAACCACCTCAAGGATCCTGCAGGGAACTTCTTCTTCAAGGTCCTAATGATAGCAACTGCCTCTCTGCGCCTCTTGCTCTCCACAAGCCCTTCCAAGAGAATCTTGAGGGTCTCTGAATCCGGAATCTTGTTCATTCCCACACTTTGCTTGAACACCTCGTACCCCTGCACGAACCGGCCTTTCCTGCACAAGTGATAAACCAAAGTCCTAAAACTACCCGCATTCGGAACGCACCCATTCCCCTGAAGATCCTTGTAAACCTTCTTGGCCTCGTCCATCATGCCGAGCTTACAGTAACACGTCATGAGCCAGTTATAGCTGGTGGTATCGGGCTTCAAGCCGAGGGCTGCCATTTCCTCGATCAAAGCCTTGATCTTTTCGGGTTCGGAACCGCCGACGTGCACTATCCTCACATTATAAGCAGCAGTGTCGAAACAGCCTCTCTCGAGCATCTCATCCCAAACACCCTCGGCCTCCTTCGCCATGCCTTTCTTGTAGTACAAATCGAGGATGGTGGTGTAGGTGACAGCGGTGATCTCGACGCCCTTCTCGGCCATCCCCTGCACGGTCTTCATGGCCAGCTCGGGGGAGCCGAGAGCGCAGTAGGCCTTGACCAGATTCCCATAAGAGACCTTGTCAGGGTGGATCCCGTGTCTCGTGGACATTTCGTCGAACAGGTGGGGGACCTTGTCGAAGAGCCTGGAGTGGTTGCAGGCGGAGAGCAGGGCGTTGAAGGAGACGGCGGAGCGAGGAGTGCCGAGCTCGTCCATCTGGTTGTAGGTGTGGAGGGCCTGGGGGAACATGCCGGCACGGCCATAGGAGCGGATGAGGGTGGAGAGGAAGGGCTCCTGGGCGATCTTGGGGTCCTTCTTGTGGGACTCGATTAGGGTTTCGATGTCGGAGAAGCGCCGGGCCTTGGCGAGCCGCTTCACGGTCAGGTCCTGGGCGTAGCGGGAGGACACGGGGGAGGCGTAGTGCTCCGACAGGGACGAGTAGATTTCTAGGGCTTTGTCGGGATCGTGCTCCGAACGCAGCCTTGATTTCGCCTTCGATATCGAGATTGGGGCGGCGGCCGCGGACGAGGCCAGGCGGCGCACCTGTTGCAGGGAGGAGGAGAGTGAGAAAGAGGGCATTCTCGATCCAAGGCCCAGAATTTCTGGACTCCAACTGCTAATATGGCAGAAGCAGGGTTTAACCACGGGTTTAACAAGTTCGGCCTCTTTTTTTTTCTTTTTTTTTTCTTGACTCGGTGAGGATTAGGATTCCGACTTAAGATGGAAATCCTAGAGCATCCTCATGGATGAGAGCTAGCAGCTCTTCTCATGAATGACTGTGGCACAGATTTGCAATTTTATCGGCCACAACATTGCACTGTCTATTCTCATGTGAAATTTGGACTGACTCGAATCCGCGGAGGAATACGAGAATATCTGCTACAATCCTTTCAATTTCCCATGGACAACTTATTTGACCCTTGGTAGCTTTTATAATCGTTATATTATCTCCTTCTTTCTCAATTCTCCTGATATTGCTTTGTTTGGCCTTTAATATTCCATCCCACAATGCTAGAGCTTCAGCCATCAGGACTAATACGTTGCCAAATATTCTTACAGTTCCAGTTAACGGATTTCCATCTGCATCCGTAATAATCAATCCGCCTGAATGCATTTCCATTACTTATCTTAGAACCATCAAAATTTAGCTTTGCAAAATGAGGTTTCGGCCTTTTCCAATGGCTTAACTTTTGTCGTGCAGTTGGTTGTCTTCTAACAAGTTCGCCCTCTGATAACAAATGAGTACTCTAACGCACCTATGACCTATTTAAGCAGGGGTATTTACAAGAATACCCTTGTCAAAACCTATCATCCAAAACCAGCCCCCAAAAGAGTGAATGATAAACCCTCGACCTCTCTTCCCCTGGCCACCCTCGACCTCTCTTCCAGTTGCATCCCCGGCCTCACCCTCCCCAACGCCGGCATCGCAGCCCCCCACCGTCGGCCACCATCGACGTCTCTTTAGTTGGATCACCGCAACTCATCGGAACTCCCCTCCGACACTCCCAAACGAGCTCCTGTCGTCCCGCAACTAATCCGAACTCCCCTCTGCAACTTCCAGACGAGCTCCTCTCGTCCCGGCGACCTCCCCTCCGAACTCCTCCGCAACTGCTCCGCGGCTCCGCCCTCGCCCATTCAGCTGGACAAGCTACTGGTAACTCACTCAAAACCTAGAGCTTTTTTGGGCATCTATGTTTTTCAATTTTGATAGTGGCATGAATTGGGATGTATCTGTGCTTATTTTGGTTTTGATCAAGATTTTGATAGGCTTGAATTTTTAGATGTGCTTCATTTTATGAGTTCTGGCATTGGGTATGTGTTTTTTGGTGATTGTTGATCATTTTTTGGTTTGGAATTCTTAAATTGGAGCGCAAAACTGTGTGCTTTAAGCTTTATTTCACGCCTGGTCCTTGAGTAGCATATATGCATTCAATTGAACCCAACCAATTTTAGAGTGAGTTTGTGAAAGATGCAAGCTTGACAATCTGTGCATTCAATCTATGCATTCAAACATTACGAATTATGATGAAAGAAATTTTGTTGATACTCTTAAGTGTGAAAGATGCAAGCAAAACTCCTACTGTCTCTTTCCTATCTTGTTTATTTTTCCTGGATGTATGTTTGTGTCTCTAGTTCATTTGATTCATCCTATATGGCCTCGTTCATTTATTTTGTTTGTTGGTGTAGAAGATGGACGAGTCTAGGCTTAAGAGGCGTAATCCAATCACAGCATCAGCGCAAGCCGCGACGGTGTTCACACGTCGTAGTAAACGAAAGATTGATTCTGGACCCCTTTATAAAGAAAGGGGCCGGGGAGTCCGCTCGAGACATTAATGGTGTTGCCCATGTGGCTTCTAGAGTTGAGGAAGGTCTCCCGAGCCAAGATTCTCCACGTGATGCTCTCGATAATGATGTTGGAGGTGATGGTTTCCCGACTGAAGTTCCATTGCGAGATGTGGTTGAGAGCAATACTCATGAGGACAACAAGGGTCAAGATCCTCCATGTAATGACTATTTGGGAGATACTCATAAAGTCCAACAAGATGACGCATCTGAGTCTAATGAAGAGTCTGATTCTCATTGTGATTAAGAGGCTGAAACACTAGTTGCACAACAATCTAAAGGTCGAAAAAGAGATCGTGAGAAGTTCATTCCTAAGTTGAAAAAGGCCGTGATGGGGGGGGGCCCACAAATTCCAGAGCTTCTTATTAGTTTTGAATTGAAGCACATGTTGTAGATGCTATTCGAAGAAAGAAGGTCAATTAATACATATGCTTCCTATTAAGTCGTCCTTTGAATGCGTTAGTTGTTTGTAAGACTCTTTAAGTCGTGCTTTATAGTTTTTTACAGAGACCATTATAAATAAATGGACAAAGCAACGTTCATCATAAAAAATTGATGGACATGTCATATATGTTCATTTGTTTTTGTTGGACGATATTTAAATGTCCACTTATTTTCTATGATTGTTCAAGAATTCTTTAGCCAATTTTGTAATAGATAGACTTGTTTTTTTGTTAAGGTATGAAATAATCACTACCAATAATCGGGTCTATTGTAACGCCGTATAACTATTACAATAAGCCAAAAATGTGTTACAACAGGTCTATGGTAACACATGTTTGGAAATTTTATGCCGTTACATCCGTTGTCGTTACCAGAGATCTAGGGTAACAGATGTTTTATCTATGGTAATGGTTCCATATTCCCGTAACTCAACCGTTACCGTTGGTTAAACATCCATTACAAATGATGAAACCATTACATTTGATCAAAATCTGTTACCTATAATAAAACCATTACATTTGACATACATCCATTACCTTGTTCACTAGACGCACAAGCGTAACCATATATTATACAAGTGTTACCTTAGTATCACATATATGACGAAATTAAAATATTATTTATTTATTATTATACAACTAATAAATTACATTGCTAATGGATAGGAAGAAATATAATTAAGAAGAATTAAAGAAAGGAAGCTTGCATTAATATTGTTATAAAGTCATACATAATTCATGCATCTAGCTAGCTAGTACAATACATGCATAAGGTACCATTGTTTGCAAGTCATACATGACCAAAAGGTTAGCATTCTTTAAGCTGCTAATTAATGTACTCCATAATCACAAAAGTTAACATAATTCATGCATCCTATATATACCTAGTAAATGCAATTAATTTGCTCCTTGATCATCCCCTTCTTGTTCATCTCCTCCTTGTCCATCACCTTCTTGTCCATCATCTGCCTGTCAATACTAGCAAAGAAATTAAGGACCAAAATCAGCAATCTGAAACACACATGCAACAGCTAACATATGACCAAAATTCAACAATATCAAGCACAAGTACAACATGCACATCATACCAATTCAAGAACACAAAAAATCAACAAAATCAAGCACACAACAGCATGCAGAATATTATACCAATTCACATGACAAATCAACAAAATCAAGCACACAACATGCACAATATTATACCAATTCACATGACAAATCAACACAATCAAGAACAAGACATCTGATATCACTGTACCCAGAAATTAGGAGTCTGAACACTAGCTGAACTGCATCTAATTCACCCATCTAATTCACTGAGAAGCACACAATAGAAGTTAGGAGTCTTCAAACACTACTCTCAAAGAATTTGCCTCTTAGACAGTTAAAAATCTTTGCTCTAACAGATATCTATCATATCAAGCATCTATAATCCAATTAGTCTTTGCTCTAATAGAAATTCTCACAATTCCATAAACAAACCACTTTTACAAAACACAGCAATACAATTTCCTAGAAAGAAATGGATCTGAAAACAGCATTATCAACATTATCAATCCAACATCATAAAATGATCAAGCAGAAACTCAGTCAGCCTGAGAACCCAACATCATCAATTCAACATTATCAATTCAAAAACATCAATTCAGCCAACCTGAAAACAACATTATCAACATTATGAATTCAACAACATCAAGTCAGCCTGAGAGCCCAACATCATCAATTCAGCCAGAATAAGACAACTCAAAGAAAATCAGTTGACAAAAGCTAAAGAAACATACCTGTGTTGTTGGCTTCATATTTCCCTGACTGGTGCTTTCTGCTGCAATTGTGAAATTTGGGATAACCAAATTCATTTGAGGATTAACAGCTTGCAACTGAGACAGAATTTTTGATGCCAAACTTGAAGCTATTTCTTCAGTCCACACAGATTTCATATGTTCAAAAAAGGCCTGATCAACTATGCAATTGCGTTTTTTGTCCTTTCCTTTGGATTTAGACATCTTCGATCCTCGCCCTTGAAGAAATGTTGGCTTGTTGTGTTGCTTCACAATTTCACAGTAAGGATCTACTTCTTTGCTTTTGTCTCCTTTTTCAATATCCAGCTGAATTTTGTTCATTTTATCCTACAAAAAAACCCAGACTAATCATTAGAAAAAGCATATTGATATCCCTTTTGCCATAGTCAAAACTACATGTAACATATATAATAAATAGAAGCGCACAGATTTTGACACTAACAAAAACATAACAAGCGTATATGTAGTAGAAGCACACAAATTCTTGGTAGAAACACACAGATTTTGACACTAATTAACAAAACAGAGCAAGCATGCAACTCAACTTACAATGTTCGTCTTGGTCTTGATACCACTTGTTTTATATGAATGTTTTGGATCACTTTTCCTAGATTCTTGGTAGACTGTGTACTCGGGTGGAGGATCGTTGTTTGGATTGTTGTGTTTCTAGTTACAAAAGGATGAATTTCAGCCAAAGTGATCATAATAGCCATCAACAAAACATGCAGATTGAATTAAATATGCAGATTTCAGTAAAAAAAAGTTATTCAGTCAATATAACTCAATAACAAAACTATAGTACCAACTCATATCGAAGTCTTGCAAGTGAATAAGGACCCAAAGTGTGAACATCTTCATGCTTTTGACGATTAGTTGAATTCTTAGCAACAATTTCCTATAATTTATACCAGAAATTAAGGTATCCAACAACATCATCAATTCATCATCAACTCAACATATATATATATATATATATATATCAAAAATTAAGGTGATATAGAATTTACCTTTCCCACATCACTATCCCAATAATCCAAGAGGTCTCTAAAGTGAACCTCTGGAATCGTGCTTGGACGATTTTCCCACCGTTGAGCATCAGTTTCGTATTTCCTGTAATGCTCCTTCTTTACTAGACATTTATATTTGTGCCAATCTGTATTGACAGCTTCCAGCACATAAGTTTCCCTTCATCTGGAATAAGAAATTTCTCCTTCACACATGATGTAAAAGTTGTATTAGTATGGTCAGTAAAGAAAAAAAAAATATACTTCATCCGTTTCATAAAAGGTGTCATTTTAGCTCTAAAATTTTGTTTCAAAATACATGTCTTATTACATTTTTGGCATTTAATTTACAAATTTACCCTTATAATCATTAGCAGTTTATTAGTAGTGGTTTTCAATAATGCAAAAAAGTGAGGTAATAATTAGGGGTATAATAGTACATTTAATAGCTTCCTTAGTATATGTGCAAATTGCTAAAATGACACATTCAATGAAACAGAGGGAGTACATTAGAAATTTACTTATACCTGGACATAACTCCAAATATGCTCTTTGGTGGGCATGTATTTCCAATCAAGGATATTCAAGGGTGCAAATTCAGGATTCTTTGCTAAAGTCCCTAAGAAGTTGCTAAGTTCAACAAGGGCATCCTTAGGTGCAACTGGCTGAGCATTTGCATCCAAGATGATGTTTCGTCGCTCTTCAATTGAACGATGATGCACATGTTTCATAAGTGGTTGGCCTCGATGATCGTTTTTCCCAACCTCTGCTACAAACAACATTAGTTCAAAAAGTGTAGAATTATTTCCTAACATCAAAGTAAAAAATAAGTAGAAAACTCAACATTTCATCCAATGGTAAAATATACTTACGTGTTGATGTTGTGTCCTTGTTCCTTTCCTGACCATCCAACTCAGCTTGATTCTGGTTACCTACTAGTTCATTATGAGAGAGTTCAGCTTCCCTCTCCTTAGCTAAATCCAACAACACTTGCTCAACACTGATATCTTAATCTAATTCAGCTTCTAACTCTTCATCTACTTCGTCGCCTTCTAAAGTGAATGTAGTCAGCTGAGAAGTGGGAGGCAATCTAGGGCTTGGAGGCAACTGTGCAGCTAGAAGGTCATCATCATCTCCTTTACCTTTCCTTTGCATCATTTGGTTGTATCGAGTTAGTGACCCGGGAGGACAATATTGTGCATTGCCTTTGACTTGAGGTTGAACCCTTTTCTGGTTTTGAGCAGAATCCAAAACCAATTTCCTTTTCTGTGGGGCTGTGGGAGGTAATGGTGGCCTTAGCTGTTGTTGGCTTGGTTGCTACAATTTCTTCCTAACTCTAGTCATTGCAAATTCAGGTTGCTGCTGGCTTGGTTGCTGTTGGCTTGGTTGTTGGGTTTGTTGTCTCACATCCTAAAATTCCAATAGGTTAAGTGAAATCAAAAACATTGAGAGTGACAATTCCAACAGGATATGAACTATATATATATGTACCTTGTTGGTTGCTGCACAAATTTGCTCTGGCTGGTCCCTTTTATCTTGCTCAACAAAGATAGCTTTTTCTGTTGGCTGTTTTTTACTTGATGAAGTTCTTTTCCTGGATCTTGCAAGTGCCAATTCAACCATTGTTGTTTCCTGTCTTAAAACCTACAAATCCATAGACCAAAATATATATATGAGCAAAGTTATTGGGATTATGTAAATAATCACAACTCTGTAAAATGAAATAATTATGTTTCTAAAATAGCAATACATAAAAATACCTTTTTTGCTTTCTCTAGTGCAGGGTTAGGCACAACAAGTACTACTTCTTCTTCATCACCTTCCTCATGTTCAATAGGTTGATAATCTCTATCTTCATTTAGCAAGTCATCTGAATTCATGTCATCTGTGGAGACTTCTTCTTTTGGGACAATTGGTTTTGTAGCTGCCTGGGTTTTGGAAACCAAAATATTTTTGGCCAAAGTCCCGAGGCCTGCTGCTTCCATCCTTGATGCATTCAACTCTAAGTTATTTAGCCTTTGTTTCTCATACATTGACAAGCTTATCTGCTCAGCCTTAGACTGCGACCTCCTTTTCATCATTGCAACCTAAATTATAACAAAAAGCAACAATCTGATTTAGCAGGTAAAATCAGAGTTAGCAAGCATTGATCAGACTTAGCAAGCATATAGAATTAGCAAGCATAAGTCAGTTGAATATTTTTTGATGCTTATTAGTACATATACCAGAATCGTGATAATAGACATGAAACAAACCAAAACATTAGTATGACAGATCAATAAGATAAACAAATTTTACCTATCCTATCAACAAAGTTCTCTAGGAGGGTTAAAAACAACAAAAGACCACCCTTGTTTCTTAGGATCTTTTACAAAGTAAACTTGATGTGCTTGAGATGCAAAGATGAATGGTTCATCTCCACAAATCATCCTGTTATTATTGATTCGAGTAAGGCCACAATCATCCTTTTCAGAATAAAACCATCTACACTTAAACAACACCACACTATTTTTGCCTTGATAATAGATCTCAATGATTTCATCAATGGCCCCATAGTAAGTAACATCTCCCATTATAAGATTTTGGTCATTACTGCTGGCAAAACTAGGAGTTAATGCTGTCAGAGTCACTCCATAATTCAGGTTTACAGAATTAGCATCGCGAGTCAACGTATGAAACCTATACCCATTGATGCCATATCCAATATATTTTGTTGCAATATAAGTTGGCCCATTTGATAGCCATTTAATATGCTCAGGTACTTCTTGACCTTGCCCAACCTCATACTGAACCTTTTCCTTAAACCAAACAACAAAATCTCTGTTGTGGATAGTGGCACTATCCCATTTTCTTTTCTTTGAATGACTCACAACAGACAAATGCTCCCTGAAATTTGATATATACTATGGTCAGTCTTGCTGATTATAAAACAAACTAAAGAGGAGTATAGAACATAAATGTAGTCCTTACTTGATGTATCCATCAACTTCTTCTACACCACAATTGAATAACACATACTTGTGTGCCTGATTCCATACTGTCACATCAGTCTTACAAGTACCACGATCCTTCCTTAACTGTCCTTAACCTAGTATAGGTGTACCTAGTCTTGGCAAGACACTTTCTTCACCACAACCATCAACACTTTCTCTCACTGCAACACTAGAGGAAAGTGTCGAGTCTCCTAAATACCTTGCACAAAAGGTCACACATTCCTCTTCTATGTAACCTTCGGCAATCGATCCCTTAGGCTGACTCTTATTTCGAACGTAAGACTTAAGTTGGCGAAGATACCTTTCAACAGGATACATCCATCTTGAATAAACAGGGCCACCAAGCTTAATTTCCTCAACAATATGAACAGGCAGGTGGATCATTATATCAAAGAATGCCGGGGGAAAAATCTTCTCAAAGTCACAAAGAGTTTGAGCAATATCAACTTGTAACTGATCCAGATCTTGTGGGTTAATGACCTTACTACAAACTCCTCTGAAAAAAGAGCTCAACTGAATTAAAGGGAGGGCAACATCTCTGCGCAGTGTTGTTCTGGCTGCAACAGGAAGCAAATGTTGCATTAGAAGATGAGCATCATGACTTTTGTATCCCATGACCTTTCTTTCAGCAACCTGAACACAACGTGCAATATTTGACCCACAATCTTTTGGTAATTTTGCCCTTTTTAATATTTCATAGAATGTGCGTTTTTCCTTAATTGCCATCCAAAATATAGACTTGGGCATTTCAATTTTTCCATCTGCATTTTCCTTGAGATGAAGCTCAGGCATGACATTCAATTCTTCCAAGTCTCTACGAGCTTTCAAGTGATCTTTTGTCTTACCAGCCATGTCTAGTAAAGTTCCAATTACATTGTCACACACATTTTTCTCAATGTGCATCACATCATGATAATGGCCACATGCAATACTCTTCCAATAAGGCAGATGAAATAATATTGACAACTTTTTCCATGGAGTTTCAACACCTAAACTCTTCTTATTCTTCTTCTTTGTTTCTATAGACTTCCCATATTCATGTTGGTAATCAGCCAGCAATGCTAATATTTCATGATGTTTCAAACGCTCTGGTGCAACTCTCAAATCAGACCTTTGAGAATCATTGATGCCCAAAAACCTTTGGTGATCCATGTAGCAATTCTTTTTGCTATTACGTAAATACTCCGAGCTGGTTTCATAATGGCAATCTGGGCATGCTTTCTTCCCTTTTGTGCTCCAGCCCGACAACATAGCATAGGCAGGAAAGTCACTAATAGTAAACATTAATGCTGCATGCATCTGGAATATTTGTTTACTTACAACATCATATGTTTCTATCCCAAATTCCCATAGCTCATTAAGCTCCTTAATTAAAGGCTGTAAGTAGACGTCAATGTCATTTCCTGGAGATTGTGGGCCTGGAATCAACAATGCTAGCATAAATAAATCAGCTTTCATGCATAACCATGGAGGCAAGTTATAATTCATTAATATAACTGGCCATGTGCTATGGGAAATACTAATGGTATTGAAAGGATTAAATCCATCAGTTGCCAAGCACAACCTCACATTGCGAGCTTCTGCAGCAAACTGAGGAAATGCCAAGTCAAAATCCTTCCATGATTGACCATCAGCAGGATGCCTTAACAGATTGTCCTTAGCTCAACCATTGACATGCCATGTCATATCTGCAGCAGTCCTTGAGCACATGAACAATCTTTGCAGCCTTTTCTTTATGGGAAAATATCTCAGGATCTTATACGGGATTTGTCGAGGTTTACCCCTTCTCTCAGTCCTCTCATCTGGTTTCCATCGAGGGGATTTGCAAACACGACAATGTGTAGCCTCTTCTTCATCTCCCCAGTAGAGCATACAATCATTACGACATGCATCTATCTTTGTGTAACTCAATCCTAATCCCAAAAAGACACTCTTTGCTTCGCTAAAAGAAGATGGCAACTTTGTATCAGGTTGCATAGCTTTTAAAAGCTTTAACAGATCATTAAAGGCAGTATTACTTAGTTTATTCTCACACTTAAACAGGAATAATCTGAGTGTAAATGAAAGCTTTGAGAAGTTCTTGCAGCCCGGATACAACTCTTGTTGGCCCTCCTCCATTAACTTGTAAAATTTTGTTGATTCCTCATCCCGATGATTTCTGAAAGTGTCGTGCAACAATCCATCCATGTCATCATCATTTTTGAACGCTCCATCGGTGAATTCAACAGTCTCCTCAACATTCAGAAATTGATGAGGTTTCTCTATTCTAGAAACAAAATGATTGGTGTAGACATGGTCTTTCACTATATACTTCTCCCTAAACCAATAGCGATAGAAGCACTTCCCACATGGGCAGGCTATTTGATCTCCTTGGGCCCTAGTTGCAAATGCAGCGTCTATGTATTCATCCAATCCTTTTTCATATTCACTACACCATCTAGGACACTCATACCAGTTAGAAGCCATTTCTGTATTTTCAAAAAAAATACAGAACTGGCTTAGTTAATTAGTTGAAAGCCTAGTTCTCTATTTTAGTTAGCAATAAAACATATAAGTAGGTCAAACAATTAATGAAAAATCAACAACTATTCATGATGAAGTAGTTGGCAACAACAATACATGTAGAATGCAACTTAATTAGTTACTTGGTATATATATATATAGGTAGGTTCTACCGTGAACAACCTTCTATAGAGAACAGGTGAATAAGTCTCATCCATCGGATGAGATTTGTAATGGATGGCTGGATGAGTGTCTTCAATACTCATTAATAAGAAAATAGAAATAAAAAACAAAAAATTGAGAGATTCTCTCCCATGATTTTGTAACCACCAAAATCAGAAATCAGCCTAATCAAAACACGCATAAACGAAATTGTAACCACCAAAATCGCAGCAGTTTTTCCTCCATCACAGATTTCCGCCATTGCAGACGTCCTTCTCGCTACAAAATTTCGCCACCACAGGTATATACGCCATCGCAGATTTCCGCCATCGCATAATACCTTCTCGCCACCGCAGGTATATACGCCATTGCAGATTACCTTCTCACTACAGAATTACCGCCATCGTAGATTTCCGCCATTGCAGACGTCCTTCTGCAGGTTTTGTGTTTTTCATTTGTTACTATAAAATTTACCGTCTACCTTCATCTTTGATCGTGACTTCTCTTATTTGTGGCTACAGGCGTTACGCCGGCCACCTATTAGCCACCGGAATACATAACAGACCACCAGGTCGCACAAATATGGCATCAGGTATCTGTGTATATAATTTTTCATTGTGTATATGAGTGTTTTAAATTTGTATATATCGTTATCTCATATGTAAATCGTATATTTGGCCTATTCCTACATATGAAGATGTACATATGTATAATAATAATAATGTATGTTACAGCCTGATATATGTATATACAAAAATTTTTGTTGTTACATTGTTTATGTGCCCTATTCCTAGGGATCAAGATGTATATACGTACAGATGAAATGTATATGGACACCTAAGGAATGTATATATGTATTTATTGGTGCTTTTAATGTGTATGTGGGATGTTCATAAAGATAGAGATGTATATACGTACAATAGACATGTACATGCCCACTGGCAGATTGTATATACCAAATTTTGTGTGGATATATTGTGTTTGTGACCTATTTATTCATATAAAGATGTATATATGTACAGTACACTTGTATATGCTGACATAACGAATGTAAATACCAAATTTGTTGTGGATATATTGTGTTTGTGACCTCTTTATTCAATGTTGTATATACGTACAGTACGAATGTATATGACTATATTATGACTGTATATAAACAAGATTTTGTGACGTCCATATACCCCGTATGTATGTGTATATACAATCACGATCATCATATATTTGTACAGTACACTTGTATATATCGACCTAAAGAATGTATATACCAATTTTTTTGTGGATATGTTGTGTTTGTGACCCCTTTATTCATATAGAGTTGTATATACGTACAGTACTCAGGTATATACCGACCTATAGAATGTATATACCAAATTTGTTGTGGATATATTGTGTTTGTAACCTATTTACAAAGTTGTATATACGTACAATACTCATGTATATGACTACATTATGAGTGTATATAAACAAGATTTTGTGGCTGGATTGTTTATGCGACCTAATTCTACCGATCGAGATGTATATATGTACATTAATGTTGTATATACCATCTTAAGGAATGTGCATACAAAATTTGTTATAGTTGTATTGTAGTATGTGACTTATTAATACAAATCAATATGTATATACATACAGTAATCATGTATAGGACACCCTGACTAATATATATAAGCATGGTGTATAGGACAACATGAGATTTGTATAAAACATCTTTATTATGGTATAAGATATATGTATTACGTCAACATATGTAATTGACGTCCATATACCCCGTATGTATGTTTATATACAATTACGATAACCATATATACAGAAGCGGACGAAGGGAGATGAAGGGAGAAGCGGAAATTGGGGTAGAAATCGGGTTAATAGGACAGAAAAAAGCTGCAAAAATATGGGTTAATACTTAATAGGATAGGAAAAGAATTTAAGATAAAATAAAAAATGGGAAGATTTTTCACCGTATCCGAATATGATTTTTGAATTTTCCTTAAAAATTGAAAATATCAGCAGCTACAATCAAGGAGGGTGATTTTAATTTTGAATTTGGGTATCTCATCTTAGCCATCCATTTGTTTACCATCCAAAGGCCCACATTTGTCCACTTGTTCTCTAATACTTATGTGTTCACTATTGAACTTTAATCTATATATAGCATATATATATATATAGCCTAGTATATTTAAGTAAAGAAGTTTTGTACTCCAGTAAAGAAAAATACAACATGTAGAAAAATCTTGATTTTCTATACAGCATGTAGAAGTTTTGTACCAGGGATACCAAGTTATTTGTGCTATACATTATTCATCATTCCAGCATGTAATTAACAATAATAGTAAAATCTGGATTTTCTATACATGAAGTGATAAGAAAAATCTACATAATTCATCATTCACATGTACAAATTTTGTAGAGAATAATTTAGCATGAGCAAGGAGTATAGAGTTTGGACTATATAATCTAGCATTCCTAGAAGCTTATAATACTTATAGTGCAGTCAAAATCATATTTCCTAGAGAATAAGGAACCCACATAGTA
Source organism: Polygonum aviculare (assembly GCA_934048045.1). Classification (NCBI taxonomy): domain Eukaryota; kingdom Viridiplantae; phylum Streptophyta; class Magnoliopsida; order Caryophyllales; family Polygonaceae; genus Polygonum; species Polygonum aviculare. The sequence continues at coordinate 24,634,435 of OW204026.1, forward strand.
GAGAAGAAGAACAAAAAAACTTACTTTAACTGGTAGGTATTGTCACAAGGTTGAACAAAAAGTCCCACACGTACAACAACAACAATTAATTGTCTTCAATTGATAGTTCACTCAGTTTCCCTACAAGTCAGGTCAAGCAAAAAAATAAATGAATCAAAATGTAATCTTGGGCTATGACAAGTAGGGATGTCCAGGCAGAGCAAGTAGTGGCCTTTTAAAAACAAAGGAGCATCAACTATGTATATATGTAAGAAGTGAAGCCTAAGTGATAAAGAGAGAAGTACAGCTAAGCATATGATACAAGTTCAAACTAACAACAGTAAGAACCCCACATGCAAAGATCAAACTCTCTCTAGAGAACATAGAATATGTTAGAACTTAGATAGAATTCTAGCATAAAATCCAAAGGTGGGTGAAGCAAAAACCCATATAGCAATACACAACCCATAGTGTGTGCAAGAGTGATAGTATCCTATACTCCAGCCTTGTAGACTTGTGCATTAGTAAAGCTGATTTAACTCTCCTAATCATTCCTGGGATTTTAACTTTCAAATTCTTCGGCAAGTTACATTATCGCCACAAACCAAAATCCGCATGGTTAAGTATATGACTCATACCAACTTTCAGCAAGTTTTACATGGGAGTGTTATTTTTTAAGCTGGCAGAAATTTAATGAAAACCCTCCTATGAGTTTGTATTCTACATCCACACAGCAGACACAATAAAGAGAAAAGAAGGTTCATATTCTCCCCCAACAAAAATTTAATGAAACCTACAAATTTATGATGGCTTATAAGATGATGCATTCAACAGAACTCAAGAAAGTACTGTATATAACACTAAACAATGTTGTACTGAAAGTATGATACTATAATGCCAAAATATCCTACAAGGATGTCATATCACCATGTACATACTACATACATAAAAGCTAACACAAGTATGCAACTAATGACACCAACGAATAACAAATTCAACTAATGACATGGTGTTGTAACATGAGTTGACTCATACTCATACTTGAATGGTCTTATAACACAAGTATGATTTGATTGGTGGTTATTTTGGGATGAATTCAACTAATGACACTCAACAAAGTTAAGTTTTAGATGTACATTAACGAATAACAAATTTGTTAATCAAAATAAGTTGGATCAAATCAGTGGCATAGTCTAGCTACAATTTGAATCAACGGTCAACCACAATCAAAATAAACCCACTGATCAACTCATGTTACAACACCCACATCTATACTAGAAACTTATTTTTTTCCAAGAGAACTAGCTCAAGTACGAACTATGCTTGCCGAAAGAACTCCTTGGCAAATTAATTATAAAATCCATCCAGTAGTAAAACAAACAAAGCGATAGGGTTTGGAATCAATTGAAGTGAAGAAGACAAGGCATAATGAGAGAACACGGGGCTTGGATTTAGCTCGGGACTCACCGAAAACAGAGAGCAGCTTTTGGCGGAAGAAAAGAGGGTTGCGCTTGACGAAGGCAGGGCTCTGCAGGTCGAAGACAATGCTGGGCGCTAGTCGGAATCCTGGAGGACTGGGCACTAGGGTTCGGAACCTGTTGTCACAAAAAACCTGCTGTCACGAAGAGAGGGCCGGGCGTGACGAAGAAGAAGAGATGAAGAGAGGGCGTGACGATAAAAGATGAAGAGAAAACCTACTAGTTGAATTAGCAGGCGTACGCGTGATGAGAGGGCACTAGAGATCGATTAGAGCGGAGTGATGAAGAGATTGAGAGAGCGAGGGCATGCACCAGCTAGAGAGATGAATCGATCGAGAGAGCTAGGTCAAAAGGGTAAGTTTCAATTTGTTAATACAGTAAGAAAAGACATAAAAAAATTGGAGGCAATTTTAATTTACCCAAAAAGTTTTGGAGGCAATATTCTGAAATATTCGCGCGCTTTGCTAAAATTTGCGCCTTTTACAAGATCTGTTACAGTTCCAATATAATGTGTTACCTTACATTTTGTATTTGTTTTCATTTCAACAACCGTTAACTTTGTTATTTTCATATGTTGCATTAATATACTACCGTTACCAACAACCGTTACCTTGTTATTTTCATTTCAAACCGTTACCATTTCAATAAAAACCATTACCATAGATTTTCTATTGTAACGCCACCAAAAACCATTACAATTTTTGTGTTACAATAGGCCCGATTATTGGTAGTGAATATATGTTTCAACTCTTTGTTGACAGGGGCGTGATCCATTAATCCCCCAACAAAGAAAGGCACAACTGAAGGAATGGGAGTTGACTAATGTAGCTTGGTGCAATATTGTTCGTCAAAGTGGGGTGTCTCACTTGCAGCATATCATGTATGACACCATCAACCATCCACTTCTTAGTGCAATTTTCAACTTTTCTCGCTCTGATAAATCTTCCATTATAACTAAATGGAGAAATGCGATATGTCCATACAAATACCATGGACAACGTTTAATGGTCCATATGTTTGTCATGTGATCGGTTCGGAATGGGAGGATCAAAATCAATTTATAACCAAACCTAGTTGTAGCACAAGGTAGGGTGTCGAACACTCGGGAGTCCGGTCGATGAGTGCACCTAAAAGACTTGAAAAAGGGAAAGAAAAGCTAAAACAAAGGAAAATCAAGAGAAACCACTCGGGACCGACATTGTCACTTCGGGCCCGAGGTGGATCGACGTTGGAAAAGGCCGGGACCGACACTAATCAAAGTCAGGCCCGATGTCTGGGGATGTCGAACTTGCAAAAATGGAGAGATAGATCTTGGGTTTTTGGGTTCCTCCTCTAGTAGATGTGTGCTATTCCACCCCAATTCAAGAAATAAGTGTTGATCCTCGTAGGATCGAGGTTGTTCGCCTCGGCCCCGCCACTTCTACACATCGACCCAAGGGAATTTGAGCTCCCTTTCGATGCAAGTTCAAGTGATAGGCAATCGATCGCTTCCGTTCACTCTTGCCAATCACAAGCCCTTGATCCCTTGCTTCCACAAGGAATTGTAGCTCTATGTAGAGTGGGTTCCTAGATCAAGCACTCAAGACTATGCAATTGGGGGTTCAAACCCAACCTAGCTAGAGGTTTCCCCCATAGCCCAAGATCAATGGAATCTACTCCATATGGAAAGAGTAAAAAGCAATCAAATCACAAAGCAAACAAGTCTCAATCATCAAACTCAAAGCTAATCCAAATTTCATTCAAAGCAAAGGGAATTCACAAGATCCAAATCCAAATCAACAAGCAAAGCAAATCAAAGACAAACTCACTAGTTCTCCCTAGATTTATCCTTCTCCTACTCCAATTTCTCTTCCTTCTCCTCTCCTCTCCTTCTCCTTGTTCTCCAAGTCTTCTTTGAACCTTTGAGAGGTGATTAGTGGGTTGTGTGTGTGATCCCCCCCCCCCGTTCTTTCTCTCTTCTTCCTTTATTAGAAGCCAAGAATGCCCAAAATAGAAGAGGGGCATAAGTGGTAGATCACATTTGTGTGCCTTGGTGCCCAATCCTTAGTCCGCCGACTTGGACTGACATGGGAATACCTCGGTCCGACGTCCTAGAGTCGATCTCGGGCCCGACGTTCATAGAACTCGGTCCTAGTCTCTGGCCACCTTTTCTCCTTGGGTATTCTTGTGCTTCTCTTCATGGATTTCTCGGCTCTTCCGCTTTTTAGACTTGTGCTTTGATCCTCCTTCGGGTCTCCTTCCAAAACATCCTCGAATTATGCCAAAACACCTACAAAATTCACAAAATTCGCATAGTCACCGAATCCATAGAAAATTGGAATCTAAGCTAAAAAGAGACAAAACACACAAGGAAAGGAACAAAAGACACATATTTACAAGGGAAAATCACCTATAAAACACCACCAAATTGAGAGACATCAGAATACCCTATACTTAAACTTGCTTGTCCTCAAGCAATAACAATGTAAGCAATAACAAGTGATAGATATTCAAGCAAGATTACATCATCACACATGATCAAGTGTTCATAGAAATAGAGTCAAATGCAACCAAGCCTCACTTTAGGGATATGAAAATGTATATCACTCATCATGTGTTTAGGTATAGCAATGAACACTCAAACTCATAAACCATGCAAGTAAAGACTTTACTATTGAAGCTAATATCACCAATTCCTCCACCTAGAGATGCCTATTACAATGTACACAAAGAATTCGAACTTGGCTCAATGGAGGTCCTCAAAGAGGTTCCATTCGGCCAGGTTGTAATGGGGCTTTTGGTACTTCTCAAGGTGGGAATCATTTTGGTCTTGTGGTGCTTACAATGGGGATTGAACTTCCTAATCTCTCTCCAACTTCACCAAATTTTTCCACTTTCAACTTTACTCATCCAAAAGACTTAGCATTTTCTTTTCTCAACCCACAACTTCACTTAACATCCCACTTCATCTTTGCACTTATACTTTTTGTTGTATTTTTCACACTTTAGCACTTTGGACCGACTTTCACACTAACTCGGGCCCGATGTACCTTGTAACTCGGTCAGACCCATTTTTCTCACTTAAGCACTTTGCTTCCAATCCACTTCTTTTTCCAACATTTTCTTTCTTCTCTTTTCTTCTTTTGCTCAACAAAGATGCACTACCCACATGATTCATAACACCATTCTTTGCCCTTCACCAAAGAGAATCTCAACTCTCCAAATACACTCCCAAACCTTTCCTCTAAAGTCCAATCCCTAAAGGGTCAAGTCATATAAGGCTAGGAATCATATTTTTGAGGAGTTTCAAACAAAGGCTTAGGCTAGAAAGGGGCTACAAACAAAGGTTTCACTTCAAGGTAGGATATGGAACATTTTGTGACTAAAAACATAAAGTTCAAATCAATGTGACAATGCTTATACAAATTTCATGACGGTCTTGGAAAATAGATAAACACCGCAATAGCAAGTTTTACTAAGCATGCATGAGCTAATCACACAAGAAACCTGAGGGATATGCAAATATGAATAAGCATCCCTAAAATGGCCAAAAATCAATCTCACAAGGGTCACTCATACTTAGTTGCATAAAAACTCATCCTAGAACTCACATGTTCAATAAACTAAGCAAAATATCATGATCACATCAAAAGCAACATCCATTTTCTAGAGGCTAAACTATCCAAAAATATGCAATGGAATTTACATGCTCACATCATCATTAGCCTTCATTTGGACATCTAAGATGAGAATTCCTAGTCCAAAAACAAAATCTTTTTTGTTGTTTTCACACGAAATTTTCAAATTTTTATGGATTTTTCGAAAAGATTTCTCAAAACAAAACAAACTCATCCATTCAAACCAAATCAAGTCCAATCATACCACAATCCAAAAGCAAACATCCCAAAACAAACTAGGAAACAAACAACTTCAATCAAACACAAGAAACTAACACATGAAACTATGAGCAATTAACCCCACCCCATACTTAGAATTTTGATGTCCCCATCAAACAAAGAAATCAAAACTCAAAATAAGAGAAGAGTTTGAAAAGCTCACAATTTCTTATTCTTGAGTGGCATGTCTAGATTACTCAATGGGGCGACCACGACGATTTCCTCATTGGAGCCTTGCTTGCATTTCCCTCTCGTACACTTGAGCTTGGTAGGGGTCTTGGTTCGGTGGTTGGAGTTGAGGTGCCGGGCATGTCCATCTTTGGTGTTTTTTTTTACTTCTTCAACTTCTTAGAGGGCCTTTCCATATGAGAAGAAGATGCACGGGTTTTTATAGTACCTACACACACTCTAAGCAAAAGACTACAAGATAAGATCCATACAATCTCAACAACATCGCACATATCTACAACTCACAACTTAACACACAAGACTACCCCATACTTAGGCTCAGACATCAATCTCACAACATCCAACATGCATGATCATAGGATTCCTAAGCAATGGTTAAGCTAATAGATATATCACATCATAATCAAGCAATAGCCAACAATCAAACACATGAATCCTCATGACAACACAAGAGAAAGACTAACAAAGCAAGGATCGACACACTCTAGACATCGGGCCCGAGGTGCTCTCAAACTCGGTCCAAATTGATGGTCCGACTTCCTATGTCGGGCCCGAGGTACCTGGGTATCTCGGTCCTATTCATGCTTCGTCTTCTCCAACAATTTCACCCAATATCAATCTATCATGCACCTAGAATCCAATTTCAACCATCTATCATGCACCTAAAATCCAATTTCAATCATGCATATTCAACATTTAAGAACAATTTCACTTATTCATGCAAAACACCATTGTTGCTCAAGCTTCATCCTTAATCAAAACATGGTAACATCCAATCCAAACAATGAAAGCATGAAATTCTCAAGGAAATATATAAGGATCGAAATTCACATACCAAATTTGAGGAGATTAAGACCTTTAGACAACAAATCTACTTAGAACCCAAATTTGATCCACTTAGGTCAAGGAGGAGGGATGAAGAACAATGGAGATCTTGAGATTTCTCTTTGGATTTGATATTGGGGAAGGTTTGTGGTGTTGGATCGAGATGGTAGAGGGCAAAGAGAGGTGGATCGAGTGTGGGGATGAAGGGGGACCGATTTTGAGGTTTTGTGAGGGAGATGGGTATTTTTGGTGTGGTGGTTATGATGGTAGTGGTAGGTAGGTAAGGGAAAGAGGATTAAATGGGAAAGAGACAAGTTCTAGGTCAAAGGGGTAAAATTGGGATCTTCCACAACTCTTGACCAAAGTTGACTGAGCTAGTGGACCGAGTTACCTAAGTCGGGCCCGAGTTCCTGGGCACCTCGAACGGGTTTGGTTCGATCACCAAAATTCACTCTCTCTATTGCTACCTCTTTTTCCATGAATCCATTTATTTTTCACCATTACCTCTACTCAATCATGAAGCACTAATAACACCACTAATTCGCAAAAATACATGCTAGGGAAAGATTAGAGAAAGTCTAAGCTAAGCTACGAAAATCAAACTAAAATTACAAAAAGAAACCTACTAGGCTCGGGTTGCCTCCCGAGAAGCGCTCGTTTAGAGTCAATAGCCTTGACTTTCTAACCTCAACCTCATGGCGGATGGAATATGGTGAATTGCTCGCCATTATCATGCCCATTGCCATTGCCTTCGTATCCGTAGAACCACCATTTATGGTTGATGTAGGCATGGCCCTCCAACTCTCTTTCACCATTCTCCTCCATAGTATAAGCTTGCACCTCTTGAATTGCCTCATCTTGTTCCTTTTTTTTCTACATCAAAAACATCCCAAGAGTTCCTAGGAGATTCTACAACATCATAACTTACATCATCCTTCAAGTCACTTAAGAATATGTAGCTATCTCCTAAATCATCTTTTAGATCACTCAAGCAATTGTAAGAATCTCCAACATCAAAAGGATATGAGTAAGGATATTCTTCTTTCCTCCTTGGACTATCATTGCTCCTCAACTCATCTTGATGCTTAACTTGTTCCATCAACTCTCTAACTTGAACTTGCTCATTGATCCTTTCATTGCTCCTCAAAGGTACCTCCTCTTTTTCCATTCCCACTTCTTCTCTCTTTCTCTTAGCATTCTCTTCAAGCTTTAAGATGGCCAAGGCATCCGGCTCGTTCAAAGCTTTGTTGAAGTGAAACACAACTTTTTCTTCTCCGATCTCAAAGGATACCTTTTCATTCTTCACATCAAACTTCACCCCCGTCGTTGCTAAGAACGGTCTCCCTAGAATGATAGGAACCAAGGGATCTTCCTTCATGTCTAGAATCACAAAATCGTTGGGAACGAAGTACTTTCCAACTCGAACCGGGACATCGTCCAAGATTCTCGTGGCTTTAGTGGTGGAGCCATCGGCCATTGTGAGAGACACACTGGCTCAATCTCACCAAGGTTAGCTCTTCTCCAAATACTCATAGGCATAACCGACACACTTGCTCCGAGGTCGCATAGGGCTTGAAAACTTTGAGATCCTACGCCAACGGTAATAGCGAATCTCCCCGGGTCTCCCAACTTTTGAGGTGGTTCTAATATCTTCACCTCATCTTGCATCTCCACTATAGACCTCTTCTTGCTCAAGATTTCTCTCAAAAACTTAGCATAAGAAGGCATCTCATTCAAAGCATCGGTGAATGGGATTGTGATGTTTAATCCTTGCAAAAGCTTGAGGAATCTCTTGAACTTGCCCTCTACAACATCCTTGGGCTTCTTCGATGGGTAAGGAAGAGTTGTGTCACCTTGAATCTTGTTAGGATCGACCTCCTTGGACCGGCTCGACTCGTTCACTACTTCCTCTGCTTGGACCGACATAGGCCCCACATCGGGCCCGATGTTCTAGTCCTCGGTCTAGGGGCAGAGCTCTGGCTGGGATGTCGGACCGACGTCAGGGGAAGTCGGGCCTAACACCCTCTCATCCTCGGTCCTAGGCAGGGGACCTACTCTGGTTCCCGGCTCGATGTCCTAGCACGTCGGTCCCGAGTTGCTGGGTAACTCGGTCCGGCTCGCTTCTCTCAACTTTGACACATGTGGCTCGGGTAGATTTCGACCACTCCTCAACTCAATAGCTCCGACTTCATTTTGATTTTGTGGGGCACGGGGATTTTCCTCGGGTTGGCCCGGAAGTCTCCCATTCTCTCTCGGAAGTAAAGTAAAGATTTGAGCAAATTGGTTGTCAGCTTGCCTTCTCCATACACAAAGCTCATTGACTTGAGTTTTCACCTCTCTAAGTTCGCTCTCATCTCTCTAACTTCGCCTCTCAACTCCTGCGCCCATTGTGGAGTTTGTTGATCATTAAACCCCGGAGGCCTATACGGTGGTGGTTGTGCCCTTGGCTCGTTTTGGTTGTAGTTGTTGTTGTAGCCATTGGCTTGACCTTGATTCCACCGGCCATTTCCTCCATTGCCTCCCTTGTTGAAGTTTCCTCTTCCTCCATAATTCCCTCGGACAAAGTGCGCCTCCTCAATTTGTTCGGCCAACCGAACTTGGCTCTCATTCGGGCACACTTGTGTAAGATGACCTAAGGATCCACACTCCTCACAAGCTCTAGCGGTTTTCTTGTAGTGGTGAACTTGCTTCCTCAACTTGGTCACTTCACTCTCTAGGAATTGGAGTCTCACATATTTATCAATCTCTTCACTCTTTGGATAATAGAGCTTCCTCGTACCATCACCTTGAACTCTTGCTTCTTTGCTTGCATGGCTCACCCCATACATAGCTTCATAGTCGGAGAGTTTATCAAGTAACTCCCAAGCTTGCTCCAGAGTCAAGTCTATAAATCCACAATCGGTGTGGAGATTTAGCTTGTCCTTGGTAGCGGGGTTGATTCCTTGGAAAAAGATATGTTGGAGCACATATGGTTGTTGCCCATGGGTTGGACATTTGCGCAACATCTCCTTGAATCGGTCCCAAGCCTTAAAGAGTGGCTCGTTTGATCCTTGTTGGAAACTTGCTATCTTTCTCCGAAGCTCCGTTGTTTTCGTTGGTGGGAAGAACTTCATTAAGAACGCCTCATTGAGAGCTTTCGATGTCGTGATCAACCTAGGGGCTTGGCTCTCGAGCCAATGTGCCGCCTTACCCCCAAGCGACCACTTGAATGCTATGAGTAGCACGTACTCTAGCGTCTCTTCATCCGTCGAGATCATCTCACACATATCCTTGAAACGCTTGAGATGCTCAATTGGACATTCTTGCGGGCGTCCCTCAAATTGATCCCGCTTGATAAGAGATATGAATTGGGTTTTGATCTCGAAGTTCTTGGAAACCTCCGGTAAAACAATGGCCGGCTCGGGCACCTTCAACTCCGGATGCATGTATTGGCATGCATTCCGGGGTTGAGCGTTGAGTTGAGCCTCTAGCCTCAATTTTTGCTCACGCTCTCTCCTTGCCTTGGCTTCTCGGTTTTCCGCCTCAAGTTACATTTGAGCCATATCGGCCCTAAGCCGCACCAACTCATCATCATGTTGTGCATGGTTCTCCATTCTCTTCTTCTTCCGGGCTTCTTTGGATTAGTCACAAGCTTAAACTCAAGTGTTCCTCGGGTGGAACGAGCTTACATAAACCTATAAGCTTAAACTCAAGTGTTCCTCGGGTGGAACGAGCTTGCATAAACCTATAAGCAAAGACACAAACAAAGCCCAATCAAAACAAACAAGGGGCTTGGGCTCAATCAAAACAAACAAACCTATAATCCCTCACCCAAATTACTACAAAATCAAAGGACTCAATAAACTTGGTACCTCAAACAATAAGAACTCCCCGGCAACGGCGCCAAAATTCTGATCGGTTCGGAATGCGAGGATCAAAATTCAATTTAAAACCAAACCTAGTGGTAGCACAAGGTAGGGTGTCGAACACTCGGGAGTCCGGTCGATGAGTGCACCTAAAAGACTTGAAAAAGGGAAAGAAAAGCTAAAACAAAGGAAAATCAAGAGAAACCACTCGGGACCGACATTGTCACTTCGGGCCCGAGGTGGATCGAGGTCGGAAAAGGCCGGGACCGACACTAATCAAAGTCAGGCCCGATGTCTGGGGATGTCGAACTTGCAAAAATGGAGAGATAGATCTTGGGTTTTTGGGTTCCTCCTCTAGTAGATGTGGGCTATTCCACCCCAATTCAAGCAATAAGTGTTGATCCTCGTAGGATCGAGGTTGTTCTCCTTGGCCCCACCACTTCTACACATCCACCCTAGGGAATTTGAGCTCCCTTTCGATGCAAGTTCAAGTGATAGGCAATCGATCGCTTCCGTTCACTCTTGCCAATCACAAGCTAGCCCTTGATCCCTTGCTTCCACAAGGAATTGTAACTCTATGTAGAGTGGGTTCCTAGATCAAGCACTCAAGGCTATGGAATTGGGGGTTCAAACCCAACCTAGCTAGAGGTTTCCCCCATAGCCCAAGATCAATGGAATCTACTCCATATAGAAAGAGTAAAAAGCAATCAAATCACAAAGCAAACAAGTCTCAATCATCAAACTCAAAGCTAATCCAAATTTCATTCAAAGCAAAGGGAATTCACAAGATCCAAATCCAAATCAACAATTGCAAAGAAAATCAAAGACAACTCACTATTTCTCCCTAGATCTATCCTTCTACTACTCCAATTTCTCTTCCTTCTCCTCTCCTCTCCTTCTCCTTGCTCTCCAAGTCTTCTTTGATCCTTTGAGAGGTGATTAGTGGGTTGTGTGTGTGATCCCCCCCCCGACTCCTTCTTTCTCTCTTCTTCCTTTATTAGAAGTTAAGAATGCCCAAAATAGAAGAGGGGCATAAGTGGTAGATCACATTTGTGTGCCTTGGTGCCCAATCCTTAGTCCGCCGACTTGGACCGACATGGGAGTACCTCGGGCCCGATGTGCTGGCACCTCGGTCCGACGTCCTGGAGTTGATCTCGGGCCAGACGTTCATAGAACTCGGTCCTGGTCTCTGGCCACCTTTTCTCCTAGGCTATTCTTGTGCTTCTCTTCATTGATTTCTCGGCTCTTCCGCTTCTTAGACTTGTGCTTTGATCCTCCTTCGGGTCTCCTTTCAAAACATCCTCGAATCATGCCAAAACACCTACAAAATGCACAAAATTCGCGTAGTCTCCGAATCCCATAGAAAATCGGAATCTAAGCTAAAAAGAGACAAAACACACAAGGAAAGGAACAAAAGACACATATTTACAAGGGAAAATCACCTAAAAACACCACCAAATTGAGAGACATCATCATGGACAAGGTTCTTGAACTAATACTGATGCAACATTCGGCCATTAAAAAGGTATGGACAGTATTAACGTGTCCACCTGTTTTCTTGGGTCATGTATGAATTGTCCATCCCCTTTTTAATGGAGTTTTGACGCAGCCTAAAATCTCGTTTTAACACACCTATAGAGAGGTTTACATTGTGATAGCAAACAAGGTGATGAAGATCCACAAGATGTTGAAGAGATGATGATGGCTCCAATCCAAGGTCCAATGACAATAAGCCTAGCTAAGAAGATTATCAAAGGGACTTCCATTGCACTCAAGTGTCTTTACTCAAGGATAGAAGAGCCTCAGAAGACGAAGTGGATCGTTCGGTTGAAAAGTTGTTCTCTAGAGGGTCAGAGCCGACCAGCATAGGATCGTGGCCGTCCGACCCCTGGTTGGTCGTGGCCGACCAAGCCCACGCCGCAGCCGACCTACCCCTGGTTCCGCGCGTGTTCGACCGACCTCTTTTCTCTTGCTTGCGACTCAAGTTTCCTTCTAGGGATGCATTCCTTTTATTGTTATCAAACTATTTCCATATTTTGGTTTTCTAGATTTGTAATTATTATTATGAAATATTCTTTATATCTTATGATAATAATTTAGGATTTTTTTTTCTAGGGTTAGAATAAATCCTTGAGTTTTTCCTATTATTTCTTTTAAGAGTATTTTGAAGAGAGCTTGTTGCTTCTCTTCTTATGCCACCCAAAAACCTTGTTTGTTGATTTGGAGTTTATGCAAGTTTGCTTGGTTTGACTCATCTTTATGAGCGTGATTGTGAATTCAAACGTGGTGTTCAAGACGAGAAGCTTTACGATTTGGACTCGCTGCAAGATCTAGATCCCGCGTTCCGTTGTGGTTGTGTGACGTCAAGGAGTCCTCTTCTAACATGTCATACATCAAGTGGTATCACGAGTCATCCGATCTTGAGTTACATCGAATTAAGTCTTATAATTCTCGTTCTTATTTCGCAATTGTGATTTTGTTTCAATCCTCCACTAGTTTGCCCCTAGGTTTTGATTTTTGTTCGTATAGGAGACACCCTACACACGACTTGCATGCCCTACCTTGCAACGCAAGCCATTGCATTGTGTCGAGTGAGCTAGCCCAGCCGTGTCCCCTAGTGCATCCTTGTTTGAAAATTTCAAACCCTAGGCAGCCTACCAAAGAGGATTAAACCAACCTAGAGATTCTTGTTTGATTGATTGAATTTAAGTCAAATTAAACCAATTTCTTGCATATTGTTTGCTTTAGAAAGTTCCACATAGTAGAAGTTGATTATGTCTTGCATGATTATGTGTTACTTGATGGCTATGAAGGTTGAAATTTGCATCATGTTTTGTTCTTATTTCTAAGCTCCTAGTAGTTTCATTGGTAGCATAAATCACTTGTTATTGAGGCTAGTAGCCGAAAATTGTAGTGTTTTCTTAGTTCTTGCATTACTTCAACACAAGTTAGTAACTTGTATATAAAATCAAAAAAAAACGAAAGTGATCTACCCTACTAGTAGCTCTAGGTATTGAACTCGTTGAATACTTTACTTGCTTGGTGTTGTTTGCTACTTCAGGATGTCGGATAGTGAAGATACCAAGAAGTCCACCGCGGAATCGGGCGGGGACAAGATCTCGTCTAGCCACATTGCTAGAATTGTGGAAGACGCATTGACGCTGAGGTACCCACAAATTACGGCGGTAACTATGGAGGCAACCAAACCGGAATTTGACTCCATAAATTCACGGATTGGTGAGATCAATGATCAAATGTCCACATTGACCGACATGATGATGGGAGTACAAGCTACACTATGAACATTGGCGGGTCCTAGTGCGTCTAAGGAACCAGCGAACGAGTTGGCTGGCCAAATCAACCCCATTCTTCCATTGAAGACGGGCGATGTTTCTCTAAACTCTTCGTCAATTCCTTTAGGTACTAATTCAATTTGTGTGCCTATGTCTTCTTTGCCTATACAGCCTTATTCTACACCGATATCATCAAACAAAGGCAAAAACTTGGTGGAAGGGTAAGAAGGTGTGAGCAATCCTAGCTTAAAGGTCCAAATTGGCTCGACACCCTACCCAGACGAGGCACATCAATCCAAGTATGGTAATACTCCATTGTCGCAGCCCGGTCCTTTAAAGATCGGCTCCATGAAGGGTCAATACAACTCCAAGGCGACCTACAAACCAACCAACATGCACGCCGAGGGAGGCTCATGGGACGATTTGCCCACCACTTGGCAAACGACCTATGCGCCTAACACGTCGCTCCAAAGCGTTATGGGAAGCAATCTCTATAGAGAAGTAGAGAGACCCAAAGACATGCCATTACCTTGCTTTGTGGGAGAAACGCCATCCACAACAACAATCACCAAGGCGCACTTCCACAAGCACCGAGGCGTAATGTAAAGATCAAAGTAGAGCACTTCGACGGTGAACTTGATCCGGAGAAGTACTTGGAGTGGGAGCAAGACACCCACCATGTGCTTGAGCATTTGGCTACAATGAAACGGAAAAGGTGGAGGTGGTTTCCCTTCATCTAAGGGGTTCCGCTAGAGCTTCGCGGTACCGCCAAAAAGAGGAACGCCAAAGGAGAGGATGGCCAAGAATAGAGACTTGGAATCAGCTCAAGTACTTGATGAAGAAGAGATATGTGCCCGACCAACATATCGAGCAAATGAGGTTGCGCGTGGCCATGTGCAAGCAAGGACCTCACACGCCCATTCAGTTTTTCAATGAGCTTGAAAATGTGAGTTTTAAGGCGGGGATTCATCACACTCAATAATCCCTTAGAACTCAGTTTTTGGCCGGTTTTAATCAAGAAGTGAGAGATGGCGTCGAGTGCCTACAAATTAAGGATCCAACAAGGCTAGTGAATGCGGCACAACTCTTCTACAATCAGGTTCAAAGGAAGAATAAACAAGCATGGGGTTCAAATTCTCAAAAAAGGTACACACCTAATCCTAGTTCCAATCCCAAAACTTTTTCTTCTAATCCTTCTTTTCAGCCTCGCAGAGCGTCAAACTCACCCAAAAATGAGGCACATGTGTCTAGGAAACTGACCATTGGCAACTCTCAAAGCCAACATCCGAGTGAGTTGAAGTGTTTCAAGTGTCATGGAAGAGGCCACATCGCTCGTGATTGCACCAACTCCAAACCTGTGTACTACACCACTCAAGGCTATGTCACCGATGATGAGGATGCCGAGGAGGAGGTAGTGCCAACTCAAGTGGAGGAGGAGCAAAATCATGGCGAGTCTTATGAGGAGGAATTCGTCCAACCCGAAATGGAACAAGCTTATGCTTATGTCAACCAAAAAGACGTCCTCACTCTACAAGAAGCCCCTAGAACCGACCAGCGAGAAACCATCTTCCATACGAGGTGTACGGTACGCAATCAATACATTAACATGATTATTGATAGCGGTAGTAGTTGCAACTTGATTAATGCTAGAGTAGTTCATGACTTGCAACATCCTACTAAATTACGAACAATTCAATATGGATTAAATGGAATAAATTCAGGTGCTTCTCAACTCATTACTCATACATGTGATGTGCATATTACCATTGGTTCTTATAAAGATGTAATTACATGTGATGTCTCTCAAGTGGAATGCACTCATATTCTATTAGGTAGACCTTGGTTGTTTGATAAAAAGATGATATATGATGGCTACCTTAATAACTATGCCTTTAACCATCTTGGGAGGATGTTGGATCGTTAGTACTGAGGGACGTCCTTTACTTTGGTAAAGGCGTCCTTAGGTTAGGCGTCCCTACGAGGAGTAAGGGCGTCCTTGAGTAATGCAGCGGAAATTAAGTACTAAACAGATAATAGATGAACGCAGTGAATTATAGAGGAACCACTCAAGACCAAGTAGTCCTTGAGTGTAAACCTCTACCTCCTTGGAGGATTTTTGAACAGTTCTTTCCTTTCTATTGAACGATCTTACAGTTGTACTGGCGAGCCTTTACAGTTCTCTGACACTTAGCTTTTCCCTAAGGTCACTTGTAAAGAACTCCTTTAAGCCTACAACTTAAGCTAGTTCAATCTATCAAAGGACTCGATTCCTACGTTCTGCAGTACTTCGCAGAACTCTCTCTCTCTCTTTTGGGTTTTCTGTTACAAACTGATTTTGTGATTTGTTTACAAGTCTCACTCGATCTAACACAAGTTCTAGCACTGTTCTTGAGTTCTTGAATTAGTTCTTTGTGTTCTTGAGTGAGTCACTTTCCTTTGATTCTCTTTGAATATTCCTGAAAGCGTTAGCGTCACAATAAATGCCTTGGGGCTATTTATAGGACTTGGGGAAGGGCGTCTTTTCTCTGGGACGATCATGCCCTTCATGGACGTGGCTACAGGATCTTCCTCCACGTAGCAGGGCGGTGATGAGGAAGCTTCCTGTATCCAGCTGTGTATGATGAACTCTGGTACAGGATCGGCCGCCACGTGTTGATGAACTCTGCAACAGGATCGTCCGCCACGTAGTGTTGGACTCCGCTACAGGATCGGTCTCCACGTGTCCTTGGATGATCAAATATTGTCGAGTGATGTCATCCTATCGGCTAGTGAGTAAGGACTCCTTTCTTGCGTTCCTAAGCAAGTAGGACACGTGGAGACCGATCCTGTAGCGGAGTCCAACACTACGTGGCGGACAATCCTGTTACAGAGTCCATCAACACGTGGCGGCCGATCATGTAGCGAAGTTCATCATACACAGCTGGATACAGGATGCTTCCTCATCACCACCCTACTACGTGGAGGAAGATCCTGTAGCCACGTCCACGAAGGGCATGATCGTCCCAGAGAAAAGACGCCCTTCCCCAAGTCCTATAAATAGCCCCAAGGCATTTATTGTGACGCTAACGCTTTCAGGAATATTCAGAGAGAATCACGGGAAAGCGACTCACTCAAGAACACGAAGAACTAACTCAAGAACTCAAGAACAGTGCTTAGACCTGAGTTAGATCGAGTGAGACTTGTAAACAAATCACAAAACAAGTTTGTAACCAAAAGAGAAAGAGAGAGTTCTGCGAAGTACTGCAGAACGTAGGAATAGAGTCCTTTAGCAGATTGAACCACCTTAAGTTGTAGGCTTAAAGGAGTTCCTTACAAGTGAACTTAGGGAAAAGCTAAGTGTCAGAGAACTGTAAGAACTCGCCAGTACAACTGTAAGAACGGTTAATATAAAGGAAAGAACTATTCACAAATCCTCCAAGGAGGTAAAGGTTTACACTCAAGGACTACTTGGTCTTGAGTGGTTCCTCTATAATTCTCTGCGTTCATCTATTATCTATTTAGTACTATTTCCGCTGCATTACTCAAGGACGCTCCTACACCTCGTAGGAACGCCTAACCACAGGACGCCTTTATCTAAGGTAAGGCCGTCCCTCAGTACTAACGATCCAACAAAAACTAAGGGACGGTTGTGTGGAACACTAACAAGTACGCAAGCGTTCTTGATAGCGTCCCAACAATTTCCCCCTTTTTGATGATGACAAACTCTTTAGCAAAAAAGTTTTGACATTTGAACTTAGCATGCATGAAAACTTAGAGGCGTCCTCTAACACTTAGAGAAATTTTGATAAGCACAGGTTTTCAATCTTTGATTCTCTAGCTTTTGGATTTTAAGGAGAGAGTCGCGCCCTAGAAAACTTTCTAAGCGTTCTCTTTTATTCTAGCATGAGCGTTCCTTAGACTTTTCACTTAATAGTTCCCCCTTAACACTTGCTTATTCTAGATAACTATTTTATAGCGCATCTCTGCAAAACTACACTTCCCCCTTTTGGCATCATCGAAAAGGATAACAAGTGATAAGGACGTTAGCACAAACACATAACTAAAGGCAGTGGAACGCTTAAACAAACACATGCAAGCAAACAGTGGAATTGCCATTCAAACAAAATTAGAGTACGGTTATTACAAACCAAGATCATAGTGTTTGAAGTTCAAAAGAAGCAGAAGCAAAATAATAGGGGATTAAAGGGGTGGTGGCAAAAACGTAGAACGGCTCTGGTCTTGATAAAACTTGAGCAGTCGTTCTTGAAGTTCAGCAGCCTTGGAGAATGCAGAGGACAAGTCCTTTAGGGCAGAGAAGATGAGACACTGGTTGTCCATTATTGCGCCCATGAGTTCTGCGGGAGGATGCTGGGCAATGTTTTTTGGGGCAGAACGGGGTAGAGGACCTGAACTAGAAGAGGGAGCGTCCATAGGAGTAGCTGGGGGAGGAGACGAAGCCATTAGCATCTGATCAAGAGCGGCAAAGTCGACGGCTGGCTCTTCTTCATGAACGGACTCATTTTGCAAGAAGGCAAGGAGTTCTTCCTCAGCTTCAGCGGCGAGACGTTCTTCCTCAGCCTTCCTCCTGGCTTCCTCAGCCTCAGCTTCTTGTTGTTTGATCACAGATGGCAACTCTTCATTATGCCTGATCTCGACAAGTCCCATCTTTGCGTTCCACTTCAAGCCAAGTTCTTCAGATGGAGCGTTCTCATCATAAGCATCCTGGGACTGCAGAATGAGCTTGACCAGTCCAGGGTACGGCAAGGCATGCCTCTTCCTTCCACACTTAGCCATGTGTTGCATAGCAATTCTGGCTAGATTGATGGGGCGGCATTCTAGCAGAGCGTCAATAAGAATGATATCGTGCGTCTGAACGATTGACCTCTTCTCCTGCCTAGGGAGGACGGCGCGACATATAAAGTATTGAGCGATGGCGCCTACCTTGCTCAACACGTGAGCAACCCTGTCCAGTCCCATTGGCCTTTTGCCCTGAAATATATGCTCAACAAGAGGCAGTTCTTGATCTGTTGATTCAAAGCTGCCTTCAGCGTCCTCAGATTCGTGTTCAGCAGCGTCCTTGGAGGGAGCGTCCTCTGTGCCTTGTTCATTTTCAGTATTGCCACCAGTTGTGGCTTGATCAGCACCAGAAGAACCTTGTCCTTGGGACGTGCCCTCGGCGTCCTGAGCCTCTGATTGATGTTCGGTTTGGGGCTCAGCGTCCGCGGGGACTTGGGTGGATTCTGTTTGGATTGTGGGGGATGGGTTTTCTTGAGGAGTTGGGAGGGGATTTAGGAGAGGGAGGGATTGGTTGTAGGGTGGGACTTCTTGAGCATCACGCTCGAGCTCTTCAGAAAGAGTTGGCTCGGCGTCCTTGTGAGAGACCTGGTGCTCGCCAGAGTCCTCAGCAACTTGGTTCTCAACAGGAGCATTCTCGACTCCTTCCGCCTCGTCGTTGGAGTCCCCAACAACATCTATGAATGGGGAGGCTTGGGCCGCAGGCGTTCCTCTTTAGCTCTCAGATGAGCTAGAGGAGGAGGAGGAGATTGATTTGAAGTCCCAAGAAGAAATTGAGTTCTCCAATGAGGGACATCTCAAACTCACTACTCATTAAGGACTTGAACTCATCTACAAGTTTCATGTTAGTACTACCAAAGACTATATCATCAACATAGACTTGGGCAATTAAAATGTCCTTGTGAACTTTCTTAATGAACAAAGTTTTATCAATTGAACCTCTTATGTACCCATGAGACAAGAGAAAGGACGCAAACCTGTCGTACCATGCACGAGGGGCTTGCTTGAGTCCATAAAAGCGCTTTGTCTAAGTAGTACACATGATCCGGGTGAGAGGCGTCCTCGAAGCCAGGCGGCTGAGCAACATACACTTCCTCCTTTAGCTTTCCATTGAGAAAGGCAGTCTTGACGTCCATCTGAAATAACTTGAATCCTTTGTGGGCGGCAAAAGCAATAAGAAGACGAACGGCTTCAATTCTAGCAACAGGAGCAAAGGTCTCATCACAGTCTATGCCTTCCTCTTGCTTGAAACCTTGAGCCACCAGTCTTGCCTTGTTTCTTGACACACGTCCACTTTCATCAAGCTTATTTCTGAACACCCAGCGCGTCCCTATGATGTTTTTGCCTTTGGGACATGGGACGAGAGTCCAAACTTTGTTTCTTTCAAACTGGTTGAGCTCTTCTTGCATTGCTTGAATCCAGTCAGCGTCCTGAAGTGCTTCTTTGATATTCTTTGGTTCCACCATAGAAACAAAAGCGTTGAACGCACAGAACGCTAGATTTGCACTCTGGGACTTGCTTGCAGCTGACCTTGTTTGATCTCCTTGAGAAGGATCAGAAACAATCTGGGATGTTGGGTGGTCCCTAGAGAAGCGGGACTCTCTTTGAAATAATTGAGCAAATCTTGGATCAACCTCTTCATCAGAATCATCACTATCACTTTGAGCATCGTCTTCGGTGCGTTCCCCCTCAGAGAAAGCGTCCACACCTTGACGTTGCTCACCTTGTTGACTTGATTCAGCCACATCCTGTTGAACTGGGGATTCACTACGAGAGGGAACTCCCTGGATGATACTGGGAACGTCTACTGAGACTTCTTCAGGATTTGGAGCAGCGTCCTTAGGAACATAGTATTTTCCAGAGGACCAGCCTTCAACTTCGTCTTTAGAGTCGTCCTGCTGTTGTGAGGAGGAGCGTTCTTTCTTACTTGATTTTTCTTTGTGAGAAACGCTCTCCTTGAACACAACATGAATGCTCTCCTCAAGTTTTAGAGTCCTTTTGTTGAAAACTCTATATGCTTTGCTGGAAAGAGAGTATCCAAGGAATATGGCTTCATCACTCCTTGCATCAAATTTTCCAAGTTTTTCTTTATCATTGTTGTGAACGAAACAATTGCAACCAAAGACTCTGAGATAGTCAATGCGAGGCTTCCTTCCATTTAACAACTCATAGGATGTCTTTTTCAAGAGAGGACGGATCATGGCTCGATTGATGATGTAGCATGCTGTGGCAATAGCTTCCGCCCAGAAGTACTTGGGAACGCTATTTGCTAAGAGCATAGTTCTTGCCATATCCTCCAACATCCTATTCTTTCTTTCCACAACTCCATTTTGTTGAGGAGTCCTTGGTGCTGAGAAGTTGTGCGAGACTCCATGTTGATCACAGTAGGCCAGGAACTCTGAATTTTGGAACTCCGTTCCATGGTCTGATCTTATGGCTTTGAGAGGCGTCTCGAGGGCAACTTCCACTTGTTTGATGAAGACTTTGAACGCATTGAAACAATCTGCTTTTGACACTAAGAAAAGAACCCAAGTGAATCGAGAAAAATCATCTACAAGAACGTAAATGTACCTCTTTCCACCGTAGCTCAACGTTTTCATTGGTCCACAAAGATCCATATGGAGAAGTTCCAAAGGCTTCTTTGTACTGACTTCGTTCTTTGACTTGAAAGACGTCCTTGTTTGCTTCCCTTTGATGCAGGCTTCGCACTGTTCAACAGTCTCAAGATCAATTCGGGGAAGTCCCTTTACAAGATTTCTTTGGTGAAGCTTGAAGATCGTGCTTGGTCCAGCATGGCCAAGTCGGCGATGCCAGAGATCAGCGTCCTTCTTTGAAGCAGATAGACATAATTCTGATTTAGGCTTGAACTCTTGATTGAAGATATAGATGTTGTTCTTGCGAACTCCTTTGAGAACAACTTTGTTGGACTTCTTGTTGATAACAAGGCACTCCTTTGAGTCAAATGTGACTAGGTTTTCACCTTGATCACACATTTGAGAGACGCTAAGAAGGTTGAAGCCAAGTCCTTCAACAAGACTCACATTTGTTGCTTTGATGGACGGATTGAGAATAGCAGTTCCCGTTCCTTTGATCTTTCCCTTGCCCTTGTTGCCAAACGAGACAGTTCCTCCCGTGGCACTACTTTGGATAGAAGTGAGATGGATCTGGCTTCCTGTCATATGATTTGAGGCGCCACTATCAATGATCCATGGCGTCCCCTCACTTCCACCTGCCAAAACAAGGTTAGTTCTAGCAAGGTGTTCCTTACCTGACTCATTACAATAATAGAACTCTGGCTCTAACATATAATCATTTATGTTAACATCATTAGAAATGGTATTCTTGCGGAAAGAACTTCTAGAACGTCTAGAACGCCTAGAATTAGCTTTTGGAACGGACTTAGCATTTTCATTGTTAGTCCTAGCAGTTTTGCCACTTGCAATATCTTCTTTCAGTTTCACACAGTCATATTTGAAGTGGTCACCTTGTCCACAGTACCAACACGTCCTATAATAAGTACCGAGGTAGTACTTCTTATTGGGACGTTGAATTTTGTTTTGCTTCATCTTTTGGGGATTGCACACCTTTGAGCCGTCCCCTTTAGCAATTTTCTTGTAAATTTTATGACTGGTGGAATTGGTGTAGTAGTCCTCTTGACCTATTTCTCCACTTTCTAGAACTCTAATTCTTTCAAGAAGATTCTTGGTTTTCTCCTTTTCAAGTTCAAGTTCTGAAGTTTTGCTAGCCTCAAAATCGCTAGGGAGAGAGTTCCTAGTATCAGATTCATAACCTAGTCCACGCTTAGCTGGGACAAAGACTATTGGTTTCACTTCCTCAACTATGGGACTCTTTCCCAAAACTTTCACTTCTTCCCTAAGCTTGGCGTTCTCAAGTTTGAGACACACAAGTTCAGTTTTTAGGGACTTAGTTTCTTCACATGAGGACTTTAGTTGAATAGTCATTGAATTACAGTTTTCACATTCAACTACAATATTTTCTTCTTCAAGTTCATCCATTCTTTTTTTCATAACAAGACTTTCCTCCATGATTTTACCAATGAGTTTAAGAAGTTTTGGTTTTGAACATTTTTCTAAGGAACGCATCATGGAATCGTGAGTTACCTCTTGTTCATTGTCTGAGGCGTTCTCTTCAACAACTGGGGCGTCCTCCACTGCCATGTACGCAACTTGATCTTCACGTTCATCATCACTTGAACTGAGATCATCCCATGCAGTTGTGCATGCTCCAATAAGAGCTTTCTTCTTATCCTTGGAGGACGTTCCTACAGTACACTTTTTGGCGAAATGTCCTTTCTTGTTGCATTTGTAACATGTGAGTTCCTTCATTTCAGCCTCTGTGTACTTGGGACTCTTCTTTTTGTAAGACTTGCTCTTGTTGCTATGCTTGTTCTTCTTGTTATAGTACTTGAGAGCTTTGTGTATAAGAGACAGTTCCTCATCTGAATCAATCTCTTCCTTTGACTTGCTTTCTTTCTCTTTGGAACG
Source organism: Polygonum aviculare (assembly GCA_934048045.1). NCBI lineage: Eukaryota > Viridiplantae > Streptophyta > Magnoliopsida > Caryophyllales > Polygonaceae > Polygonum > Polygonum aviculare. The sequence goes on from OW204026.1 coordinate 24,657,197, forward strand.
CAAGTTCTCAAGCTTTTCTTTTGATTTGCTTTGCATCATCAATGCTAGATCTCTTTGGCCGCGTAGGTACTCAGCGTACTCTGGTGTTGTGGACGCCAAAGCAAGATCAGTTTGAGGATTCTTTCCTAGCTGAGCCATGTCGGAGATTCTTCTTTCTTCATACTGCCTGAGCTTCCCATAAATCTCTTCCATATCTAGAGTTTTGTTGGCTGTGTTTTCTTTGAAAGTCGTCCTATCAAAGTTCCAAACACCAGTCAACCCATCAATAACTACTTGAACTCTGTTCCTCATGGAGATTTCTGATTCTGGAATGCCCAAGTTCTTCATTTTGGTGACAAGACCTTCAAAACGGTACGAGTAGTCATTTACCGTTTCATTTGGCAACATACTGAAAGCATAGAACTCCTTTTTGATCTTCAGCTGGACGTCCTCTTTCATTTCTGCAGTTCCCACATGAAATTTCTCAAGAGCTTCCCATTGTTGTTTTACTGTAAGGAGATTGCTAACTCTTGTGGCATCCCTTTCACAGAGGGACGCTTGAAGAAAGCACACTGCTTTAGCATTTGTTTCCATTAGCTTGAACTCATCAGGACCCCACTCGTCTTCTTTGTCTTTCTTGTCATCGGGAACTTTAAGATCACCTTTTCTGATCACGTTCCAGCATTGATAATTTGTGCTTCTGCAGAAATTTTCAAACCTTGTCTTCCAGCGGTTGAAGTTGCCGTCCGTCAGGCGCGGAGGCTTCACAAAAGAAATTCCAATGGGTTCCATGTCCATCTTTACCTGCAACTCAGTAAGAATCTAGAGCGCCTGCTCTGATACCAATTGTTGGATCGTTAGTACTGAGGGACGTCCTTTACTTTGGTAAAGGCGTCCTTAGGTTAGGCGTCCCTACGAGGAGTAAGGGCGTCCTTGAGTAATGCAGCGGAAATTAAGTACTAAACAGATAATAGATGAACGCAGTGAATTATAGAGGAACCACTCAAGACCAAGTAGTCCTTGAGTGTAAACCTCTACCTCCTTGGAGGATTTTTGAATAGTTCTTTCCTTTCTATTGAACGATCTTACAGTTGTACTGGCGAGCCTTTACAGTTCTCTGACACTTAGCTTTTCCCTAAGTTCACTTGTAAAGAACTCCTTTAAGCCTACAACTTAAGCTAGTTCAATCTATCAAAGGACTCTATTCCTACGTTCTGCAGTACTTCGCAGAACTCTCTCTCTCTCTTTTGGGTTTTCTGTTACAAACTGATTTTGTGATTTGTTTACAAGTCTCACTCGATCTAACACAAGTTCTAGCACTGTTCTTGAGTTCTTGAATTAGTTCTTTGTGTTCTTGAGTGAGTCACTTTCCTTTGATTCTCTTTGAATATTCCTGAAAGCGTTAGCGTCACAATAAATGCCTTGGGGCTATTTATAGGACTTGGGGAAGGGCGTCTTTTCTCTGGGACGATCATGCCCTTCATGGACGTGGCTACAGGATCTTCCTCCACGTAGCAGGGCGGTGATGAGGAAGCTTCCTGTATCCAGCTGTGTATGATGAACTCTGGTACAGGATCGGCCGCCACGTGTTGATGAACTCTGCAACAGGATCGTCCGCCACGTAGTGTTGGACTCCGCTACAGGATCGGTCTCCACGTGTCCTTGGATGATCAAATATTGTCGAGTGATGTCATCCTATCGGCTAGTGAGTAAGGACTCCTTTCTTGCGTTCCTACTTGCTTGGGACTCCGTCCTTGCTCAAGTAGTCTCTGGCTGGTCCTTACTTCCTGTTAGCTAGCGTCCCTAAGCTTATGGGACGCCCACACACACTTGGTGTCCTTTTGGTCACTGGCGTTCCTGAACACTTGGACAACTTTATTATAACCAAAGTGAGTTTGTCATATCAAAACTAAGGGACGGTTGTGTGGAACACTAACAAGTACGCAAGCGTTCTTGATAGCGTCCCAACAGAGGAGATTCACTTTTCTACCCCGATCTCCCCATGAAGTTTTACAGGATCAAGTAAGGCGGAATCAAGCGCGAGCCATCGATGAGGCGAGACGTGCCGCCAAAAATAGGGAGAAAGACGATGGTTTAGTGGAGGAGAGCCGAGAGAAGTTGTCGGGTGGTCCCAAGGCGACAATGACCCAAAAGAAACCAGGACCACAGGGCAAAGTGGAGCACCGATCACTCACACTTAGCATGGCACCGAACATGAAGTCTCTGGAAAAGGTCGCACACGACCCCCACCAGGTCGGCCGCGACCATGCAGGAAAACCCCGCTCTCTGGAGAAGGTCGCGCACGACCCCCACCAGGTCGGCCGCGACCATCCAGAACCACTCCACTCTCTTGAGAAGGTCACAACCGACCACCACCAGGTCATCCGCGACCCAGCAAGGGTCGGCCTCGACCAACACAAGGTCGGATACGACCACACAACAATGCGACATTGTTACGCGTTGCTTCGGAAGGAGGTTTGCACACTTGACCAATGCCGCGAGGAGTTTCCGAAGTGTGTGCAAGACATCCTAGAAGAATACAAGGATATCATGCCCGAAGAACTCCCCAAAGGATTACCACCAATCCGGGGAATTGAGCACCAAATCGGCTTTGTCCCGGGTGCATCTTTACCCAACCGAGCAGCATATAGAGCAAGTCCCGAAGAGACGAAGGAGCTTCAAAGGCAAGTGCAAGAGCTCATGGACAAAGGCTATGTGCGCGAATCAATCAGCCCTTGTGCCGTGCCCGTCATTTTGGTGCCCAAGAAGGATGGAACTTGGCGGATGTGCGTGGATTGCCGAGCCATCAACCAAATAACGGTAAAATATCGTCATCCCATTCCTCGTTTAGATGATATGCTTGATGAATCGTATGGTGCTTGTTTCTTTTCAAAAATTGATTTAAGAAGTGGGTATCATCAAATTCGTATGAAAGAGGGGGGTGAATGGAAAACAGCTTTTAAAACTAAGTATGGACTTAATGAATGGTTAACTATGCCTTTTGGTCTTTTAAATGCTCCTAGTACATTCATGAGGCTAATGAACCATGTTTTGATAAAATACTTAGGAAAATTTATTGTTGTCTATTTCGATGATATTTTAGTGTTTAGTAGATCCCTAGACGAGCATGTAGGACATTTGAGGGTTGTTTTTGAGTGTTTACGAGTTGAGCACTTGTATGTTAACTTTAAAAAATGTTCTTTTTGCTCGGAGTCTACTCTTTTCCTTGGTTTTGTGCTTTCCAGGAGAGGACTACAAGTGGATGACACAAAGGTGAAAGTAATCAAGGAATGGCCTCAGCCGACTACTCTAACAATGGTGCGTTCCTTCTTGGGATTAGCCGGGTTCTATAGACGTTTGGTGAGAGGATTCAGCGTCATAGCAACCCCTTTGCATGAGTTGACCAAGAAGAATGCTTCATTCATATGGAGTGATGCCCACGAGGATGCTTTCCAAAGCTTGAAAGAGAGCCTCACCAACGCCCCTCTTCTTCAACTTCCCGACTTTACAAAGACATTTGAATTGAAGGTTGATGCATCGGGCCATGGGATTGGAGGCGTTCTAACTCAAGGTGGCAAACCCGTGGTATATTTTAGTGAGAAGCTAAGTGGTGCGGAGCTGAACTATCCCACTTATGACAAAGAATTGTACGCCTTGATTAGGTGCTTGAAGACATGGCAACATTATCTTTGGCCTAAGGAGTTTGTTATACACTCGGACCACGAAGCTCTCAAGTACTTGAAGAGCCAAGCTCGGCTCAAGGGGAGACATGCACGATGGGTGGAGTTCATGGAGACTTTCCCATATGTGGTGAAGTACAAGAAGGGCAAGGACAACATCATCGCCGACGCCTTATCTAGGAGGTATGTACTTCTATCTTCTCTTGATGCAAAAATCCTTGGTCTTGCTTTGATTAAGGAGCTTTATGCTAGTGATCCTTTCTTTAGTGACATTTATGATCATTGCATGACTAAGGGTCCTATGAATGCTTTCTTTATAAACGATGGCTATTTGTTTAAGAAAGGGAAATTATGCATACCATTGTCTTCCATTCATAGGTTGCTTACTAGAGAAGTCCATGAAAGTCGAGGGCATAGGGGTTTAGATAAAACTTTAGAAGGACTTAAAGAACACTACTATTGGCCTAACATGTCACGTTATGTGCAAAATTTTGTTAATAGTTGTGTTGTTTGTCTTAAAGCTAAATCTAGACTTAATCCTTTTGGCTTATATCAACCTCTTTCTATTCCTAGTGCACCTTGGAAGGATATCTCTATGGATTTCATTGTGGGTTTACCTAGGACTAGAAGGGGTAGTGATAGTATTTTTGTGGTGGTTGACCGTTTTTCAAAGATGGCACATTTCATACCATGTCATACTACCGATGATGCTTCTATGATTGCTAACTTGTTCTTTAAAGACATGGTTCGACTACATGGTATTCCTCTTACCATTGTATCGGATCGTGATGCAAAGTTTCTTAGCTATTTTTGGAAGTGTCTTTGGCATAAGATAGGTACGAAGTTGCTCTTCTCTACATCATGTCACCCTCAAACGGATGGACAAACCGAGGTAACCAATCGTACTCTTGGAGCTCTTCTTCGTACTATGGTTAAGACTAACCTTAAAATGTGGGAAGAAGTTTTGCCTTTTGTGGAGTTTGCTTACAACAGGTCAATCCATTCCGCCACTAAGAAGACACCATTTGAGGTGGTGTATGGTCTGAATCCCAAGACGGCTAGTGATATGGCACCCCTACCGTACAAGGTCGAGCCGCACGAGGGTGCGTTAGACCGTGTTGAGTCCATTCGGCGCATTCATGAGGAAACAAGGAGGAATTTGGAGCTAAAGGCCGAGAGATACAAGGCGCTTGCGGATCGTGGAAGGAAGGAGATGATCTTTGAACAAGGCGATCTTGTATGGGTGCACTTAAGAAAGGAACATTTCCCTCATGCTCGAAACAACAAGCTCAAGCAAAGGGGAGATGGACCATTCCGAGTGATCAAGAAGCTTGGACTGAATGCTTATGAGTTGGAGCTGCCCGATGAGTGATGACGACTCCGACATTGAACCGAGGACGGTTCAACATTTAGTGGAGGAGAATGATAGCAAACAAGGTGATGAAGATCCACAAGATGTTGAAGAGATGATGACGGCTCCAATCCAAGGTCCAATGACGAGAAGCCGATCTAAGAAGATTATCAAAGGGACTTCCATTGCACTCAAGTGTCTTTACTCAAGGATGGAAGAGCCTCGGAAGACGAAGTGGATCGTTCGGTTGGAAAGTTGTTCTCTGGAGGGTCGGAGCCGACCAACATAGGATCGTGGCTGACCGACCCCTGGTTGGTCGTGGCCGACCAAGCCCAGGTCGCAGCCGACCTACCCCTGGTTCCACGCATGTTCGACCGACCTCTTTTCTCTTGCTTACGACTCAAGTTTTCTTCTAGGGACGCATTGCTTTTTATTGTTATCAAACTATTTCCATATTTTGGTTTTCTAGATTTGTAATTATTATTATGAGATATTCTTTATATCTTATTATAATAATTTAGAATTTGTTTTTCTAGGGTTAGAATAAATACTTGAGTTTTTCCTATTATTTCTTTTCAGCGTATTTTGAAGAGAGTTTGTTCCTTCTCTTCTTATGCCACCCAAAAACCTTGTTCGTTGATTTGGAGTTTATGCAAGTTTGCTTGGTTTGATTCATCTTTATGAGCGTGATTGTGAATTTAAACGGTGTTCAAGACGAGAAGCTTTACGAATTGGACTCGGTGGATCTAGATCCCGCGTTCCGTTGTGGTTTTGTGACGTCAAGGAGTCCTCTTCTAACGTGCCATACATCACATTGTACCCCTCTTCCTCCTATCTTCCAAAACCGCATACGCGAACACCATCTTCTTTCAGCCCCTTTGGAGACAACGAATAAATCTCCTCCTGCGCCAACGCCGCCCATCTTCAATTCGTCCCTCTTCAATTCCTCCAACTCTGATCCGCACGCCCCGACATTAGCCACCAGCTAGCCGCCGAGCCACCTCCTCCTAGTATAAACCCTAAGGTTAGAATTTAGGATTTTTGTGCTCAACTTGGTCTCCTTGGATTTCATTGTTTGTTTTTTTGTTTGCTGAAATAGTTTTTCCTTGGTGTGAAGCTTCCTTTTTTGCTCGCTATGGTTTCCTTAGATTTTTCTGTCTAGGGTTTTGGATTGCAAGCGACAGAATTTGAAACAGAAATTGCATGAGCTTTATCGTTACTTGCATTGATTGGTAGATTGTTGTCCATGCGTTGGATATTCTGGGGAAATTTGTTTGTTTGTGAAGGGTGTTTGTGCCACTGTTTCGTTATGGGAGTTATGGCCTCAGAGATGTATGTAATTTATTAGCCAGGTTTCTTTTTTGGTTGTAAATGAGTTGATTATTGCTCTTTTATCTTGTGAATGTGTTATAGTATTAAGTTGAGTGTTGTTTTATCTTTTTTGCTGTGCTTGAAAGTTTTGAGTTTCCATGACATCCTCGTAAATCTTATTGTTTTTTCCTCTTTGTTGTATACCTCTAAGCTTTCATCTACTCCTATAGAATTCCCTTTGTTTCTCAACCTTGATTTAATGCTTATGATTTTATGAAAGGGTTGATTTTGTGATTTATTGAGCTGTCATTAACTAGATAGATGTTTGTTTTGTTCATTTTTTTGGCTGGAATTAGCTGAATTTTATGCAATTGCCTGATTCTGTTTGTTCTATTTTTTGGATGGAATTGGCTGAATTTTTATATGGGAAATTCCTTTTGGTGCCCTCCAACTTTTGGCTTTTCCTTTTGGTGTCCTCAAAAAAAACTTATTCCTTTTGGTACCCTCATGTTTTGTACAAAGTCCTTCCCGTAGCCAAAAGTTAATAAAAATCCATTTCACATCCATATAATAATATTCCCGTTTGAAAAACAAGAAAAGCAATTTTTTTTTTTATCTTAACAACAAAATTTAATTATCAAACGTAGAGAATCATTACGGGGAGTTGGATGGCATTGGGTGAGTTAGGGTTTCGACGAGAGCGGCGGAGCCACGGAGGGGAATTCGAAGGCCTTGCTTCGGCGACTGACGGTCGGTGAGGAAGTGGTTGGCGGATGTGCTGGGGGTTGAAGGTAAGCCTAAAGCGGCAGGGGAGGAGGGAGGCGACAGCGGTGGCTAATTAAGTCGAAGGCGGCGGCGTGGCGGAGGTGGTCGAGGGAGGGGCAAGGCCACTGAGAGGAGACGATAGAGGAGCGGATAACGAAGAGAGTTGGGAGGAGAGTGGATTTGGTGGAGGATGGAATTCGGTTGATCTGTAAGTGTATCAACACCATCATCAGGGGAGTTTCTTCCACGTGAGAGCCCATTGACATTGCTTTGTGCAAATTTGAGAGCACCGAGTATTATTGCACATGCCCTTAAAAATCAGTTGCTTCTCCCACAAATCCAGTTGTGTCCCCCACAGATCCGTTTCAGATCTGTTTGATTTTCTGCTAAAGACTCAAATCGAACCAAATCGAATCAAGTCAATGGCCACCTTCAACGGCTATGAGACGGCTCCGTTCTTCGGCTTCCTTGGTGTTGCAGCTCTCATTCTCATGTATGGGGGCGGCGTACGGGACGATTGACGGTGAAGATGCAGAGTAGTGTTTTTTTTGTGTTAAAATATAAAATAAATTCTTTTCACATTCTTTTTAAACGGAAATGGATTTTTATTAACGTTTGGTTACGGAATGAACTTTATACAAAACACAAGGGTACCAAAAGGAATAAGTTTTTTTTAAGGACACCGAAAGGAAAAGCCAAAAGTTGGAGGGCACCAAAAGGAATTTCCCTTTTTATATTTATGACATTGACATGCATCTCCGTATTTTGTGTATATAGGATGTACATCTCTGATTCCGATTGCTCTAGCTACCAAAGTGGTGATATGCGAAAGTATGAGCATCACTTTTGTCCGTGTAACGAAGAGGAAGAAAAAGAGGAACACTTGAATTGGTATATCAACACGCTGATGGAAATTAGTTGTGTTGAATGTAATACCAGACTTGAGGAAGAAAAGGAGCATCACTCTTCGAAAAAGTAATAAAAGATTTGAGGAAGGAAAAGACTGAAATAAGACGCCAATTAAGGGTGGGAGAAGAACGGAGAGCTTATGGTAGCTGAATGCAAGGAAGAGATCCTTCGTAATAGGATTGCGGAGTTGAAAACCGAGGTCGAACAACTCATGGATGCATTAGAGAAGAAACCCCAAACTAATATTGACTTTGAAGTGGAGACACAATTGAAGATTAGGGTGCAAAACAATTCAACCCTTTGTTATCCTTTATGTTTGGTGTCTTTTTAGTTAATTGTGGACAATAGGGTGATGCTTTGGTTGTTGTGTGATGATGGTACTTGGCCCTTATGTGACATTTTATGGTTTGTTTGTTGAACGTGGATATTGTTCTATGTTGTTGTATGACTTCTTTTATATGTGTTTTATATTTCTTATGTTGTTCCATTTATTATTAGTGTTGTTATTATGTTGAATAATGTGGTTGAAAATGTCTTGAAGAAAAACACACAAGTACCATCAATTTTCATAACACCAAACATATGACTCGATTAAAAAACACATACAACACCACAGTAGAAGACAAAGTTTAGGAGACAGAACCCGTCATGAGTATAATTAATCGAGATGTCTTCCAACATTTAACTCCTGGTACGACATACTAGAAGACTATTCCATGTTTTTTACCTCCATTACAATGTAAACTAGCATAATGGTGAATATATTGATCTTTTACCCACAATTAAATGTGTTAGTTGTGGGTTAAGTAAAGCGATTAAATGCGATTTTCAACTTTTCACGTTCTGACAAATCGTCCATTATAAATAAATGGAGAAACGCGACATGTCCATATGTTTTTCATGGACTAAAGTTTACTGTCCATTAAAAAGTGTTGGACAAGGTTCTTGAACTAAGATTGATGTAACATTCGACCATTAAAAAGGTATGGACAGTATTAACTTGTCCACCTGTTTTCTGTGGTCATGTATGAACTGTCCATCCCTTTTTAATGGACGAAGGGTATGCGCTATAACCAGATCCGGGTATTTATCCATTTTGAAAATGGTTAAAAATATTGTAATAATGCCTAAAAGTATTACGTGAATATCTAAAATGACTATATTTTGTCAAATAAAAGATAATATGATTTTTTTTAAATAATAAAAAATTACTTGTAGTAACTTTTTTTCCTAAAAATAATATATTGTAATAAAAACATTTATCCCAATTTGAAAATATATATAGATAAAAAGATTTTATAGATAATTTATTATTAAAACAAGATTTCAAAGATTACTATCTATCCATTTTTAAAATTAAAGATAAAATCAAAGTTAAAAATCAAATCGAAATCATACAAAAAAAACAATATTCCAGATCTGCCGAATACACACTCTAAAGAATTCAACTCCTTCGAAGGTCGAAAAGGCCTAAGGGAAGAAAAATTGAAAGAAGATGAAGAACCACACGCCAAACAACAAATATTAGAGAGCAAACAATTTCTCGAGGGAAAGGTATGTGGCAAGTCATGAATTTTTTATACTAGGCGTATGATAATAATCCTGACAAGCACTAAAGGAAGCATTTGAGGTGTTTTGCAACAAGGGTGTAGTCGGAAGCTCAAGTGCAAAGCTTTTGGCTACATTTTGTGATAATATTTTGAAGAGGCTTATTTTATGAAATAAGCAATCAAGTGCTTATAAATCAATAAGATTTATCCTACCTAACACAATCTAATCCACTAGTACAAAAGAGCCAATTAATATCGGTAAGAAATTATACCGGTTAAAAAAGCGGTATCCGTTTTAAAGATTAATACCGGTTTTATAAGAAAAGCGGTATGAGAGTAATTTTTTGTTCTTTAATGTCGGTTTTTCTGTAAAACCGATATAAAACATCTACCTAGTTGGAACACGGATACCAATTTTTACTAAAAACCGGTATAAGAAATTAAACTCGGTATTTTATTCAATTAAGAAATCAAAATGTTCAGTTCACCAAAAAAATCGAAGTTCCCTTCTCTTAACCTAGATCTGTCGTTCTTTGTTTCCGGCCTCTTCAAATTGGCAGGATGGAGTCGACAAGGGCGTCTGTGAGGCCGGAGACGAGCTTGTTGCAGAACCCCGTCGAGCTACTCGTCTCCGACTCCGGCGACGACGCCGATAATCCTCCACGATCCGCGCTACAGAACTCACCCGGCGATCTGGTGCGGGGTCTTCGTGTGCCTGGCCTTCAGCGTCCTCCTCATCCTCGCCGGATTCACAACCCTAGCCGCCTTCCTCGTGATCCGCCCGCGCCTCCCGAGCGCCAGCCTCTCCGCCGTCAACATCAGCTACCCCTACCTCAGCGGCGGCTTCGCCGTCATCGCCAATTTCACAAGCCCTAACAATCGCCTGGATCTGGAATTCAGGTCGACGGATCTGTAATTTGCCTTCGAAGGGAGCGTAATCGCCGAAGTGACGGTCGCCGGGGGTTTCAGGCTCCGGCGGAGGGGCGGTAGGATGTTTGTTCTTAACTCCACAGCAGCAAGCCACTTCCTTTCCGAACGCTCAGCTGACCACTCAGATGGCACCGGTGGCTCCTCTTAGAATTGGAAAGAGAGAAAACAGAATTGGATGAAAGGGATTATTCATTGAATGAATCGTGAGTTACAGCTTAGCTAGCTACTTATAGTAGCTTTACAATTTAACCGGTTCTAGACAAACCCGGTTTACATGAGCTAATACTAACATCCCCCTCAAGTTGGAGGTTGATTCTAAAGGAATCAAACCCAACTTGTCTATGAATTTGTGATGAACCGAACTAGGCAAAGCTTTAGTAAGAATATCAGCTGTCTGCTCACTAGTGGGTACATGAATAAGATTGATTAGGCCATCTAACAACTTAGCCCTTACAAAATGACAATCTAATTCTATGTGTTTTGTTCTCTCATGAAAAACCGGATTTTTGGCTATGTAGATAGCTGCTTGAGAGTCACACTTGACAGGAATAGGTTGAATCTGTGGAACATCCAACTCATGCAACAGACGACTAAGCCAAGCAAGCTCTGCAGTAACCCTCCTCAAGGACCTGTACTCGGCCTCAGCTGAAGACAAAGAAATTGTAACCTGTTTCTTGGACTTCCATGACAAGGGTGCACCTCCTAAATCAATGTAGAAGCCACTCACAGATCGTCTAGTAGTGGGACAAGAAGCCCAATCTGAATCACAATGAGCTTGAAGTGAAAAATCAACTTTTGAACTAAGAAGCAAACCCATGGATGATGTTCCTTGCAAATACTGTAAGGTATGAATGGCAGCATTCCAATGAGAAGAAGATGGAGACTGCATGAATTGACAGAGATATTGAACTGTGAATGCCAAATCAGGCCTTGTATTCACCAAAAAATTCAGTTTGCCTACTAGTTTTCTGTATGGTGTAGGATCTGCCAGGAGACTTGATGTATCAACTTTTAACTTCACAGAACTATCCAAAGGTGCACTTGTACTCTTTAAAGAAGAAGGACAGAAATCCTTGAGTAACTCTCGAATGAATTTTCTCTGTGTAATAACAATGCCCTGAGCAGTATGCAAGAACTCCATGCCGAGAAAATAGTTGAGCTGACCCAAGTCCTTGATGCTAAATTGAGCATGTAAAAACTGTTTAACAGACTTAATCTCTTGTTCATCATCGCCTGTAATCAATATATCATCAACATAGATGACTAGAAAAACTGTGCTTGAAGCTGTCTTCTTATGAAAAAGAGAGTAATCATTGAGGGATTGAGCAAAACCTTGAGACATAAGAGCTGTAGAGAGTTTACTGTACCATTGGCGAGAAGCCTGTTTAAGCCCATACAAAGATTTGTTTAGTCTGCACACTTTGTTGGGATATAAATGAGCCAAACCCAATGGCATTTTCATGTAAACTTCTGTATCAATATCTCCATGCAGAAATGCATTATTTATATCCAACTGAGAGAGACTCCAACCTTTCTTAACAGCAGTAGCTACCAAAGCTCGAATAGTAGTCATTTTTACAACTGGAGAGAAAGTTTCTGTGAAGTCAATACCTGCCTTCTGTTTACAACCTTTGATAACCAACCTTGCTTTGTGCCTTTCTAAGGAACCATCTGCCTTCAATTTCAGCTTATAAACCCATTTGGAGCTAATTGGCCTTTTACCCTTTGGTAAATCCACAATATCCCAAGTATTATTCTTAGCCAAAGCCTGCAACTCTAAGTCCATAGCTGTGACCCATTCAGAAGATTGAACAGCCTCTTCATAGGAGCAAGGTTCAGATAAATTTTGTAAAGAAGAAAGCATCTGTTGTGTGGATGTAGATAGAGCATGAAAAGAAATGGTATGGTCAGGAAAATTGTCAAAGTCTGAAGAGACAAAATGACAAAAATAATCTCTCAAATGAGAAGGTAACCTTGACTGACGTGTGGACCTCCTCAAAGGTATAGGCTCAGGTATAGGTGGAGGTAAAAATTCAGGTAAAGAAGCAGGGCTAGGTTCTGAATGGTCAGGTTCTGAATGGTCAAAAATAGGCAAAGGTAAAGTAGGTAAATCAGATTTATCCAAAAAAGAAAAGGGAAAAACATGCTCATGAAAGGTAACATCACGTGATATAAACACCTTTTGAGTAGCAATATCCAACAGTTTGTAACCTTTCACTCCACTGGGATATCCAAGAAAAACACAGGTCAAAGCCCTTGGCATGAATTTATCTCTACCAGGCTTAGGTGAAGCAGCATAAGCAAGACAACCAAAATTCTTAAAAAAATCATAAGGAGGAGGTTTACCATGAAGTACTTCAAAAGGTGACTTTCCATGAAGGACAGAAGAAGGAAGTCTGTTCAAAATAAAAGTTGCAGTGAGCAGGCAATGACCCCAGAACTTTAGTGGAACCTTGGACTGAAATAACAAAGCTCTGCTGACTTCTAGAAGATGTCTATGCTTGCGTTCAATCACACCATTTTGTTGTGGTGTATAAGAGCAGCTGGTCTGATGAATAATACCCTTTTCAGAGAAAAACTGAATACCCTCATGACTCTGACCAAGCTCCAAAGCATTATCTGATCGAATGATTTTGACTGAACAAGTAAACTGATTTTCAACAAGCAAAATATAACTCTTCAAAAGAGCAAAAGCAGAACTCTTGGATTTCATTAAATGTGTCCAAGTGATTCTAGTGAAATCATCAACCACAGTTATGAAATATTGAAAGCCTTCCACAGTTGAAGTCTTGTAAGGACCCCAGGTGTCCACATGAAGCAATTGAAAAGGAGCAGAGGAGGATATCTGACTGTTAGGAAAAGGTTTCCTAGTAAGCCTTGCCTTAGCACAAACATCACAAGATAATAGATCATCTTTATTGGAAACTGTAGAAGGAAAAAGAGCTCTTAAACCAGCATATGGAAAATGACCTAGCCTTTGATGCAAAATGATAGCAGCTTTCTCTTTGTTGACAGAAACTGAAGCAGCACTAGCATCAAGTGTAGAAGAATCATGCTGATGAGCTTTATTCAGAATATACAGCCTTTTAGAAACTTTACCAAGAACCAAACTCCTCTTGAGAGCTGGTCCCTGCAACCAACATAACCCAGAATCAAAACATGCTGTACAATTCATTTGAGTAGCCAGCTTATGAACAGAAAGAAGGCTAAACTTGAAAGTTGGAACAAACAAGACATCCTTGAGAACAATTTCATCCGAAATCCTAATGGATCCAGCAGAATTAACCAGCAAAACATTCCCATTTGGCAATGATATAGAGATGGGAGAAGATAAGGAATGCAACTCATAGAAGAAATCCTTATTGTAAGTCATGTGATCACTGGCCCCCGTATCAATAATCCAGGTATCCTTAGAGAAAAAATCCCTAGAAGAATTAAGAGAATTGGAAAAACATGTTATACCAGCCATGTGTGCCATGGAGTTGGAAGTACTGACTGAATTTTGTTGGAGAAGAGCCATCAGCTGAGAATATTGATCCGGAGACAAACCAGGAACTGCAGAAGAAGTCTGTGTGGAAGAAACATCCACATTCTCAGACACAGAATGAGCGTTTGCCTGACCAGTTCTTGGAGGAAACCCAATTAGCCTGTAACACCTATCCACAGTATGAGTATTCTTCTTGCAATGAGTGCAGAAGAAAGGTCTTTTGCCTTTGTTGCCCACACCAGAATTTGAAGAACCAGAAGAACTATTGTTGAAAGGCCTACTGTTGTTGTTAGAGTGCACAGCCAAAGAAGAACTGTCAGAGAGTAATTTGCTAGAAGCATGAATGCCTCTCTGTGTCTCTTCTTGCAGCAACATTGAATAAGCAACATGAACGGAAGGTAATGGAGTCATCATCAAGATATTACCACGAGCCACAGAAAAAGTATCATTGAGGCCCATCAAAAATTGCAATAGCTTTTGTGTATCTTGATTTTTCCGAAAAGCCTCAGCCAAACCACAAGAACAAGCAGGAAGGTTACTCATGGAATCCTTTTCGTCCCAAAATCTCTTGATTCGAGTGAAATATCCAGAGATATTGTCGGATGATTGAGAAATAGTACTCAATTCTTTCTCAACAGAAAACAAATGCGCTCCATTGCTCTGACTGAAACGAGCTTCAAGATCTTGCCAAATCTGTTTGGCATCTCCAGATAGTAGAAAGCTCTCAGCGAGCTCTTTGGACATGGCATTAAGCAGCCACGAAGCAACCATTGCATTGCAGCGTTCCCAGCGACTGAAATCAGCAGATTCTGGAGCCGGACGAGCCACTTCGCCATTGACAAACCCGAATTTATTCTTAGCTTTCAAAGCAATCACCATAGAAGATCGCCAAGCATAAAAACCAGTGCCGTCAAAGACTTTGTTGGCAAGAAGCATTCCAGGATTGTCAGAGGCGTGAATGTAAAGAGGATTATTTGGATCCATGGCAGAAACTAAGAGAATCTGAAATCGGCTGAGAAATTGATCAAGAAATCAGAAGCACGATCGGAAAATTGATCGGAAAGAACAACGAGATCCAATCAAGCAAGAACAACGAGATCGGAAACAAATGCGGAAATTAGGAAGAAAAACGAGATCGAACGAGATCTGTCTGATACCATCTTAGAATTGGAAAGAGAGAAAACAGAATTGGATGAAAGGGATTATTCATTGAATGAATCGTGAGTTACAGCTTAGCTAGCTACTTATAGTAGCTTTACAATTTAACCGGTTCTAGACAAACCCGGTTTACATGAGCTAATACTAACAGCTCCTTTGCCCTTCTCTCTCGCCGAACGCGATATTTAGGTGCACGTTAATAGAGCTTTCAACCCTAAACTACTGCTTTCCTGTCCTCTTGTGCATGATTCATCAAGAATCTTCATCGCATTTGTTTGAATATTGACAGGCAATTGTTGATGCGTACAAGGACGAGCCTGGAAACCCTAAGTACGCTTTCAAGGTAGTTTCCACAATGAAATCTCCCCCGCAAATTATTTGAAAACTATGTTCGGTGCTTAGAAACTCATGTAGAACGACGTTTCAGCATAGCTTGTTCTGTTATTGTGATGCTGAAGCAATATTCGTCTTCAGCTGTATTGGAACGCTGTTAACTATATAGTCTATATGTCAGCACTTCTTCTGTATTTCTATGCATATGGCTGTTATGAAATCATTGATAGGTAAGATCAATGTTTCTGCGTGCCTCCATTTCATATTAGCACTATATCTACAGTTTTATTTGTTGCAGCATCTGTTGTTTAGTGTTACAGAACCACAATTACGTGTAAAGCTAGCTGGTGTTTGCTCTAAATGAACAGACCTGCGCCACCCGGGTAGGCATAGACGCTCGTCGTTGGCAACTCGGCGCCGATTAGCAAGAGCTTTTTTGACAACTTCTGAAATTGGCAGCTTCTGAAAAGCCCGACCACGTCGTCTTCTTCGTCTGAGGTATTGTTAGGAAGAAAACTTGGCTTTCCTTTTTTTTTTGTCCTGCTTGTTGTATCTAGCTCTCCAAAGGTTGTTGAAATTTAACCTTTTGCTTGGCTAATGATTTCATTATGCTATTCAATCTTTCCATTTGTTTTGATATTATTCTAGAAATTTGTAGCTGCATAAACTGATAAACTGATTGAGGGGTCAGTACATTGATCTGTTGGATCGAGGGGTCTTGTATAATTTATGAATTCTGTTGGTTATGATTTATGTTCTTCTGTTCTGTTTAGAGATGGTGTGATGTAGATGATGAATCAATTGTTAGTGCAGATGCAGGCATGTAGTTATAACCAATGTTGATTTGGGTAAGTTGAAAAAATTTGTTGATTGCACATTCTAAAAGGTGATGGATGTGTGAGGGATACCTAGAAAGCAAAAGAAAAGGTAGAGAAATCTAGTGCCCATCCAGTTTACTTTTCCTTGGCTTGGAGATATGCTAAAATTCTACAGTTGTTGTCTGATGATTAAGAACTAATCAACACCTTCTCTGCTTTGCAACTTCTTCAAAATTTCAAGGTTCACTATGTGTCTGGCTGAGATTGTCATGGTCTTCCAATTGAGTTAAAGGGCAAGTGTTAGGTTAGTATTAGTATATTGGGCAATTTAATTGTTTCACTCATTACTGATTTCAATCTATTATTGAGTTAAAAGGCAACTGATTTCACAGATTTCCAGTAATTGCCTTCAATTGTATGTTATTTTCTTGCGAAGTCTATCAATATGTATTATGTGCATTTGCGAACGAACTATCCTGCCTTTTTAAGTAAAGTGATCAATTATGGAGTCATGTGCGGTAACCTTCATTATCTTTTAATAATCATGATAGTATACTGCTAGATAGATTTTGAGTATGTGATGATAATCTTGTTATCCCAGGATAATATGCACACAGTATGTTCAAGCTGAGAGCTTAGCAATATGTTTGGCATGTTTTTATGTCATTTATTGTTAATTACTTTCTGATGAACGTTTATTTGGCTAGATTGATGTTTTTGGCCAAATGGCTCTTCAAGGCTACATATACAGAGGCAAAAAAACAGGTCATTGGAGTCCTTCATTCACTGCACTAGCAGAGGCTGAGTTAGAGGTAATTTCACTCAGTTACTTTCTCTTGGTCATACTATTTACATAGAAACCAAAAGGAAGGTGATTTTGCAATTGCTATGCACTGTTGCAGCTGTGACAAAATTGCTAGTATTTGAGAACTGAGGCATCTGTAGCTGTAGGTGAATAAAGTACTGTATCTTGTAGCATGATTTGTTTGAAAAATCTCTTTCAGTTCCCTAAAAGCATATATCTCAGCTTTAAAATGGTGGGATTCAAGTGGATTACTAGAGGATTTTCTTCCAAACTTGCATTTGGCTATATGCACTACGACACCCTGGACTATACCACCCAATATAGGTAAAGTATTTCATCATTTTATTATCATTAAACATAAAGTACAAGTGTGATTTATCCATTCTTTTTCTTATGTACTAGTATCAAACATAAGTTATATTCTTTTTTTTCTTCTTATGCTCAGATGGTGCAGTAAATGCTAGACTTCAATATGCCGTGATTGAATTGATTTCATCACAACAAGATGCTCCTGCATTAGCTAGTGGAAAGCAGATATTTGGAGCTCTTTTGAAGGAGGATAGTATTAATAATATATTTTGTAAATGGTGTAATGGGTGGGTGGTGGGGACCAGGGATTTTTTTTTAATTTGGATTGAGGACGCATACCGGTTATGTAAAAACCGGTATGCAACATGATTTTTTTTTTAATAATGCAGTAGAACTTTTATACCGGTTTTCTAAAAAACCGGTATCCGTGTTTTTTCTTATACCGGTTTTAAAAAACCGGTATTAAAGAGTTTATTACGGCAAAGTTAAAAGCGGTACAAAAACCGGTATCCGCTTTATAAAATAACCGTTCTAAATCAATGTTTTTGTACTAGTGATCTAAACTATAAATTAAAGTTGTGGCCTTTTGAACATCCACGTTAATTCTAGTCTCACTTCAATTAAATTAATTATATTTTAACAAGTCTATCTATATTTATAATCTATCTATATAATCTATCACGTACTAATTAAGAAAATATTTTGATTTACTGTAAGGGAATCTATCAAAATAGTATCTATATTTATAATCTATCCATAATATACTGTTACCATATTAATTACGAAACTTATAGATTATAATAATAGTCGAATTGTTTTTACATTAAATTACATAAACTTATGTATGATAGTAATTGAAAACCTTATAACTTTGATATATGAAGATCTTATAATATATAAAAGGTTATATGTAAATTTAGATAAATTAAAATAAATTCTATAATTTGAAATCATTCTTTTTTTAGTGAATTTATTAAGGGAAAATGGGTATGTGGGCTATGGGCAAGCAAAAATGGAGCCAATTTTGCCCCTACTTTTTTTTTAAATTTACAAGATGACGTCATCATATGCTATTGATGACGTCAGCATCCCTTATCACCATCAAGCGTTGACCGACATTGACCAGCGTTGACCAACATTGACCAATGTTGACCGGCATTGACCGACGTGGCATTAGTGATGATAAGTGACGTGCCATCAGATGACAAGCTACTTGTCATCAGTGATGACCCGTTTAGATAAAACTCACCATTCACGGCCTCAAGTCCTCAACTTGTCATTAAGTTGAGGTAAAACCCATCATTCACGTAAAAAACTTGTCATCAGTGATGACCAGTTCAGAAATTGACCTATGTGGGATTTGAACCCACATTATTGTACATCAAGCACATTGCTCTACCATTTGAGCTAATAGGCCAGAATTATAAGTAATATATATACAAATTTAACAATGCAAAAAAAAACATGTCATCACCCCAACTCGTAAAACAAACTTGACATCACCCAAAAACATACTCAAACCCATAAAATCATCCAAAAACCCTTAAAACAAACCGGTCATCACCCCTAGATCCGTAAAACAACTTTTCATCACCAAAACACATTAAAAACAAACTTGTCATCTCCAAAATCCATAAAAACGAATTTGTCATCACCCAGACCCATAAAAAACACCCTGTCATCTCCCAGAACCATAAAATCATCCCAAAACCCTTAAAACAAACTTGTCATCACCCAGATTCGTAAAACAAACTTATAATCACCAAAACACATCAAAATGAACTTGTCATCACCCCAGACCCATAAAATCATCCTAAAACCCTTTAAACAAACTTGTCATCACCCTAGATCCGTAAATAAACATATAATCACCAAAACACATTAAAAACAAACTTGTCATCACCCTGCCTCACAAAAAAAAATTGTCATCACCCAGAACCTTAAAACAAACTTGTCATCAGTCAGATCCGTAGAACAAACTTAAATTGCTCAAGAAAAACCACTTGTCATCACCCTAAATCGTAAAATCGTCCCAAAAACCCTAAAATCAACTTGTCATCCAAAAAAAACCCCAAAACTCCAAAACCAAAAAACCCAACCCTAGATCTTGCTCGAACGAGCCTAGATCTGGTTCGTTCGAGCCTAGATCTGGCTCGTAGGAGCCCAGATCTAGCTCGTAGGAGCCCAGATCTAGCTCGAACGAGACCAGATCTAGGAGAGAGGGAAGAGAGAGAGAGAGAGAGAGAGAGAGAGAGAGAGAGAGAGAGAGAGAGAGAGAGAGAGAGAGAGAGAGAGATGGTGGACGAACCTCAGGACGGGCAACAGAGGCGACGGAGAGGGAGGGCGGGCGGCGACGGAGAGGGAGGGCGGCGGCATGAGGAGAGGGAGGGCGGGCAGCGGGGATGAATGAAAATGGAGATGAGAGGGAGGGAGTGTAGGAGAGGAAGAGAGTGAGGGGAAGGAGAGAGGAAGGAGAGAAAAAAAATCAGGAGGAGAGAGAAAAAGAGAGAGTTGGGAGGTTTTTATAGGGAAAAAAGAGCCTAGTTACTTCATTTTTTTTTAACCGAGCCTATCCTCCCAAAATTCACCCCAAGTTCACCCTCCTCACCCCAATCCCTCTTTATTAAGATATATGTTGTTAGATAGAAATTTCTTTCATGATTAGATTATTTCCTCTTGATTTTATTTTTATTGTTCCCTAATATATAAAAAATAATATAGATATAAATGTTGTTAGATAGAAATTTATTTCTTGATTAGTTATTTCCAAAATTACTAATTATAATTTATTATACAGAGGAGGGCCCATTTGATTATTTTATTATAAAATTGACACATGGTGTAAATTTTTGTAGAGACATTGGTTCCGCTTTATACTACAGTAGTATAGATTTGTGGGGTGCGAACCAACCTAGGGTTTCTTAGCTTGCCAGTTTCCTCTCTATCTAGATATCAATTTGCATTGCATGAGTTAAATTTTGGATTTTTATTCACTTGTTGTCAATTGGTCAATTGAAAGTTCCATACATTAAACTTGACTTGTTTTGCATTGCTTAATGTCGAACTTGATGTCTACAATTTGCATGTTTTCTTTTGCATTGTTTGTTTCATTCATTAGCTCCTAGTTAGTTTCATTGGTAGTTTGCATTAAAAAATAAATCTGAGTTAGTAACCGGTCACATCTTAGTAATTTGTGTGATTTATAATAAAAAAATGCATCATGTTTCTACCCTAGCTGGTTGAGCATTCACATTGTTACTTACTTTGCTTGTGCGATTACTTGCATACTCGTTTTGGCTTGTTCAATTTTTGCTTTGCTTACTTATCTTATTGAAGGAATTTGATTCTCTTGACAAACATTTGCATATCCTTAATTTGCTTTTGTTTTCATATTGATATCTTCTTCCTTTTCTAGCCTTGAGTGAAGCTTGCCTAGTCACCTATTTGAACTAAAACTTGTGAATTGTGATACACAAAGAACAAGTTTTTGCTTAAATAGTTGCTCTAGTTGTTGATTCTTTGAATACTTTACTCGGATCTTTTGTTGATTTTTGTAGGCATGTCGGATGAGATGAGACAAAGTTTGCCTTTACATTTTTGTGTCTCTAAGGACTCATCTATTGATCATCCATTTGAAGCTACACATCGCCGATTTCACTCTTGGAATCGCCAAGTTGAGGGAATGTCACAAAAACTCGACCAATTTGGAGAGCAATTGGCGAATCTCACCAATTTCTTGATGGCGCGCGGATAGATGCCATGGAGGTCGGTCACTGAATTCTTATCAACCCCAACCAAGGGCCATGACCGAAATAACTTCTCACGTAATTCTATTCTTACTACCTCCATTAGAGCCTAAATATGGGTACATTTCTCTAACCCTCCGTCCATACCTTTTTATACTAACTCCTCTATGTCACATATGCCTACTCCAAGGAACACTAAAATCATGGCATTTACCTCTCAAGGTTATGTGATGATAAGGAAGGTAACGAGGCTCCACCACAAGTGGAGGAGGGACACGAGAGTGGAGAGAAACTAGAGGACGAGTACATACATCCGGAGGAGATGGAGCAAGCTTATTGCTACGTCAACCAATAGGTGTTGACTATTGGGGAGACTCCACCACAAGTGGAGGAGGGAGAAGGGGTCGTACCTAACGGTATACTCCCTTATAACCAAGATAGTGATCTCGTGGATGAGGCCCTCATAACTAAAGGAATTGATCTCATCAATATGGAACAAGCCACGATACCCTCATCAGCAAGCGATTCTGGCTTGATCTTTGCGTCCAATGTTCCAAACACTCCTATAGCACCATAACAAGCATGCTATATACTTGTGAGGAAAGAGGTAAGAGTCTTAAACTTGGTCGATACGGTTATATCTAATGGTGTGCTAGATGTTCTCCAAGGTTGCAAATATATATTATGCATATCCAACGCTCAATGTTGTGGATTTGTCACCATACACTTCCAAAGACCACTCCAACATCAAACCAAGGACGCTTTGACTTCAAGAGGAGGAGAATGATAGCAAAGAAGATCATGAATCAACAAGCTAGGCCAAGATCGTTCCACAAGTCGCGATCATTCAAATTCAAGAAGAATAAACCCATCATGTTGCTTTAAAGCCAGGAAAAAGAAGCTTGTACCGACCCAGCCCAGGTGATTACCGACCCTAGGCCGCTAGATTATGACCCCCCGACGCTCAGAGCGAACGAATCAAGTGTGAACGTTAGTTGACAGAATTAATGGTTGTTCTATTTTTGGCGAGAGGGTTGATTCTTGTGCTCCAAGGGAAGATCTATCTTGTTACCTTAATTGATTAGGATATTATTTTGGGATTTTTTATTTTTAGATAAATTGTTTTATTTTTGGATAGGATTTAATAACCCGAACTCCATATGCAATTCTATAGCCTAGGCTCATTATTCGACAACGAATTTTGAGAAGAGGCCTCTTGGTTCTCTTCCTTCGCCGTAGAAACTCTCTTTGTGATTTTGTGTTGATTTTAATAGCTTTGGTCTGCAATTGTGTTCGTGAGTTTGTGTTGTGCTAATGAGAGAAGTTGTTGTGCGATCTTGTTAGCGTGAGTTCAAAGTAGGGCAAGCAAGTTCAGTGTGGTTGTTTTTGTCCGAAGTCTACATCCTTCAATCGCTTCCGAGGTCCATGATATACCCGGGTTGTCATGCATCATTTCCTTTATCTGATTTATCTGTAATTCAGTTAAGGTGTTTGCTGAGTCAACTACCCTTACCGTTTGAATTATTTAAGATCATATGTCACGATGATTTAGATTATCCATATAGCTCATAGGTAGCCAAAGTTTAGCTCGTTCCAGCTAGAAGCTCTTCTATCAAAAAAAAATACAAATCCCATATGGGTAGTATGAATACCACACCAAAACATTGTCTAGGGAAGAAAACATGTGTCCTGGGAAGAAGATCGTTGAACATGTACTGTAGAGCACAAAAAAGAATCAAAATTTTGTAGAACTTTTAGAACTTTTAAATCCAGAAGTTACGGCTTGTGTCTATCAGTCACATAAGAAACTACAACAGTGATATCATCTAGTTTGCCCCCATAGAAGCGATACCCAGCTCCTTGAGCTGAAGCTGAGAATGGTGTTTGCTTGGATTTATCCATGGCCCTTTCCTGTGCTCTGGTTGCGATCTTTTCAGCAGTGATCTTTGGATCCAAATGAACCCTCGTTGCATTCACAACTATAGCACTAATTTCTTTGGTGTAGAGGTTATCAAATAATCCATCTGTGCCGGCAACTATCACATCTCCAGCTTTCACTGGGAATTCAAACACCTGTTTTCAATTTAAAATCACAAGAAATTTAAGTTTTCATTGGCAGCATCAACTCAAGTTAATACCATTCTTTTCTTCCTCATCTTGTAGACAAAAAGAAAAAAGATGAAAAGTGAATCACCTGACCCGAACTTGGCACATCTGCCCCCGCATCATTTCCAAGCTGATATGGGAAATTGAAGCCATATTGTTGTGAAGGGGACTGGAAAACTGTGCTTCCATCCCTAATCACTACAAAACCACTGTCGCCAACATTTATTGCACGAATACCCTGTGTGAGAAGGAAGCTAATTAGCAAGAAAGAAATTATCCATTTCATACACAAGCTTTTATAGTGCAATTATTAGTCATATAGAAGAAGAACAAACCTCGTTTGTAAGAGCTACAATGCAAGCTGTCGAGGAGCCTTGAGCACTTGTAGCCTCATAAGCATGCTCCAATACTTTTAGTGGGTCTAGAGATACGTTTGACTCATTCTTTATGGAAGATACAGAGTTGGACATGAGTTGTCGAGCATATTCCCCAGCATCTATACCAACATCTGCCCAGCCACCAACACCATCAGCTACCCCAATGACGTACTCATCTTGACATATGAAATGGGCATCTTCTCCACCAGTTTTTACCTTGTCAGGATGTGGTAAATAAAATGATCCGGAAGAAAGCTTCAATGTAGCCTGGTCTGAACTTTTCCTTCATTTAAGACCAAACAAGGACAGCACATCAAACAGAACTTAACATACATATTCGTAATAACAAAAGAGGTAGATGCAATTGAAGATTACAAAATCAATGTCAATCAAAAACACGGAACGGAAGAGGAACAGGCCCCTACAATTAAAGTAGACAGGTAGCACCATACAGATATTTGCAATATATGCCTCCACACAACCTTTGACCATTTCCTCCATTTATCTCATGTTCCTACATCAGCATAGTTTCCATTTGTTCATTCCAAAGAAGCACACATCAATAAATTGCATGTCTGAATTGCCTAATTAGTTTTCCTTATCCACTGAAGTACTTAATCTAAAACTATATTGTATACAAAGAATATCCATATACCAAATTAAATAAGAAAATCAACATGGCATTGCAGAAACCTGATGAAATAGAAAATCACAAGACAAAGATACATACTGTGGAGGTAGATCTGAAGTCACTCCAAGCTGCTCATTGGTCAAAGGGACATCAGGCGCAGCCCCATTGGAATAGCATTGCAAAGCAAAGGTGAGAGAGCTCCTCGACAAAGACCCCATGAATGAATTGGATAAACTAGGGTTCCGTCCCAGATTGGTCACAAGGAAGCCGGAAGATAGCCTGCCAGGCAAACTCATATGAGCCTTACTGAAGTTACAAGCCCTTGTAAAAGACACAGCAGCCGGTTTACCAATGGCCAATGCAGAGTTGCTTATACTTCTCTCGGAATTAAGCAAAACATCTCCCGAAATGGGATGAAAGCTGGAAGCAGCAGCAGCCATAGGCGATCTTCCCTGAGCTAGAAGAGGTATCTCTATCGAAGAATGACTACTTAGCGAACAGCTATAAGTATGTGTAACACAAGTCATCTTCAACCAGGACGAATAAGTGCACCCTTTGCTCAAGACAAAAGTATCTGAAAATCTCGATTGAGCAGCTAACACTACGAATGAAATTGGCAGAGTTCTACCCCCAAAACTCCTGCTTCCAAGAATCAATCTTTGAGCGCAAGAACCATAGTCGGCATTGACCTTTGCACGAAAGCAAGCTCGCATCTTAATGATAGCAGACAATCCACTTCTCAACCAAGTTTCATTACCGAACCCTAAAGGCCTGTCAATTCAAACCTAAATGTAACAATCTGACTGCAACTCAAGAAATGCAAGATATTGTATAGAAATTTGACCTAAATGCTCTTCCGAGTACCAGTGTGTGAAGAGAACGCCGAGTAAAAACCCGTCAAGCTTGAAACTAGCAAAAACGAATCAATTAAAGCGAAATATTTAGAGAGAAGTGCACCGGAGCAAGTACCAGAATATGGTTTGCCGATTTGAAATGGCTGACTATAGCGGCGCATTCAAAGAAGTCGGAAAGCTTGGCGGAGGATGAAATGCATTATCGGGGACACGATTCCGCTAGCTCAGTGTTGCGCTTTTATTTGCCCTTTTCACCGCTTATTAGCCAAGCCTATAAAATATTAAGATTATTTTAGATATATTATATTATTAAATTTATAAGTATTTGTTTTAACTTATTAATAAAATAACCATGATAGTACTATTATATCCAATTTAAATGAGCTTGTTTTTACCCTATTAATTTTGATTGTATTATATTTTTTTCTTATAAATTTCTTCTAATATTGGTACTTGATTTATCTCATAAATCAACCTAAAATAAAAAATATAATAAATATAATATCGACGTAACAGTAGATCATATTTTCTTATCATACTTTACAAAAATAAATATAATATTGATGTCTTAACAGGGTCATATTTTCTAAAATATATAACTTTACCATATAACCTAAAATCATATTTTTTATAGATAAATATATTTAGTTATATATTTCATGTAGATAACCTCATTCATTTTCTAATATTCATAGTTTATTTTAGGGTAAATTACATATTTTATTAATTAGAAAGGTATTCATAGATTGTACAATTAGATATTATTAGACCTGTCAATCGGGTCGGGTCGGACGGGTTCGGATCGGGTCGTACCGGGTTCGGGTTGAGTTCGGGTTCGGGTCAATCGGGTTACGGGTCAAACTGGGTCTGGTCGCTTCGGTTTTTCGGGTCGGGTCGGATCAACCCAAACGGGTCAAGAGTATCAATTTTTTGACCAAAATTTAAATAAAATACTATATAAATAATAATATATAATAACAAAATATCATTTTTAAATATTTTAATAACAAAATATATCATAATTTTCTAAAAATAAAATTTATATATTGTAATATAATTAAAACCTTTGGGTGCACAAATTACCCGTCAATTTGTCATTTCATTATATTGGAGTGTATTCTAAAATAAGTTTTCCGCCTTATAGATTTCTTGACCCAACGGGTTCGACCCAACCATAACCCAGAAATTTTGGGGTTTACCAGGTTTGGGTTCAAACTAGGTTTCGGGTTCAAATTTTCGGGTTGAAACCCAGAAATTTCAGGTCGGGTCGGGTCGGATTTACAGGTCGGGTCAGCTTTTGACAGGTATAAATGTAAATAATAAAACACTCTTCTACACTCTCATTTATACCATACGTTAATATTATTAGTTAATAAAGATTAAGATAAAATCGGAAAATACAATTCTAAGATTTATTTTTTTGGATTTTTCTATAATTTTGAAATAAAATTTGGATTTTTTAAAACAAATAATTAGACTATATTTATATTTCCTAATTTCCTACTATCTACTAGATTTAAATTTCCTATCTTTTCAAACAACAAATGAAGATAAAACCATCTAATAATCTTTGATGCCATATCTATATCTATAAGATAACTTTATATTTAACAATAGGCTCCGGTTCAAATGAAAATAAAAGTTATCCTATAAATTGCGAATGATCATAGACCGTCCGATTAGACAGATCTACGGTCCTGATTAGAAGCAGCTTCTCTTTACATTTTAAAGACACAGGGGCATTTTGGTAATTTTGCCTCTTTTGACAGTAAACATCCGTCTTCCTCATTCTCTCTCGACACCATCGCAAGTCTTCTTCAACCTTTCGCTTCCGACGCCATCGCAGAGCAGTCGCCCCACCGTCTCCTTCGACACAACCCGTCGGCCTCCGTCTCCTCTCGGACGCCGGCCACCTGCCACCTTCAATTTCCGTCGGCCGCCGTCACCAGTCAACTTCGATATTTGGGTGGGTTTTCTAGGGTTTTCGTTCTTCGATCGGGATGCCCATAGATCGATCGATATGCTTTTCCGATCCTCCAGATTTCGCGGTCTTTAATCCCCTCCCGATTCAGTCCTTGTTGTTCGTCCCGATTCTGTAATGTGCTGTATAGATTGAGCCGCCTATTTGTTCAATTTTGGGAAGGAGGAGAACACTTATTCAAATCTCAAATCAATTTGGATGAATCCAGATTACACTTACAAATTTGGATGATCTTCACTAGTTTCATCAAAGCTAAAAACAGACAGGTTTTATCACCGAATGGGCTGAATTGCTCTGCATCCAGACTACACTAGTTTGGTCAACAAAGCTTAGGAGGGGGAATGCAGTGAATGATACGGGACAAAGGGGCTGAATTCAAGTAAATATAGAAATGAGAAGAGAAGGAAGAGGGGGATTACTTTCAAGGCAAAGAAAATTACTGGAGTTTTTATTTATGGTGATGATGGAAGGACCACATGTGGAAGAACTTGGGAAGTAGTATTTGAGAGAAGAATGGCCTATTACAAATAGGGAAAGACTTGTAGGTGTTGCTAAAAAGAGCACATCGTTTGTTTTGGCAGCTGGTGCTGGTAGTGCATAATAGATGAGCTGGTTTGGCCACAAAGTCATATAGCCGTTGCAAGCTAGTTCCATTATGAATTAATGGGTTACTTTCTATGACACCTATGAGTGATAGAATATGTTAGGTGTGGAACACTCAAGAGTGACAAAAATTGAATTTGTGAGGAACTTGTAGTTGGATTCTTTCACTATATTTTTTGAGTTGGCTTCAACTGTAATTAATATAGCAAAATTACTTTGGTGAGTTGATGAAAACGCGTATTGATCGAAAAAGTTGATGAAAACGTGTCATGTAGTTGGCCACTGGTTTATTCACTTTGGTTCAATAAGGTCTACAAATATAATAATGATTTGCACATCAATGTAGCGACTCTATGCAATGTTGCTCAAATATATAAAACGGGTTTGTACTTGACCCCAAAAAAAAATGGGTTTGTAGCGAATTTGTTAATCAACAAGTACTTGCGAGTTTTGCGATGACTTAAATATCACATACTCTCTCCACTGCACATCAATTTGAAAGCTTATTATTGTGCAAATTTTAAAGTTTTACATATATGTGTGTAGGAATTTGAAAGCATTAATCTGAATATGCATCTAAAATATGTGAACGTACTACTAAACTATGTGACCATACATCTAAAATATGTGAACCTACATCTAAAATACGTGAACACAGTTAATCTGAACATACATCTAAAACATGTGAACGTATATCTAAAATATGTGAACATGATACTTAAATACGTGAACATCGTACTAAAATGTGTTAGAGGGAGTGTTTCTCACAAAAATGTGAACGTATATCTAAAATACGTGAGCACAGTTAATCTGAACATACATCTAAAATATGTGAACGTATATCTAAAATACGTGAACATGATACTTAAATACGTGAACATCGTACTAAAATGTTTTAGAGGTAGTATTGCTTTACTAAAATGTGAACGTATATATGAACACCCGCATGAAATATAAGAACATAGACATGAAATATGTGAACAACGACATTAAATATGTGAACATATAAATATATGAAATATGTGCACAAATGCATGAAATATATAAACATATAGATGTATAAAAGATGTGAACAGAGACATGAAATATGTGAATAGAGGCATAAAATATATGAATAGAGACATGAAATATGTGAACGAGTTCACTTTGCATTCATATACCATCTTTACTAAGATGTGGACCACGACAGAAAATATGCGAACAACCTCATCAAATATGTGAACGCCCAAAGAAAATAGGTGAACATGAAAGCGAACATAATAAACTATATCACATATTTAAACTTATTTATGCGTCATATAATGCATGAACTTGAACATATTAGAAAATTACTAATCATCATTTTTCTCTATCTCCGGTTGCTATCTCCATCGAATTATCTTACAAATGCAGCGAAGCTGCATTTGTTTTTACTAAAGCCCAACTTATCCTTTTATAGTTTTATAAATATAGAGATATCATGCTTTATACATATCGAAAGATCATGCTTTATAATTCGGCAAATTCGAAAGCTTTACATATACGTGTGTAGGAATTTGAAAGCATCAATCTGAACATACATCTAAAATATGTGTACGTACAACTAACATATGTGAACATACATCGAAAATTTGTGAACGTTCATCTAACATATGTACTTTACTTTACTTTATAACCCAGTGGAGTTCCCCTTCCGGGGAATCTGGGGGGTCAGGATGGGGGCACCCCTGGCTTACGCAAAGGGGGTGCGCCCGAAAGACCTAAAGAAAAGAAAAGAAAACTGAAACTCAGTTATGTGCCAATCATAACTGAATTTAGTTAAAATGCACCAAAATTGATGTAGGGGTCATATCCAACTCAAAGGCACTATAACAGCCAAAGAGCATGAGGATTAGGCCCCAACAAAACTATATATGTGAGCACAATTATTTCATATGTGAACATACATCTAAAATACGTGAACATGATACTCAAATACGTGAACAAAACTATTTCATATGTGAACGTACATCTAAAATACGTGAACATAAATCAAAGTCATAAGGTGAACCCCAACTATTTACAACATATCGTTTCCATGTCTTAAACATAAGTCAAAACACACCATCAAATATGTAGTCAGTTTTACATTAACTTCCTAATACGTTCGAGATCACATAACTTTCTATTTTACCCATCCTCTACCAACTAATCTTATCCATTGGTTTCTTCTCTTTATCAATCTCCTCCCTCACTTCCATTTTCCTTGTTCTGTTTTGTGGAGGAGCAATTTCTTCCCCTCAACATAAAAAAAAAACATACATGATGATCAAATAATGTTCAACAATCATAAACAAATAATTAAAAAAAAAAGAAGAAGAAGAAGAGAAAATCATAATTTGTAAAATGAGGAAACAAATATGTGAACAACTTAGTAAAACACGTGAACATATAAAACAAATATGTGAACATGCTTAATCTGAAACATTACAAATTTTATTTGTGAACAAATGCATAGAATATGTGAACATAGTATTTAAATACGTGAACATGATTGATAAATATGTGAACGAGTATGCACCAGAGAAACCATATGCACCAAAGATAAAATGAAACAAAATTTTCCATGTACATTATGCGTGAATAACACCGGAAAGCAAAGATCAGCTACATATAAATTAGGATCAAGGAGTATAAGGGAAATTTGTTAAAGCCTTAGGGGTTTCCTAGAGCATAAGGGATATTTGTTTTCTATATTCTATTGAATCTAGTTATATGAACATAATTTTAGGCCATAAAGCAAAATAATCATTCTACTTGAACCTCAATACAACGTCACAGTATGCATTTTGATAGCTGTTCTGTTCATGGATTTGCATATTTAGTGTTGGAGCTGGGACAAGATTGAAAGAGGATGGCAAAAAAATCGAAAATCAATTATATAAATACATATGCATGGATGCAAGTTGTGTTAATTATCTCTTACCCAAAATTATGACCATCAATCCTAAATTCCTTTCTAAATCATGTACTAATGTAGTCTAATTTCTAAAACCCTGGACCTAGCCTCTCCACACCCTTCCACCATCCTAAACATCATCTAATCAAAGCACCAAAACAGATGGCAAACCAAAAATGGGGAAAAAAGTTGATCAACAACTCCTTACTACCAGTCTAGTGCCTCACTAACACAATTCCAAGGGGGCAAAGAAACATTTAGTAGGCCACCAATGTCAAAGCATATAAACACAAAAGTCATGTAAACAACAGCATTTCCAGAATCAACAAGGAAAACATTGCAAAATCCAAGTTAAAAGCACAATGTTTCTTAGTAAACTATATAGAGTTTCTCAGTTCAGCACAATGTTTGACACAAGTCAACAACAAACTTCAAAATACAAATGCAGCCAAAGGGGCAAAATTTAGGCACAGATTTGCTCAAACCTAGCATCACACAATTTCTTAATCGCACACTCAAACAGAACCAGGGGACTCAATTTCATCAATAGCTCAATAAGCGACTTCCACAAACTCAACCACGAGCAAATCAAAGGAAAAGTCAAAAGGGGGAAAAACACCACAGATTCTCAAACAACAACCACGAGCAAATCCACAAAATCAACAAATTTCGAAAAGGAAATTCACGAAGCGAATGCGGAGAAAATCCTCCGTTCTTGTCAAAACTTAATGATTGATAGCTAGCAACAGCGAAAAGAGAAATCTAGGTTGAAGATCGACACCACACAAAGGCTGAAGATCAGCAGAGTAAAATCGAAACCCTAACAAAGAGTAGAAACCAAAATTTAAAGAGGAATCTAACGATTACCTTCCGTGAACTTGCCACCGATCGATTCGTGACCAGAGGAATTCTCCATGGCCTCTGAAATCTGGCGTTGCTTCCTCCGATTGCTTTTCTTCCCCATCAGAAATTGGTGAGGGATTGCGAAGCGAATGGCGAAATCGGCGAGGGATTGCGAAGAGAACGGCAAAATATCACGAAGGATTGCTTGCTTTCTCCTGTTTTGAAAGTCCATGGACGATTTTTGACGATTTTGCCCTTAAAGTTCTCTATATTTGCAAAATTACCACCTTCCCAATTTAAAACCCAATTCTCACATCTAGCTTTCTAGATCAATCTCAACCATAGATTCGAAGAATGTAACGGTTGTTATCTATTTATAGTTTTTATCTTAAGGGGTGTTTTCACCAGAACCACCCTGCCTATATTATTCCCTATCGAAGATGTTCATGAAACATATCTATATTAAATAGGGTTTATAATCACATTACTCGTACATGGTATGCGTGTTAAACTAGTTAAGCAATAAAGAGAGAGGACTTTGTTCCAAGGGGAAGAGAAAGGGGGTCTCGGTAGGGTTTTGGCTTAGCTTGGTGCGCAAGACACTGACTTAGCCAAAGGTTCGAGCTTTTTTTCCTGCACACAACCTTAAGGCAATCTAGTGGAGGATTTGAACCAAAAGTTGCAAATTATGAATTAAGATACAAGGATTTATATGACTTAACTTGCGCTCAAAGTCGAATGACTCTTGATACCATTGATGCATGACTACCCGAGTTGTTGTGCATCAGTAAGGAAGAAGAAAGAAAAAGGATGGCTCTTGTCAGGCTTTAAAGATTGACTTGTCTTCTTGCAAGGAAATCGGCAGCAACATTAGATTCCCTACAACAATGATAAAATACAACGCAAGGGATAATATAACTAATACTTTTGATGTCAGCTAAAATTGAATCTAACTCTCACGACACTTTCCAAAGTCGTTTTAAAGAATTAATAATAATAAGATTTTGAATTTGGGAGCAGTCAATATTTCGTAGTGCTTGGAGTACAAAAGAAGCATCAGGCATAGAAGGTAATTAGTGTCTTTGTACTGAAAGAATAAGTCCAGTATGGTTATGTAATATCCGCAAAGTTTATAAAATGGATCATGAGATTCTCTTTAGTTTTATGACTCAACTTTGTCTTTGGAACGACAAGAGAAAGGGCAAAGGTCACTCAATTAACCGCGTAACGTTGGATAACGCTAAACGGAACCCTCAACTTCAAAAATTAATAAATCCTTCATTAGAGCTCGTAATCGAGTGATAAAGGCGTCTAGTTTCATCCCTCAAAATTTGAGGCAATTCAGACAAGTATCCAGAAAGTTATGTCAATTTTACTAAAACGTTGCCTAGTCTCGGGGGGCGGCGCCCGCCGCCACAAGGGCAGCGACCGTCGCTATGAAACTGGCGAACGCCGCTTTGCTGCAGACACAAGTGGCTCGACGGGATGTTTTCTTTGTGGGAGCTGTGGTCTTGGTTGCTGCTATGGTTTTGCTTAGAGATCAATCCTAACACCTTTATGCAATGTCAACTACAACAATGTCAACTACTTTCGGATTATTAGGCTCAAAGTCAAGCCATTTTGGATTATTGGAGAAATTTGAACCCTATAAATAGGGGGTTGGAGATGATGGAAGAAGGCATCCGAAATGCTCCTCTCTCCCTCTCAAATCTCTCTCAATACAAAGTAGAAGTGTCAATCTCGCTATTGTTGGCACCGGTTTCTCAAGAAGTGTTCGGAATCGATCGGAGGAAGCTTGCGAAATCCCGCTGTCGATACACACGCAGGCAGCGACCGCCGCCACAGGGGCAGCGACCGCAGCCACAGGGGCAGCGACCGCCGCCACAGGGGCAGCGAGCCTTTGCTCGGGTCTTGTTCTGGGCCGTTTCCTAGCCGTTGCTCGGGCCGTTCCTTGCTTTTGCCTTGTGTTTTGCCTTGCCTTAGGCCTCGTACAGGGCCTTGCTAGCCTCGACTCCATGCCTCGATTAGCGTTCTTAAGATCGTCTTAAGGCAAGTGGATGATTCTCTTTTTCCTTACTCGATAATCGTGAAATTGCTTTCCGTTATCAAAATAATCGTTGGGAAGAAACGATGGAAACTTGTCTTCTTTAAAATAATTTGAGAGGATATCATCTAGTGTCCCAAGATGGAGTACTATATATTTTCCAGCCAAATCTTCAATCTGGTATTTGATTGTGCATAATGATGGACAAATTGACGATGGTTAATGTTTTGGATAAAAAGGTACTAAACTATTCTTGTTAATTATTATAGTTAGATTTTTCGATAAACAAATTATAAAAAAAAAACAAAATTTAACTTATAATTTAAAATCTAGTTTACCTATTTTATAATATGATGATAATATATTTAAGCGTAAGTCATTATCCTATTTTATAATATGTGTAGTAACTGTCGTATCAACTATACATATAATATTTATATTAGAGAGAATGACTCATGTAAGAATGAGTCTTACGGTAGGAAATAAGAACGAATCTCGTTCGTTGATCATACCCGATCTGTACGGTTAATATCACTTCATTCTATACGGAAAAAAAAGAAGGAAAAATAACTTCCTCTCCTCCCGCATCTCACTTCCTCTCCTCCCGCATCTACATCTCCGCCCTCCCCTCCTCCATCTCCCTCCTCCTCACCTTCTTCCCGCGCCTCCTCGCCGCCGACCGGACGAGACCGAGTCCAAGCCGGCATTGTCGATCATCTGCAGTCAGGGAAGCTCCAGCAAACCCTAGCGAAATGCATAGAGAAATCCGGAATCGGCCTTCACTCTGGCAAACCCGCCACCGCCAGATTGTGGCCGGAGATGGCCGGCAAAGGCCGCTACTTCGCCCTTTCTTCTAGCCTCGTCCTAGCGTCCATCGATTGCGCTGAGGAATCGCCTCTGTGCACCACCCTCTCCTCCTCCGGGTGCAAGATTCGCACCGTCGAGCATCTGCTTTCTGCTCTCGAGGCCAACGGAGTCGACAATTTCCGTGTTGAGATCGCTACAGACTCCGGATGTGAA
Organism: Polygonum aviculare; assembly: GCA_934048045.1. NCBI lineage: Eukaryota > Viridiplantae > Streptophyta > Magnoliopsida > Caryophyllales > Polygonaceae > Polygonum > Polygonum aviculare. The sequence goes on from OW204026.1 coordinate 24,691,704, forward strand.
GATCTGGATGTTGAGGTGTGTCCCCTTTCTATGTCTCTGAACTCTGCGCTCAAACTATGGTGATGTTTTGTGATAGTTTTGTGTGGTTTGCACTTTCAATTTAAAGTGTGGATGAACGGTGTACCTAGTGTATTCCGTAGCAGATTGGCATTATTTACCGGCGTACGGATATGTGAAAAATGAAATTCAAAGAAGCACACACAGTTTATAGGCTCAAAACGTTGCTCCAGAATGCTCAATGCATTTAGTTTTGTGATGGATGTTCAATAGATCCATTTGCGGCCTATTATTATGTCCCAGCATAGCATTGAACCAATCTGAGAATTTGAGAATGATTGAGAAACACAGAGGCCAGATGGACAATAATTCTGCATATAGAGAGAGATTAGGAAGAGAGATTAGACCAATAAGACTATAAATGGTGAAGTTGATAGTGCATATTATGATGCTAATAAGAAAATGTCTTGTGTTTTGATGTTTGAAGCATTGGGAGATGACATGAGATCGTTTAGCTATTACAAAGCAATCCCAGTTATTGAGAAGCTGCCTATTAAAATATAGAGTGCTGAGCAGATAAAGCATTTGCCTGCAATCTCTAAGCTTACATTACTCTATGTTGCTCTGCTGAATTGAATTGACCATATATGTATTCTCGTGTGTGTTCTCTACGGTTAGGGTTAGGCTAGTTTTTGAGTTTGATTTGTGGCTTTACAATTAATTCAATAGATTGTGACTCCAATCACTTTATTGTATGGGATTGTGACTACAATTAATTCAATAAATTTTGAGTCCAATCACTTTATTGTTTACAATTACCGACGATTACCATAGTTGTTGGCTTCCTAGCTAGTTGAGTTCATTTCTTAATTAATTAATTCATGCGAAGGATTACGGATAGTGTGTTTGTGCAATTGATTGTGCTTTTAAGTCTCAGTAAGTTGACTTTCTTTGATGAAAGTAGTTTTTGGAACGATCTTCCAATCAGTTGAGTGGTTATTGTTTCTTATGATGCATGACTTATTGTATGATTTTGGTGTGCTTTTTGAGTAGATCGATCGCTCAATGTATAAGTGTGAATCTGAGTTTGATGAATTTCCGTGGACGAGCAAATTTGACCATTGAGTTGCACAAATTTGACCATTGAGTTGCACAAATTTGACCATTGAGTTGCACAAATATTTGATGAACAAATTGACCATAGAATTCAACACATTGGCAATAGAGTTGAACAAATATGAATGAACAAATTGACCATTGAGTTGCACAAACTTGACCATTGAGTTGAACAAATTTGACCATTGAGTTGCACAAATATTGATGAACAAATTGATCATAGAATTCAACACATTGGCAATAGAGTTGAACAAATATGAATGAACAAATTGACCATTGAGTTGCACAAACTTGACCATTGAGTTGCACAAACGAAAAAAAATCAAAAAAAATCGGGAAAAAATCCAAAAAAAAAACGAAAAAAGGAAAAAAATGAAAACGGAAAAAAAGCGCGTATTATACGCGAATTATCCGCGTATTAAAAACGCATATTAAACGCGTATAATTCGCATGTTAAACGCGTATAATTCGCGTATTATACGCGAATTATACGCGTTTAATACGCGAATAATTCGCGCGTGCTAGTTTTGGGCTGTTTTTCTATCCGCGTGATCAACGGCCGAGATTCATTCCTATTTCCTACCATAATAATCATTCCTACCGGATCCGGACTCATATTTGAAATATATTATACGCAAAGAGTGATATTGTGTTTTCACCTAGATTTGCATATAATATTCTATTTATAAGTTCATAGTGTGTTTTATCAAAAATATGGTGGGTCCAAAATCAATTGTAGAAAAGATAAGTGATATAATAAAAAGATAGAATATCTTACCAAAATTTGAAAATTTGATCATATCATTTATATACATAGATAATAAGAAATATAATAAAATTAATTGAAATAAAATAAATAAAAGCTATTTTTATCAAATATGCAATGGAGCCAAAATTAACGTGGTGGCTCGAAAACTGTCGGCTTTTATAATATATACTAGTTTAACCCTCGTACCATGTACGAGTAATACGATTATAAACCAAATTTAATTAGATATGTAATGTCAATAATCACGTTAAAAATATAGGATCATATATATGTATCTTCGTATTATGATTAGGCAGAATACATGTATAGACCTCTGTACTTGTACATTTTTTCCTATTGCCCCCCTACCTAGAAATGTTCAAACAGACCCTTGTACCGCCCCAGGTTTTTCCTATTGAGCAAAGGAGAGGGCGGGTGAAGGAGAGGGCGGGCGAAGGAGACGACGGGGCTGCGCACACCAGGACTGGAAACGGCGGGGCGACGGCCAGAGCCTTGAGCGAGAGCGGAGGAGGCACAAATCTGCTCGGCAAAGTCGGGAGAGAGGGAGAAGGGCTGGGTCGCGTCGGGTTGCGGTTCTGGAGCGGAGTCCGGAGTAGAGGCGTGAGCGGTGGAGCGAGCCGAGGAGGCCGGCGGTTTGGCGATGGCTGGTGCGCGCGGTCGACAGCATAAGCAAGCAAGCGACCGTCGGGAGGGCTTGCCGACATAGGTTAGTTGAGAGAGAGAGCGAGTGGGAGTCGGGTTCGGCTGGCGTCGGGGCAGAGCGTCGGAGGTGAGGTCGGGCAAGATGGGGGTGACGGGTTGAGTGTGAGGGCGTGGTCAAGGGGTCCGGCATGGGCATCTCCAAATCTACAGATTTGGAAAGAAGAAGAGGTAGAGGAGTGGGGTTAGAGGAGATGAGCTGACAAATCAATTTAGAAGGGGAAAAGAAAGAAAGCCGAGAAAGTGAGGAAAAGATATTTAATTACATGTGTACACAATAGTCCTACTTGGCAATCCTACATGGACAAATATTTGCCGCGTCAGCGAGCGTGAGTTTTACATTTGAGAATTTTGGCATTTGGGTGTTATATAGAACAAATTGAGTTAAGTTTAAGGGTTTAATTGAACAATTCTAAGTAGGAGGGTTTGATGGAAAAAAACGTACAAGTATAAGGGTATCTTGATGTATTTGTTCAAAAATTACTTTAAATAAATATCACGTTTTATTAAATAATTGTATTTATATGAAGATCACAACCAATTCTTGGTAAGGGATAATTCATAATTTTCGACAATTTTTACGAGATAAAATTATATGAGATTCTAACTACCTAATTTATATAGAGGAGGGCCCAGGCCCAACTGATTATTTTTATCAAATCATATATATTTATCTTTCTATTGTGATTAGTGTTTTTTATATACGCAAGAGCCCGATTGATTATTTTATTAAAGATATGACACATGATGCAATTTTTTGTGAAGACTTTGTGTCCACTTTATACTATAAACAATATAGATAGTCGTATAGTAGGACGGATAAAGCTAGTAACTTCTATAAAAATGACCAAAAGAACCCCAAAAACGCTCTCGACCAAAAAAACCCCCCAAACCTAAATCCCCAAATTTCAACCCCAAATCCCGACCATTCTTCTCCCTAGTCAAACCAGGAAAAAACCTAACCCTCCTTTTCTCTTCCACACCGGGTGGTTTAAGGCCCCAATTGATTTCATAACCTACCAATTGCACCCTCTATGAATCTGGTCTTCATGTGTGTGGTGGCTTTGCCTGCAGTTGTCTGACTACAGGGTATGCCTTCTCATCGGTGGGGCTGTTAGAGGTCTTTGCTGTGTTCCGACGAGTCCCGTTGTCAGCCCTATCAACTATGTAGATCTGAACTTTTTGACTTCACCCATTTCTACCATTGATGAAATTGAAAAGCTTGAGAAAAGAGAAATAGAAAAACCCAAAGGCTGAGGAAGCTATTTTGGGTTTTTTGGTTTTTTTTCACCATCTTTCTTGATTGTGATTTGATAACATCCATTTGAACCTACCAGTTTCAGATCCCCAGATCCTTGTATTTTTTGTGTTTACTTGGGAGAGTCATGCCTCCTTTTTTGTCCGTCTTTCGACCTAATAGCCCCTTTGTGAAATCAAATCAATGAACAAGATGGTTAGATCTTTCAATCTTGACCAAAAAATGGTGATATATTACTATGTTAGGCTGAGAAAGCCGTCATTGAAACCGATTAAGGCTGAGAAAGCCGTACTTGAAACCGATTAAGGCTGAGAAAGCCAAAATCCATCAGGGTTGAAGAACCCTTTTGTCAAATCTATCATGACTTTTAACATCATCTTGAAATCTTTTAAAGAAAACTTACAAAATTTTGAGACAAAAAGAACAAGAAGGAATGGCAGGAGGAGGAGATTTGAATTGAAGTTCTTCAACTCCAACCTCCTTTCTTCACCACCATACCAACCCATTGAAAAATGAAAGAAGAATTAAAAAAATCCTTGACTTGCAAGGTTTGATAGAAAATAAAAAAAAATTGAAAAAATTACTTGACTGGCAAGGGTTGGGAAAAAAAGAAAAAATTAAGAATTTCCTTGCACTGCAAGCTTCATATTGCTTGCGTTGTAAGTCTTGAAAATACTTGCGATGCAAGTTTGAAATTGCTTGCGTCGTAAGTTTGAGTCTTTTGCAGGCTTCAAGCTCCGGGCGATGTTCAGGCTTCTGATTGTGGTTCGAGATAATGTTCCAGATGTTGTCCAGGTGGTGTGTTTCCTTTTCAGGCGTCTTGTCACACCTCCTCAAGTCGTCTCCTTGCTGTCTTGCTCTCCGGCGGCTCTATACGCCTGTGTTAGATCCTCATCTAACCCGCGGAATTGTCTTTCTCCTTCCATGTCGCAAGCTGTTCGGCTTCTTGGCTTGGTGGTCGTTGCTTGTGTTGTTCCTTTGTTTTGTTTATTTTTTGTTGTTGTTGTTGTTGTTGTTGTTGTTGTTTTTGTTGTTCCTGCCGGCTTGTCTGCCTACCGAGGTCTGTCTCGGTCTCTCGATCTACTGGACTTGTCCGGTATTTCGAATTCTTACCTTTTCAAAAAAAAAAAAGCTAGTAACTTCTATATGTTCACCGGTTTCATATTTAGTTTTTTTTTTAAGAAAAATTATTGTCAAAATATGAAGGGTACGAGGGAAAGAAAAAAGATTTACAAAGATTCGACCCCAAAAACATGATTTTTCCAAAGTTTGGTTGCTGAAACCTTGGCCGGCCTCTCCAAGCGATATGCAACCTATTTTCCCCACTTTTCGGTCTGCTCAATCTTGGCTTAAACGAAGAGCCCTCTTTCAGAAACTCTGACGCTTCGTCGGACAAGATCCAGTTCCTCTGTTTCCGTCATCCCGCAATTGAGAGGTATATTTCTGCCTGTTTTCTCGTATTCGAATCATGCTTTGATTCAAGGAGTTCCCCATTTTGAAAATTTAGGGTTTATATGATTTTCTTCTCATATTTAATTTTAACACCCAAATCGTAGACTATATTCAGAACTTTGGGTTTATGCTTGAGATCGAATTTTCGATCAGATTCAATACATTGCGAGTTATGACTAGCCATTTTTCCATTCTTTTGCTTTTTGTTAATTACCGACGAAAAGCAAATTCTCGAACTGATGATCGGCATAAGTGTGTTCACGATTTTATGTTTTACAATGAATTACTCTGCCTATGGAAAAGGTAACATGTGCTTTACACGTTCCCCAATTGTATTATCATGTTATGGATGATGGAATCTTGATTCGTTGGATGAATGAAAATCTATCTTTACAGGAAGAAATGTTCAAATATTAGAACATCTAATCGATGTATTCACATCCTTATAAGTTAGAAACATTCATTTAATTCTCATGAGGCTTGTTGTTCTTTGTTTTTCTGGACAGCGTGCGATTTCTATGATTTCTTATAGACGGCGTGTGAATTTTGGTATTTATTGTTCACTTGGGTTGCATCTTTGATGGCATCTAAACAACTAATTTTACCCTATGAAACAACTTGTGCTGTGATGGTTGGTAAACATGATACATTTGCTGCATATGAGCTAGGAAAAAGATTAAAAATCCCTACCAAAACATGTGATGCCATGGATAAACACCTAAAAACGTGTCAAAAACATACCATTTGTTAAGGTCTTTCATTCTTTTTCCACATCATAATACACCAAACGATCAAGGTAAACAATCTTTTCTACAAATGATGCTGTTTTAAGACTAGAAATGTTGTGTTTATGTCAATTAAAATGTCAAGTATGTGAAAATAACTTTTGAACCTCATGGTATCTGAAAGAATAATAGATCAATACTTGTAAGGTTTAAATTACAATTTCCTTTTCTTAAATTTCTGGGGCGTTGGTTAAGATTTTTTTTTTTTTTGTGTGTGTTTCTAGTTTTGAACAAGTCGAGTGAACAGTTCAAAATACCTGATTGCTAATCAATTTCTTGCTTATGTTAATGTTGCATGCTTGTATCTCTTACTGGAAATATGCATATAGGTGAATGTATGAGCTTGGGATTGCGTGTTTTGAGTATATTAGGTTGCATACGTGGTGGTACTGTGGCACTTTCTTGATTTTCTTAACATGTTGGATTCCACTACTATTATGCTCTAGGAGACATAAACAATCCTTCTATATGATCAGCATGCATAAACAATCCTTCTCTTGTTTATCTGGGCTTTCTTGTCTAGATTCCATCTCTGATGACGGGATACAGAAGCTCTGGTGAATGTTCTAGCTCAACATCCTTGAGTAGTCTTAAAGAGACCGAGGATGATCAGATGATTGCTGTTATGCTGTCTGAAGAATATGCTAAGCTAGATAGTGAAGTTGCTAGTCGCCTTTCCAACCTTGCACCCATTCCTGTAAGATTTGAAAAGCATACTTCGGAGCATTAGGGATACTATTTTCTCTGAAGGGGTTTATTCATTCATCTTGATGAACTCATATTTAGCAATGATAAAAAAAAAAGATGAAAATAAAATGACTGAGCTGGTCAACTTATTTTGCAATTTTCTTGCTCTTGATTATTGTTATGAGATGGAAGTGTTACTGATGCCTTGAGAATTTTCAGCTTGTACCACGGATCAACTCCTACTTCCCAACTTATAGTGATTCTAGCAGTGACCACCAACGACTAAATCAGAGGTCGGTTTTGAATCCTGTCATTGGTTGGTATTGAATATAATTCCTATAATTTGTCAGTAACGTATAGTGTGCTTGTACATGGAGGGTAGTGTTACTGGTGTGCTTCCATTAGCAGATAGAATCTATGAGAAAGTTGAATCTAGCTTGCTTTGAAATTTCTCACCTAATGGAGTCTTAAAATTTGTATTCAGGCTACAAGTCTATGGTTTATGTGAAGTTAGGGTCTCTGGTGATGGAAATTGTCAGGTTAGTGGAATTCTTGCTTAGTAATGCTTATGAAAGTCATATATACTGAGGTACACTCCTTCAATTGCAGTTCCGTGCTCTTTCAGATCAGATGTTCAGATCTCCAGAGTATCACAAACATGTGCGCAAGGATATAGTAAAACAAGTAAGTGCAATTAAGATTTCAATTTGTACAATGTCCCTGGTCTGGCAACATTGTCAGTGATGAAATTGTAAAATGATGTGCACTTACCCTTATGAAGGAGATTCACTTGTATTCATCCATGTGCTTATAACATCATCATATTGTATATGTTTTGAACTTCTTCAAGGGAACAATATGATTGATTAATCATTCAATTGAATGCTTCATGTCAGGCTTATTCAACTTTTCTCTTCATTTTATATTCAGCTTAAGGAGCACCGGCCTTTCTACGAAGGCTATGTTCCAATGGAGTACAAGAAATATTACAAGAAAATAGCCAAGTATGTCACTTTTGTTGCGGGTGCATTCTTTTTGACTGCTTAGTAATTCAATACGATGTTCTATTGCTATTCTAGTTTGAATTACCCTTTATTGAAGGGTATCTTATCGTATTTGTGCTGTACATTTTACTTGATTATTGTGTCCAAAAAGATTTTATTGGGTGGGACTCTTCATTGGTTATGAAGACAAACAGAAGGGTTTATGTTCTCTGTGCAGCCAAATGTGTATTCATTATGCCCCTATCTTTTCTTTCCCTTTCACTATGGGAATGCTCACTCCTTTAATATTTTAGATCCGGTGAGTGGGGCGACCATGTCACTCTGCAGGCAGCTGCTGATCGGGTATACTTCTGTTCTTTATAATTACCTTAGTTCAGTGTCAATTATTCTTTAATGCTACTCTTCATGGCAGATGTGTGCTGAAACACTATTATTCATATGAGCCAATAAAAAACCTAAATTATATTCCTGAACTCACATTCTCAGGTCTGTAAACTAGGTAAAAAAAAAAAAAACTCGGCAAAATTAGAAGTAAAAAAAAATAGGCCAGGGGCTATATTATTTGCGTATAGGCCATGAATTGCACTTAAAGATTGACGTGGGTTGAGATACAGTTGTTTCAAAAATAGTTTCTGAACACTAATGTTTTGTATTCAATGCTGCAATTGTATAGATCCGATATAGCAACATGGATTGTCCATTGCTTACTGATCCCAACGCTATGTTTTTGAGTTCATCATATATATTATATTCACTATGATGCTTTGTTTGTTTATGCAGTTTGGGGCAAAAATTTGTCTTCTGACTTCTTTTAGAGATACATGTTTCATTGAGATTCTTCCTCGGAACCTTGAACCCAAGCGAGGTAAATCACATTTGTTTTGGTCTCAGCTTTAGGGGTAATTGAATTGTTCTGTTTTCATTTCAACAAGCAACATGAATGATTGTTATTTTAATATCAATGACTTGCTTTAGATTCCAGAAATGCAGTCATATTTGACAATTGTTCTGGAACTCATTGAAAAGGATATTTGGTTCCCATGTTTACAAATAATAATGTAAATCATATTTACCAAAAAGTGAAAATACCTTTTCCACTAGCCGATGTTAACTAAACTGTTCATAGCGTTGTTCACTCTAATATATTGGGAAAAAGGTGTCTAGAAATATCGCACCTAATCATTTGTTACATTAATGATACAGTGCTATGGTTAAGTTTTTGGTCGGAAGTGCATTACAATTCGCTCTATACAATCCAAGGTAAGCTGAACACCTGCACTTTCTAGACCTTCTCAACATGCACATACATATGTTTCGAAGTTTTAAGAGAATCATGGCATGTGTTGGCCTTTTCTGTTCTGCAGCTGCCCCGCCTCAGAAAAATGCAGGCAAGCGACACTGGTTGTTCTAATTCGTTGGAGACATAATCCATGGAACTGGAGGACATTGTCATTTTTTCTGTGATTGAATATTTGTCATACTTGTAACATCAAAAGAAGAAAGAAAAATTGGTATATTGTACTATACGGAGAAGGGTGCAGTACGTGTTGTATTGTGTACATATGGTTTCATTTTGTGCAGGGGAGTGTACTACAATCGTATGTGCGTTTTTTGATGTATGTATCATGTTTGTAATATCGCAATATTCATTAAGAATTGTGATCAAGAGAAAAAAGAAATTACAGAGAAACCAAGGTCACAATTGTGGCCATTAGATTCATACAATCAAGGGTTCAGATTTAACCATTTAAAATATATTATTAGTAAAAAGAAAAAATAAACTGATATGGTAATTACTGTATTTTTCATTCCAAAATTTAAGTTTTTTCATATCAATTCAATTTCTTTCTCTTTCAATCAAAAATATCGCTCTCTTTCATCTTTGTTTCTCTCTCACGCTCTGTACATTGGGCAGCCGATGGTGTAGAGCCCTACTATTACACATTGACTACTGAAATTATAGATCATTGGTGGTATACACATTCAAATATCCAAACGGAATATTCGATGTCAAAATTGTGTTTCTATATTCAGGACTTATGGTTTGAGGTCGAATTTTTCATATGTATTCGAATACTACATATGGAAATTTAAAATGTTATTTGAATATTACATCATCGTACTTTGGGTCTGATATGCAATCAGTTCCATAGTCAAATTCCACCGACTCTTCATGCAAATTCGTATTGAATCTATTTTTCAACATAATCCTTCCAATTCTTGTGGATTTGATCGAATATTCAATTTCAATTCATACATATTCAGTAATTCTTACGAACTACAAATGGATTGCATAGTAATGAACTCATTTCAAAATGTTTCAAATATGAGATCTTTTGTAATGAGTACACTAACTATTGAATTTACTTTTGAGGAGCCGGTTCAAATAAAAACCCACACTATCCTACAAACTAAAAACGAAGAGGAGCCGTTCGATTATGTGGATGGACAGTCTTGATTAGAAGGTTTTCGATCTCCTTTCAACTTTTAAAGGCACGGGGGCAATATTATAATTTTGTTTTGCCCAACAGTCAGCGCGCGTTCTCCTTCAACGTTCATGCCGATCTACACTATAGCACTCCAACACCCTCGCCCCACCGTCGCCACCAACGCAACCCACGTCGGCCGCCATCTCCTCCCGTGTATGTCCCTCGCCTTCCGGCCACCTGCCACCTTCAACCTACCTCGGTTGCCGTCACCATTCAGCTTTGAGATTTGGGTGGGTTTTCTAGTGTTATCGTTCTTCGATTGATTGTTAGAATTGTATGGATTTGGCGAGTTTCGATGCTGAAAGTGGTTACTTCTGTCCTTCAATTTGGCATCTCAATCGATCTATGGGCTATTGAGGCAATGTTCTATGGGCTATTGAAAAGGGACAAAACCAAATTTAAGGTTTTGGGGAAGGATAAAGGGAAAAGGAAGGAGAAAGTTGGGGTGTTTTGAACTAAGAAGAAATTGATGCAATGGATTGGCTTTTGTTTTGACTTTGTGATGAAAGATAGGTCATCGCTACATATGTATTTTGTTCTCCCAAACAGTGAAACAAGAAACTCCACTAATGGTTCATTTGAGGCACCATTAGAGGTTTCCTTGGTGTGTTTCATTAATGCAAATGAATTGGTTGCTTCTTGTTAGAGCTATTACTTGCTGTTGATTGATTGAGTCACTACCCCCGACCATTTAATCCAATTAAATACATATTTTACCCGACTTTTCTCTACTAAAACCAAAGTAGCGATGATTGTTGGAGAGGTAGATATAAGAGAAGCTGATGCTGATGTTTTGAGCATGTATAGACGGATTAGGCTGCAAGTGATTTTGCTGGTTTAGTTCTTGACCCAAACTGTATGTTGCCTTTACCACACAAAGTTGTCGTTGATTGCAGGATTGTAGTGAACATAGTTTTGAGAGACTTGATTAGTAGTAAATGTAGCTTGAGAAGGCTCAAACTTGATCATTTTGTTATCTTTATCATGAGGGGATATATGGATGTAAAAAACTCAAGAATTGTGGCGTTAGTCTTACTTGATCTGTCCCAAACTAGTGGTTCAATGTGCTATTGTAAATTATTCTTTCATGCTTGTAGTGCTTTCAAGTTCTCAAGTGTTTTTGTTTATACTAGACACATTGTGAAGTTCTAAACCCTATAGCCTCTAAATAGACATCTGTTTATACTATTCATGCTGTTCTTGGTCTATAGCTTGGCCATTAATAAGTTTTCTCATTTTCTGTCTTGACAACAAAATCCCTTCAACTACAAGGGCTCTTTTCTTTTAAGCTTGATAGGACAGATTATCTTTTGTAGATGGTATTGAGCTATCTTGATAATTACTTCACTACTATCCTTGTGTTGGTAATTTCTTGCACATTGGACATGTTTATGAACGTACTATCTGTTTGTGTGAACATGTGTTATATTAACGTGAACATATTGGTTAATCATGATTGATTAATTACTATATCCAAGTTCCTATTTCATCCCATATGTTTGAGGGCCCATTTGGTTTCTTTTGAGGGAAAGGTAATGGTTAAGGCATGTATCTAGACATTATTTAGTTTATGGTTCATTGATACAAAGGGTAACCATTACCCCTATCTTCCATTTTTCATGCAAATTTTGAGCAACTTCTCCCCACCCCCTCAACATGGGGTAATCATATCTCTCATACTCCTCTAACCATTACCCCTCTCTTTCTATTTTTCATCCAAAAAAGAGAAGATCATCCCCATTTTCTATACAAATTTGTGTCCTTTCCTTTCCTTTCCATAATATTTATACCAAACGCCACCTGAATTTATTCTCCTTAAATTTTTTAAAAACATGACCATTTGTATAATGATAATTGTTGTGTAATTGGTTGAGATTTGTACGTTGTTTTTGAAGTCCTAAGTTATGCGTATAACATGTTCGATGAAAGTCCTAAGTGGTGACTGTTATGGTTCTGAGTTTGAAATTTTATGAATGTTCTCTATTTATATGTGAACATACCTCATTTTAACGTGAACATAAAAATATGCGTTATTTATCCTGATTTTAATTCCACTTTTTTTTTTGCCTTGTAGGGGTCCATCGAATTCTATTGCTTTGCATGTTGAGATGTCTCATTCTAGTTTTATCAATAGCGTTGATGACACGATGCTTGAGAATTCGGATGTAAGCGATTATTATGAAGTTTGTTTTTCTCAAGGTGGGTCGACATATTTCCGGCCTGTTTCCCCGGATGATTTGAAACCAGTTGTTGGTATGATATTTAGCATACTAGACGAGGGAGTTAAGTTTTACAAGGACTATGCATTTGCTTGTAGGTTTGTCACATGTATGGGCTTAAGTTGTGATGACTCCGTAGGGAAAATATGTTTGTTGAAGTATATACTCTGCAATATGGAAGGCTATAAGGATGGAAGTAAAAATACTGGTCAACGCACAAGGTCTTCTAATAGAGTTAGTCGTATTGCCAGTTAGTGAATAGCTACTACGGTAACTTTACAAATCGATTCTTTTGTGTTTCAAAGCTGCTGATTGAAGGGTTCTTGCCTAGGTTTACGTATTGCCAAGACCGTGGATAGGTGATCGTTTATGATCAGAATTGGAATTAGTCAAGGTAGTCTAAGAAACTAGATGAACTCATGATCGAATGATTCTTTATGCTGATCTGATTAAATATCCTTTGCTTTCCTCTATTGGTAAAACCACTCTGAAACCCCCTTGTTTGTCTTTGATTGAACTGAATCTAAAACCTCTTTGATTGATTCCTTTGGGTTCGACCCCTTGCTTGGTTACTATACTAGTTTGTGAAATAGGGTTATTTACTTTTGATCTTGGAACAACGACTTTAGTCGAGTCACTTAATAACAAGTAAAGGGAAGTCATTCAAAGTCCTCTTCGGAGGTAGAGGTTTACCCATCTAGACTAGTTGGTCTAAGTGGGGTTTCTCTATAAATCATGAGTCCATCCTTTGTTTGTGATATTTCGGGGTTTTACCTGTTAAGTTATTTTCCGCTACATAAGCACGCCTTCCCTAAGAAACGTCCTTAGTCTCTTAACGGTCCAGCATCATATCATCTTGAACTTGGGAATTATGTTGTTCTTATATCATTTATATTTCATACATCACTCTTATGGTCTTCTCTTGGTTATCTTATAGGCCAATGGGATTCAAGGTTGAATCCTTCCCAAGGGGGCAGGATGATGTGTCCACGTGATGACTTGCATTTAGTGCATGCCTAGATTGCATTTTAGATCATGTTTAATTGTGTTTTGGTTTGTTTTTCTCTATTTTATGATAAATATTTAGTTGTTTTTTTTTGAGAGAAAGTTGTTTTTAGTTTAGTCTCTTTGTTCGGAGTCTATGTCTTGTTTGTGCGCTTTTCAGGATAAAATGGAGAAGAATTGGATGATGGAGATCAAGATGAGAATCAAGGAGAGATCCATGAAGTCCAAGAGCTCGAAGGAGTGAAAGAGAAGCTCAAGGAGACGCCAAAAGAAGCAAACCAAAAGCCGAGCCAAGAGAGCAAGACAACAATGCAAGAAAGCAAGCCCGGGCGCACGACCGTGCCCCGACTCGGCCGGGTCGTGGCCAGGGTCATGTGACCAGGCATTAAAAGGAAGTAATGAACCCAACACAAAAAAGAAGACATAGTCTCCTAAAAAGATGAATTGAAGATCTTCGCGGCAAAAACACTACAAGTACTTCGGAGGCTGTTTTGACCCTCTTCGGCTTAATATATGACTTAATATATGACTTCGTCTCTCGGAATATGAAAGAACATTGGTACTCGAGCCATGATGAAACTCGGGGGAACAAAGCTTGCCAATACTTAGGCTTTGCACATAGCCAACATAATAGAATCCCAAAGGTGGATGGAAAGAAAATAAATAGAAGGGGTGGAAAGATAGAAGATGGAATAGAATGATAGAAGGATGAAAGATATAGATAGAATGGGATCAAACAATTTTTTTTTTGTTTCCTTTTTCATCTTTTTTTTCTTTTTTCTTTTTTTTCTTATTTTTTTTAACAAATACGGACTACACGAGCGAAACCAAGACTCAGTATGGTTGCCGCGAGTACGGGCCAATACATGTTCCTTGGGATGGTCTGGTGGTCCACCGCGGGCGCGCTTTTGCACCAGAATGTCCTTTCGGACCTAGTACCTGCAAGTTAGTCCGAAAACGAGATAAAATCCTAAGCTAAGAGCGGAAAAACAAGCTATCTAATCCTTGGGTTGCCTCCCAGGCAGCGCCTTTGTTTAACATCGACGGTTCGACGGTTCGACGGTCTTCAGCTCAAAACGGGTCCTCATCGAGATGGAATCGGACCTCATTACCACCATGTGATATGGAAAGTAGTCCGTTGGCAACGTCAATAACCATCCTAGCGGTTTTCATGAATGGGCGGCCCAAAAAAAAACCGGATCGTAGCGCCCTTCACCTATCTCCATCACGTAGAGATCTGCAGGGAAAATTAAGCCATCTACCTACACTAGAACATCCTCTACTAACCCTTTCGAGTGCACATTAGATTGGTAAACCAATTCAATAGTAATGTATGTGTCTTGTAACAGACCTAGGCCTAACTTCTCATATATGCAAGTAGGAAGAACATTAATAGAAGCACCTGAATCTAGCATGACATGCTCAATATTAGTGTCTCCTATAGTGACAAGAACGATGAATCTACCTGGGTCTCCACATTTTTTAGGAAGTTGGGTTTGGAGAAGTGAATTAACAATTTCAGTTTTGCTAGTATCTTTAGTCTTTTAGATTAGAGCTACCCTTTCAATTTTAGATTTGGACCGTTGCTTTCTTTTAATAGTGCATAGCTCTTTCAAGAATTTAGCAAACCGAGGAATTCCCTTTATGAGATTGAGAAAAGGAACATTAACCTGGCAATTGACGAAGGTCTCGAAGAGCTCCTTGTCGTTAGCAGACTTCCTCGTATCTTGAAGGGCATCAAGGAAGAGTGAAGGTGGCTTGAGAGAGCTAGGCGGTGAGCGTTGAGGTCGAACATACCCGTCATCCTCCTCTAGGGGTGATCCGCAGGCGCGCTCCGGTGACCACGGGCGCGGCACATCAGCGCGGGTGCCCTTGAAAGCGCGGTCGAGCAACTTCTCGAAATTCGCTCATGGTCGCTCAGCACAGGTGTGGTTCCTTGTCAGAGGCTGGCTCCGTGGGTTCTGCCGGGTTTCCGCAGGTGCGGGAGGGACAGCGCGGACGCGGAAACTCGGCAGAGGGCGGTTCTCGGTTCGCAATGGCTCTTTCGCTCCTCAATTGTATGGAACTCACATTCTCTTTATGATTAAGAGGTTGAGAAGGGAGTTTCCCGGAGTCTTTGGACTCAAGCTTGTTGATCACGGTAGCAAGCTGACTCAGTTGAGTCTCTAGATTCTTCACAATAACTCTCGTCTCTTGGTTCTCCTTGATCTGAGCATTGATAGCGTTATCCTGTGGAGATGATGCAGGGGCTCTCGGGGCATAATTGTTGGATCTAAATTGTTGTTGTTGCTAGCCATGAGGAGCGAACTGTTGTTGCTGTTGTTGTTGTGGCTCCTGCAGTTGCTGGTTGTTCCAATGAAAGTTAGGATGGTTTGCCCATCCCGGATTGTAGGTGTTGGAATAAGGGTCATTCCGGGGGCGGGGCGCACCATAGTTCCCGACGGTGTTTACCGACACCTCGGGCTTCTGAATAGTGGGACACTGGTCGGTGTGGTGGCTGGCATCATAACATAGGCCACATGAATTCACCTGCTGTGCACCTTTCTTCACAGAAACTGCTTCATAAGATCCTTGAGCTCCCTTACTTCAGCAAACAAGGACTCATTCACCACATTTACAGACCTCACACTAGTCCGCGCTCGTTGATTGCGAATTTGCTTAGCCAGAATCTCCATCTTTTCGAACGCCTATGCTGGAGTCAAGTTCTCGTAACTGCCTCCACAAGATGCGTTCACAAGGCGTTGTCAGTGTCGCAAAGTCCCTCAATAATGTAACATATGAGATCCTTGACTAGATAGCCATGATAGGGACAACTAGCGATGAACCTCTTAGAAGCAGGGAAGTACTTCTCTAGAAAAGCTTTCTTCATCTCGGACAATGTAGTAATCGAGTCAGGCACCAAATAAAGGAGCCATTCTTTCGCAGAGTCCGCCAACGAGAATGGAAAAGCTCGAAGCTTTATTTGATCTTCAGTGACATCGGTTGGCTTCATGCTCACACAGACGGCAAGGAACTCTGTAAGATGCTTGTTCGGGTCCTCATCGCTCAACCCGTGGAAGTTGGGTAAGTGGTGGAGTAGCTTGGACTTGAGCTCGAACTTCACGCCTTCCCCAAGATCAGGGAATTGAACATCCAGCTGTTGTTGCTGTAGATTAGGCGCGGTCAATTGACGAATAGTTTGATCCGCCATAGATTCTTCTGGTTCAGGTTAGAGAAAGAAAGAGGATTCAAAAGATCGTAGGATGTAGAGGCTCTGGGTGCACTCCTTATCTTCCAAAGACTCCTGTCAATTTTTAGGTCAAAGCGAACAGGATAAGTATTAGTAGACCGGGTACGGGCAATAAGATAGGTCCGCACCCAAAAGAGGGATCTAGGCACGAACCGCGGGCGCGCTGAGGTGTCCAGGGGCGTGGTTTTGCCGCAGAAACCGAGATCGAATAGAAATCACACAAGAAGAAAGATTCCCCGGCAAAGGCGCCAGAATTTGACTCGGGTAAAGTTGTTGTTCAAAAAATCAAAGATAAAACTCAAACAAACCAAGCAAGTATAGCAAGTAAGGGGTCGAACCCAAGAGAATCTAGTTCTTACGTCGATTTTAGTTCAATCATGCAACACAATCAAAAGGGGGGGGGGGTTGAAGAAGGTTTTTGGTCAATTTTAGCAAGCTGAGTTCATTCAATGAATTGCACTTTATCAATCCATCGATCATCAATTCATCTACTTCTTTATATTCCTAGGTCAATTCCAATCCTTAGCTTAATTATTTACTAGTCCACGGTCCTAGCAAAACTATGATATGAACAAGAACACTTAATTCAAATCATGCAATCAACACAATGATAATAGGAAATCGAATCATGCAATCAAGCTACGAGTCTCACGCACAAATCAACCATTGAATACTTTTCCCTAATCTAGTCCACAGTCCTATAATAGAGTTGTTTTGAGAACTAAAAAGATTCATAGACAACAACCAATCCTAATTCAAACGATAGATCTAAAAAAATACAGCGCCGCATCTTCAACCCTTCTCTCCCTCCCTCACCCTTCTCTCCCTCACGGCCTCACGACCCTCACCCTCTACTCCCCTCTTGTCTGACTTCTCCCCGGGACTGCGGAACCTCAGCTTCGGTTCTCTAAAGTCCGGCGTTGGACTTGGCGCTTCTCCTAGCCTCCTTGTCGTTGCGTCGCCGCCGTCGACCCTCGTTCGCCTCTACTCCTCTCATCCACTATGTCGTTGTCGGGCCCTCATTGTCTATGCTCCACGTCGCTGCCTCCTTGTCGACTCGCACGTTGTCCCTCAGCCTCCTCGGCGACCGGCGTCCTCAAAGTCGTGAGTTATTCTTCCCCTACCCCCTTCTCCCGTTCCGCCGTTCTCCGTTTCTGTATGGTCGGACGTGATGTGATCACGACCGGCTCACATCATGGGTTCGAGGCACCGCCCAGTGCCTCCGCGGGGCACCCCGCAAAAGGCAGCGAAATACGGCCCGGTGCCTCTTCGTGGCACCCCGACGCCGACGCGAGTGCCTCTTCGAGGCACCCCACTCCCGACGCCGCCGACACCGGTGCCTCGTCATGGCACTCCGCATCTGACGCTGCCGACACCGAGGCGTGCCCCGGTGCCTCTCCAGGGCACCCCACGAACGATGATGTTGGATCGTTAGTACTGAGGGACGTCCTTTACTTTGGTAAAGGCGTCCTTTGGTCAGGCGTCCCTACGAGGAGTAGGGGCGTCCTTGAGTAATGCAGCGGAAAAAAAAAACTAAACAAGTAAAGATGAACGCAGTGAATTATAGAGGAACCACTCAAGACCAAGTAGTCCTTGAGTGTAAACCTTTACCTCCTTGGAGGATTTTTGAATAGCTTTTCCTTTATATTGAACGTCCTTACAGTTGTACTGGCGAGTCTTTACAGTTCTCTGGCACTTAGCTTTTCCCTAAGTCCACTAGTAAAGGACTCCTCTAAGCCTACAACTAAAGCGAGTTCAATCTTATAAAGGACTCTATCCCTACGTCCTACAGTGCTTCGTAGGACTCTCTTTCTCTTTTTGGGTTTTTCTGAATACAAACTGTTTTGTAGTTTTGGTTACAACTCTAACTCGATCTAGCAAAAGTCTATAGTTGTTCTTGAGTTCTTGAGCTAGTTCTTCGTGTTCTTGAGTGAGTCGCTTTCCTCCGATTCTCTCTGAATATTCTCTGAAAGCGTTAGCGTCACAATAAATGCCTTGGGGCTATTTATAGGACTTGGGGAAGGGCGTCATTCTTCTGGGACGATCAGGCCCTTCGTGGACGTGGCTACAGGATCTTCCTCCACGTAGTATGGCGGTGATGAGGAAGCTTCCTGTATACAGCTGTGTGTGATGAACTCCGCTACAGGATCTGCCGCCACGTGTTGATGAACTCTGCTACAAGATCGTCCGCCACGTAGTGTTGGACTCTGCTACAGGATCAGTTTCCACGTGTCCTTGGATGATCAAATATTGTCGAGTGATGTCATCCTGTCGGCTAGTGAGTAAGGACGCTTAGCTTGCGTTCCTACTTGCTTGGGACTCCGTCCTTGCTAAAGTAGTCTCTTGCTGGTCCTTACTTCCTGTTAGCTAGCGTCCCTAAGCCTAGGGACGCCCATACACACTTGTTGTCCTTTGTCATTTGCGTTCCTGAACACTTGGACAAATTTATTAGAATCAAAGGTGAGTTTGTCATATCAAAACTAAGGGACGGTTGTGGGCACACTAACAAGTACGTAGGCGTCCTTGATAGCGTCCCAACAATTTCCCCCTTTTTGATGATGAAAACTCTTCAGCAAAATAGTTTTGACATTGGAACTTAGCATGTATGAAAACTTAGCATCTTGGTAGAACTTGAGAAGCTTCTTATGAAGTTCTGCCGACTTGGTGAAGGCCGAAGACAAGTCCTTGAGAGCAGAGAAGATTAAACACTGATTGTCCATAATAACACCCATAAGTTTTGCTGGAGGATGCAGTGCTGGATTAGCTGGGGCAGGAATAGGCGTGGGACCAGAGCTGGAAGAGGGGGCGTCCACATGCGGTACAGAAGCAGGAAGGGACGCTGCCATCATCAGCTGATCAAGAGCTGCAAAGTTGACTGCAGGCTCTTCCTCGTGAACTGGCTCTTGATGCATAGAGGCAAGGCGTTCCTGTTCAGCTTCAGCGGCTAGGCGTTCTTTCTCAGCTTTCCTCTTTGCTTCCTCATCTTCAGCTTCTAACTGCTTCTTAATTGAAGGCAGCTCCTCATTGTGCCTTATTTCAAGAAGTCCCTTCTTTATATTCCAGTTCAGTCCTAGCTCTTCTGAGGGAGCACTGTCATCATAAGCATTCTGGGACTTGAGGATCAGCTTGACCAGTCTTGGGTACGGCAACGCGTGTCGCTTCCTCCCACACTTAGCCATATGTTACATTGCAATTCTTGCAAGATTAATGGGTCGGCGATCGAGAAAAGCATCTATCAGTATGATGTCGTGTGTTTGAACGACAAAACGCTTTTTTTGCCTAGGAAGGACGACGCGGCAGATGAAGTAATGTGCAATGGCGCCTACTTTGCTCAACACATGAGCTACCCTGTCCGTCCCATAAGGTGTTTTTCCTCGGAAGACTCTCTCTAGCACAGACAGTTCTTCATCAGTGGTTTCAAAACCACTCTCTGAGAGTGAGCTTAGAGCATTGGACGGAGGTTTTTGAGTGCTCAGTCCCATGAAGGCACGGACTTGTCGTTCATTGACAGACGCTTTCTCATCATCTATCTTGAAGTGGAGAGAGCCGTCCTTGGACTTGTAGCGTAGGCTTTTGTATAACGCTCTGACTTGGTCCTTGTCAACTTCAGTAGGCGCAGGCCCAACGTTCAACCAGCCTTGAAACCTTAGAATCTCAAGGAACTCCTGTACTTTGTCATCATCGAAAGATGAGAGCCAAGTTTCTGAGTAGATTAAGGGGCTGAGAACGTTTGCGGGCGCACCATCATGCTTGCGCTTTCTTTTGCCTTTTGGGGACTCAAAGTCCTCATCATCATCAGATTCATCCTCAGCGTCCCCGGACTCATTCGTAGCGTCGTCCTGAGCAGGAGCGTCCTCAGTGCCTTGCACTGTTTCATCATTGCCACCAGCTGTGGCCTGTTCAGTTTCTGAAGGCGCTCTGCCTTGGGACGTTTCTTCAGCGTCCTGAGCCTCTGCTTGATTTTCAGTGGGGGGCTCAGCATCCGCCGGGACTTGGGTTTCTGTTTGGATTGAGGGGGAGGGGTTTTCTTGTGGAGTTGGGAGGGGATTGAGGAGGGGAAGGGATTGGTTGTAGGGAGGGATTTCTTGGGCATCACACTCGAGCTCATCAGAGAGAGTAGGCTCGGCGTCCTTGTGAGCGACCTGGTGCTCACCAGCGTCCTTAGTAACTTCAACAATTTCTGCTTCTTTAGCAGCAGGAGCAACCTCAACGTTCTCAGCCTGAACATTCTCAGCCTCATCTTGGGAGTCCCCTGTTATATCGACAAAAGGGGAGGACTCACCAGCAGGAGTTCCTTGGTTACTCTTCGCTGAAGAGCTGGAGGAAGAGGAATTGGATGAGAGGATGGGTTCTGGCGCTGCCACTTCCTTTGCAAGCAACACCTTAGGCTTTTCACCTGTTTTGCGGCGGCGAAAGGTGTGTTCGAGGGTGGAACGCTGCTCAAGGTCCTCCGGACCACTCTCTGATGAAGGACGACGGGACCTGGGAGTCTCGGGGTCCTTGGGCGGGGAGATGTGGGCAGGGGCGGAGGGGAAGTTGGCAAGATTGAGAGGGGAGGGGCAAAATTGGATGAGGGCGTTTCTTTTTGAAGGTTGAGGGGACGGTGGAGGAGTAGGGAGTTGGACGATTTTGAGGGCCTTTTCAGGGTGAGAAGTGGATTGCTTGGAGAGCTTGGAAGGGCCTTTTGAGGAGGTTGGCCTTTTTGTGGAGGAGGGGACGCTTGAGGACTTGGCCTTTTTGAGGGGCCTTGGGTCGTGCATCTTTTTGGAGCGTCCCTCCTTTAGATGAGGTGGAAACTTGTCCACAATCTCAGTTGGGTTGGAAGAGGAGAAGGGTTTAGAGGATTTTGAGAGGGGGGACGATGGGGCGGGACGCTTTAAAAGCTTTTTGGTTGTAACAGAGGGAATTTGAGGAGGTGGGGGAGAGGGACTCGCCAAGCGGTGTTTTAACATTTGGAAGGCGAGGGAGTCCCTTGGGTACATAGGGAAGTCGGGAAGGACTTGGTTATGTAGGTCTGGGATAAGGTCAAGTAAGGGAGCAAGATTCTCACCACCAAATTGTTGGAAGAAGAGCACGTCCTCCATCCGGCCAGGCAGGTCGTGGTAGTTGGTTTTGTGTAGGCCGTGGATGACGAAGCGTTCAATGAACTTCTCATAGTTCCTCGTCTTTTCAGCGTTCTGCTTTACATCAGGCCTGTCCATGTGTTCCCTGATCAACATGTAAAGTGTTTTGGGCTTCTTATTGATCAAGCGCCTTAGTGAAAATATCAGCTATTTGGTCTTCAGTCCTTACATGCTCCGTACTAATGAGTCCTAGTTCAACATTATCACGCAAGAAATGATGCCTTATATGAATATGCTTTGTGCGTGAATGAAAAACAGGATTCTTAGAAATTTCAATAGCACTTGTATTATCACAGCGAATAGGAATAGTTTCAAGATTGATACCGTAGTCCTCAAGTTGATATTTGATCCAGATGACTTGTGAACAACACGAGGCAGCAGCAACGTACTCAGCTTCCGCAGTTGAAAGCGCCACAGAGTTCTGTTTCTTAGATCCCCAAGAGACTAAGCATGAACCAAGGAACTGTGCCATTCCTGAAGTGCTTTTCCTATCAATCACATGACCAGCGTAATCAGCGTCCGAGTAGCCAACAAGCTTGAAGGACGTCTTCCTAGGGTACCAAAGACATAGATCGTCGCGTCCTTTGAGGTAGCGAAAAATCCTCTTGACTTCTTGCATGTGGGACTCCTTTGGATTCGCCTGGAAGCGTGCACACAAGCAAACGGCAAACATGATATCGGGACGGCTTGCGGTCAAATAGAGCAAAGAACCAATCATTCCTCTGTATAGCTTTTGATCAACGTCCTTTCCCTGTTCATCTGCGTAAAGACGCGAATTTGGAGAACAAGGGGTTGCAACAGGCTTGGACGTGTTCATCCTGTACTTCTCAAGCATTTCACGGACATATTTTTGTTGGTGAATGCGCGTCCCTTCCTTGAGTTGATTGATTTGAAGTCCCAAGAAGAAATTGAGTTCTCCAATGAGGGACATCTCAAACTCACTACTCATTAAGAACTTGAACTCATCTACAAGTTTCATGTTAGTACTACCAAAGACTATATCATCAACATAGACTTGGGCAAAATGTCCTTGTGAACTTTCTTAATGAACAAAGTTTTATCAATTGAACCTCTTGTGTACCCATGAGACAAAAGAAAGGACGCAAACCTGTCGTACCATGCACGAGGGGCTTGCTTGAGTCCATAAAGCGCTTTGTCCAAGTAGTACACATGATCTGGGTGAGAGGCGTCCTCGAAGCCAGGCGGCTGCACAACATACACTTCCTCCTTGAGTTTTCCATTGAGAAAGGCAGTTTTGACGTCCATCTGAAATAACTTGAATCCCTTGTGTGCGGCAAAGGCAATGAGAAGGCGAACGGCTTCAATTCTAGCAACAGGAGCAAATGTCTCATCATAGTCTATGCCTTCCTCTTGCTTGAATCCTTGAGCCACTAGTCTTGCCTTGTTCCTTGACACAAGTCCACTTTCATCAAGCTTATTTCTGAACACCCAACGCGTGCCTATGATGTTTTTGCCTTTGGGACGAGGGACGAGAGTCCAAACTTTGTTCCTTTTAAACTGGTTGAGTTCTTCTTGCATTGCTTGAATCCAGTCAGCGTCCTGGAGTGCTTCCTTGATGTTCTTTGGTTCCACCATAGAGACAAAGGCATTGAACGCACAAAAAGCTAGATTTGGGACTTGCTTGCAGCTGACCTGGTTTGAACGCCTTGAGAAGGATCTGAGACAATCTGAGAAGTTGGGTGGTCCCTAGTGAAGCAGGACTCCCTTTGAAACAATTGAACAAATCTAGGATCAATCTCTTCATCAGAATCATCACTATCAGCTTGAGCATCGTCCTCAGTGTGTTCCCCCTCAGAGAGAGCATCCACACCGTGTCGTTGCTCACCATGTTGACTTGATTCAACCACATCTTGTTGAACTGGGGATTCACTACAAGAGGGAACTCCCTGAACGACACTAGGAACAACCACTGAGACTTCTTCTGAATTTGGAGAAGCGTCCTTAGGAACATAGTATTTTCCAGAGGACCAATTTTCAACTTCGTCTTCAGAGTCGTCCTGCTGTTGTGAAGGAGAGCGTTCTTTCTTACTTGATTTTTCTTTGTGAGAAGAACTCTGACTCGGCTAAAGTCGTCGTGCCAAGATCAAAGATAAATAACCCAAACAAACAAACTAGTATAGCATGCAAGTAAGGGGTCGAACCCAAGAGAACTATGGCTTCTAGTATTAATATAATTATCAACTAAAGATAAGGGGGGTTTAGGAGAAAGATCTAAACTAACCTAGGAAACAAATAACAAACAAATAAACAAATAGATAGGAGACAAGTTCATTCAAAAGATCCACTCATGATATAATCCCTCGATCATAGATTTATCCGTTGATTTCATTCACACCTATGGTTAATTCCTATCCTGATCATTAACAATCGCAAGTCCACGGTCCAAACAATTCTATAATCCTAGGCAAGGACGCTTAACCTAGAATTAGCATAGAGAACAAGGATATTAGGAAACCAAATCATGCAATCAAGCTACGAGTCTCATGCACAATTTAACCATTGAATACTCTTCCCTAAACTAGTCCACGGTCCTAGAATAGAGTTGTTTCGAGAATAGGAAAGATGCATAGACAACAACCAATCCTAATTCAAACAATAGATCTAAGTCAATCAAACAAGTTGGCCAGACTCATAAAATCAAACATAAATCATGGGATGAAGCACAAGAGTATCAAAATTAACCAAAGGATAGAAATCAATTACCAAAACCTCACAAGTTCATACATCAGAGCTTCTCCCTTGAACAAACCCAAGGAGACTAGCTCTCCTACCTAAACTAAAAGATACTAAAAACCTAAGGTTGGCTCCTCCTTATATAGACCCTGGGAACATGCTCCCCTAATCTAATTAGAAAAGGAGAAAAGATAGAAAAGGAAAGAGAAAAGATAAGAAGATAGAAAGAAGATAGATCTTCGGCCCGCTTCGGATCCGGTTTCTCCGCGGTCGCGTCGCTCCCACCGCGCCCGCACTTTCGCAACTGAGAAGAACAAGTCGGTCTCGGCATCCGCCGCGGTCGTGCCGGCCAGGCCGTGGTCGCGGTATCAGGACAGAACCTCTGACGTCAATTCGGAGGCTAATTTGACCATCTTCGGCTTGGAATCTGACTTTGGTGTAAACATATGAACTGAAGCCCTTGAAGTTAGCTTTCCAAAGGCACCGTAATCAAGTCAATCCGACCTCTATAGCTCAAGATATGGCCTCTTCAAGCAAGTGGTGTCGCGGAGACAGCTCAAAACGCCTTAAAACTCTTGATTCTTGAATTCTTGTGTCTTCGGTCTAGATATTACAATTATGCTCAAACTCTAACCTAAACACACTCAATATAGCCCTAAAATACAAGAGTTAACATATACAAAATAGCCTGAATCAAACTCTCCTTGAACACAACATGAATACTCTCCTCAATCTTTAGAGTCCTTTTGTTGAAAACTCTATATGCTTTGCTAGTTAGAGAGTACCCAAGGAAAATGGCTTCATCACTCCTTGCATCAAACTTTCCAATTCTTTCTTTGTCGTTGTTGTGGACAAAACACTTGCATTCAAAAACTCTGAGATAATCAATGCAAGGCTTCCTTACATTCAACAACTCATATGACGTCTTCTTCAGCAGAGGACGGATCATGGCACGATTTATGATGTAGCATGCTGTAGGAATAGTTCCGCCCAGAAGTACTTGGGGACACTATTTGCCAAGAGCATAGTCCTTGCCATATCCTCCAACGTCCTGTTCTTTCTTTCCACAACTCCATTTTGTTGAGGAGTCCTTGGAGTTGAGAAGTTGTGAGAGATGCCATGTTGATCACAGTAGGCCAGGAACTCTGAGTTTTGGAACTCCGTCCCATGGTCTGATCGTATGGCTTTGAGAGGCGTCTCAAGGGCAACTTCCACTTGTTTGATGAAGACTTTGAATGCATTGAAATAATCTACTTTTGACACCAAGAAAAGAACCCAAGTGAATCGAGAAAAATCATCTACGAGAACGTAAATGTACCTCTTTCCACCGTAGCTCAGCGTCTTCATTGGTCCACAAAGATCCATATGGAGGAGTTCCAAAGGCTTCTTCGTACTGAATTCGTTCTTGGACTTAAAGTACGTTCTTGTTTGCTTCCCTTTGATACAGGCTTCACACTGTTCAACTTTCTCAGGATCAATTCGGGGAAGTCCTTTCACAAGATTTCTTTGGTGTAGCTTAAGGATTGTTCTTGGTCCAGCATGGCCAAGACGGCGATGCCAGAGGTCAGCGTCCTCCTTTGAAACAGATAGGCATAATTCTGATTTAGGCTTGAACTCCTGGTTGAAGATGTAGACATTGTTTTGGCGTACTCCTTTGAGAACAACCTTTTTGGACTTCTTGTTGATGACAAGGCACTCCTTTGAGTCAAATGTGACTAGATTTTCACCTTGATCACACATTTGAGAGACGCTAAGAAGATTAAAGCCAAGTCCTTCAACTAGACTGACATTTGTTGCCTTGATGGACGGATTGAGAATAGCAGTTCCCGTCCCTTTGATCTTTCCTTTGCCCTTGTTGCCAAACGAGACAGTTCCTCCCGTGGCACTACTTTGGATAGAAGTGAGATGGATCTGGCTTCCTGTCATATGGTTTGAGGCGCCACTATCAATGATCCACGGGCGTCCCCTCACTTCCACCTGCCATGACAAAGTTAGTGTTTGGCGACCCAGACAAGGTGTTCCTTACCTGGTTCGTTACAGTAATAGAACTCTGGTTCTGGCATGTAGTCATTTATATTAACATCATTTGAAATATCATTTTTTAGGAAAGAACTCCTAGAACGTCTAGGACGCCTAGTGTTAGCCTTAGGGACGGATTTAGAATTTTCATTGTTAGTCCTAACAACTTTTCCACTTTCAATATCTTCTTTTAGTTTCACACAATCATATTTGAAGTGATCTCCTTGTCCACAGTACCAACACGTCCTATAGTAAGTACCAAGGTAGTACTTCTTGTTGGGACGTTGGATTTTGTTTTTCTTCATCTTTTGAGGATCACAAACTTTTGAACCTTCCCCTTTTGCAATTTTCTTGTAAATTTTATGACCTGTAGAGTTGGTATAGTAGTCCTTCTGACCTTGGTCTCCACTTTCTAGGACTCTTATACGCTTAAGAAGGTTCTTGGTTTTCTCCCTTTCTAGTTCAAATTCTGAAGTTTTGCTAGCCTCAAAGTCGCTAGGGAGAGAGTTCCTAGTGTCAGACTCATAACCTAGTCCTCTTTTGGCTGGGACAAACACCATTGGTCTAACTTCTTCAATGACAGGACTCTTTCCTAAGACTTTGACTTCTTCCCTAAGTTTAGCGTTTTCAAGCTTTAGACACATAACTTCAGTTTTTAGGGATTTGTTTTCATCATAAGAGGACTCTAGTTGTGAGGACACTGCAGCACAGTTCTCACATTCAACAATTATGTTCTCATCTTCAAGTTCATCCATCCTATGTTTCATTACAAGACTTTCTTCTATGATTTTACCGATGAGTTTAATAAGTTTTGACTTTGAGCATCTTTCTAAGGAATTCATCATAGATTCATGAGTTACCTCTGGTTCCTTTTCTGAGATATCCTCTTCAACAGCTGAGGCGTCCTTCATAGCCATGTACGCCACTTGTTCATCAGTTTCTGAGACGTCCTCGATAGCTATGTACGCCGCTTGTTCATCAGGTTCTTCATCAGAACTGACATTATCCCATGCAGATGCGAACGCTCCAATGAGGGCCTTTGTCTTCATTTCCTTTGAGGACATTCCCGTTATACACTTTTTTAGCAAAGTGTCCTTTCTTGTTACATTTGTAACAAGTAAGTTCTTTCATCTCTGCCTCAATGTACTTGGGACTTTCTTTCTTGGAAGGCATCTTGTGTTTGTTGAAATATTTGTTCCTTTTGCCATAAGAACGGAGAGCTTTGTGAATAAGAGCAAGTTCTTCCTCTTCATCAAGTTGTTCCTTAGTCTTGCTTTCTTTCTCCTTTAAAGCTTGAACGCGCATCTTTTCACGGTTCTCATTTTTATTGGCTTCCACCATTAAAGCAAGTTCTCTTTGGCGACGCAGATACTCATCGTACTCTGGTGTTGCTATTACCAAGGCAAGATCTGTCTGAGGGTCCCGTCCCAACTCAGCCATATTGGAGTTCCTCCTTGCTTCATATCCTCTTAGCTTTCCGTAGATCTCTTCCATATCCAGAGTCTTGTTAGATGTATTTTCCTTGAACGTAGTCCTATAAAAGTTCCATTTTCCTGTAAGTCCATCAATGACCACTTGAACTCTGTTCCTCATTGAAATTTCAGCTTTTGGGATGCCTAAGTTCCTCATTTTAGTGACAAGAGCTTCAAACGGTATGAGTAGTCCTTCACCGTTTCATTGGGCCGCATTTCGAAAGCATAGAACTCTCTTTTGATTTGAAGCTGAACGTCCTCCTTCATCTCGGCCGTACCCACGTGGTACTTCTCAAGAGCTTCCCACTGTAGTTTGGCTGTTGCCGAATTGCTGACTCGGGTGGTGTCCCTCTCGCAAAGGGACGCTTGAAGGAAGCATATTGCCTTAGCATTTGTTTCCATGAGCTTGAATTCATCAGGACCCCACTCGTCCTCTTTATCCTTTTTGTCGGCAGGAACGGTAAGGTCACCTTTCATGATCACTCTCCAACATTGATAGTTCTGACTCCTGCAGAAGTTTTCAAATATAATCTTCCAACGGTTAAAATTGCCGTCCGTCAAGCGCGGAGGCTTCACGAAAGAAGTTCCAATTGGTTCCATGTCCATCTTTTATCTGCAACTCGGTAAGAATCTAGAGCGCCTTGTTCTGATACCAATTGTTGGATCGTTAGTACTAAGGGATGTCCTTTACTTTGGTAAAGGCGTCCTTTGGTCAGGCGTCCCTACGAGGAGTAGGGGCGTCCTTGAGTAATGCAGCGGAAAAAAAAAATACTAAACAAGTAAAGATGAGCGCAGTGAATTATAGAGGAACCACTCAAGACCAAGTAGTCCTTGAGTGTAAACCTCTACCTCCTTGGAGGATTTTTGAATAGCTTTTCCTTTATATTGAACGTCCTTACAGTTGTACTGGCGAGTCTTTACAGTTCTCTGGTACTTAGCTTTTCCCTAAGTCCACTAGTAAAGGACTCCTCTAAGCCTACAACTAAAGCGAGTTCAATCTTATAAAGGACTCTATCCCTACGTCCTACAGTGCTTCGTAGGACTCTCTTTCTCTTTTTGGGTTTTTCTGAATACAAACTGTTTTGTAGTTTTGGTTACAACTCTAACTCGATCTAGCAAAAGTCTATCGTTGTTCTTGAGTTCTTGAGCTAGTTCTTCGTGTTCTTGAGTGAGTCGCTTTCCTCTGATTCTCTCTGAATATTCTCTGAAAGCGTTAGCGTCACAATAAATGGCTTGGGGCTATTTATAGGACTTGGGGAAGGGCGTCATTCTTCTGGGACGATCATTCCCTTCGTGGATGTGGCTACAGGATCTTTCTCCACGTAGTATGGCGGTGATAAGGAAGCTTCTTGTATATAGCTGTGTGTGATGAACTCCGCTACATGATCTGCCGCCACGTGTTGATGAACTCTGGTACAAGATCGTCCGCCACGTAGTGTTAGACTCTGCTACAGGATTAGTTTCCACGTGTCCTTGGATGATAAAATATTGTCGAGTGATGTCATCCTGTCGGCTAGTGAGTAAGGACGCTTAGCTTGCGTTCCTACTTGCTTGGGACTCCGTCCTTGCTCAAGTAGTCTCTTGCTGGTCCTTACTTCTTGTTAGCTAGCGTCCCTAAGCCTGGGGACGCCCATACACACTTGTTGTCTGTTGGAGCCAGAAATCTACCAAGCAAGATTGGAGACCCCTTGGCCTAGATCGGGCTTGAACAAAGCAACAAGAACGAAAGAATTGAAGTAGAAAACGTGGAGATCTGTATTGATGGTGTTGAATGTGAATGATAATATGTACATTGTGCCTGATTTCGTGACCCCCCTCTATGTATATATAGGGGATATCAAAGATAGAATATTTACAAGATATCTTATACAACTAGATAGATATGATACAATAGATAGGATATCCTTCTTGATATGATAAGATTTTCTTCAATATGGCTGATTATCTCGTGTAACAACCTCAGATCTCTTTGATATGGCAGTTTATCTTGAATAACAACATAAGTCTATCTTAGGATAGAAGAAATCTCTACACGATATAAATTAAGTCTATCTTATATCTCAACGGACAATAGGCTTATTTCGTAGCTCGTTACTTGGATCGCCTTCTAGAAACTCGCCGCTGGGCTTCTACGGACTTTCTGCGGGCCGCGCTAGTGTGCTCTGTGGGCTTTTACAAATAGGGCCCAACAATACCCCCGGATCGGGTTGTAAATCCAGACCCTCTATGGAGTTGGAAGCCGATTCGTAATGTGTCGTCGAAGTCTCTGTTGTCTTAAAGCTTTGCTGACTTGACCAGAACCATCGTCAAAGAGGATTCTAGAGTTGAACACTCTTAGTAGATGTTTATAGGATAGAAGTGTTTACTAGAGGCATGGACTCTATCGAAGTTGTCAGCTATAGGCATGGACCTGACCAAAGCTTCTTGCCGCCAGCATTAGTGTGATCAAAGTTGTGTAGCGCGCTTTGGGCATGTTAACTTGACGATAACCGTGAGCATCGGGGGTTAACCTGATCGAAGTCGCCAACCCATAGCATAGACTTAGCTAAAGTCACAAACCAGGAGCTTACACCTATTGTCATGCAAAGGTGATGCTTGAGAGACTGAAGGTATATGTCTCAATTTGAGAGCTTACGTTGTGTTCCGGAGATTCTCTACGTCAACTAGCGAGTACTTGATGAGTTGCACTGCGCTCGGGAAGTGAAGTTGTGAAAAACTGTGAAGATGACCTAGTGTTTGGTCAATGTGGTAGTTGGCGTGGTTGTTTAGTATTTGATGAAGCTTCGCCTTGAGTATTTCTTGAGATTTGGTTGATGGGAAGAACAACTTTGCTATGTATCTCCACCCCAGTACCCTAGTACTAGGCTCTTCCGCAAGACTTGTCTCTTGCAACCGTACCCCAGACGTATGTAGTGCTGTTTGAGGCTTTCCGGAATGTACTCGAACCCCTGTCTTAGGTTAGAGATGATTGGCTAGATTGTGATTATGATGGCCATGCTTCACTTAATTCCAGTTTGCTGATCCAGAAACATTCACGAGCAGTTGTAGATCTCTGTACTCTTCAAGTACCCCTGTGTGGTTATTGCTTCCCTCTAAGCCAAGAACTTCTGTTGGTGTTGTGACGTCTTCATTTTGTAAGAGTTTTTGCATACCACTTTCTGGGTTCGTGTTCTTGCTATGAGATCCAAAAATGTAACCCTTCTGCTGGACGAAACTCCTTTGCGTAACTTTGTTTATGTTCTCCTCTATTAGTACTTGCTTCTGTCTACAGATGACTTCGTCTTGTTGATGCTGATGAGGCACTGTCTAGTGTGGTACTGGTACTTCGTTCAAAAACATGATAGATGTCAAAAATCCATCATCTTGGATAAGTAAGCATACTGAGTCCAGCGACTCGGGAAATATGTTTTCTAGATACTGTATCTAGAAGTGACCGTTCGGTCTTGTTCTATTGTATCATTTTGTAGTTACATGGAGTGGATCGTTGTCTTAGTAATGATAAGGTTAATCAGTATTACGATTACCTTCTAGTAATGTAGATAGGCCATGTCTAATGGTTTCTATTCCGAAGCAAGGAGGTGTATTTCTAGAGTCTGTATCTAGTAATGATTGCTTCGTTTTTGTCTTTTGTTGAACGGTACACTCGTTCTTCGACTGTAGGGTGTGGGTCGATGCATGTTTCGAAAGTGTTTCCATAAGTCTTGTCCAGGACTGTACCCCAGACGTAAGTGTTATGCAGCGTCCCGCAATAGTGGTTACTCGACTTGAGTATGTTCTTAGAGCTTTGTCAGTACGTAAATCGTGCCAGGGGAAACTGCCTGGTTAGATGTTCTTGCGACTATACTAGGGGAACTACCTGGAAGGGTACTTTTTGTAATCATACCAGAGGGAACTGTCTGGTAATATGTGTTTGTAACCGTTCCAGGGGGGTTGCTTGGTAGGGAGTCCTCGTACCCGACTTACGTGATCGTGGCGGTTTTTAGGATGGGTATGTATTCTAGATACCGTGTCTAGAGAGTGTATCTAGAGACTTACGTGTGTATTTGCTCGAGCGGTGCACGCGTTTGTGACAGAGTCCTTAAAGGTATGTAATGCATCTGAGCGGTCGTTTGTCGTGATATCACTAAACAAGTTTGTTTGTACGATGTGCCAACGTTAGCCCGAGATGTCAACCGTTGACGGGTTATCTAGGTTGTACAACCGTGTTGTTCTTGCAATCGTACCAGGGGGACTGCCTGGATTGATATTTTTTTCTGTAATCGTACCAGGGGGGACTGCCTGGTAGGGTATGTCTTATGGATCCATTGTTTCGTGCGAGTTTTGCCGTGCGAAATTTGCACCACTAGCGGTACATGCCAAGGTCAACTTATGAACCTAACCGTTACGTCCACGAGATTTGTGGGATAATCTGGCGATAAATGCCTAGGTCGACTTATGGGCCTAAAATATCCTTTCTCGCGAGATTTGCGGGATATCTTCCGCGAGATTTGCGGGAACATGCGTTTGTAATCATACCAGGGGGACTGCCTAGTAGGATGTGTTTTGTAACCGTTCCAGGGGGACTGCCTGGTAGGAGATGTTTGCGCAATAACGTTGTAACCCGTAACTAGTCCTGATCCTGGGTAGGTATCCTAGGGGGGGAAGACTTTGTGTCGTGCTGGCTTTTGCACGACACTGTCCATGCTAAGTTTGCAAACAATCTTCAAGTATGTAACATGCCGAAAGAATTGCAAAGAAAGGAAAGAACAATAGTGTTTCAACTAATGATAAATGCTAGAACTGTCATCTAGAATGCAAAGCTGGATGAATAGTGTACCACTTTTCTTGTGAACTCTCAAGTTTTGTGGATAACAGTGCTTGGTGTTGTCACGAGCCTTTCTTGCGTAGTCGATGTGTAAGTATTCCACCTGTAATGCTTGAAAATCATGTGAGCATTAGCATGGATTGCCCTTAAGGCGTTATCAAAGAAAAACGTAGCCATGAGTATGGAAGTCAATCTTCAAAAATATAAGCATTAGCAACTGAGTATTAGATAGGGAAAAACTTAGCCAGTTTCAGAGTCTAGATAAGATCTGGAGTAGTTCTCAAATAACGTCATGTGATAGTAGCAACTCTAGATAATTTATCAACAATAATGGATGGAGAGTATATATGCTCCAGATCAGATCCAGAAAATAAAAAGGAAGAAATTGACGTGAGAGTCGAAAAGTGTTGGTTAAGGATGCTTCCCTGAGTATTGAAGATGTAGAATCCCTCCTAGGTCATCTAGGTATCGCATAACTTTAGGGCACGGATCTTTTGCTGCCACAAAAGGTCGTAGACTTCCTTGTATGAAGTTCCTGTCTCTTGGGCATAAGAGTGAATGTAAATCATTAGTCTAGGAGGAGTCCAGAATATCCTAAAAAACATAGATCAATTAATCGTGTTCCAATCAAGCGATTTATCATTGTGTCTAGCAATTAAAACTAGTGAGCAGTAAATATGTGTGAGCGTAAAAGATCGATGCTTGTAAGAAAGAGAGATGATCTTTTAGCAAAATAAAAGTATGGAATGAATTGTGAGATAAAGGAACGAGGAAACCAGTGTATGAAGGACTGGGACGTGATCTTGACTCCAGAAGGGTCGTCTAGGTCGATTCGTCATGGTTGTGTCCGGGCTGGCTTCATGTTGTATTTCTCCGGGATATGGCGTCGAAGCCGTTACGTCTCTTGATGCTTCTTTGCGACCATCAAGGTATAACCTCTGTGATTTTTCTAGAAATATCTGGAAGCAATCCAGCAATCAACTGGAATTGCTTGGTCTCCAAGTAAGACAGTTAGATGGGTGTCGTAGCTAGATCTCACGTCTAGAAACTCCGATTGCATGTAAAAACTGCGATCGCATCTAGATACTCCGTCTAGAAACTCTGATCGCGTGTAGAAACTGTGATCGTATCTAGATACTCCGTCTAGAACTCTGATTGCATGTAAAACCTGCGATCGCATCAAGAAACTCCGTTCGCGTGTAAAAAACTGCAATCGCATCTAGATACTCCGTCTAGAACTCCGATCGCGTGTAGAAACTCCGATCACGTGTTGAAACTGTGATCGTATCTAGATACTCCGTCCAGGAACTACGATCGCGTGTAAAAACTGCAATCGTGTAGAGGATCTCTGACTGGTTGTCTCCGGTGTGGAAGCGTTGGATGTCAATTTGATTTTTTTTGGAGAATCTCTGGATGGCGCCGATAACTAGCCATCTTGTACGCCCCGAGCTTTCTCCTATTGTTTCTTTTGCCGGGTGTTTCCAACATCGTCTTGATTCTTCGACATTGTCTTCTGCTCCTGACATGAATTTCAATTGGATCGAAAGTTGCTTGTTTTCCTCCGGAACTACTTTCTTCGTCTTCTATCCGGGCGTCGTGCGATCCGAGCAATTTGTCACTCTGGTAGGTCACTCCAGAATTGCTTTCTTATTGTGGAGTCATTTGATCGTGTGAAAACGAGTATATGATGTCGATTGTACCGAAAGTTGTTTGCTTTCGTTCGTGATTTGCCAAATTCTGTGCCCCACGGTGGGCGCCAAATTGTTGGAGCCAGAAATCTACCAAGCAAGATTGGAGACCCCTTGGCCTAGATCGGGCTTGAACAAAGCAACAAGAATGAAAGAATTGAAGTAGAAAACGTGGAGATTTGTATTGATGGTGTTGAATGTGAATGATAATATGTACATTGTGCCTGATTTCGTGACCCCCCTCTATGTATATTCAGGGGATATCTAAGATAGAATATTTACAAGATATCTTATACAACTAGATAGATATGATACAATAGATAGGATATCCTTCTTGATATGATAAGATTTTCTTCAATATGGCTGATTATCTCGTGTAACAACCTCAAATCTCTTTGATATGGCAGTTTATCTTGAATAACAACTTCGGATCTCGTGGGCCTATCTGGACACGTGTACGGGTTCAATGAGGATTATGGGCCTCAAGCCTTGATATAATTCCGTTTACATAGGATAGAAGAAATCTCTACACGATATAACTAATATCTCAACGGACAAATAGGCTTATTTCGTAGCTCGTTACTTGGATCGCCTTCTAGAAACTCGCCGCTGGGCTTCTACGGACTTTATGCGGGCCGCGCTAGTGTGCTCGGTGGGTTTTTACTGATATGGCCCAACATTGTCCTTTGTCATTTGCGTTCCTGAACACTTGGACAAATTTATTAGAATCAAAGGTGAGTTTGTCATATCAAAACTAAGGGACGGTTGTGGGCACACTAACAAGTACGCAGGCGTCCTTGATAGCGTCCCAACAGATGAGGAGCTCCGGCCTGGTGATGCTTCAAGGTACTCTCAGGGGCACCCGCCCAAGGGTCGCACACGACCCGCTACACGGTCGGTTACCTCCAAGGAAGCGAATCACATTCCCGGACCTATAATAAGGCGACGGGCCAAAGTTTTACAAGAGCAACTTCGGGCTCACTTGGCAATACCCTATGCCTCACAAGCCCGACCTAGTGATGCGTTTATGAGCCTCCAAGTGCTTGGCCCAAATGAGAGCTTTACTAGGCCCGAAGCTCAAAATGACAAAGGTTATATCAAGCCCATCTCGAGGGGAGTTCGGTTGGCCCACTAACTTGCGTTGCCTTGGCCGCCAAGTTTGGCTTTCAACATAGCATTAATCACTATGCTTGGACGCCAAGGTATGCCATAAAGATGGCTAAGAAGAGCTTGCCTTGGACGCTGATCGGTCCGGGATCGGAGGGTCTCACAATTTAAATTTATAAAACCGAACCTCAAGATTGTAGTAAAGAGGTAGGGTGTCGAACACACGGGAGTTCGTGTGTCGAGTGTACCCGAAAAGACTAAAAGAGATGAAAGAAAGGCAAAACAAAGGAAAACAAAGGGAAATCGCCTCGGACCGACACAGGTCACTTCGGTCCGAGGGTGGATCGAGGTCGAAATGCACGGGACCGACTTACACTACGTCAGGCCCGACTTACTGGGTACTTCGATTGGGCAAATTTAGTAGATCGGTCTTGGGTTTTTGGGTTCCACCCCCAACTAGACTTGGATATTCTTCCTCAATTCAGCCAATAAGAGCTTGATTCTAATGAAATCGAGGTTACTCACCCCTAATCTCTCCAATCTACACTTCTACCCAAGGGAGCTTTCACTCTCCTTCGATGTTAGGTCTAGCAATTGGGTTCGAGATTGCTTTCGCTTACTCTTACCAATCACAAGCCCTAAGCCCCTTGTTTTCACAAGAGAATTGAAGCTTAGTGTAGAGAGGATTCACAAATCAAGCACTCAAGGCTATTGAATTGGGGTTTTCTACCCAAATCTAGCTAGGGGATTCCCCCATAGCCCAAGACTATGGAATCTACTCCATCAAGTAAGAGACAAATGAAATCAAAAGGGAAATCAAGCATATCTCAATCATCAACATCAAACTAAACTCCAATTGCATTCAAACTCAAAGATGTCTACAAAATCCAAGTTCAATTCCACTAGATCAAAGCAAAACAAAGTACAAAACTCACAATTCCTCCTCCTAGCTCCACCGATCTCTCCTTCTCTTCCTTCTCCCTTCTTCTCCTTGCCCTCCAAGTCTTCCTTGAGCTTTTAGAGAGTGATTTGGTTGTGGTCTTGTGTGTGCCACTCGTCCCCCTCACACTTCACCTCACACTTCACTCTAGCCAAGGGTTTCTCTCCTCTCCAAGGAAAGGAATTCCCCCAAATCCTCCTCTAGATCTTGGGTTCCTTCCCTCCCTTGGAGAAGAGTCCACCCCCTAAAGTTGTCTTCTAGAATGAGAGATTACAAGGGTTTAAATAGAGATTTTTCCCCTTATTACAAAGACTAGATTACCCCTCTAAACTCCTTGGGCTCCAAGGCAAGTCCTTGACCTCCAAGGCTTCTAGAACTCCTTGATCCCCAAGGCTTCTAGACTCCTTGACCTCCAAGGAAGCAAATATAATTATGGGAATTAACAAGAAAATCCCAAAAAGAAAGGAATCCGGAGCCACGACCGACATGGATCGACACGGAGGAACCTCGGGCCCGACTTGCTTCAACCTCGGTCCAAGGGCATACGTTCCAGCGACCTCGGGCCCGACATGCACACCTCGGTCCACCACCTCGGGCCAACATAGTACCTCGGGCCCGACATGCTGGGTACGTCGGTCCTAAGGCAAATTTCAGCTTGTTTCGCTCCGTTCTCTCTCGTTTTAGCTCCGATTGACTCGATTCTTTCGCCATTCTCTTCGTCTTCACTTGAGGCTTCTTTCCATGCATTGTTAGCTCCATTTTGGCTCCTTTTCCATCCTTGAATTCCTCCATGATTCCATGCTCCAATCTCCATGATTCTTGCTCCGAAATGCCTACAAAACGCACAAAACGCGCATAGTCTCCGAATCTCATAGAAATACGGGAACTAAGCTAAAAAGGGACAAAACACATAATAAAAGGGACTAAAGACACATATTTACATAGGAAATAGACCTATAAAACACTACCAAAATGAGAGACATCAGAATACCCCATACTTAAACTTGCTTGTCCTCAAGCAATAACAATGTAAGCAAGACCGAAGCACAATCTTCAAGTAAAGCCTCATATGAAAAACACAAGTAAGCACAAGTGATAGACATGCAAGCAAGATTACGTCATCACACATGATTAAGTGTTCAAGGAATAAAGTCTAATGCAACAAGCCTCACTTTAGGGATATGGAAATGTGTATCACTCATCATGTGTTTAGGTTTGAAAAATGAACACTCATACTCAAAAATCATGCAAGTAAAGACTTTACAATTGAAGCTAATATCACCAATTCCTCCACCTAGAGATGCCTATTACAATGCACACAAAGAATATGAACTTGGCTCAATGGAGATCCTCAAAGAGGTTCCATTCGGCCGGGTTGTAATGGGGCTTTTGGTATTTCTCAAGGTGGGAATCATTTTGGTCTTGTGGTGCTTACAATGGGGATTGAACTTTCTAGTCTCTCACCAACTTTACCAAATTATTCCACTTTCAACTTCACTCATCCAAAAGACTTTGAATTTTTCTCTTTCTTTTTCTTTCAACCCACACTTCACTTAACATTCCACTTCATCTTTGCACTACACTTTTTATTGGATTTTTCTCACTTTTCCACTAGGATCGACTTGCATTAAACTCGGGCCCGAAGTGCACTTATACTCGGTCGGTGCCCTTTTCTTACACTTAAGCACTTTGCTTTCAATCCACTACTTTTTCCAACTTTTCTTTCTTTCTTCACAAAAAAGATGCACTACCCACTTGGTTTATAACTCCATTTCTTGCCCTTCACCAAAGAGAATCTCAACTCTCCAAATATTCTTCCAAACCTCTCACTAAAGTCCAATCCCATAAGGGTCAAGTCATATAGGCTAGGAATCATATTTTTTGAGGAGTTTCAAACAAAGGTCTAAGGCTAAAACGGGGCTACAAACAACGGTTTCTCTTCAAGGTAGGATATGGAACATTTTGTGACTCAATGAAACAAAGTCCAAATCAATGTGACAATGCATAGAGCAAATCTCATATTGGTCTTGGAAAATAGATAAACAACTCAATAACAAGTATTACTTAGCATGCTTGAGCTAATCACACAAGAAAATGAGGGATATGCAATCATGAACAAACATCCCTAAAATGGCCAAAAATAATCTCACAAGGTTCACTCTAGCTTAGTTGCATCAAAACTCATCCAAGAACTCATGTGCTCAATAAAAACATGCAAGATATATATCATATCACATCAAAAGCAACATCCATTTAGAGGCTAAACTATCCAAAAATATGCAAAGGAATTTACATGCTCACATCATCATTAGCCTTCTTTAGACATCTAAGATGGGAATTCCTAGTCCAAAACAAAATCTTTTTGTTGTTTTCAACCGAAATTTTTCAAATTTTTATGGGTTTTTTGCAAAATTTTTCTCAAACAAAGAAAAAGACACACATATATACAAACACTAGGCACAAGAGAGTTTCCTTTTCCCATACCCCATACTTAAAATATGCAATGTCCTCATTGCATCCAAATAAAACCAAAAGGGAAAATGAAAAGGGAAACTCACTAAACAAGGCGTTTGAAGC
This sequence comes from Polygonum aviculare, assembly GCA_934048045.1. Taxonomy (NCBI): domain Eukaryota; kingdom Viridiplantae; phylum Streptophyta; class Magnoliopsida; order Caryophyllales; family Polygonaceae; genus Polygonum; species Polygonum aviculare. The sequence continues at coordinate 24,730,837 of OW204026.1, forward strand.
TAGGAAAAATGGTGAATTGTTTGACATCGGCACATGGGAAGGTGAATTCGAGCTCATCATTCGAATCAAGAAGCACCTACAAGATCACACCAAAGATATATCCCATAATACTTGAATTCAAGGGGTTTAGAGAAAGGGTTAGCACAATAAGCTCAAATCCTAAAAATAAGAAAACAAATCAAAAGGAAACAAAGGATACGAAAGGATACGTCGGGTTGCCTCCCGAGAAGCGCTCTTTTAACGTCATTAGCTTGACATGCCACCTAATCCCGGTTAGGGTGGAAAATAAGGCTCGGGGTCCATGAACACTCCAAGGACCATCTCATCACTCAAGTAGAATTGAGGCCATTCACTATAGTTCAACCAAACATGCGCCTCGGCCTCGTCATAATGGCGGGGGACCCCATACTTAGACCAAGAATAATCGAAGATCGAATCCACCAAGTATAGTCCATCCGCACCATATGACTCACAAGAAACCGCCACAAAAGAGAAAAGGTGATAGGGCAAACGAGTCTCACACATGATCTTGGAGGCTCGATTCTCATGCTGGACCAACATAGGAGCTACATCATTCGCCTCGGCCTCGTCATTTTGGCTTGTTGGAACACCTTTAAGTTCCTTTGATGCCACACGCACCACCATATAGAGGCGAGCTCTGTGAACATTTTTGTACCTATCAATTGGTGTATATATGTTATTATGTTTCTGGGTGTTTTGTCTGTGGTATCATAATTTTGTATTGCTTCTGCTATTATTGGGTTAATTTGCTGGGTAATGCACTACATGTGTGGGCAATCCACGAACAAATGCCTGATGTCTTCATTTGCTCCATTGCATAATATGCACACTTGGGGAACTGCCACACATTTTTCTCGTAACCTATACTTATTCGGTAGACCATTCATGTCTATCTTCTAGAGAACGTTCTTAACTTTTGGGAATGTGTCTAAATTCCAAATCTAACTATTTTGGCTTGGGTTATGTGTGTCTGTTTTTGCTACCAAATTAACGGCTGAGGCTGTCGAAAACAAGCCGTTTTTACTTGGGGCCCAATATAGGCGGTCACGTAAGGGATTTTCTAGTATTTGGATTGTAGTGATTTTTTCTACTATATTCTATGGTAGTAATCGGGTGAGCTCTTCACTATTCCATTTCTTCTCTTTAGTTATAATACTATTCACCTTCATTTCCTTGATTATATCGTCCGGATTTAGTGCACGATTTTTCAATGGTTTACTGATCACCCAATTGTCTCTCTGGAAGTTAATGGTTTCTCCGTCGCCAACATGCTAAATCACCCCTTCAAAAGACCTCAAATTGAAGTTTCATCAGTTGTGACCATTGTCATGATGTGTTCGCTTGCTTTTATATGTGAAGATGATATCGTCTTTGAGGTACTTTTTTGTGACCATTCGCACCCATATGTTGTTCGGCTCCGCGATTATTTTCCAAAGCAACTTCACTTGAAACGCTTTGTTCATGTGTTTTGATTTTCTTATTCCTAGGCCGCCAAGTTCTTTTTGCTTGCATATTCTGTCCCATCCGATTAGGGTTTTGTAGTTGCGGTCCTTGTTCTATAGGAAGCAACGATTTATTCGGTCTAGCTCATTGTGGATACTGGTGGGCAGCATAAAGCTTTGCATCACATAACTCGATTTCGCTGTCAAGTTCGATCGGATCAGGGCAGAGTGCCCCTCTTGAGAGAGGTTGTTTGCTTTCCATTTCGTTAGTTGCGCTTTTGTATTACCTACAACATCCCTGAAAGTTTCTTTACTAACTTTGCCATTGATCATAGGACAACCTAGGTATTTGTCGAGGTCAGACATTTGTGTTATGCCCAGAGTTTGCTGAACTCTAATTCTTCCTTGGTTGTCCACTGACTTAGAAGGGTGGAAAATAGATTTGTGGAAATTAACTTTTTGCCTTGAGATTGAACAATATTTTTCAATTATTTGCTTTACTTGGTCACATGCATTTTGGTTTGCCATGCTAAAAATGATAATATCATCTGCGAACGCGAGGAATGGAATTGAGGTGCCACCACGCGCGAGGGTGAATCCAACTAGGGCTCGTGGTTTGTTGCTAATTTGTTGGAGTTTTCTTGCTAGGATTTCCAAATTGAGGATAAAAGAGGTAGGGTGATAGGGGGTCCCCTTACCTGAGCCCTTGAGCAGGTATTAATGGTTCAGTAGGTCCGTTGTTGACAAGGAGCAAAAAGGACAATGTTTGTGTACACTACTCTATCCATTTGAGAAAGGTCTTACAAAATCCAAATTTCTCCAATACCTTGTTAAGAAACATCCCGTCTACTCGGTCACATGCTTTCACCCTATCTAGTTTGATGGTTAACCATCCATCTTTTCTTGTTCTTGCTGGAGTAGTAGTTTATATTAACAAAGGACACCAGACCACCGAGGCACCATCCATTGTTGAATTGGTCAATGACTTCTTCTTGCACTTTGAAATTACACCATATTTCCTTTAAACCTTAAGTACACAATTTCTTTGTGTCATTTCCTAATAGTTGTAAAATTAAATATCAACTTCAAGTTTTTTAAACCTTAAGTACACACATTCGCACAGGGTTCAGATTCCAAAACAATCTCAAATTTTGATTACAATATTCTCTCAGTCATTAAGTGTTTGTCTAGTATTTCTTTTCGAGCGTCTTCTTTTTGTCTATCTTTACCATTTTTCAATTTATAAAATACTTTTATTCGAATATTACCCCAATTCAATCTTTTATATTATTCTATTATCGAACTTTCTCGTCAACTTTCTCACTTTTTCTCTACAAAAAAATGTGAAAGTAGTACTATCTTATCTCATATATTATCTTTTTTATTAAATATTCTCATTAACTTTATCACTTTTTATTTTTTTTTTACAATCTTGCATGGCTCCTAAGTGATAAAAACTTTACACATATTTTACATTTTTTTAGAAGGAACCAAGGGAGCAGTAGTTTATATTAACAAAGGACAACACACCACCGAGGCACCAACCATTGTTGAATTTTTCAATGACATCTTCTTGCACATTGAAATTACACCATATTTCCTTTATTTTTCTAGAGGACTCGGTAATAAAAAAAAATAGGGGGTCTTCGCCGAATGTTCCTTACTCGGTTTTGGCTACTCCTCTCAGCGACCTTTGACCTTGAGTTCCCCCACATTCTTTGTGGGATCTCCCTTTCCTATCTATCCATTCCTCTCTGCTCACTGCCTGCCTTTCTTCTTCCTCCTCCTCCTCTTCTTATGACCTACAAATCCAGTCTTCTTGAGCTTCTATCTGCTGATCTCTGAGCTCCTGATCGATCGTATCCTTGATTTGATCCTCAAAACAAACATCTTGCTTGAACCTTGCCTGGTTGAGCTCAAAAACTCTTCAACTTCAAACCCACAATTCTATAGCTACTGGTTCCAGCTCCTCCAGGAATCACGCCGAAATGGGCGCCTACTGCAGCAAAATCGACAGCGACGGCGTGGTGGCGCCGTCGGCCCGGGGCGCCAACGGTCTCACGACGTCCCCCTCGGCCGGCGATCTGAGGTCCTACATGACGGCGTGCGAGTCGGACACGGAGCTCCGAAGCTTCGACGCCGCGCTCCGGGAGCAGACGACGCGCGTGCTCACCACTTTCTCCGACAATCGCAGCCTCGAGGCCCCCGCTTTGTCTCTCGATTCCCTCAGGGCAATCACCGGATGCTTCTCCGAAGTCAATCAGGAAGTCGTTAAGTTCGTGCTCAACTCCAAAAGGGACGTTTGGAAAAGCCAGGAGCTCTTGGATTTGGTCCAGCAGTACTTTGACTACAGCGACCGGGTTTTGGCCTTCTTCAACGCCCTCAACACTTGCCTTAAGGACGCCCACCACAGGCAGCTCATTATTAAGCTCGCATTGCGCTACTTTGAGGAGGATTCCAAGGGGGGTGACGGTGGTGAGGCCTGTAATGATGGGGTCCGATTCGCCAGGACGATGCAGGAGCTCAGGAACTTCAAGGAGGGGGGCAACCCTTTCAGTGAGGAGTTTGGTGAATTGTTTCGGTCCGTCCTGGGTCAGCAGATGCTGTTGCTTGGGAAGCTCAAGGCCCAGCGGAAGAAGCTCGGCGATAAGATCAAGTCGGTCAAGACGTATAAGAAGGTCTCCCTTGTGATCTTTGCAGCTTGTTTTGTAGGGGTGATCATTTTCTCGGTGGTTGCTGCAGCGATCGCAGCCCCGCCTTTGGTGGCCGCCCTCGCTGCTGCCATCAGTGCTCCTATGGGGGGTATGGGCAAATGGTTGAATTCCGTGTGGGGCAAGTGTGAGAAACAGCTCAAGGCTCAAGCTGACATGATGAAGCAAGTCGAAATGAAAACCTGGCTGACCGTGGCCGAGTTGGAAAACATTCAGCGGCTAGTAACTAAGCTGGAAGACGAGATTGAAGCATTGCTGACGAATGCTGAGTTTTCTCTTAGGGATGATTCCACAGTGGTGGTGGTGATTGGGGATGTGAGCAAGAGGCTTGAAGGTCTTACTGTGGCAATTACTTCCCTGGAAGAGCACGCTAATACTTACAGCCGTGATATAAGGCAGGCCAGGACAGTCATCTTGGAAGGCATGGACCGACGTTCAGAGTGAAACTAATGACATGGGTTTTTATGCCTCCATTAGTAACTGGTATGTTCGACTTGTGTAATTGTTAGAGGACGGACTCAATAAGAATTGTTTTCATTGTACTGTTAGTGTGGACGCGAGTATATTTATGATCCTTCCTCTTCCATATGTCCAAGCCTTTTGAACTTTGGTGGAGTTTTCTGGAGCGCCTATAGTGCTTACTTGTGCTATAATGATCTCTATATATATGTAAAGACACGGTACAATGCTATTAACATAATTTTTGTACCATTCTTGAGAGGTTCTGTCATCTTTTCCTTAGAACTACTTTCCAAGAACTATTGTTAGGAACTCAAATACTCCTTGCTATAGACTTGTTGATATTATAAGTAGTCCTCCCTGTCTACATGATGTAGCTCTTATTTCTTGCTTATTGCCTGTGTGTGCTTGATTATACTCTGGCTATCTATTGCTTGTTAAATCGTTGTGACCTGCACAGAGGAGTGGAAAATATGGGAGGAAACAAATCCAAGAAGCAATTGAGCTACATAAAATGCTAACTTCTAGTCAAAGACAAGAAGATCATTGTGTGGAGCTCTATATGTACAATTATGTTGCACATTGTTGATTCTGATTGCTGACCATGGAACTTGTAACATCTATTATGTGCGTTTTATTTTAAATTTTGGTGTTGCAACTCGTGAATACTTCTCACCGCTTTATGTGTATCAAAAATATAGAATTGCTTGTTTTTCCTTGTTGGACATTCATGTGATCTAGTAGCAGAACTTTATCTATCTTGCTTTTATCTTGGAATCTTGGGGGTGGTTTAACTGTTCTGTTTTACTTGTATAAGTTGCATATGATATCTTCATAATAGAACAGTCCTTTCATTTCTAGATGATTGGTTTAGCAACACAGGGGGTGCATTTTATGTGTCAGCATTGGCAAAAGAAGCAAAATGTTTGAGCAAAAGGTCAGTTTTGCTCCATTTTTGTTAGTCACTGTGTGCTGTCTTTCAATGTGTCCAGCTTGTGAGCTTCAGTGGTGTTTTAGGAAGTAGATATTGGACCACCCTCTACCATTGTGGTGCGGCCGCCGCTTCATATGATATTGGCCTAAATTTGACACCATTCTGTAGGATTCCGCCCTCCTTTTCGGGATGTATCCATTAGCAACTAAGATTAAAGAAGGGTGGGATATTTCTGACCAAGACATCAAAGGATTTGTTTCTCTTTAACACTGCCATAGAAAGGCTGGCATCAGGGGCCGCGATTGTTTTGCTAAGAAACTGGAGTAGCGGGACTTGGGTTTTGAGATTCAAGTAGAGCAGGGCAATACATCTTTCTAAGGGCTCTCTTTTGTAATGTGTCATCATGTGGACACTGAATCCACATTTCAGTGAATCTTCTCGAGTAATCCTCTTTCATTTGGATGGTTAATCGTTGGCCACTGTGCTCAAGTTATAACTATCAATAAGTTCTTTCAGTTATGTTGATAACTGTTCTTTGAGTGTGCTTGCTGAATATCAAATCAAAATAAGGTATATTCCAGTGTACTTCGTTGAGACGTTATCTATTCTCATATCTATTTGTTCATTCGGTCACGGCTTTTCACACCCAAAAAGTCAAAAGCAGCCGAAAAGAGTAATCTTTTGGAGATTGAACTTGCTACCCACATATGAAGACAACATGCACTTGCAGTATATTTAACCGTGCGCTACCATTTTATGGTACGAGTTGGCGGAGATGATGGTTAAGCTATCAAAGGGCAATGCTGATTAAAAAAAAAATCTATCAAAGGGCAATTGTTCCACACAATGTAGTTTTCCTACACATGGAAAATAGAAATTGAACTTAGCTAGTGGCAAAATTTCTGTTTTTTCCATACAAAATGACATCATCCAACCAAACTGAATACATCGACATAGACAACCCCAAAGGCCCAATTGCAAGAAGAACATGCCATAGGCTCCCCAATGCTAAACAGCAATAAACCATCATCTTTAACCCAAAAAAGAAGATGATCAGAAGATCAACAAAGGAGGAGCAGCAGATCATATCTTAAGCTACAGAGGCTTTCGGATTGACTTCCACGTAGTAGTCTTCATCACCACCGTCGCTGTCAATGCGCTTCTTTTGGGGGTACTGGTAGTAAACATACTGCAAGATTATCTATCATAAAGGTCATTAAGGTACAACCACGCAATTTTATAAGATCATCATGTCATGCAAAAATTGCACCGCAGTTGACTTAATCTAACAACAAAAAAAAACATAAAAAAAGAGGATACAAATAGGTCGAGTGCCACACAAACCACAGCATCAAGCAGCCATGGCAGGTTTGCTTTGATCTTCTCCCATTCTGTACTCCTCACCAGGATGCTGTTGGCATTACATAGTGAATAAAATATAGTAACAAAAAAACTTGAGAACTATGAAAAGTTTTAAATCAACATTATATTGATATGCAGTAAGAGGTACAGACCTAGCAACATAAGTGCCATTGCCAACGAGAGCAAAGATGAACATTAGCGGATTTAATCCCTATAAAAGTTCAAACAAAAATTAAGGAAAATCCTCAAACTGATGAATCCAAAACATGAATTGGAAATAGAAAGCAAATTACCTCCACACTTCCTCTCTTAAACTGTATCAGGAAAAGAAACACATAGCTGTATAAGATTAGTACAACTACGAGTCCAAGGTAGATTAAGCTTTAAATATACTTATAAAATCTCAAGTTACGTTGCACATTTTGTAACACTCACATTCAAAACGATCTGTGGGATTCGACCACCCATGTATATAGCAGCCATCATCCATCCCAGGTACTGACCAAAAGCACCGTACTCAACATCACCTTCCTGTTTAAAGTAATCATCATATTAATTCCGACATTTCAAATGATCCGTTAAATGTATTTGTTTATGTTGTAAACAGAAAACGCACTTGTAGGAGCCTTCTCCCAATATATCCCATGTGAGCTGTGGCCATAGCATTGCTTTGAGTAGGTAAGTTAAAAGAAGCCGCTGCAATCATTGCTCCTCTAACAGCCTGAAAATTCAGTAGTCCACAATTGCTCATAAACTGAAGTAGTAAAGCACACAACATTCTTCTCCGAAAACTAATCTTTGAATAAAATACTGTAATGCTCTTTAACCCCGAATCACACTATTGGAAATGCCCCTTGTGAAAATAATAGTATAAGTTTACTCAACAAGATCCCAAATAAGATTATAATTCCGCAAAAAGTGTTGGTAACAAGGGATTTCATCATAGGTAGCACACAAGATGCCCCAAGAAAATATTCTTGGACAGCACATGAATTATATTGTTGGACGATGATAACAGCCAGTAATTCGGTGTTATTTGCCATTGAAGCCGTACTGGGAGGAATTACATATGGCGTACTATAAATGAAAGCTACTAACCAAGTGAGGGATGGACCGAGTATTTGTCTTGACAGGAACTGCAACATCACCATTTGATGATTCATTTTCATTTTCATCCTGAAAGAAGTGGTGGTCGCCAAGGGCCGTGGCAGAGGGACCACTCTTAGCTACCCTCATATAAGATCGAAAAGGCGGCGTATTGCTACCAGCTAGAGACCTTGCTGACCTGTAAGACATTTCACATCAAACCTCATAACATCATTTGTACGGACAGACACTGGAATCATGAGTTGTTTTGATGAGGAGACAGATTAGTACGGACGTGTAATAGTATTCCTTGGCGGCTGTGCTTGGGCGTAGCAGTTCTGATCTCTGCGGGGCAGAACCGGGAATGGGAATGCCTCCTCCTCTCCCTCTTTCTTGCCCATCTTCTTCTTCTTCCTCGGAATCGTCGGGATTCAAGGAGACCTTTTCCTCCTCATCCTACAAGTGAAAGTACCTCCGCTTGTCATCTCACCATACTAGATTAGAGGTTCTTCTCATCATATTACCAGTAGATTAGTGAAAGTACCTGTTGTTGAGTGGCTCTTCTTTTCTTTTCTCTGCGTTTCAACCATGTGTACAAGTGGTCGTAGTAGAGGCTCTGCGAAACCAGAGCCAATGTGGTTGCTGTGTAGAACTGTTATTCCACCAAACACCACAGAAACTAGAATTGAGCTTCCCAGAAACAAGGATTATTTATTTAGCAAATCTTTCTCAACATACAATTGAGATTGCAGATACTGACCAGGGCGGTGTAGTACTGAGTCGGCAGCTAATAGAGCACGTCATTAACGGAAAGCCAGCCAAGAAAGCGAAGTTAGGGACAAGAGACAGGCAGAAGACGAAAAGAAACACAATGATTATAGAATGCAGCAGAAAGAAAGAAGGGATAAAAAGGTGGCAGAGCAAGATAATATAATATAATTGGGAAAGAAAATCACACCGTGGCAGGTTCGAAAAGGCAGCCGGCGACGTTGAAGAGATCCCTGAGTCTCAGGGAAACAAAGTAAGTAATAAGAGAAGAGAAGGCGAAATCGGGGAGTTTGAAGTGTAGAGAGAGCATTATAATACCCAAGAACCCAGGTGATGAGGAAGAGGACAGAGATGCCATGGCTGGACTTGGTGCGGAAGTTGGTGAGGATCTGGGGGATTTCGGCGACGGCCCAGGCGACGACGCTGACGAGGCCCAGGCCGAAGGAGAGGCGGTCCGAGAAGTTGCAGAGGCAGTCGCCCAAGTAGGTCTGGACCCACCCCACGCACGGCTTCTTCTCCTTGAAGCAGTAGGAGACTAGGGCGTCGCTCTCTCGCCTTAGAAGCACCGCCCGATTCATCATGCTTCCTCCCTTACCCTCTCCTTCTGTTCTGTTCTGATGGAGTTGTGCGCACAAAAAGCGATGCCTGTTTTCAAATAAATAAATAACGCAGTAAAATAGGGTTGCTACTTGGTGCTGCTGCAATTCCAACACCACGAAACGCTTACGATCCGTGAAAGGGACTTTTCTTGTTTTTGGCTGCTACTCCTTTAAGTACTCGTCGGCTCTCCCCTTTTGTGATTTTTATCCAAAAATATATGACCAATTTCAACATCTTTTCCAAAATATTACTCCCTAATATCTTTCTATCTATTAGCAAAGTTACTTGCACTTTATTACAACTTTATTTATAAAATTTTACATTATTTTCTACGGGTCCGGAGCCGGTAGGAATGGATATTACGGTAGGAAATAGGAATGAATCACAACCGTCGATCACGGCCGAATAAAACGCGAAAAAACGCTATCAAAAATCACTATTCACAAGCGAAAACCCTAAATGTCTCAAGCTCCCGAAAAAAACTGTTCACGCGAAAATCGCTTCTTCAACGAAACTCAATTCTGCGACACATATCTTGTTTTCAGCTGCACTTTCCATCTCAAATCTAGTTTCCGACTTCAACAAATCTCTCCCCATCGACGGATCTCTAGTTTTCGGCTTCTCTTCTACCAGATCTGATTTTGTTTTCGTTTTCGGCTTCTCATATCTCGTTTTCGCGAACAAATCTCAGTTCAAAATAGAACAAACCTCGAACAGATCTCAGATCTTGTTTCGATTCGAACTCCATCAACTACGAAAGCAATGGAACCAGGTAGTTAAAACTTTCTTCGATTCTCTCGAACACTTTGCCAAAAAGTTTGAAGAGCGTCACAGCCATATGATGTTGGATGATACACAAATACACTTTAACAAGAAGTATAGGAAGCTCAGTGCTTTTCATAAAGAATTCATTATGACTTGCATCAAAGCAAACATTGGCATAAACAAGTCATACAAGGTCTACAAGGAGTTTGTTGGATCATATAACAAAATTGGTGCAATAATAATAGACTTCAAGAACTTCAAAAGAGATTTGAACTCCTTCATGATTGGATGTGATGCTCAGATGGTGATTGACAACATATTTAAGAAAAAGGAGAGGTGTGATGCCTTTTGCTTTGAATGCGATGTTGAAATTGGACAGTGGAGGGAGGCGAGTTTGGAGGAGGTGACCGAACATAGCGAGTGGCCGGCGGAGTATGGCGGCGGCGGCGACGGACGACGGATTTGGACAGAGCGGTCTGATTATTTGGGTCAAAATTGATTTGGACGGACGGCGGCGACGGAGGCCTCCTTCTGGTTGAAACGCATCCGCAACGTGGATGACGTCTCGGAGGAGTTCTCGGACCTGGTGGCGGCGAGCGACGCCTCCAAGATGGTGGAGAACCCTTGGAGGAACCTCCTCCAGCGCAAGTACCGCCCCCATCTCACCATGGCCATCGCCATCCCCTTCTTCCAGCAGCTCACCGGCATCAACGTCATCATGTTCTACGCCCCCGTCCTCTTCAAGACCATCGGCTTCGGCGACAACGCCTCCCTCATGTCCGCCGTCATCACCGGCGTCGTCAACGTCGGTGCCACCCTCGTCTCCATCTACGGCGTCGATCGTTGGGGCCGTCGCTTCCTCTTCCTCGAGGGCGGCGCTCAGATGCTCATGTGCCAGGTACACTCTTTCCACATTCTTACTCAATTTTGCCCTAATTTGTCCCCAATTGAATCAATTTTGCCCTAATTGTCCGGAATTGAATCAATTTTGACCTAATTTGTCCGCAATTGAATCAATTTTGCCCTAATTGGATCAAATTCTCCCGAAAACGTGTCTAATTGAAACAATGTTGCTCTAATTTGTCTCCAATTGATTCAATTTTGACATAATTAGTCCCTAATTGAATCAATTTTGGCCTAAATTGAGCGCAGGTTATAGTGGCGGTGTGCATAGGGGTGAAATTCTGAGTGAACGGGGAGGCAGAAAACTTGCCAAGGTGGTACGCCAAGGAGGCGCAGGCGAGGAATGGCTGTCCTTTTCTATGGGCGATGCAACTCGGCACCTTCCTCGAAAAGGCGGGGCAGGCTGTGCTTTCCGTCGAGCTCGCTCGCCTCCTCGTCTCTCATCTTTGCTGGGAGAACAATTTTCCCTCCACCTGGAAGTTCCTCGAGAAGGCCATTGGGGCTTATGCTTGTTCCTTCTGTTCTCACCCATGCCTTTCTCGCTGATAGGTATTGCTTTCTTGCGCGGGCTTCATGTAAACCTTTGATTTTACTTCTTGATTGAAAACGCTAGGTTTCTGTGGGAGATTTTGATGATCTGCTGTAATTTGAGATTGTGGAGTCTTCGTTTTACCTTTTCCTTCCGCACTCCCTTCCTTCCATCCATGGAATTTGAAGGTCCTTTATTTTTTGTGCGTATATGGCGAAATTAGGTGCTTGAGTCAAAAGAAGTTGAGGTTTTCGGATAGGTTTTATGGAGGGATTCCTTTGGTAAATTAGTGTATCAAAGTGTATGTGAGGGACCTCAAATGGATGCATATAAGTGATTTACAAGCAATTGCTGAAATTTAATGGATTTGCTCCTTTCTATGTTGTTCAAATCTCGTGTGTTTGCTCAGTATGATACAAGTTGAAACTGTGTTTGCTTACTATGGCAGGGTTGTCCCAGCTCGGCATGTTTATCCTGCAGCGTATAGGCTTTACTTAGAACTTCTGAAGAGACATGGCTTCTCTTTTACCTTGAAAAAGGACCAATCTATCAATGAACGGTGAGTATGATTCTTTTTCAAATTCAGTTTAAATAAAAGTGAATAATGTATGATCTATTTATGTTTTGTTATGATACAAGTTGTGCAATATTGGTTGTTTATTTGCTTTTGAAGCTTCTTCGTTTCTAGGTCGAAGAAGGGGGCATTTCAAAGAAGGGGACCAAACAAGGGGGGCCAAATTGAATAATACATTCTTTTGATTGATTTGGATTGCGTTTGTTTGGTTTTAGGGTTTGAGAAAACTGAACCAGTGAGTTTGAATTGAGATGGCGTTTCAAAGCACTGCCTTCCCCGATCTTGTCGCCTTTCTTGAATCCACAGTGTGCACTTCAACTCTCCTCATCCACTTTCATATAATGCAAACACCTAAGTTTAAGTGCTTTATTCAATTGTGTTAATTGAATTTGTGAAATTTGGACTTTGCAGCCTGAGGATGTCTGAAATTGGAAGTTTCCATGGTGCCTCCGGTATCTGTCGATGGCAATAGCTCTTCCTTCGTCTCTCTCGGTAATGTTGCTATCCATTTTTGATGAATTGGTTTCGCTGTTGCTACTAAATTTCTGAATAATTGTAGCGTTTTGAGAATGAATAGAACCTAGCATGGTCACTTGTTATCTGTATTAGCTGAGAATGCTGACTAATTTTGTATAGATTGAAGTATTTTTTTTTTAGATTCCTTCGGTGCAAAAATGCAAACGAATTCTCCACCATTGATTTTCTTTTAAATTAAATGAGAGTGACATCTGTGTAAAAATAAATCATGTAACATAATGCAGATTTAAGTGATCCATATCTGTTGAGTGCTCCAAAGCTTCAATTTTCCTTTGAATTTATAGCATTCCTTTTTAAACGACAAAACGCTAATCTAGAATATGAATGTGTTTTTTCCCCATAAAGGGACTTCATGCTGTCATCCAGAATGTTATATTTGCTGCAAGTCTTGTTGGTGATAATATTAAATACTGTGCATTTCTTAGGGTCAATGGAGGATGGAAATTCTTCGTGAATAATTTCAGTAACTCCCAATTACACAAGGAAACCATATAGTCTAAGCTGTAGAATGATTTGAACTAATGTATATGAAATTCCATATATATCTTAAATAGCGAAGAATGCCTGAGGTTAAATGAGATCAGATATCCTTCCTTACACGCATTTCAGTTTCAGTATCATTTTCTGTTATGTGTCTAAACGGTTGGACGACATTGCAGATGCAACGACAATGAAAGTCCATTCTCAACAACTTGGGAGGAAAAAACCTTTTGCATCAGTTAGCATTGAAGAAAAACCATTTGACTTCTTCCGGGTGTTGTTAGGTATATGCTTTCATCTCATCACTGATTAATTTACAGCATAAGTCAATAGCTGTGCTCTTAATTTTACATAGTACAATTTACAATGTTGAGTGAACTTGGCTACACATGTGCTTTCATATTTGGCTACAAATTATCTAAAGCAGAAGGTGTCAAATTTTATTAAAAAAGAAAAACAATTATAGTTTCATATGATCCTGGAGTCAGGTTCTCATTCCATGAATTATCTGGTTTTTTGCACAGCTGCATGTATGATTGTACTCTCATTCTTTGATTTCTCACTACACAATTGCATTTTATTCCCTCATTCTCCAACACTTCTTATGCTGATATGAAGTTTCTCTTTTTGTTTTGTGCTGGGATCAGCTAACCAATACAAAGGGATTTTTGATTGTGTCAAAACAATAGTTAGGGAAGAAGGACCGCGTTGGCAAAATTGGCTCCAATCTAAGTTAACCCATTGCATCTTTTTGCCCAACTGTTGGCAAAATTGGGCTATCTTTAACACTCCCTTTCTGAAATCAAAATGATAAGATTGTAAATATATTTGTGTTGATATGGTGTAGGGGATTGGGCCAAGAGTCATGTGGATAGGGATTGGTGGCTCTATATTCTTTGGTGTTCTTGAAAGGACAAAGCGTTTGCTTGCTCAGAGACATTCTGTGCATAACGAAGATACAGAGAGAAAGCAAGATTAACATTAGAAGCTTTTACCAAGTGTTTTTGTTGTAGTGCTCTAATTGTTACAGCCAAAAAAGTGAAATGTGCGATCAAGAGAAAAGCCAGATTAGTGCATGAGCTTCTCTTTCATTCTTCTTTTTTTGAGAAATAATACATATGTTTGGCCTGCAAATTTATAGCATAAATGATTCAATATCTATCTGCACAGGAAGAAGTTAGTCTGGCTATTTCACATGCTTTTTAAGATTGAAACATCATTTTTTCCCTTTGAGCTTATTCACCTCATTTTTTCCCTTTGAGCTTTGCCAACGACTTAGGCCCTTCCAACGGACGGGCATAACTGGCTAGTATTCAAGAAAAAGGAGAGGTGTGATGCCTTTTGCTTTGAATGCGATGTTGATGAACAAGAACAATTAACAAAATTGTTCTGGTGTGATCCGATTACAAGAAAGAGTTTTTCCTATTTTGGAGATGTCGTCTCTATTGATGCAACTTCCAAGTCAAACAGGTATCTACTGTAACCAAGTTGAACAAATTTGTAACACAGTTGAACAATTGTCCCTTCTATTTGCCCAAACAACTATCTCAGTTGAACAATTTGTTATAGCAGTTGAATGAAAAGCATGCTTTAATATCTGTTGTGTTCTGTTATTCAACGAACAATTATGTAGTTGCACAAATCCTACTCCTAGTTGAACAGAAGTATATACTAGTTGAACAAATTGCTCTTTCAATTGGTCAAATGCTTAACCTAGCTTAACAAAAAGTCTATCATAGTCGAACAAAGATATATCATGTTTGCACAAACACCCATCCTTGTTGAACAAGACGTTGTTGGAGTTGCACAAATTCATAATTTTGCATTTCAGGTACGATATGGTATTTGTACCATTTACTAGAGTCGATAACAACAAGAAGAGCATCACATTTTTGCATTTGGATTGCTTTTGAAAGAAGATGTGGAGGCGTATGTGTGGCTATTTCAGAACTCTAAGCAAGCTATGGGGCATGAACCATTTATCATCTTAACCGACCAAGACCCTGCCTTAAAACAAGCAATTGAGAGGGTGTTTCAGACTGATGTGCATCGCTTCTGCATGTGGCACATAATCTTCAAAATACCGACAAAGGTCACAAGTGATATAGCTAACAACAAAGGGTTTAGAAGCAAGTTCAATAAGCTTGTATGGAGCAATGAGATTAGCTGTGGAGAGTTCGAGAGGACGTGGCAATCAATTATATCTTAGTTCGAGCATGAATCAAACAACTGGTTGCAAGCCATGTATGAACTACGTCGATTGTGGATACTTGCGTTCTTCCATCACGTTGAAATGGGTGGACTCCTTAGAACCACATCACGCTTTGAAAGCCAGAATTACTTCTTCTCACATTTCATTGGGGAGACGTCGTCTCTGCCTCTCTGGTTATTTTCATGATGTAGTTTGAGAGTGCGATTGATTCGCAAAGACATGAATTGGGAAGGCTTGACTTTGAAACGTCTACTTGCTCTCCGACTCTGAAGACACCGCTTGAGTTGGAAAGGTATTGTGCTTCTGTTTACACCATTCACGTCTTCCATGATGTTCAGACGGGAATTGTTGTTTCTGTGTTTGAATGTGGCCTAACAAATTTGGTCAGGGAGGATCACATCCATACATATCATGTTAGTCACTTTAACAAGGTGTGTATTGTGCAACATGTACTGTCCACCGAAGAGTTTGTTTGCACGTGTAACAAGTTTCTCAATATGGGGATCCCATGCTCACATATGTTTCTTGTTTTCAAAAACATTGGCTTGAAGAAGGTGCCTCCTCGATACGTAAAGACCAGATGGACAAAGAAAACAATTCTGACCCCAACCTTTGAGATTGATGGTGCAGTTGTTGAAAAATCCGAGAAGATGGATGAGAAAAAATTCTTGTTGACTGAGGTATTAAGTGAACTACATTCAACCATCAATGTCATAGGGGGAAACACGGAGCAGCTCAAGGAGTTAATACAGGTTCTAAAAGGACAAACTGAACTGTATGCTAGCAAAAACGGAGGAGAAGCATCCACATCAACAAAGAACGACACAATTCAGAACTTTCTAGGAAGCAAGCCCAAGGATGGTCAAGTGCATCCACTTGAACATGCGGTAACCAAGGGGAGGAGGAAAAAAGGGAGAATACAAGGAGGGAAAGAGACATTAATGAAGAAAGCAGAAAAGGAACAAAGGGCTTGCAAAAAGTGCGACAAGGTTGGACACGATAGCAAGACATGCACAAAAGTTTCTAACAAGTAGTTGCACATACATGGTTTTGGGTTGCACAAAATGATTTTCTAGTTGCACTACAGTTACTACTATTGATCTGTTTTAATGAATTTACCATTTTGTTTGTTTTGCGTGTATGCTTGAACAAAATACTATTAATAGTTGCACAAACATGGTTTGGGGTTGCACAAACTGATTTCCTAGTTGCACAACAGTTACTAGTATTGATCTGTTTAAATGAATTTGACATGTTGTTTGAAAAAAGAGAGAATGAAAATACATGAGCAGATTGAACAAAAGTTTTGCTCAATTGCACAAATGAGGTTTTTAGATTCATAATTGATACATAGAACGTAATTTCCATCATCATCAGACCACCCTCCAACATGTTCCGCTCTAATCTCACTCCCATCAACAAGCCCAAGCTACAAAACCAGTTGAACAATATGTCAAACAAAAATGCACAATTAATCCATTCACTTGTACAGTCAGTTGTGGACAAACCAGTTACAAACCAGTTGAACAATATGTCAAACCCAATTGCACAAACAATATTCAGGATTGCACAATCAGTTATCGATTAAAAGTATATAGACAACAACAGTAGCAAAAGTATCCAAAATCATACAATTACATCTAGCACATTCATGGTTCACCTCTTACCCCTACCCCTCCTTCCCTTCCCCTTTGCTACAGCTGGAGAGAGTGGAGGTAATACCACTGGAATAACATAGCTTTTTATGTGTTCCTCTACTTCGGCTTTGCACGGGTTCCAAGGAGTGATCAACATTTCATGGCAATACTTCTTCCTCAAATCATCCAGCTACTGTTGATCCTCTTTCCTCAGACCGCAGTCCCAACCAGCCAAGCCATTACCAAAGTATGTCTCCATGTGGTGCATAAGGAAGATCCCGCAATCAACTTTGTTGGATGTGTCCCTCCAACTCATTTCTAAGTGTTTCACAGAAACCTTAGTTTCATCCAACAACGTTGAAGCCTTGTGATACATTTTGTGGTACTTCAGATAATGAATTATAAATTTTCTCTAAAATAAAAAACCCTTAAATTTGTAAAGACAATATATTTGAACAAATGTCACAACGGGTTGAACAGATATGGAACTAGGTTGTACAAATAAGGGACAGGATTAAACTAACTACTTTAGAAGGCACATCGCCATACTTTCCTTCCACACTAGCTTCTGATGCTGAATTGTCAAGAATGTGCAATCCTAAATTTCTTAGGTTCACTACAATACAGTAAAAATGGGCATGAAAGCACACGGGGAAGAAAACCTGAATGATTAAAATTAAATCAAATAATGATCAGATTCAGATTAACACATAATCATACTAAAAAAAAGTGATATTAGTTCTAAAAAAATGGCACTTACAAGACCAATGGTGTGAGGCTCAAACATCTTAAATTCCTTCATAGAATCATCAAGCATTGCAACAAAAAATGTATTGGCTTCTTCTCCATCCACCAATGGAGATAGCACATATGTCTACATATATTGTAGTTGCACAAATCAGTATTGAGATTGAATAAATAGAACAATAAATGAACATGTACATACCGTGTCCTCGGATGACAAGAAAAACCTCAACGACTTTTCATCGCTCTTTAGCAACTCCCCATCGATGTTTAAGAAAGTGCTCCACATGTCAATGATATTTGTACCGAGTTCACAACCTATGGCCATCGTTTTAAAATCCTGTTTCTTCGCAATGATTTTGCCCATCTTGAACACAATAGAGCTACAAAACACAAGAGATCACAAAATTAAACAAATTAAAAAAAAGAAACTTAGAAAAATGTCTCGTTACCTTTGAACATCAGAAATATCACTTGTTAACCAAGAGAAAAGTTTTTCAACATTGGATGACGGTTTCTCAAACTTAACAAAGTGCCTATCGAGGTATGGTGACTTGAAGTAATCGGAAGGCTTTGATATCCTCTTGTCCATCATAGCCACACCGATACCAACATCACCCATTCGAGACTCAATTGATACCTCATTGTGCAATTCATGCGGTGTGTTCAATAACATATATGCTTCATCACATATGCTCTAAAGTTGAAAAAAAATAGATCAGAGTTGAACAAAACAAAAACTACAATCACATATGAATTAAACAAATATGATTTAAGGTTGAACAAACTGCAACTACAGTTGCACAAACATGATTTCAGGTTGAACAAAACAGAATCTACAACCACATATAAGTTAAACAAACAGGATTTTAGGTTAAACAAACTGCAACTACAGTTGCACAAACATGATTTCAGGTTGAACATAAAATGTCATTAAGAGTTGAACAAAACAGAAACTACAGCCACAAATGAGTTACACAGACATGATTTTAGGTTGAACAAACTACAACTAAAGTTGCACAAACATGTTTTCAGGTTGAACATAAAGTGTCATTAAGAGTATCCAGACCAATATGAATATCCATGACAACAAAATTACAAAATAAAAGCATAACAACTTTTAAACCTGGGAAGATGTGCTCCCAGTATCAAGGTCAACAATTTTCTTCACGCCTTCATCTCGAACTTCTCCTGCTTGAACTTCTTCTTGGTGCAGGTCAGCTTGTTGTTCTTTTCCTTCTTGCAGTTTGAGTCGTTCTTGTTGCTCCAATTGTGGATGTTCTTGTAGCTGGTGGTGGTGGTTGTTTGTGGTGGTGGTGTTAGTCAACTTCTTCTCCTAGTTCATGCCCTTGGTTGTGGTGGTGTTCTTGTTGTTCTTATGGGTGTTCTTATGGTGGTACTGGTTGTTGTGGTTGATGTTCTTGTTGGGGTGGTGGTTGTTGTTGTGGTTGTGGTTGTTGTTGTGGTTGTTGTTGTTGTTGTTGTTGGTTGTTGGTTGTTGTTGTTGTTGTTGTTCTTGCTGGTGAGCCATCTTTGCAGCCTCCTCCCCCTCCCTTCTCTTCTTCTTGAGACTGAACTTTAACATTGCTTTTGTTTTCATATGCAATGTATCAGCCTCTACACAAATGTTAATCACAGTTGAACAAATAAGAGATATGGTTGAACAAATGTTAAATACAATTGAGCAAATAATAAAAAGGGTTGAACAAGTAAGGAAGATGGTTGATCAAATGTAGAACAGAATTCAACAAATACTACATAGGGTTGCACAAATGTAGAAACCAATTGCATAAAACACTAGTTAGGGTTGCACAAATACATACCAACAACAGCCATGGACTTTTCTCTATCCTCCTTGTTCGACTCATTCTCCCTCTCGCATGCCATCCTATCTATCTGGCAATCTCAGCCACAACATTGAAATTTGTTGTTGGAGACGGGGTAAATAGGGAGAATGAGGGCACCTCAAACCTGTAGCAAGCTATTTCCTTCGTAGCAGATTCGATCTTGTCCAATAGCTTCGATGCCTGATTCAGGCTATTTTGTATAGGATAACTCTTGTATTTTAGGGCTGTATTGAGAGTGTTTAGGTGAGTTTTGAGCGATATTGTAATATGAAGACCGAAGACACAAGTTATGAAGAATCAAGAGTTAAAGAGCTTAAAGACGAAGTTTCGCCACTACATGGATATCGCGGTTGCGTTGTCTATGACGCGGGCGCGGTGGCGTGAAGAGACGAACCAACCAAGACCATGAAGGCCGCGATCGCGCTGTCTGTGGCGCGGTCGCGGTAGAAGCCGACTCAGTTTTTGACTTTTGAAGACCGCCGCAGGCGCGGTGGAGATGCCGCGGTCGCGGTGCTGCCAACTTTCACGCGGACGAAATTCTATCTTTTATATTTTGTTTCCTTTCTTATCTTTCGGTTTCCTTTCTTATCTAGTCCGAAAAGGTTGATCCTTGAGGCTATTTAAGGGGAACCTTTCTAGGTTTTTAGGATATTCAACTTACTTGTCAATCAATTGTTCTTTCAAAAAAAGATTAGAGTTTTCTTTGTAATGGAGAACTAACTCTCCTCTTGAGTTTATTCGATCAAGGAAGCTTTATTACGAAGTTGTGAAATTCTGGTAACCTCTTTATCCCTAGGTCTTTAATGATACTCTTGTGCTTCATCCCATGATCTATGCTTGATTTTATGAGTCTGGCCAACTTGTTTGATTGACTTAGATCTATCGTTTGATTTAGGATTGGTTGTTGTCTATGCATCTTTCCTATTTCTCGAAACAACTCTATTCTAGGACCGTGGACTAGTTTAGGAAAGAGTATTCAATGGTTTAATTGTGCATGAGACTCGTAGGTTGATTGCATGATTTGATTTCCTATTATCCCTGTGCTCTATGCTAATTGTAGGTTAAGCGTCCTTGCCGAGGGTTATAGAATTGCTTGGACCGTGGACTTGCGATTGCTAATGATTGGGATTGGAATTGACCTAGGCATATAAAGAGGTGGATGAATTCATGATCAACGGATTAATAAAGTGGAATTGATTGGATAAACTCTACTTGATAACCTTTGATATTGAAACCAACTTTCAAAACCCCCCTTTTTGATTACTTGCATGAAAACCATAAAATCTGAATAGAAACTGATTCCTTTGGGTTCGACCCCTTGCTTGCCTACTATACTGTTGTTTGCATGTTTGGGATTTATTTTTGATAAGGGAGCAACGACTTTGCCCGAGTCAATGCCTCAGCCTAGAAGCTCTGCTGGCTCAGTGTCTCCTTATCCTCCTCATGAATGGGAGAATCCTTCATTCCAACAAGCTTCTCTAGTTCACAATTCACCTTGAGGAAGAGGCTGTTCGAAGCAATATTAGAGGGCACTTGCTTCATGTGCTCCAAGAAGCTCTTCATGCCAGAAACGAGATTCATCTCCCTCCTCAAATGCTCCTTGAGGAATGATTGAGATAGATGAACAATACAAAAATCAGAAAAGCCCAAAAATGAAGGGAGAAAAAACACGAAAATATCAAAAACAAAAACATCGAAAAATGTGCTTACATCGCCTTCAAAACATGGGGGGAGCACATCATCAGCAGGAGGAGTAGGGCCGGCTTCTTGAGCAGCAGCAGCAGAAGGTCCAGGCTGAGCATGAGTTGCATCAACAGAAGATGAGCCCTCTGAAATTGTAAACACTGGCCGATAGAAACCAACCCCGAACGCGCCCTTTTCCATTTCAAATTTTTGCCAGCTAGAGAGCATAAGCGATGTGTAATAGGAGGCAATAGAGAAACCCCTTGGTGCGAAGTCTTTGGTGTAGGAGGAGAGGTAGTCGCAGTAGATAAGCTGTAACAGAAACCATATAAAATGAACTTAACAACATGTGTACTACAGTTGAACAAATGTGAGTTACAATTGAACAAATATACATATAGTTGCACAAACACGTCAAACAGTATAACAGCTGTGCAATTGAGTTACACAATTACAGTTGCACAATGATATCATAGGATTGAACAAATATAAAACAGGGTTACGAATGTGCAATACAATATAACCAAAAAAAGTACAATGCAGGTGAGCAAAACCAAATGCAATAGGATTACAACACAATTATATATTCATTTGAACAAATGATAAAACCCAGTGGAACAAATATGCAACACAGTTGTACAAATTAAAGTGAAAAGAGTTAAATCATACCAGGAGAAACAATGGAGAGCCTCTGAGAATGCCGTTCTTCGTCTTCCTTCACACCTCCGCATTTTCGATCATCTTCTCCAGCAGAAGACCACACCACACAAGATCACCAGTATCCCTTTCATCAACGAGCGCATCCAGAACATTTGTATTCACTCCCCCATTCTGGATACTCTCCACAAACAACGTATAAAACAACACAATAAAATTACGGCGGAACCAAAACCCGCCGGTCTTATAGTCCTGGAGGATGTCAAATACATCTTGGGGTCTAATGGTAGCAAAAGGTACAATAACGTTGTTCTTATCAACAAACTGCTCCCTAAAAGGATTGAACAAACTAGACTTTGTTTGAACCTTCAAAACCTTAACCTTCTTGGTGCCACGAGGCAAACCAAGATACGGATGCACAAGTTCAGGAGTAATATGAACCTCAGTATCGACGACCTTCAACCTTCTAGTGCAAGGGTTGAAGTTGTAGATAACATGATAACAAAGGTGGCTTGGGAGCTCACTAAACTTCCATTTGAAGAGATGCTCAAACCTCATCTCAATATTGGCATTCTTCTTATCTTCATTCAACTCTCATTGATGCACAACCTCATAAAGCATTGCAATGGAGGATCTTGTAACTAGTTGAGGAAGCTCATCAAAATTAAGCTTTGGGGGTGGTATTGACTCTTTAACGAACCTGAATTAAAAAAACAACATGTACAAGTCTGCATCAGAGTTGAACAAATGTGCCGTTCAGTTGAACAAATATGAACCAGAATTGAACAATGTGCACTATGGTTGAACAGAGACATAACAGAGTTAAACAAATGTAAACTATAGTTGTACAAATGTCTAATATGGCTGCACATGTTAAATAAAATGCAAAATACAATTGAATAGATGAACAATTTACCTTTCCCTCTGAGCAAGAGTTTTTACTGTTTTTTTGGGAGCGGTGGATGAAGAAGCCTTTTGCACAGGATTTACAACATCAGCCTTCCGTTTAACTGGTTTAGGTTTGGGAGATTTTTGTTGAGAGGGTTTACCTTAACAAATAAATTTGTCAAGACCCCGCTGAGTATAGCGAAGTCAGGATCGTCCACGGGAGTTAGTAGATCTATAGTCTAGAAATCAAACTACGAAAGTAAAACAAAACAAAACAAAGCGAAACGAGCAAACAAACACAAAACACACGTCGCAGGAAGAGGTCGAGGCCGACCCTAGGGAGGTCGTGGCCGACCTAAGACAGGACAATAAAACACACTAAAATCACCTACTGAAAGGGGTCGCGGCCGACCAGTTGCAGGTCGAGGCCGACCTTTTCTGGGCACGAAGATTGGTTTCGGAAAACAGGGGAAAACAACTAGGGGTGGGGATTCACACACCACGAGCATGCATTCGAACAATGATAGAAGACCAACTCAACTCATAATCTCATGGCTGACTTTCGTCACAAAAGAACACATTAAAATCTCAACTTTCATAAAGAAATTAACATGCAATCCAACTTGTTTTCTAGGGCTCTAACTTTCGTCCTAACCCGGATAGTCCCTAATTAGCAAGACAATCTTTCAATGAGCTTGCAAACAAGAACATTCCCCACTTTGTCAAGGGTTTTAAGCATACAAGAGGGATTTAGTGGCAGAGATTTCAAGTTAAGCATGGATCCAAATCTCAAGGTCTTAAATGAACTTTCATGGTGGGTTTCACCCCAACCCTAGCAAGAGGACTACTCACACATAATTAAACTCACAAACAACAAAAGAGAAGAGAAAATCATCATCCAAAGCAAACTACTACAATTAATTTCAAGATCCCACTTACAAACTTTAGCAACCCACAAGGTTTCTTCACACCATTGTCTTCTTCTTCCTTAGAACAACAAGTAAAACAAGCTTTCTTCTCTACTACCTCTCCTTACAAGCAATCTCTCTCTCAAACTCAAACTCTTCTTCTCCACCGTCACCTTCTTCTTCTTCTTCTTTCTTCTTTCTTCTTCCTTCTCAGCCCACTCTCCTCTTTCCCCTCTCACCTTTTGAGCCTTTTCCAAGAAGAAAAGCTAGCTGAAAATGGAGACAAAATGGGGGTTTTGTAGCAGCCCACAAAAGTCAACAAAAGGAACCTTCCTTCTCTGCCACAAGTCTGCCACAGCCTGCAACAGCCGCCCACTTTCGGAGTTCGAAAATCCCACCAAAAGGGCTTCCTTGCGCAGCACGGACTTCTCGGGCCGGTATCGATCAAGGTCGAGGCCGACCATATGGGGGTCGGAGCCGACCTTCTGCAGGAGGTGAGATTTTCTTCTCGTTTTCGTTCCGTTCTTGGTCCGATTGATCGGTCTTTTGTTGGGCGCTTCCTCCATTTTCCCCCTTGATTCTCTTGAGTTCCTTGTACTTCTTTGAGGCTTCATTGGTTGCAACTTTGGATCTTGATTCTTTGACGACTTGACTCTTGAAAACAACGGTTCCTAGAAATCTCCGAAAACGCATGAAAAACTTCTCCTAAAGGCTCCAAATGCCTACACAACACGAAACAACACACAAACGACTCCAATCCTCGAAAGAGAGTTGGAATCTTATGCAAAACATACAAACACAAGGGAAAACATGCAAAACAAGCTAGAAAACCACCTAAGAAAATCAACTAAAAAGCACGACATCAATTTTTGTTGAGATGGCTTCAGTGATCTCACCTCAGCAGCATCACTTTTTGTAGATCCCAAACTCTGCAACCTCTCACCCAAACCAACAGTGGTGCGACCTGTTTTTAACACAAGGAGCTTTGTGTTAAGCCTATCATGTGCAGTTTTGGACCTGAGCTCTACAAAAAAAAAGGGAGGGACATGGATGAATCAACATATTGGAACTAATATAAAACAATTGGAAAGAGTTAAACAAACAGACAACAACATAACACAAACATTGATATCAATTGAACAAAAAAATAGAATAGGTTGACAGATGGTTTTAACAACCTTTTCTAATTGGAGGGGGCAAATCTCCAATAGTCATTCTTCTAAAACAAAGATCTTGTACTGTTTGTTCTGAGAGATTACCCAATTGTACATTATTAAACATAAGTTGAACAAATTGCAGACTTAGGTGACCAAACTTCCAGAACATTTGAACAAATAGATAAACTCGTTGAACAAATAGATAAATCAGCTGCACAACAATACCAAACACAATTTAACTAACATAAACCGTGCAAATATTGAACAAACATGCAATAAATTACACAAAACTTGTAACATAGTTGAACAAATAGATAACACGGATGAACAAAACGAGATAAACAACTCAACAGTTTTCAGATCCGAACAAAACACCAAATGAACAACCAAAACACCAACCGAAACAACCAAAAATACATGCACACATGACCAATTGAACAAATAAACAAACAAAATGAACAAAACACCAAAAATAGGTTAAACAGAGTTGAACAATAAGTAGAAAACGAACAAATCACCAAGCATGCTGATATACACATTTATGTTGTGTATTTAGATGGGGTTTTAGCATACTTTTAGTCATGTTATAGGTGCTAAAGATGGAGTTTGGAGCGTTGAAGAAGGAAGAGCCGAAGTGCACCAAAGACCACTTGAAGCTGAAGTGAAGCAAACGAAGAAAACGTGATTTGTGGGAGGCGGCGACCGCTGCCCCATAGGCGGCGCCCGCTGCTAGTGTCGAGGCGAAATTCTCCTTAAACGTTGCGTTTTATTTAGTGGACTTATGGATATTGTTTTTGGTCCGGTTTTTATGTATTTTTAGATATACTGTTTTCTCCTATTTAAGGAGCTTTAGACCCTTTGTTTAGACCTAGTTTTTGAGTTTGGAATTAATTTGTATTTTGGAGATCTATGGAGAACGAAGCCTCTTTGCTTAGACGGACAGTTGAAGTGTTCGTTCTGATTCAGTTGTGAGATTTCTAATTCCTTATCGATTGCATGAATTTAATCTCTTCTCTTGCTTGAATTGCTATTGACTTGTTTCAATAATTTCTAGCCTGATCATCTAGCTAGGATTTATTGTTAATAGGTTATTGCTAGATTTAGAGTGTTTCTGGTTGAGCATCTTTAATTCATAAGTAGCAGCTCCACGTTAACAGCAACTTCAGCGAGCTGGGTTAGGACCCAGCTCGCTGAAGTTGCTGTTAACGTGGAGCTGGATGATGGTGAGGACCAGCTCCTCTGGATGCACACATCCGTTGGGTCATGTTTCAATGCGCTGAAGCAGAATTACAACCGCACAAATGTGGATTCGCAGTTCTATGGGACCATATGGCAGCTCAAGGTTCCCGAAAGGATTAAGTCCTTCGTTTGGCCAGTGAGCAAGGGGGGCGTTCTATCTAACAACGAGAGGGTTCGAAGACACATTGCTACTTCTCCTAATTGCCCGTCTTGTCGTGGTAGCGAGGAGTCCTACGAGCACATGCTACGTGACTGCCCACAAGTTTGTGTAATTTGGAATAAATTAAATGCCCCTGCTGTAATCCCCTCTTTTTTTCAGATAGGTTTCGCGTGTTGGCTCCGAATGAATGTCAATTGTGATCGCAAGCTGGGCAATTTGGATTGGAAATCGGTTTTTGCTACGACTATTTGGTGGGTTTGGAGGTGGAGAAACGCCAAAATTTTTGACGGTGAAGACGTCGTAGGCGATAAATTCTCTTTTATCATGGAGTGGGCTTGGGAGTATCATAGCTATGCAGGTATGTCTCTTTCCCATTCTTCTTTTTCCCTTGATCAGTGTTGTAGTGTTTCTTGGTGCAAGCCGGAAGATGGTTGGGTCAAGTTCAATGCAGATGGGGCAGTTCGGGGTGGTGGAGTTGCTGCGGCGGGGAGTCTCTTGCGTGACAGTGCGGGCTGCTGGCTGGGCGGGTGTGTTCGAAACCTGGCTAATGGCTCTGTTATTGCCGCCGAGCTGACCGGTATTAAGGACGGGCTTGATCTTGCTAGGGACAAGGGCTTCAAGAAGGTGATCGTGGAGTCGGATTCAAAGGTCGCAATTGATTTAATTAGCTCTAAGTTGAATTATTTGCACCCTTTGTACAGCTTGGTTAAACAATTCCATGGCTATATTAGTAGGGATTGGAGTCTCCAATTCCGTCATGTTTTTCGCGAGGCGAATACGGTTGCCGACCGGCTCGCCTCCCTAGGATTGTCGTTTTCTGTTGGCTTTCATGTATTGCGTTCCCCGCCAGAGGGGATTTCTATTTTTTAGTCTAATGATGTAAGGGGTCCGGCTATCCCCTACTTGAGTACTACTTAGCCTCTTTTTATATATTAATAAAACGCTCCCTTTAGGAGCCGAAGAGTGCCGCCTCTCCTTCGACCAAAAAAACAAATATCTGGTTGTGTCAGTTGTATGCATAAGCGAATTGATTTGCATTCTAGGGTAAAAGCTGGTTGTTTTATCTTAGTTTGTATCCAATTATATTCTTGTTGTTGAATGCTGCTAGTTAGATTGAATCATTGATAGTTTCATGATTATTTATCTAGTTAGGGTTAATAGTATTTGGTTGTGCTATTAATTACTTTTGAAAAGGAATTGGAATTTCCATTGCATAGATATTGAATGAAATCAATGATCAACTTGTCAAGCGAATGTGAATATTTGTTTGCCTAAGTGTTTCTAAATATTGATTGATAAACTCTTGAATTCTTATGATTTGCATGTAGTGTGTGAATTAAACCTAAAAAACCCCTTGTTACTTTCGTTTGACCCAAACTTCACTACTAAGGATAACTTGTCTCCCTGTGGAGTCGACGCTTACTTGTTTTATACTTTGGTTTAAGTTAGTTTGGTTTTCTTTGCATAATTGTGGTTTAAAACGACTAAATCTTCGTTATCACATGCACACATAGAAAACTCGAAAAAAAACACCAAAACATGTATCCAGTACGTATAAGCACAAATCTAGACCGTTATGCAAAGAATCAACAAAAAACACACATGGATTCGAAGGAAAACAAGCAAACGACTCCAAAATACATGAACTAGAGCAACAAATCAACTAAAACACAAACTAATCACTACTAACCGCTTCGAAAAGACTTGAACAACATCATTCATAACCAAAATCCAAGCCAGAACAAGCGAAATTGCAGAAAATAAAAAATCTAGGGTTTGAAACAAGCAAAAAAAAAAAACTGAAACCTAGGGTTTCGAATGAAGCATACCTCGCTTGTTTGAGGGAGACGGCTTCAATCTCACCATTGGTGAGTGTAGAAATCGTAGTTTGATTGCAGGAAATGAGCAAAAATTGAGCGCAAATCGTGAAGATTTGAGGGGAGACGAAGCAGTTTCGGAGAGAGAGAGAGAGAGAGAGAGAGAGAGTTCGGGAGGAGAGAGAGAGAGAGAGAGAGAGAGAGAAAATGTGAAAGTGAATAGTGATGTCCGAAAATCGCTTTTTACGGGACCCACAAAGACGCGTGAGGGGAAAAAAATATAAAAACCGCTTAAATCTAAGCCATTGGATGCGTTGGATCAAACGCCAACAATTCATTTCTATTTCCTACCGTAAGAGTCCTTCTTACATGAGTCTTTCTCATTTAATACATTATATTTTAAAAAGTTCAATCTATATCTATTACTAATTTACTATATACTAAAGCGAGAGCAAATTCTGTTACAAGATTACGTCACATCACTCCTTTTTTAAAACTCTATCTTATTAAATCTTTACATTATCATAATCTTATAAATACTTAATTAAAATATTATTACTATATTAGAATTTGTGTTCTTTAACTAATAACTCTATCCAAATATTTAAATCTCTATCTTATCATTATACACATTACATAGATCTATCATAAACCTTTTATTTAAAAAGTATTTGTTTTGTCACAATCTATAAATCATAATTATAATATTTTACCCATTTAAATAAATATTATATTAAATCTTAAATTAATTTTCGTAATTTCATTATGGTATTTTTTTTAATCATCAATCGTAGCAAATTCTACCACTATATTTAAGAAAAGTATTCATTCTATTAAAATAATATATTAAATACATTTTTACTATCATATCATATTAAAATATCAATAAAAAAGTATATGTTATATTTAACATATATATCACTAATATTGCATATTGATTACACTTTAGAAAAAAAGGTAGATTTCTTAATTAAGACAATAATTCTCTCACATTTTCATTACATTTTTATATACTTAATATGTAATTATTTTTTCAGAAAAATTAAACATATATATACGAGATAATTTGGTTTTCTATTTAATTTATTAAGTAATATCATAATATATTAATCCGGATTTTATTTAAACCTATTCTTTTTATTATATAAGTTAATTTACGTAATTTAATTTAAATGCCAAAAGATTTGTATCAATTGTTAATAAAATGTGATAATGCATCTTATCTTATTTCATTTTTCCTCATAAAATGTGATAATGCATTCGCTTGTTGGTGGAGCTTTGTAGTTTTAGTCTCTTTTTTCTCTTCTCTTCTTTTCCTTTTCTTTCTTTTAATTTATTTTTAGCTTTAGTGTCAGTTGTGTTTAGGTTTGTCACTTTCAAGTTTGGTGAGTGTTTCCACTTGGGTCGTTCTGGGCACATTCCATCTAGGTCTGGAATGTCCCCATCCTGACCGCCCAGATCCTGCGTTTGCGGGTTTCCCCTGGGTAAATGTTGTTGTTGTTGTAATTAAATATATGTTTGTGTATGTATAAAAAGTAAATACATAAATAAAATTTATTTATATATATGATGATATACAAGAATTATGTTATTTTATAATCCAAAAAATAAGCGTCTTTATAAAACAAAGTATACATATGATAATATTTGTAATTGTTATAATAGATTCATACACAAAGCAATAAATAAATAAATAACACCCCCGTACAAGGTACGGGTCATCTTCTAGTATATATAAAAGCCGTAAGGATTGGAGCCACCACGTTGTGTCACCTCAGCTTTTGCCACATGTTGATTCCACATTACGCTACCAAGGATTTTGCCACGTGTCATCATATTAATAAGCTACATCATATCATTCTTATTTACTAATTAAGCCATGTCATATTAATTTTCCATCTCATTTACAAATCATATTCATGAATTCAAAAAATTCAATGTCATATCTCTATATAAATACAAATTATTTACTACTTTAATTACTAAAACACTTAGATTCTTTCCAAATTTTATCTCTCTCTCTCTCTCTCAATAATAAAATAATTCCTATTGTTTTAATATGGTAGCAAAGATTATTTGACAAAATAATATAGATTTATTTTTATTCTAAAGTATTTTACAATATTTTATTCATTTCAATTTGATATGATTACATAATATTAAATTACTATCAAATAATATGTTTCTTTATTATTTTATTCTAAATTCAATTACAAATAGAAAAATATTTATTTTATCGATTTTAATATTTATGTATTAATAAAACTTAATGTAATTTAACTTTGTATCATCTTAATATTTGTGACGTTGCTATTTTATTTTATAATTTTGAAAAATGTAATATATTTAAAAAATATTCATATTTAAATTTTGTT
Organism: Polygonum aviculare; assembly: GCA_934048045.1. NCBI lineage: Eukaryota > Viridiplantae > Streptophyta > Magnoliopsida > Caryophyllales > Polygonaceae > Polygonum > Polygonum aviculare. Next base: position 24,761,332 of record OW204026.1, read on the forward strand.
CAAATCTCTACTGCCAAATAATTTATTCAATTCTACATTATCTATTATTATATCACAAAACAAAATGCCATATGTTATTTAAAAATAAAACCATTTTGAATTTTATCTTATCAATCTTTATCAAATCTTTCATATGATCCTTAATAAAAAAAATCAAATCTTTCAGCAAGGAAATAATTCTATTCATTCAAGTACTATTTTCTTAAATAAACGTGTTTAATTTTAACTTTCATGAAGAAATTTCTTAAATGAAAGATTTGATAAAAATTAATTAAATTCCTATTACCCAATATAGATCCAATCTCTTGATTTACCGTAAAACATGTTTATCATATCAAATCTCTTCATTTATCTCCTTACATAAAACTAAAATGGACACAATAAATCTTTAGTGAATCAAGAGATTTGATTAAAATTAAATTAAATAGGTTTATCAAATCTTTCATCTAATATTTTGTTGATATATTAAAAGAAATAAATATTCTAGGGTTTATTTTAGGTTTCTACTTTCTAATTTACTATGAAGCAGGTTTTCTCTTTTTTCATTATTAATATACTTCTCTTTGATTATGTATTATGTACGTATATACGAATTTGATATTGTTGTATAGAACTATATACATGTTTGTATAAATTTGATGAATTTACAATAACATAACGTGCTTTAATTTTATTATTTATTGAGAGTATAAATTGGTTGATGTTAATTAAATATATTGTATATTGTACGTAAAATCTTATAAATTTCTTTGAGGGATGTATCATAATTAAACCATATTATATATCAATATAGATAAACTTTAAAAAAAGTATTTTTCTCTTTTCATTCATATAAGGAAACATAGCATCAACAATTATTTGTTGATAAATATTGATGATTAAATATTTTATCCAAGCATGAAAAATCATATATTTATTTTTGTAATAAATAATTTGTAAGAAGTGAGATGTAATGAGAATAGACTAATATACAGTTACATAAGTTTTACTTTTTTAACATGACTAATTAATATATAAAATGTATATACACACATATATTTAATTTATTGACATAAAAAACATGCATCATGTAAAATGATATAAATAAAATTTTAATAAAGTCCGCATAGGGCGCGGATAAATATGCTAGTTTTAAATAGACTTTATACATAGAGTATACTAACAAATAATCTGCACCTTGTACGGGTTGTTATATGTTTTTTTTGTATATGAATTCTTTATAATAATTATAAATATTATCATATGTATAATTTTTTTTAAAACGATGGTATCTTCTAGATTATAAAATAATATAATTGTCTCATAGCATCAAATATTTATATAGAAATACTTTATTTATATATTAGCTTTTATATATGTATATAAATAGTGATAAAATTTGAGTAATTTAATTTAAATTGCATAAGTTAAATTATTAAAAGTAATTAATTAATTTAAAATAAAAAATTGGATTAATAATTAAAAAAAAACAATGGAGAATATTTAATAAGACAAAAAAACAAATGATCTTGTATACATGTTATTATTTTGTAAAAATTAATTAAATAAGAGGCTTATAAATGTCAAATAAAAATATTAATGAATCATTACTTTAAGAAGAATTCTATCTTTTATCTAAAACATAATCGATATATAACGTTACAGATACAATTAGGGTAAATATATCACCTAATTTTTTTCTTGATATTTTTATTGGGTTTCAATAAGATATTCTAGAAAAAAAAAGCATTATTTTAATAGAAAAAGATGTCGCATAAAAATATTGGTAGAATTTTCTACTATTGATAACTCTTAGAACAAATTACGAAAAAATACTTATTATGACAACAGATTTTTTCTAAATAAAAAAATTAGGATAAATCCATTTATGAACTAAATAGCTAATCATAATGATAAGATTGAGATTTATATATTAGAATAAAATATTAATTAAGCAACTTAAATTTTAAGATAAAACTAGTATTTTAATTAAATATGTAAAAGATTAAGATTATATACTATGATAAAACTAAAATTTGATAAGATAAAGTTTTTTTAAATAAGGGGGTGATATGGCGCAATATGTTGGCAGAATTTGATTCCGCCTTAGTATATAGTAATATATAGATAGATATGCAATGCATGTACAAAACAAGGATTATTATCCCTATTAGTATATCACTTCCCTCACGTAATATCTAAAACCATAAGTATGCCGAATGGGTGAGAAACCCAGTCCAATGGTTAGGCCTTGGGGGAAGAACCTCGAACTCGTCGTTTCGATACCCACCGATGATGAAACCATGAGATTTAATTATTTAGAACTTATTGTATATATGGTCGAATAACATGTTACATTTTATTATAGAGTACGTACTTATTTTAAATATTTTTTTTTTGAGGTTTAGTAAACCATCAACCAACAATTGGGGGCTTAGTAACAACATTGTTGTTATCAACTTGGATACGAATTCGATTGCAACAAAAATCTCCAGTGACGATGTCTGATGATGGCACGATAATTGCAGATCCAATCTTGTATTGACTCTCGATCACCGCCTTGGCTACATTCCCATTCTTTCCCACAAGTTCCGGCCATATGTATTTGTTTGTTGTGCTCCATACTAATAAACCATCCAAACATACACATTATCAAATTATATGTTACTAAAAGACTATACATTTGTACAATTCATTATGACTTACGTAACACAAAAGTAATAAAATTTAAAAATTGAAGACTTACTGCCGGCACAGCATGATGGAGTGTCGCAATATTCACTTTCCACACTTTGACAATGTGGCAACAAATTTCGTCCTTCCATCTCTTTTATTAGCTCGTTTTACTATCCGTCAACTTCAATTTCTTCCTCACTGCTTGCCTGTAAAATGATAACCTTGATTGCTCATATATATAGAGATGGTTTGGAATCATTAAAAGTTAAAAAGAATATTTTTATGATCCGTGATCTTCTTTTTGTAGAAACAAATCCCTTCTCTATTAAATATAATATGTCAAGAAAAGATTTGATACATTAACATAATGATTTGTAATTGTTACATTTAACATAAAGGATGTTAGGATATTGCAATTTTATCATAAATCCTAAAATTTATCCAAATGAAAGTGAAGAAAAGATATTGATACATTAAAAATTTTGAAAAAAATATAGGATATGACAAGATTTGATCTGTTTTGATGGGAAAATTTTGTATGATAATTGTCGTAATATTCCACGGGATAATTTCCATAATTTTTTTGAATGGGATAATAAAAGACTGATATCTTTTGAATTCTAAAAAGAAAAGATCAATTAAATCTTCAATGTATAGTATTTTCATTTTGATCCGTCTAATCAATATATCTATTACTGTATACTAAAGCGGAAGCAAATTTCGCCACCATAGTGCGCCACATCACCCCTTTTATTAGAATAATATATTTTATATAAATTTTGTTATCATCTATTAAATTGGAAATTTTATCTTTCTACTTCCTAATTATTACATGTAAATTTATCATATATGATCCAAAAGCATGTACGTACTATATTATCATTAGTTAAGTTATTTATAATTTATTTGATATTATCATCTATCTCTAACTCTATTCTAAAGCGGAATCAAATTTTGATCGCCAGTATATTATGCCACATCACCCTTTATTAAAAAAATTATCTTATCAATCTTAGTTTTAAGCTTATTCTTATACATATTTAATTAAAATATTAACTCAATCTTGAATTTTAAGTTGCTTTGTATCCTAACATATTAATATCAATCTTATTATTATATGGTACAAATTACAAAACACCACCTGCATAAATCGTACATGAAGTGTTGATTGATAATGGAGCGTTGGTTAATCTTATTATCTACAATTTAAAATATAGTATTGTATTAATCCAAATTTTTATTTTAAGTAATTTATTTATTTATATTAATTAGTTTATAAATTTTTAATTTAAATTTCAAAATACTTTTATCAATTTTTTATAAAATTTGATAATGCATTCTCATCTTATTGCATTTTTCCTCGATATATATGTTTATGTATGTATAAAAATAATTACTATAAAAATACAATATTTTTATATAAATATTTGATGATATATGCGAATTATGTTATCTTATAATCTAAAATATATGTAGCGTTTAAAAGAAATTAGACATGTGATAATATTTATAATTATTATAGTGAATTTATATACAAGATAACAAAAGAAAAAACACCCCCGTACAAGGTGCGGGTCATTTGCTAGTTATACTTCTAAACCTGAAGCAATTAAGGGTAATTTTGTCAATACGTTTTTTAAACCATCCACCCTATTTTTAATAAGGAATTGTTATACTTCTTTCTATCCAATTATATATGTAATATATTTAATAGAATAAAATTAAATATTTACCTAGATTGCGTAATTTCTATACTGATTTTTTTAGCTAAATGAAAGCATTAAGATAAGCTATAAAAACCAATTAACAAAAACAAAAAGTTATAGGTATCGCACCAACGAGAATATACAGATATATAGTTAATAACATTAATATAGGTTGGCATATAATTATATAAAATACACGTACTTATGATGTAGTACAATTAAGGGCAGTTTTGTCATTTAGATTTTATAAAGTACTCACCCTATTTTTAATTATGAACTTTTATATGATAAATTTTTCAGTTGTAGATTTACGTAATAGGGACAAAAAATTTGATTAGTAAAAAATGACGTGACCAAAGAAATTTTTTCAAAGGATAATTTTAGGTTGAAGGATAAGATCAAAACGTAGATGAAAAACAAATATACTAGTGTAGTACCCGTGCCTTGCACGGGATTTTTATAAAATTTTATATAAATGTTTAAACTCTTATTATTTAAGTTACTTGTTTCCAAAATTCAATCACCACCAACTTTAAAAAATATTGTAGTTAGATATAATAAATCTGATCAAAATAATAAAGAATCTCAAAAGTAAGGATTGGTCTGGGTATAACGAATATGAAATGGAAAATGAACCCAAAAGACAAATAGATTAAGCAGTGGAATAAAATCATTGCACTATGGACAAAGTTAGGATATTCTAGCTAGATATCATAAAATTGTCAAAATTAGCTTTTCATCTTAAATATGATTGATTTGTAAAATCTAAATTCCCATCCTATAATAAATTAAAATACACTCATAACAAACTCTTGTTAATCTTATGACCAAAAGAAAAAAAAATATTTTATTTTAGTTCAACCAATTGCTATGAAGTTGCCAATAAAAAAATATAATTTAATCCCTAAAACATAAAAAAAAATTCAAATTATATATTTTCAACCCTATGAAAGTAAAGGTATAATGCAATTCCCTTAAAAGTTATCAAATATTATTCTAATAATCATTTCGTATGAAAGTAGAAACTATTTTATTGGAATATCAAAATAGAGATTTGATTCAAATCAACCCTAAAATATCGGAATTGTTTATAGAAAATTTTAGGATGCATATCAACCGTATATAATGACTTGCCATAGTATAATCAAAGTCTATCCACTTAGGAGAATAAAATTATTATTTTAAATCATTTATCATAATTAACAACCTTATTTTTTAAAATAAATTTAGAAAAGCAACCATATCATCATAAACATTATCTATACACTAAAACATTTTTTGGTAAAAAAATCTATATATAAATTTGGAAACAAAAGATATAAATTAAGGGAATTAGATATCCTTAAATTTTTTTTTAAAAAAAAATTAAGCCTACAATTACCTTTTCCATACATAAATTAAGATCTTGATTTAATCTGAGGCAATTAGAATTTGTAATCCAGTTGCTACTTCCGTATGTTTAGTATCTAATGCTATAAAAAAAACTTTAAAATTAATAACGATTTTTCTTAATTTATGCTCCTACAATCAAGCTCAGTCCGGATCCTATGGAACTATATATGGAACCAATTATGTACCAACCAATTATAAAATGCCATGTGGATTTCTCTATTAAATCCTTAAATTTAAAAATAAAACCATCAAAATCTTAATTACTCTTTATTGTAATTAAGAAAATCAATTAGGTTTTATTTTCTCTCTCCCTCCTCCTCTACGGTACCACCATCTTTCTTAAATTCCATGGAGGTCTTCCTCTTGCTTGGCTCACATGCTTCATCCTTCACGTGAAATTTCTAATATATAAATTCAAATTGATAGTGCTTTTATCCACCGATAGTGTCAGAGAAAGATTTGTGAAAATTAGGTTTACAATTGAACATTCTACATCTCTATATGCCCAAATCAGATCAAGAACTAATTAAAGGATGTGAAGTGGTGGGATGTTTAGGGTTTTGTCTACCATGATCTCAACATGCTTTTAACTGAATATATGCAATTGATAACCAGTACTGGCTACTTGAACTCAATTCTCCTATGAAATTTCATCTAGGTAACACATATGAATGCTTGAGGAAGAGCCATCGTTGTTGGGTACTACTGAGTTGATCAATTGAAAGCTTATGAATCCCGCTAATTTGAGAGAATAATTGTTTTGGAGTAAATAAAAAATTGGAGCAGTAAATAGGATTTGCCTGGATTGAATGATATCGTAGATACTGGAAAATCCAGAGAAATAAGAGGGTTCTTCTACATGAAAGGGAAATCCAGAGAAATAAGAGGGTTTTTTTTGTTTAATAATTTTAGTAATTTGATGTTTTTATAAAATAGTTAAATACAGGTATATGCGGCAAAATTTTATTGGTGTAACACATCTTGTAGCATACTTGGATGCATACAATCCGGACTGAATCAAGCTTTATATTGTTAAAAAGAGTAATCTATCATTTAACCAAAAACAATTGATAATAGTTGTTACCAAAATTTTCGGAAATTATATTTATATAACCTCTAATTTAACATATAAGTATATAGTGTAACTGAGAAGTGAAAGTGAAGGATATAAAACTGAACAAATCAAGGAAACAAATATTTTGTTTCAAATTAATTAGTATCTAGGCAGTTATATATTAAGTAATTAAGCTAGTAAAATTGTTCATATTCAAAGCCATTTTAATAAGTAAGTGCTTGCCTTTTTAAACTTGATGTAGGATAGTAATTCGATCTATGTAAAAAGTTATAAAAAAAGTTAAAAAGGTAATAAAATCGGATTTAAGATTTGATAACAACTTTTTTAGGTTGATAGTTACTAAATTATGAAAAAATAATGATCATAAATTACAATGGGAAACTATAATTGGAATTTACAATCATAATTTGGCTTAATTTGTATCTATTCAAGAAAAAAACAATAATCTTAATTGAAAATCTAAAAATAAATCAAAATCATAATTGGAAATTAAAATTTTGGTTAAAAAATGGTTTTAATCCTAACTAACTTTCATAATGAAAAACTTTAATGTGGATCAACAAAAAAAAAAGGCTTGATTTGTTATATAAATTATCCAAAAAATCATTATGAAAAATCTTAATCCAAAAAGTTGTAGTTGAACAGTTATAAAGTGAGCTAAGTAAAATGTTAAAAAATCATAACAAAGTTAGAAATTAAATATTTTCTCACAAAAATAAAAATAAAGAAATTATGATTTTTCTTCCTTGATAAGCATTTCCTTCCTTGATGGATGAAAAGTTTTGCATAAAGGATTCCTTAATCACTCCATGAATTTTATCACCCTGAAAAGACAAATAACAACGTTATTTTATAAGAAAATTTGGAGTATGGATATGAAATTACAAACTATTTCATTATTCGTATTCACCAAAAAATAATAAAGCATAAATTACCTTTTCATCCATTAAAATGATTTCAATAGTAACATAGTTGCTTGGATCGTCTTTCTTTTCGACCTTCCACATACGAATTATATGAACTGTAATTTGTATATGGCTCTAGTCGAAGTTATATCTTTGATATGATGCATCTTCCTTGAGCTACATGTATAAAATTAACAAACGGTTAGATCAATGTACATAATGGATTACAAATTAAAAAAAAAATCTAGCATAAATGTATTTAGGAAAACGTAAAGAACCATTGATTAAAAATAAACTTGATCATAACTAATGAATAGACCAAGAGAGAATGTGCATGCCAAGAGGAAGAGGAGAAGGTGACTATCGTTTGTTTTTTTTTGGTTGAGAAGGTGACAATCAGTTTAGTTGAAGATGATATATAGAACGTTATTATACGTGTAAATTCATTGCCAAAAATATTACGGTATTGTGATGCTGACGGCCGGATCATAATTCATTGCCATAAAATTAGGATAGGATCTGAAACCATATTTTTAAAAGTACGGTATTCTAGGGTGGGATACTATCTAAATTAGGATAGGTCATAGATTCCACAATTGTGATCGTAACAATATATTAAAAAATCGGCCGGATCATTATTCCAAAAATTAGGATAGGATCCTATCTAAATTTAATTTTGAAAATTAAATATAAATCGTATAACAGTAATTGAAAAATAAAGATTTGGTGAAAAAGTAGATTTGATCCTATCTAAATTTATAATGGGAAATTATAATTTGCAAAAAATGGATAGGATCAACGGGGGATAAACTTTGCTAAAAAAAACAGGGGATAAACTTGGTAGGATTTGATTAGATTTGATATGTCGATACGATTAAAACAAACCCAAATTTATAATGACAAATTATAATTTGCAAAAACTTTACGTTTTTTTTTATCCTATTCAAACTAAATTTTTTTGGATAGGATCAAAAAATTATATGGACATAAAATTGGATAGGATCAACAAAACTAACGTAAAGAATTTACCACACAATTATCTCTTTATTTTGACGATAGGTCTAGGGTTTTCAAGGTACGATGAATGCTGAATTGCTGATGGATTAAGGAATCTTGGTGGAGATTATATGCTTTGATTTGTTCAAGTAAATGGAAAAGTGATAATCGGATCTAAAATCGGTTACAACACAACTTCTAGTATTCAAATGTACGTACCCTATGTAGTCTCCAGGGATGCTACGGATGGAAATCTTGCTTGGGTATCAAAGGATGAGAGTATAGACACGGACGTCAATGGCGTGAGCTGTCTCCACTCTCTGCCTTCTTGCCCGGCCATGGTGTTCATCTACACCGTCAATGGAGCCGATTTTGGCGACGAAGACAAAGAGAAGAAGGAGAGATAGAATTGTACATAATATTGAAAAACATTTACGTAAATATGAGGCTAACCTAATGTAATTCATATCTAATATGTAATCATATGTAAATATGAGGTTTTATTTTAAAAAATTATAGATGTGACTGGTATATTAGGTGGACAAAGTGTACATGAGGTGGCTTAATTAGAAAGGTAAATATTAATGACGTGGCTTATTAAGAAAAGGACACGTGTACAAATCCGAGGTGGCCTAATATAAGAGCGCCATGTGGCGAAATCCTACGTGGCGCAATGAGAAGGCTTTATTTCTTAGCGGTTTTAAATATATATAATAGATTGAAAAAAATATAGAAGAAAGATGAATGATAAGAAAATCAAGATTAATATAATATCTTTTTTCTAAAGGATAGATTACAGTTTTTTTATCACGTCCAGAGTATTAACCATGAACAGTGTATTGATTACCGATTAGATAAGCCGTGCGTTATTCTTTAAAGTGATATAAGTGAAGTTCTTTTGTACTTAAAAACAAGCACGAGTCATAACTATCATATACAAATGATATATGTACTGTACCAAATCCTATAATAGGATATTATATAAGAATACAAATAAAAAATATACTATTTATCAACTACATTATTAATTCATCAGAAAAATAAAGTCCTCTTTTAGTAAAAAAAATCCTTTTGATTTTAATAAGGAAAAATGACTTAAAATAATCTCAAGTATCATCTTTCAACCAAAAATAATTTCAGGTTTGGAAATCATTAACAACGACACAATCTATCACAAAGTTAACCAAAAACGATTCCCAAGCGTTTTTCGATGACTTTTTTGGTGGAATCGATGGCGTAGAGATCGAAACAAGACATAATAACTTGATATTTTGCACTTTGTTGAAATATTTTCGGTTGTTATATCATCGATTCCACCGGAAAACGCGTCTTTTTTGGTTAATTTTGTAATAGTTTGTATCAATGGTGGTGATTTTCAAACTTGAGATTATTTTTTGTTGTAATTTGATACTTGAGAGTATTTTAAAGGCCGATTGACCGAAAACCACCCGTATAATAGGCCATATTGCCCTAAACCACCCCTTATATACCTATTTACCGAAAACCACCCATATATCCCCTTCCGTCAAATAACAACCACTCACCCGATTTCCCCGTTAAAAATTCCGTCTACGCGCGCGTGAAACGCATCTTTAAACTTCTATATCCAATTTTTTTTCACTTTTTTTTATTTGTTAAATTCTAAAACTTGTCATCTTCTTCGCCTGCCAAAATCGAAACCCTATCCCCACTCATCTTCTATACTTCTATTCATCATTGCCAGGCAAACTTCATCAGCACAAAATCCCCAATTCACAAATCTCCCCCAATTCACAAATCTGCCTAGAATCAAGACATTGTAGAGGATCTGCCTGCGGAGCTCCATCTGCAAAGTTAATGGGTTCCATCTGCAAAGTCAGAATCGACAACAAACCCACCACCATCCAAATTGGTTCGAGTAGCCCCAAGTTCACCCCCATGTCTTCCTTCTTTGCCTCCAATTTCCAAAATCCCATCTTTACCCGAATCCGATTTGTTCAAATCTGCCCTAAATTTGGAATCAATTAACCACCCCAATGAAGGGCGTCTCAACGCAAAGGCGCTAATAACGGGGGCGGTGTTCGGGCTTGATGGCGAGGGACGGTGGAGGCAGATCGCGCTGAGCTCGGGCGAGCTCTGGTGCTGAAATTTGAACCTGGGGAACACTCGGATCTCGTCGGGGGAGAGGCCGACGGGACGTTGTGGGGGCGGGTCCGGTAGCGGCAGTGGCGGAGGTGGAGGGCGTCGCCGACCAGCAGAGGTGGAGGAAGACGATGATGGAGATCCCGACAAAGACGAAGAAGAGGTGCGAGGGCGAGAGAGAGCGGAGGGAGAGTGGGGGAAAGCAAGGTTGTCACAGGTGCTGGGTCACCGGTGGAAATTGCCGGCGAGCATGGGCAAGGACCCAGATCTCAGATCTGAGGCGTTGGGGAAGGAAGAAGGTGAAACAAGGATGGGTGTGGGGATTAAGTGTGGACAGATAAAAAAAAAGTGAAAAAATTGGATATAGAAGTTTAAAGACGCTTCTCACGCGCGCGTAGACGGAATTTTTAACGGGGAAATCGGGTGGGTGGTTGTTTTTTGACGGAAGGGGATATATGGGTGGTTTTCGGTAAATAGGTATATAAGGAGTGGTTTAGGGCAATATGGCCTATTATACGGGTGGTTTTCGGTCAATCGGCCTATTTTAAAATATTTTTCCTTTTAATAAAAGAATGATTATTTTGATTTACGGGTTCAGTCGATTTCGGTCATCTTGTGTTAGGGTTGAGTGTGAGTTCACCTCATTAAAATTTATGGATCAATCGATAAGGTTATTGTAGTTACCATATGGGTTTGGGCAGACCCAACAAGTCAAGAGCGTTTACTTATATTTAAATAGTTCTATCACAAAATATTATTTTTTAAAATAAAATAATGTTAATATATTTTTAAAATATACATGTCATTTTGGTTGGTTCGGTCGATTTAAGTTCGGTCTTTTGGATTTGAGTTGAGTATGAGTTATAGTCAGTCGGTTACGAGTCAAGTCGGGTCGACTCATTACAGATCAATGAGCGGTTCGAGTCAATCCAATGATTCAAGAATGTTGAATTTGATATGATAGTTAAAATAATATCAAAATTAAACAATATCATACAATAATATATTATTAATTTATTATATTATATTATAATAAGGCTAGATTATAATATTCAAAAGAAGTTTTATTTTATTTTGCAAATATAACAACTGAGGTTAAGTTAGTTGGTTTCGTGTCTAAATCCAATTGAGCATGGTTCGATTGACTTTGACTTTTTCGTTGACCTACTAATTTATGGATCGGGTTTCAATTATAAAATTTTCAGCTAATCTGAATTGGTTTATCGAGCTAAGGTGAATTTTGACTGCACTAATTTAACATAAATTTGTATATACATTTGTTAAGTTAATTATTACCCTATTAACTTTTAACTATTCAAATTATAATACATATATATCGTATATAAATTAATATTATCATTTTTATTTAAAAACGTCTCGGGCAAGGCCCAGGGATATAACTAGTATGTATTTTAAGTTTGGATATATTTACGTGATTTGGGGGTGATTTTGGATGGGTTAGGCTAAGGGAAAAATTAATGAGGTGTGTAGGCGAAATTCAAAAAAACGGTTTTATTAAAACTTTAGTCGTCCCACCACTCTCTCCCCGCTTCCTCCCTCTCTTCCCGAAATTCTCGAGCTGTGCCATCGCCATCTTCTCCCCTCCCCCCCTCCTGCTTCGATTCTGTGCTTCTGTGCTTGCTCTGCACCCGTATTGAAGTCTGCATTACGGATTCCGGCTTTATTTGGTAAGTATTTTCGAATTCGTCAGATTGCTAGGGTTGTAACAGTGTTTCAATGGCGGTTTTTTCCTATTCAACTGCAAAAATCATGCCTTTCTGTGCATGTGAGGTCTAGGTTTAATGGCGGTTTTGACATTGTTCAGAATTCTGCGCATTTTGGAATGTGGTCATCAGGTTGTGGTAGGTTAGGGTTGATGACAAGTCGCGTTTATTGTAGGATGGGGTCATGAGTTGGGTGGGGGTGATGACAAGTTAGTTGGTGTGTAATGGTTGGATGTGATGAAAAGTGGGTTTATACCCTGTCTCGTTTGTGTGTGGTCATGATAGTAGGAAACTGATGACAAGTCTTATGGATGACAGGATTCGTTTTGCGTTATGTAGTTAGTAGGTAGTAGGTATCAGTGTAGTCGAGGTGATGACAAGTTCACGTTGGCTTAGGATGTCTAATGTGATGACAAATGGGGTTATGCCCCTCCTGGGTTAGGGTAATATGGAGCTGATGACAACTTTTTTGGATGACAGGTTTATAGGATGTCTGGATCTCAGCTCATGCTCCCTGCTGCAGAAGTTTCTTGCAGCTCTGAATTTCGCCCTTCACTTGAGGTATAGTATGTGTATCGTTTGATGACATGGTGTGACCAATAACTGATGACAACTTATTTATTGATGTGAATAAAATGAATTTCATGTAGGACTTGAGGTATTATTTCCGAACCCAAAGTCGATTTAAGGGGAGGTACAATATATATTCCAGAATGGATATAGTGTCAACAATAAAGAAGCATGTTACTGATGAGGAGTGGCAGAGCCTATGTAATGGATGCTTTGGCTCAGTTTTCCAGATTAGTGAGGGCCTTAAATTCATGGGTGTATTGGTCAATATGGTGATGATGCATGAAGTCAAGACTCGCAAGCAATTGGAGTTATGGTTCAAAGTGGCTGAGAATGTTGTGAGGTTTTCCATTCATGAGTTTGCTGCAGTCACAGGCTTGAATTGCTCTCAAGATATGCCAGATGTCCCAAAGGTTGAGATGCTGAAAGTTTTAGGAGTGAAGAAATGCACAGTTTCTGACCTTGAGGTGATGTTCTCAAAGGAGAAAAATTCAAGGCAGAGGTTGATGATGGCTCACCTGTTGGTTTTAGAGGGTATTTTGTTGCCCCACAGGAGTGAAGCTTCCATTAGAACTTCATCTGTCGCCCTTGCATCTGATATGGAGAAGTTTAGTAAGTATCCATGGGGTAGGAAGGTATATCTGGCTACTGCTGATGGGCTGACCAAAGTGTCTCAACACAAATATAGTGGCAAGGGGAGGCCTGGATTCAACTTGTTGGGGTACCCCATGGCTTTTCAGGTATTTGATGCCAATCTCTCTACATAATGACAAGTATATCTTTTCATCTGATGACAGTATCTCAGTATTAACATTTTTGAATGTTGTTCTTGCAGATATGGATAATTGAGACATTCCCCCAGCTACAAGCAGTATGTAATGTGGGTTTCAGAGTTGAAGGACGCTCAGGTCCTATATGGTATTCTAAGGAACCACAGGCCCCTTTGATGCACGTCAAAGTAGAAGACGCTTTGTTAGGTGTTGCGAAGGTAAGTGGGATCATTTTTTAAGCATTGATGATAATTGATGACAAGTTCCATTTTTGGTGTGAATGTGATGACAAGTGTCATATGGGGTCGTGTGTTGTTGTGTGCAGGTTCCTGTTTTTAGGTATGATGTTGTAGATCTGGGTGGATTTGGATTCCCAGATGAGAAACCTGATCCTATCATCGATCCCTTTGTCCAGTGGAGGATGGCTAATGTAGTGATCCCTCCACAAGCTATACAAGGTGCACTCAACAATGTGGGGGCTGATCAAGTTGAGGGTGCTAAGGCAATGAGGCTGAGGATGAAGTTTGCTGTCTACAAACTTACAGCATCCAATACCTCACACAGTGGTTCTTCAGAAGAAACACTTGATGACAAGCTGGTTCAGAAGAAGCACAAGCCATCCAACAAAGGGAAGTCTGCTGCAATGAAGAGGCCAGTAGAGGAGCCTGGTGAGGAGGTGCATACAAGGAAGAAGAGGCCAGTAGAGGAGCCTGATGAGGAGGTGCATACACGGAAGAAGAAGCCTGCTCCCAAAGGCAAAAGTGTAGTGAAAGAGCCCAGCAAGATTGAGATCAAACGGGGTGAAGTGGAAGGGAAGGCTGAGGCTGCTGCTACTGATGATGATGACGACTTTGTGAGTTTGGCAGATATGGGCAAGAAGCTGAAAATTCAAGGGAAGAAGTTTGGTGTACCTCCTCCAAAGCCAAGAGTGAAAGCTGCTGCAAAGGGCACTGCTGAAATGAAAAGCGATGACAAGATTGTAGCAGATGATGATGAAAGAGTGGATAGCAGGGTAGATGACAAGTTGAATCCCCAAGATGCTGGAAGTGGTCCAAGTGAGGTGAAGGGGGATGACAAGGTAGATGCAGCAGCTGGTTTTGGGAAAGACAAATCAGATAAGGAAGGTGATGACAGGATGGATGTTGAAGATGATGTGGTGGTACTGGAAGGTGTGTTGCCCCCCCAGAAAGAGAGGAGAAGGAAGGGTGATGACAAGTCCAAAGGTGGTAAGAATGTGGAGCTGCCTGAATGGGCCAATAACATCACAGATGATATAAGAATTCAGGGCCGTATGATCAAATCAATGAAGTGGAATGTTGGTGATCTGGCAAACCAGGTGTTGAGGTGCTGTGAGAGGCAGAATGCCATTGAACTCAACAACCAGCAAATGTCTCAGAAGCAGGATGAGATCCTGTTGAAGTTGGATGCCGTGATCTGTCATCTTGGCATACAAGCACCAACACAAACCAACACCCAGAAGATCATGAAACAGAGAGAGGAAGCTGACTTTGAGTTGAAGGACATAATTGCTGACATTCAACTAGACTGCTCTATGCCTGACGAGCATGAGCACCTATTTGGAGGAGCTTGTTGTGGAGATCAACACACTGATGATGGCCCAATTGATGACAACACTCAAGTGGAGGTTGATGCAAGTGCTGATGACCAGTTCAAGGCTGAGCATGCTGGTGCAAGGGGTGAGGACAAGCATGAGGATGTTCAAGGGGATGCAGACTGTGACAGCAAGTCCAATGCTGGTGCAGTGGGTGATGACAAGATTGAGGTTGAGCAGGCTCATGCAAAAATTGATGACAAGTATCCCAACCCTGAACTACAGGCTTCTACAGCTCACTTGGGTGATGATGCTGATCCTTCTGCTGCATCTGTGGGTAGAGCAAATGTTGATGAGGAGCCCAGGGATATTCCTGTGGTTGATGCAGCAGTTGCTCTGGACAGGCAGGACTCTAGGGGAAGTGACTCTGGTGAGAGTGAGTCAGATGATGTGGTGCAGCCAAATCAAGCTGGTGTAGCTCTTAGGAGGTCAACTAGGCACACAAAGCCTAGTGACCTCATAACCTCCCCATTCACAGCTGAGAAGAAGAAACTTCCAAGGAGGCCAAAGAACTGCTTCCACACAAATGCTGAGAGAACACCCTTCTATGAGTGGTACAATGATGAAAAGTATGTCCCCTATCATTGTGTCATCTGTTTTGTAGTTGTCATCCAATTTTATATGCATAGAAGCTTGTGCAATGATTCTGTTATCTTTTGCCCATGCAGGTCTGTATACTGGGTTGGATGTGAAGTACCACGATTGAGGAAGGAATTCTTCAAGCTAATAATTACGAGAGGAAACTGGTTGAATGATAATGTAAGGCATCTATGACCTGAATGTATTTCAGTTTATTTCTGATGACAAGTACGATGTGATGACATGTTTCCTGTGTGGTGGTTTTAGTGCAGCACATTGATGAGATCCTATTCCACTTCAGGAAGAAGCTGCATACTGATCAAGAGCGCTACAAAGAAGTTACTATATTTGACAATCTTTGGTCTGGAAGATTTAATGATGCCCAATTGGAGTCTCTATATTCTGGGAGGCTTCTTTTTCAGGACGATTGGACAGATTATCTCGATGGGTTGGCGCCTGGGCATTTTGGGAAGGAATGTTATGATGTCAAGAGGTTCTATGCACCGTTCAACATCTCTCAGAGGCACTGGTTTGCGCTGGAGATTGACATTACTCAGAAACAAATAAATGTCCATGATTGTCGGTTGGATTTGTATAGCGATTCTGAAATTGAACAGTTTCTGGGGGCTATGGCTACCATGCTGCCAATGTTTTTCCACTCATGTGATAGGATGGCTAAGCTGGTAGAAGACATTGGTGAGCCATTCAAGATCCATCGAGTCCGAGATGCGCCACAAGACCCTGTTAGGTAATGTGTTAATTAATTAATTGATGACATGTTCAGATGTGGTTTCATGGTGGAGGACTAACCGCTTGCATATTGTTTTAAAATGTCTAGTGGTAACTGTGGGCTAATGACTGTCAAGACCATAGAGTCGCTGGTGTTTTGTACCTCATTCAAGGTCAATGAAGACAACATCAATGCATACAGGGAGAAGATTGCAATTGAGGTGTGGAACCGTGAATGGGTATTTGATGAGGAGTAGGATGTGATGACATGTATGCAGACTCAGTTAGATTTGATGACATGTATCTGCGACTTCATTTGTTGATGACATGTATTTGATTAGTAGGTTCTGGTGTACAAGATGCACAGTATTTGAGTTGAATATGTATTTGAGTTGGATGATTATGTACATGGTTGAGGAATATGTAGGAAGCATTATACATCAGATGCATGCTGATGTGATGACAAGGTGAAGGTGTTATGTGGTAGGGTTTGATGATGTGGTCTTTCAATGCAGTCATTTCTTGCCATCATGTTCTAATATTACATATAAAAGTTTGAAACCACAAAAACATAGATATTACACAAGATGACAACAACCAAACCATATAGATAGTACCCAATCTCGAACTACATAAAACAACAAAACCTGCGATGACAAGTTAAATGAAACATTCGATGACAAGTTCAATGAAACATTCGATGACAAGTTCAGCGTGCTATATTGTTTGGTGGGGTGTCTGGAGGCCAGTCTTTAGCCAATCTCCCGGGGGATGATGTAAAGCAATAATGTCGCATTCATCATAAAGGCCAAGCTGCATGCATGACAACAAAACTTTGTGAGGAAATATGCGTATTCTCTTGAATATGATGACAGGTTACACCTGAGGCCTTGCTCACCTGTTCACAGGTGAGAGTTCTGTCTGGGTCGCGCACACGTTGATTGTTGAAGTAAAACGCAACCCAGCCCCCCGGCGTGCTACTGTGCTCACAGTAGAAATTATAGACGTTGACCACCCTCACGTTCGGAGTCACGGTGATCAATGTTGGTGTGAATGTATGCTAGATGGAAAATAAACAGATGACAAGAAAAAATGTATAAGCATTTGTACAATTATACAAAAGGAAACATGTGGATGCAAGAGTTCGGTGCTCACCCCATTGATGATGGTAACTCTCCACCTTTCTCGCGGCGCATACACTCTTCTTCTTGCTGTTACAGGCATTCGTTGCCTATTCATTGTGCAAGTTGATGACAACGTTGACTTATTTTGAAATTCAAAGGAATGGATGACAAGTTATATGAAGAGGTTTCATGCGTCCAGGGCGCCCCTATTTATAGCTCCTCACCTCTAATCAACGTTAGGTTCATTCAATTCATGGTTGGGAATGCATTTAGACTTTTTTAGTATATGCATTGGATAAACTCAACCAACGGTCATCTATTTTTGAAGGGAGCACGCATTTCATGACCTCAGCTGTCAAGAGTACAACAAATGACAAGACAAGGTGTCGTGGAAATATCAAAGCATGCACACGCCAAATCATTCACACTTTTCAAAGGATCACAATTGGTCTTTGGAAGGCACACTAAACTAGATGACAGGATCAACGGATGACAACACAATAACATAGTTCATTTCTTGATACATATTACACTGGGGTGGGAAATAGATGACAACTTCCACCCCAACAACTGGATGACAACCCACACACATTAACAACTACATCATAACTTACTCAACAACAACTGGATGACAAGCACATTAAGCAACAACAAGGACAACTGGATGACAAGTTCAACAACAACAACAACGGAACATAAACAACTGATGCAACAACAAGAACAACAAAGACGACTAGATGACAACTTCTACAACAGGAGACATTTCATGGTGGAGTCCCTGGCGGCGTGATTGGAGCACCTTCCGGACGGGGAATACCAGCTGCTCTTTGTTCTGCCCTTAGCCGTCTATAACCTTGAACCGTCCTGTGAACCCATGTTCGATACCCAGGTTCTCCTACTCCTGGCCTGAATATAGCATGCACAACGGAGTTGTTCATTAGACCAATCTGCACGACAACAGATGACGAGTTTAGCACAATATAGTTCAAAGTTAGCAAGCTAGGTATACTACTTTTGATGACGGGTTCATGTATGACCTCTCGAGCTGTTAAAGTTCTGTTTCGATCCAGAAGCTCTTGATCATTAAAGTAGAAGTGCACATTCCGAGGGTGAAGGTCTTCATCCTGGCAGTATACATCAACTAGCTGGCATAGTCGGGTCTCTGAAGTGAGCATCACCCTATAATCCCGGGAATCCTACATATGCACGAAAGTGATGACAGGTTTGTATACATAACAAGAAGACATTCATAATCGAGGGTTGTGAGTTTGTTTTTTCTCACCCTGCGGCGGACAACTACCTCAAAGTAAGGTAGTTGTGGAGGTCGTGGTTGCACCCTTCTTAGTCCATTGGGCACAGGACGGTTAGCCATTTCGATGACAAGTTGTGTATCACAAGTTGATGAGAAAGCGATGACAAGAGTGGATTCAGAAAGCGATGACAAGTTTCATAGTCGGGTGCACTCTATTTATAATGCCTTCTTTTGGGGTAATGCATTGATGATGGGATCAGGATTCAGAACCTTTTTAGGTATGATGCCTATGTACAAGACTAGAGTATTTGTGGTCAATGCATCGTAAAGAGTAGCTATTTTTGACCACACCGTACCCCCTAGAAGTATGACATGTCTTGTCATCTGCTGAACAGTGATGGTTCACTTATTAAATGAAATCGATGACAAGGGTAGTTTCTATCTGTTGTCAATATGCAAAAATCATGTCATAACTGAAAATTCCAACTAGTCTTCAATATACTACACAAAATCATGTTAAATACTATAAAAGCTTGAATATACTACACAAAAAAGCAGTGATTCATTTTACCAAAAAGTTGTCATCTATGTTCACACAAAAAACTGTCATGCATTTTACCAAAAAGGTGACATGCCCCTAATATACCAAAAAATCATATCAGTGTTCATCACTAAGACACAGTACTAATATACCAAAAAATAAATCAGTGTTCATCACTGAGAATATTGAAATCCCGAATATCTAAAGCAAACTACTATTTTGTACTAAAAGCAGCAGATAGATGACAAGTCTTCAAAGCTAGTAGTTGATGACAAGTCCTGGCAGCACCTATGTCGCCTTGGTTTTATACTTGATGCAAAGCTTTCCTGCAGATGGGGGAGCTGAGGGGCATCTCTTCTTGTTGTGTCCATCCTTCCCACAGAGGCTGCACCTGTAGGCTGAGGGCTGTCCCCTCTTCCTAACCTCCTTTTTGAATTCTCCTAAAGATGGCAACCTCTTCACCCTTGGCCTCCCAACTTTCCTACTGTTTTTTGGTGGTAAGCATGTCATATGTTTAATGGCATCTGGCACATCCCAAGTAGTCTTGTAGGGTAAAGGGTACAGGGTCTCTTTGTATGCATTCAACCAATAGCTACTTTTGAAGTGGTCATCTATGAAGTCGGCCACCCTATATTGCATTTTCTGAATTGCACATATGGCATGTGTACATGGATAGTGGTCCAAATCAAACACCCTACAACAGCAGGTCTTTTTGGCAAGATCAACAATTCCAGAAAATGTGCCCCTAGTAACCTGGAACTGCGCATCATTAAGGGGTTTGATATCATACCTTGATGACAAGTCCAATCTTGCATTTAATATGGTGATGACAACTTCACTAGGTTGTCCCTCATAAGCAAGGGCCTTTGTTCTGCGCTCATAGAACCATCTTGTGATCATATCTCTAATGAACTCGAACAGTGCAACCAATTGGTACGACCTAGCAATCTTGAGAGCTGAGTTCACACACTCGGAGTTGTTTGTTGTCATCATGTTGTACCTATCCCCTTCACAATGTGCCCTGCTCCACTTCCTGAAGTCTGCATCAGTGAGATACTTCCCCATTTCAGGATTTAGTCTGCATATATCATTGAAATAACCATCAAACTCCATTGTGGTGTAAGCATCTGCAGCTTGGTTGTACAAACTCATCAATCCACTATCATGAAATCTGGTTACAAGGTTCTGTTGTAGATGCCTTTTGCAACAGATGTGCTTAGCTGAGGTATACACTGTCGATACCGCCTTCTTTATGCTCTTGTGCCTATCTGACAGTATCATCAACCTTGGAGTGTTTGGCACCACATTCAGTAGTTGCTGGAAAAACCAAGTCCATCCAACATCATTTTCTGTTTCCACTATAGCAAAGGCTAGAGGATACACTTGGTGGTTGGCATCTTGCGCCACAGCTGTAACTAGGGTCCCCCCATACTTACCATGCAGGAAAGTTCCATCCACAGACACGACCTGCAACATTTTTTTGTAAGAAAACGGGAAGAAGTGATGACGAGTTTACACAGATAGCAGAAGTGATGACAAGTTCACACCGAGAACAGAGAGAGCATAATTGATGACAAGAACATGCAACAAGAAGAGCAACAGGTGAAATTATATGCAACAAGAACACAGGGAGCAAAGAGAGAGCATAAGTGATGACAAGTGACACTATTGCATACCTTCTCATAAAAGCGATGACAAGTATACACAGAGAGCAAAAGCGATGACAAGTATACACAGAGAGCAAAAGCGATGACAATTATACACAGAGAGGACATAGAGAAGAAGCGATGACAAGGACACACAGGGAGAAGAAACGATGACAAGTATACACAGAGCACAGAGCGCAGAATTGATGACAAGTACATCAATGACTAGAAGTGATGACAACAATAATACATACCTTTCTCATAAAAGGGAAGCCTCTGATAGACACTCCATATGCGATGAAGATAGATTTGAAGCGGTCTGTCTCCTCGTCTATAACCAGCTTTGTGTATGTACCTGGATTCACTTGTGTTAGGACGTGGCAATATGCAGGTAGCAATGCGTAGTTCTCTTCTGGGGAGCCTCTGATTAGCTCTTGAGCTTTCTCCCTTGCTTTCCTTGCTTTCCAGTAGCTTATTCTCTCATGCAGCTCCTTTTGGACATCATTCTGAATCTGGTGCACATCAGGGCCATCCTTCACACCTTCGAACCTGCAATTGACCATAACATTTTATTAGATGACAGGGCTGTATTCCTTTAGTTATTAGAGAACTGATGACAGGACAACGCACCTTGTCTTAATCTGTTCAGCGACAGTGAGGTAGGATGGTTTGTGGTGCTTTTGGAACCTGGTTTCAAAGGGACAGGTGTGCTTGTACGTGTATTTCCTTATTTGGAAGTAGTCAGCGTCTTTCACCTTTGTGGCTAGCAATAACCAATTGCATTCCTTGACCACACACACAACCTTGTAGATTTGTGTTGTGGACTTGTACACTTTGTACCCAAACCTGTCTCTTAAGGCTTGCTTCGAAACAGTAGATTTCAGCTCATCTTTTGATGGATATAGTTGCCCCACTTTCAAGAAGTCATTGTTGGCTGTCATGTCATCACCATAATCTAGTATTTCTGGCATCTCGTCATCACCATAAACATGCATCTCAACAAACTCAGGCTCCTCTCCAACTACCATCAACCTGTCATCAGATGCAGCTACACCAACATTATCCACCCTGTCATCCATTGCGGGGTTGTCATCAACATTTTCCAACCAGACATTCATCTCAACATGCACCTTGTCATCTGTTGCACTCCCCCCAGTTTTCAAGGTCACATACAAGGGCATCTTCCACTGTGAGGTGGAAGATGCCCTTATAAATAACATGGAGAATGAATATGAGGTGGATTAATACAAAATAATAAAAAAAAGAAAAAAATTGTGACACGGTGCAACGGTAGGTTGACACGTGGCAAAATCCTACGTGGCATATTCTCGGGGCGACTTGTGGAAAAATCTGAGGTGGCGCAACGTGTTGGCTCCAATCCTTACGACTTTTATGTATATACATAGATAAGTGACTCGCACATTGTACGAGCGTTTTTTACTTTTATTATCGTGTAAATAAATTCATTATAGTAATTACAAATATTTTCATATTTCTATTTTCTTTTAAAACGGTACATATCTTTTTGATTATAAGATAAAACACTTCTCATATATCATCGAATATTTATATATAAATATTGGATTTATATTTTAATTTTTTATACATACATAAATATATATATATCGAGGAAGAATGGAATAAGATGGGCTGTATTATTAAATTTTATAAAAGATTGATAAAAATCTTTTGAAATTTAACTTAATTTGCATAAAATAATTTATATAAATAAATAAATAAATAAGTTCAAATAAAAAATCAGATTAATATAGTATTATATTCTAAAGTATAGAGAGTATTTAATAAGATTAAAAAAACTAAATTATCTTGTATATATGTTATTATTTTGTGCAATAAGCAATATATAAATTTCAAATAAAAGTATTAACGAATCATTATCTTAATACGAAATCTATATTTTATCCAAAACATAATCAAAGTGTAATGTTATGGATATATTTATGGTAGATATATCACTTAATTTTGTAATGTTACGGATATATTTATATTCAATTATGTAGCTAATTAATTTAAGTGTAGTCTATGGTCCGTAATATTAACTGTAGCTAATTAATATTACCCCAAAACACGCCCCCACCCCCCTTCCCCCTTTTTAACTATTCATCAAACTTACGAAATTTATATAGTAGTTATTATATCTAAAAGAAGTTAACTATACTCTTTGAACTGATGTGCTTTCCATGGAAGATTTAGAGGTTGTGGGTATCAGTGGAGTGTAACAAATCAGTATATAAGAAAGTGATGAAAATAGATCAACCGAAGACCAAATATTAACACCAATAACACGTATTCAGCTACAAGGCCAAATATTAACAAGTGTTAGCAAGATGTGTTTGTTTACAGGCTTTCTTACATGCCTCTACTAGTAGTGCATACATTACCAAAGATTAACAAGTATTCAGCTACACGGCATTTATTCTATAACACATCTTGCTTCAAATTTACATTGCTTTGCTTGTTATTGCCTCATGCTTGTATTATGACGACCTTTGATAGTATTATGTAGGGTTTACCAGTATCACCAAACAAGTTTGTGACATCTTAAATATGGGCCAACCAACTCCCAAAAGGCTATCAAATAGGAAAGGTGCCGGTCAAACGAATGTGATCAAGGGTGCTCCTCAATCCATACTTGTTCACAACCTCACTACCTCTTCTGAACCCCTCACCATAAGCAACTGAGCTATCTGTTTCAATCTGATGTTTGAAAAACTCACCTAGTTTCTTCTCAAACTCTGATCTTTTGCCTTTCTTTGATGATCCCGATGAAGATGATGCAGACGCTGAAGAAGATGAGGAGGTTGCTCCGCTGCTTCCTGAGCTGGATATGATTTCAGAGTCCAACCACAAATGAGCTAACACTTGGCAGATGCCCTCTTCTACCTCAGGGCTCAAGTTGGGATAGCCTGTCACCCGAAAATGCAGGGACAAAAACAGTATTCACTTGCTCAGATGATATGATAACTATAAACAAACACAGTCGTTATGTGAAAAAAAATCATAATTGACGCACCATTAAGCCGTAGCCAAGCATGCATCATCTCATGAGCTAAGATGGATCCTGTCAGTAGTCTGAACTCATAGATAAACCCCTTAGTATCATGTCATACTTATTACTTGGTTTTATAATTACTTCTGAAAAATGAATGTGTTGAGTTGAAATGGTTACCTGGGGAGACCGAAGAGAATGAGTATAGCAGTTACTTCACAGCGGCGGATCAGCCTGTACGGCTCAGTTCTCATGCCCATGATTCTGTAGCCTTCTCCAATCTTCGGCCTACTCAATATCTGTCCAGTTGAAAATGCAATGACTTGTACTAATCCTAACAATCAAATAAATATTCTTTTTAAAGCAAAATGCCCATTGGTAACCCTGAGGTATTGCAAATGTCTTTTAAGATACTTCAGGGGTACCGATGGGAATTTCCCCTTTTTTCCCTGTGTGTGAGAGTGGATAAGAAGAATCAGAGCTCCTACTGTGCTAATGGTTTGTTCTTCTGATAAACAGAGTCCTCTTGTCTCAGGCAAGTGATGATGGCCCTGTCACCCACGCAAAATAACACCGTTAGATTTAACAAGGGATTACATGCACAGACGAGACGTTTGATCAAATATGTGAAGCACATTTATTATACATGCTTTTCCCCTTCCATGGCCTCGTTAAGTGCCGGTCTCTCCACCAGCAGCAATGGTACATGTTGCTCAACTTTCATGTTCAATCCCTCATAGAATTCCTGGATCTCAAGGTAAAGAGGTTGGCATTCATGGGTATCCAGGATTGCAGAATCCAAACACTCAAGGCACAACCTCCTCCCGTCGTCAAGGACCAAGTATTGGGATCCCCTTGGCTGCACAGCAGTGAGTGATAAACATTTAAGAATGTGCAATCTATCTTTTTTAATCATAATAACTTGGTGTTTTAAACCCACCTCCATTCTCTCGCAGCTGCAACACCTCGAAGTCTTATCAAGTTCATGGGAAGGACAATACTTTTGCATCCAGAAGGGATGTGCTCTATATTCAATGAGCCCAGCTGCATTTGTAGGGATCTGATCCATTATCAAATGAGGAAAAGATTATCTGTTATTACTGGCCACTTCTTGTTATGTAGGAAAACTCATACAAAAGACCCTTTGAGCATCTCTTTATATTGGTGATTATAAATTGGACTGTCTGGGGAAGTGTTCTTACATAGCTTTCGCAGACATCGCATTTAGGATGGTGCATCGCCTTGTAACATGATTTATGATATGGACGATCCCCATACATAGAATACTAGACAGATGAAGAAAAAAGTGAAAAAATCTCATCAAGACGTTGCAATAATGTGAAGAATTTTCACCAAAAAGTTACAACGAACGGTTTCTTTTGATTGCAGATTCTAGACAAGATAACGTATTGTCATTTGTAATCAAAACAAACCATAACTAACAGGAAGGAGACTGGAAAATGGTAACCTCATAATCGGTAATTGGTACTTGACAGGCCTGGCAACGAAAGCAATCTGGATGCCAAACTCCTCCCAAGCAACTCAGGAACCGTCCATGACCAATCTCTGATTTGCAACCAACACACATTCTGCAATACAAGATTCATTATGTAAACAAAAATGATAACTTATACTATTGGAACTTGGAAGGATGAGAATGAGCATGAGAAGGCACCTGAATCCAGAAGGAAAGAACAAAGAAAATGGAGGCGGTACAGGTTGAGATTGTGGTCCCAATGCGGTTCCATGATCATGACGGGGTGGAGATCCCATATTCAAACTATCCTGGAGCGCTCTAGCAAGTCGCTCGTCTTCCTCCAGCTGGGGATTACTATCTACATGGAGCGCGCATTTTATACACGAACACTTAATCAGTAAATTCCTATGCTTAACACAATTGGCCTGTGAGTGTAAGGTTATTAGCCAGCCCGACTAGCATTGTATATGGTTACAGAATATTAATTCAGGTATATGTGTGTCTGTTTCGAAGAATATGATTTCAATTTCTTAGAGGATTAACATCATCAATGGACAGACTTAATTTGCAAAGTATGATTAGGCAGATAAGCTCACACAGTATCATTTGAAAGCTTACCAATCACCTTCTTCCCTTTTGCATCTTCTTCTGAGAGTGAGAGTGCAATTGCACGGTCAATATCTTCATTACCATAATCGGACCAAGCATCCTGAATCGGGGGCAAGATTTTAGTGCTCGAGCATTGCAATTATGTACACAGCTAAGAAACCAACATTTAGCTTATTAGATGAATAGATTGGATAACCCAAACATACATACCACTGTAGTAGCAAGGCCATAATTCCCAAACGCATCTTCCTCATATCCTCCACCATGACCATGCTGTTGGCCCTCGGATACTCTAGGGCTCGAAACTCCAAAGATTTCACTCAGCCACCCCATAATTTTACGAAATTAACGATTCGCCCACACGAGGCTGGCTGGGCTTTTATCTGCAATTGAGTTTCTCAATCCTTGAAGATGATCAAATTCACCACAAAACCTTACAACAAACTGAATTTCCACTACAATTCACACAGCAATTAGAAGTATCCCGATCAGGGTAGTTGCCAATAGTGTCGAGAAGCAAATTAGTAAGAAAACGTTGAATGATTACATTAGAGACCACTTGTATACCAGATTAGTTTTACCCATCAACTTAAAGACGGTAAACAGAAAATTCAGAATCGGCTACATAGCATGAAGCAGATAGAACAGGAGGAATCCAAGAAAAGGAAAAATGGGAAATAGTTATTGGAACGGGTGTTATTCAAGTTATATACAGCAGAGGCAAACAGAAGAGAGAAATGAGCGGCTCCAAATTATACTGTAGAAAACAAACTGACCAGTCTGCCAGACGAAGAAGCCGCAGAAGCAGAACTCACCGCCTGGGTCAGAAAAAGGGGCATACAGAGTAGAGAGTGTAGAACAAACCCCAGGAATGCCCAATTGAAATTGCAATTCCATTCCAACCACTAAAAGCAGTGAGCCAAAAAGTAAGTTTTCTACAAGAAAATTATGGTCACCGGCCACTTTAAAAGAAAAAGGTTAATTTCTACTGGCTTGAATACGATGCGGAATGCATTTTTCGGGACTGACCCTTTGGGTCCCACTAGCTCTTGTTGATAATATACAATTATTAAAAACTACTTCCTCCGTGTCATTTTGTTCGTCCTAAAGTACATATTTTACGGTTATTAAGGAAGTGATAAAGTGGTATTGGTGAAAGAGAAAGTGGATAAAAGTTGAAATTAAATGAGGGTAGTTTTGTAATTTTATATGAGTAAAAAGTTGAAAAGTGATAAAGTAGAAGAAAAAGTTGGATAATGTCTTTGGGCATTTAGTCTATCGGTTAAGCCTCCAGAATAGTACATAGAGGTCTCCGGTTCGACTCCCATGTAGCTAGTACCCTCGACCAAAAAGAAAAAGTTGGATAATGAGGGGTAATAAGTGAGATTGAATGAGGGTAGTATTGTAAGAAATTATTGATATAAAAGAAAAGAGGAAAAACATTTTGGGACGGCGAAAAAGGAAAGAGGATAAACAAATGGGACGGAGGGAGTATAACATACTAGATTAGTGTGTATTCTTTCTCTTCTAAAATAGTGTTTACTAGTCGTACCCGTCGTGCCATGCACGACTTGTATTTTTAAAATTATTTTGATATATAATAAATATAATATAAATGTGAAATGTATAATAAAAGTTTTAATATAATTTGGTTTATCGAATATTAAAAGTTTTTAATTGTTAAATGACTGATTGAAAATATGTTATTATACAAATCACGTACTTATACTTTATTACTTAGTCAATAAAATAAGTTATTATTCAATTTATATTTGCTTATATCTTAGTGTGCAAAGCACCAACTTGATATACTCATATTAAACATGTAGTCATTTTAATCATACTCCAATATTTAGTGAATAGTATTTTGCCTCTATATGTATGTATAGACCAAAAAAATATCTTATTAAAATATGTATGTATATATTTTTAATCATATTATATTTTTAATCATATTATAAAATAGAATAAATTATATAACGATTTAAAAATCTAATATAATTTGATATAATTGTCATGATACATTTTTTTTAGCCCAATTGTCATGATACATAAAGGCGTTGAATTTGTACCTTTTATTTTTTAAAAAAATTGCATTTGAAATTAATAGAACCACCATAATATGCTATTGCAAAAAAAAAACTACCATAATACAAAAACAAAACGTAAGATATGTTGAAGATATGACACTTTTTTTGATCGAAAAAATATGACACTTTTTTTGAAAATTTTAAAATTGGTTAGAAATGACCAAATTTGGATAATATCATATCTAATGATTAAATCATGATCTTTATTTTTACGGAATATTTTTTAATTCATATTTTATCGTGATCTTCGTTTTAGTAGGATTTGATAACAAAATGATTTCACTACCTGACTATGATGGATTCCAATTAAATCTTGACATATTTGTAAAGGATAAAATTACATATTAGTATTTTTTTTAGAATATTTCTAATTCAAGATCAGATCGGAATTTGTGTTATTTTTTAAGTTTTGATATTTTTTATTGTAAAAATAAAGTCTTACATATTTTTAATATAGAAAATAAAGTTTTCTCTAGTACAGTCTTGGTTTGAAAATGCTAGCATGGCGCAACGTGGTGGGAAAATAATTCGGAAATATATTTTTGGTAATCTTTATACATTTTGATTGATTAAAATGTAGACAATCTTGGTTTGAAAAAAAATTCGGAGATATATTTTTGGTAACCTTTATTTTCTTCTAAGTAACATATTGGATTAGAAAAATTTGCACTCTAACTTTCCATCCAAATAGCAAATTTGCACTCTAACCTTTATTTTGGTAACCTTTATTTTCTTCTAAGTAACATATTCGGAGATATATTTTTGGTAACCTTTGTATCATACTTATTTTTAGCAAGATTTGTTAACGATATAATTTTGTGAAATCTTCAATTATGGATATTCAAATAATTGTATAATATCGTAATCTTAAATTAACTTAATTTTGACAAATCATGAAGATTTTTTATTTTGATTGGATTATGTAGATGACATAGCTTAATTAATAAATAGAAATTAGATGATGTGGCTCAATATTATGGTGACACGTGGCGAAATCCTTGATGGCGTAATATGGGTTCGACACGTGGAAAATGCTGATGTGGCGCAACGTGGTGACTCCAATCCTTACGGCTTATATATATATATATATATAGAAAAGGTAGGAAATTGAAGATTTTCTTAAATTGTTTAATTAAGCAAAATCAGTTAGGATATTTAGTTGACGTGAGATTGGTAATTTTGAATTGGTTTAAATCTAATTAAGTACAAAACATCATTGAGTGTACTAAATATCCTACAATATACGTACAATATGCATTCAGTTAGGAAATTGAAGATTTTCTTAAATTTTTTAATTAAGAAAAATCAGTTAGGATATGTAGCTGAAGTGAGATTGGTAATTTTGAATGCATTTAAATCTAATTAAGTACAAAAAACCATTGATTGAAGAAAATCTGCATATACGGAATCATATCCAAAAAAGGTAAGGGGATAAGTTGATTTGTAGCATTTTTTTCGGATTAAAAAAAAAATAAGTTAAATGACATGGCTTAAGGAAATAATGACACGTGGCTAAATCTGAGGTGGCGCATTCTCGGAGCGACACGTGGACAAAGCTGACGTGGCGCAGCGTGGAGGCTCCAATCCTTACGGCTTTTATATATATACATAGATTTGGGCATTTTTAACATATTATAAAGAATGTTTTTTTCTATATTATCTCTACAAATATAGACTTATTCATTAGTATAAAGAAAAATGAAAAACTATGATAATTCTAATAAAGATAATTATTAGGGGTATAAATGGAACAAGATAGAGAAAAAATGTGAAATGGACAAATATTGTGAACAAGAAAAAATTGTCATATGAACAACTATTATGAAACGGATGAAGTAATAAGTAAAGACATTAATTCTATTGATTAGATTAACACTTTTACATGGCAACATCTTTAATATTTAATGTAGTAATTATCAAGAAAAAAAGAGAAATTTCTCTTTATACCTTTCAACTTTGACTTTTCTTTTTGGTGTTCCAATTTTTTTTATTCCTTTTGGTACTCATATATTTTGTACAAAGTTCATCCTGTAACCAAAACAAGTAGGAACCATAAAGTAAATGAAAATGTTTCCAAAGTCTTGCTTGCTTGCTTCCTTCCTTTCTTCCATCCTTCTAGCAGATTTTTGGTCCTCGGTTATTCTTGGATAACCTTTCCTTTCCTATCTAATATCCCCATAAAGGCAAAGAACACCAGCCAAGAAAGTTGGGAAAAAAAAGAAGGGATGTTAGTCTAACACGAGACTAAATAAGTGGGAGAATAATATTTCTGTTCTAAGAAAGGTCGAATATGGCGACAATCCTAAACCATATGATAACTGGTAGGTGTACGTTAGTCGAGGTTCATCATGGCGATAACAAAATAACATTTTGATCAAGAGGCTTATGTGTTTGGCTCGATATATGAAGAGTATGAAGAAATACAAAACTTCTTCAGGAATAGGATGTTATTAGAATATAACATGTAGTGATGACCTCCGGCCTCGGATCGCCTATGGTTCGGGGTTGAAGGAGCCTTTGAGACTTGACTGGAACAGGGCAAGGTATGTTGGTGATGGAACTTCACTCTTTGGCGTGAATTTGGATGAACAAACACTCGTAATTTTGTGGATAAAAGATGACTTTGTATTGAAACAAGGATAAGTGATACGTGATTGCATGCGTTGACTAGGAGCCACAATCTCTTGTAGGTCAAGCACAAGATGAATTTCCACAAGATCATTTGTTTTGCCACCCTTATGTCCAATTACTTGCACCGGAGGATGATTAGGCTCGCCCTTGGATTGGCCTGGCCAACAAGGGTTGAAACCTCTATGATATGGGTGAACGAGTAGGAAGCGTTTGGAACGCCTCTCGACCACCTACGAAACTGCACTTATGAAACACCAACTTTAGTACAAGAATATTCACGAATTGATATAAGTTGATGTAAACTAATTGGATTATTCTTCATGAAATAAACGAGTGAGAGAGAAGAGGTGCGAGAGAAGGTGTGCGAGGGAGAGAAGGTGTTCGAGTGGAACACAATTCTCTTGATGTTGATGAAGAGGCTCGTCCGAACACAATAGCAAGACCACGAAAGCTTTTGGTTTTAACTCCCGGGAAATCAACTTAATCAAGTCAATTTCCAAGGATCAACACTCATTTTATTGAATGTAAAAAATTGTTTAAATAGACAAACTAGGAAGCCAAAATTCTATCATTCTAATAGAAGCCTAGAATATAATTTTGCTTGGAAAATAAACTAGTTAACTAACTAGATGAAATAACAAACAATAACAAACTCTGTCCTGCAAAGATCTCGGCCACACTCTATCAGATAATAATAATACTTAGTCTGTCCCAAGGGAAAAGTTGTGTACTGTAATTATTAATAGTGAGTTCCTAGGGTGGCTTTATAATTTCTATGAGACAATGCATTTTAATGAGTCCTGCTTTATTCTTTGCTGTAATTATATATACTGGCTTGTGCCTATCAATAATATTATCAATTTTCCTTCTCATTCTCTCTCATGGTATCAGAGCTTTTGAGAGACTTGAGCTTCTAATTCTCTATTATGGCCGCCACCTTTTCCGCCAGCCATTACCTTCAGCCACCAGTTCGGCTGCCACCTTTTTCGCCAAAACTTCTTCTTTTTCTCTATCTTTTGTGTCTTCTTCCATCTTATTTCAAATGGAAGATTTCCAAAATATCAGTCTTGGTGGGGGAATCATTGACCCTACAGAAGCAGGAAACACAACCTTCAACTGTTCATCTCTTCCCCTAGTTCAGCCTGCCTATCGTCTCAATGGAAAAAATTATCGTATATGGGCTGAAATTGTTAAGGCCTCTCTTACTGGAAGTGACAAGATCGAACATCTTTTTGATGACTCTCCCTCAACAAGGGATCCCACCTTCAAGCTATGGACACGTGAAGATTTCATTATCAAGTCTTGGATGTGGGCTTCGATGGATTCAACCATTGGATCCAACTGCATCCTTCTTCCATCTTTCAAGGACATTTGGAATTTTCTGAAGCAAGGCTCACTTTTTGAACTCTCGGTAAAAGTCTACTCCACAAAGCAAGGCTCGATGAGTGTTTCTGAATATGCCATTGTTCTTCAAAAACTCTGGCAAGAAATCGACCTTGCTCAGCCTCTACTATTGAAGGACCTTGAGGAGCAAGAGCGGCTAAATGCCTCAGTTCAGCGGAATCGCTCATATTTTTTTCTTGCAGGTTTGAATCCAGAATTCGATCAAGTTCGAGTTCAAGTTCTGGTCACCAAACCTCTTCCTTCCCTTGAAGAGAATATTGCTACTATTCGAATGGAGGAAACTCACCGTGGCATCATGCTTTATTCCACATCTGCCCCTCCAGAGAATATGGCGCTTTTGTCAAAATCCGGGAAGAGAGACATCAACGACCTATGGTGCACTTATTGTAAGAAGTCCCGACACACAAAGGAGAGATGCTGGGCTCTTCATGGCAGGCCTCCTAGTAGAGATCTAGGAAAGAAAAACTCCTTCAACTCCATGGCTGATTCAAATGCAGATAACCAGCCCCATATTCCGCTGAAACCATCTCAACCAAAGGCCAACACTACCACCATCAAACAACCACCTTCCTCTCCCTCTTAAGTTGCAGTTGAGATCAAACACCTCCAGGAAATGTTACAAAATCTCCAAGCTGCATCAGGTTTTGAAAAATCTGAGTCTTTGGCCCTCACAGGTAACCATAAACAATTTTTTTGCCACAAGTGGATTCTGGACAGTGGTGCAACTGACCATATGGTCAATGATTGTCCTTTATTCTCTTCATATAATCCGTTTACACATCAGAAACATCTTATTACAACCAATGGAGGTTCAACACCTATCCTAGGCAGCGGCACTTTTTGTGGCCCTTCTTCATTACTCTTATCTGTTGTCTTATATATTCCCACTCTCTCATCTAATCTCATCTCTAAATTAAGAAGCTTGTTCATGATCTTATGTATGAAGTTAAATTCTCTCGTTTTGGTTTTGTAATTCAAGAAGAGAACTCGAGGATGACGATTGGAGTTGGTAAAGAGAGCGGAGGCTTTTATCTTTTGGAAGAACCTTCTGCAGCCACCCACCTCAGCACCACTACCAAAGCTCACCACTGGCTACAACACCATCATCTTGGCCATCCATCTTTTTCTCTTATGAAGCATTTGTACCCAAAATTGTTTGTTGGTTTAGAATCTGAAAACCTTGTTTGCTCTACATGTGAGAAGGCTAAACAAAGACGTGTTTCCTTTTCCATTCGCAATAAACGATGCCTTCTTCCTTTTGAATTGGTTCATAGCGACATTTGGGGTCTTGCACCAAATAAGAACATTAATGGAGCGTCTTGGTTTCTCACCTTAATTGATGATTGTACTAGGGTGACTTGGGTTTTCCTCCTCAAAAACAAGTCAGAAACCAGCACCATTATTCCAGCCTTTTACTCCATGATTCTAAATCAGTTTGGTCGATCCATTCAACGAATTCGATCAGATAATGCAAAAGATTACTTCAACCATTCCTTCTCTCCCTTCTTCCGTTCAAAAGGTATCATACATGAGTCTTCTTGTGTGTACACTCCCCAACAAAATGGGTTTGCTGAACGCAAAAATAGGCACATTCTAAATGTAACTAAGGCTGTTATGTTTCAATCCAATGTCCTAAAATTCTATTGGGGAGAAGCAGCTCTCACGGCTATCTTCTTGATCAACCGAACCCCTTCCAAAACCTTACAATACCAAAGTCCAATCCATTATCTTCAAACCTTCTTTCCTCACATTTCAATTGACCATGGGTTAGAGCCTAGGGTTTTCGGGTGCATTACGTATGTTCACATACACACCCCATGTCGAGGCAAGTTAGATCCCACGACAAAAAGATGCATCTTTATTGGGTACTCCAACACACAAAAGGGTTACAAATGCTACTGTCCTCTTTCCAAACAAACCTATGTGTCTGCTAATGTTACCTTTGATGAACTGGATTCATACTACAAACACTCACCTCAATCTACACAGGATCTCACAACTCTTGAGCTTATGGATGTTGTCGCAACTGACTCCTTTGATTCCATCAGCCTTCCTCCAACTCTTATTCTCTCTACAACCCAACCACATTTGACCATACCACCAACCCCTTAGATCCACCTAATCCCGAACCTCCTCAACCCTCTGAACTTGTGGCTCATGACCAATCTTCTGAATCTGTAGCCACTGAACTGCCAGTCCAATCTCCAGAAAATCTATCAACAGCTGAACCTCCAGCCCAACCTCCACAAAATTCCTCAATCCACTCTCGCAGGTTCGGTCGGATGTACTTCAAGAAGGCTCCCTCTTAAGAACCAGCTCCCGTCGTCGAATTAAGTCTTGAAACTGATATACTTCCTGATCAAGCATCACCGTCATCTGATTTGCCGATTGCTCTCAGGAAAGGTTTTGGGGAATGCACGAAGAGACATCTCTATCCTCTTTCTCATTATGCTTCATTTGACAGATTTTCTACTCAACATCAGAAATTTCTTACAAACCATGATTAGATTAAAATTCCTAAGAACGCCCGAGAAGCGTTTCAATCACCTGAGTGGCGACAAGCTATGATTGAGGAGATGTCTACATTAGAGGCTAATCACACTTGGCAGATTGTGGACAGACCAGTAGACCACAATATTGATGGTTCTTTGGCCAGGTATAAAGCTCGTCTAGTTCCCCGTGGCTTTACTCAAACTTATGGCTTGGATTATCAAGAAACATTTGCTCCAGTTGCAAAGATGTCTACAATTCGTTTGCTCTTGTCCATTGTTGCCCATTTTGATTGGAAATTATTACAATTTGATGTGAAGAATGCATTCCTTAATGGCTATTTAACTGAAGACATCTACATGAGTTTACCTTCAGGGTTCTCGTCTACCTCTCCAACTCATGTTTGCAAGCTACAAAAAGCTTTATATGGCCTAAAACAATCTCCTCGTGTATGGTTTGGACAGTTTCAAGGTGTTATGCAGGCTGTTGGGTACATTCAGAGTCAGGGTGATCATACTCTGTTTATCAAACACTCTGAGTCAGGGGGGGGGGTGAGTATTCTTCTGGTCCATGTGGACGATATAGTTCTGACTGGAAATGATGCTATTGAGCAAGCTCGTCTGAAGCATACATTAACTCGTGAATTTGAAGTAAAGGAACTTGGTCAGCTAAAATACTTCTTAGGGATTGAGGTTGCTCGATCAAAAGAGGGTATCTTCATTTCTCAACAGAAGTACACTAAGGATATTCTTCAGGAAACTGGAATGGAAGACTGCAGAGCAGTAACTACACCTATGGACTATAATGCGAAACTTGGCAAAGTTGAGAATGAACCTGTGGTTGACAAGCAGTTGTACCAGAAGCTATGTGGGAAGCTTATTTATCTTGCACACACCAGGCCTGATATCGCCTTCTCTATAAGTGTTGTTAGTCAGTTTATGCAAGATCCTAAGGTTCCACATCTTCAAGCAACATATAGAATCCTTAGATACCTCAAAGGTACTTTTGGAAAGGGCATCCTATTTACCAAGAGCACCAAACTTCAACTTGAAGCCTATTCAGATGCTGATTATGCTGGTGATATTGTGACCAGGCGCTCAACAGCGTGTTATTGTGTTTATCTTGGTGGAAATTTAATATCCTGGAGAAGTAAGAAGCAGGGTGTTGTTGCACGGTCAAGTGCTGAAGCTGAATTTCGTGTTATAGCACACGGTATCTGTGAACTATTATGGATTAGAAGCGTCTTAAATGATTTGAGAGTTCAGTGGGAGGATCCAATGAAGTTGTATTGTGATAATAAATCTGCTATCAGTATAGCTCATGATCCAGTGCAACATGACAGGACAAAACATATCGAGATAGATAGACACTTTATCAAAGAGAAGATTGATGTTAGAATCATTCAAATCTCCCAAATTTTCCACTACTAAATTAACGAGCTAATGAAGCGGTTCAAATGCAGCGGTTTGTAATAATGAAGCGGTTTAGTGCAGGGGTTCATATAATGAAGCGAATTTGCAGCGGTTTTGTGGCACTATAAGTTTTTTGCGGGCCTTGGCGGGTAAAAAAGGCTAATGCAGGGGAAACAAGAACCTAATGAAGCGGTTTTGTATTTTATTTTCCGAAAAAAAGGAAATAAAACCTAATGAAGGGGTTTATGCTAAAATAAACGCGGGTCGATCGAAAACCCTCAAATTATATTCATATCCCGCCTTATGAAGGACTTGCGTACGAAAACCCCCAAAACTCGACCTAACCCTCAATTGCCTTTGAAGAATCGAAAATCAAGGGTTCAATCCCGCCTCAGAATTGATTCCTTCGAGCTGCTCACGTACTTCATCAGACTTCGACCGGTGGTGTTTGGACGGTCGTCGACGGAGCTCTCCGCTGGCGCAAGGGTTTCACCTGCTTGAGGTAAATCGTTCCACGCTAAATTGCCCCTTCGTTCGATGGGTTTCTCTAATCGCTCGATGGGGCTGTTGCTTTCGCATTTTCTCTAATCAGCTTCTGGGGTTCAGGCTTCCGAGTTGCCCCTTCGTCTCGACCCTCTTCCGTGTTGCCCCTTCGCCTGGAAATCACTGAACTGCTTGCTCACTGAACTGCTAGTTCCGACCGACTTCCAGGACCAAAAGGTACACTCTAATTCCCGGAACAATATTTAAGAGTTGTGTATAGTCGTTTGGAGATGGTTGAAATTCTCCTACAAACTAAGAAAGAGAGACATACCAGACCTGAATGAATTAGAAAAGCAGCCTACGTAGTAATGAATTAGAAAAGAGCATGGTGAAAATCATGGTCTGTTTAAATGCATCTCTTGGTTAATCGAATTGCCCCTCCATCTTCTTGAAAGGGGGTTTTCAAAGTAAACAACTCATGAGGTACATAACACCACGAAGCATTTTCATACAAACATAAAACAGTAAAGGATGAATACATCTCATAATTATATTCTGGATTCGTGGGAAGCTCATCTCTTATGAGCAACATATGTATGTTTTTTCTTTTAATGTAATGTAGGCATCATACTTCTGTTTATATGTTAAACAAATGACCCTCTTACTCTGTAGAACAAGGAGAATCAAAAGGTATTAATAAGTTGACTATAACAAAAACAAATCTTTACAGCTAGGAGATCCTTCACTCTGTCAGTTGACCAGGAAATGGTTCATATTCTTACTCGTTGCATACAAATCATTGGTTCTGTTATTCGATTGGATTTTCATGTCGTATTGTGAGCTATTTTAGTCTTAAGCTGAATTTCAGTGCTTATTTCGAACTCAGTGGCTTCTATTATTCTTCTCTTGGTCAAATTTGGATTAGCTACTAAGCAAAAATCGGTTCATGCCAAACAATTGGATAGTTGATTGGTTCTGAGGACAACTTACTGATTCACATGAGAACATATTTTGTCCCCCAATTTTTGACTGTTTAATCTATGATTTATTACCATCCAATAAACATATGTTACTGCTCTTGTGAAGATAGTAGCTAACACTTATAGGCCTGATTTAGGATAGTAGCTATTTAAGGACTGATTTAGGATTTAGGAGCAATATGCTTTCTTTCCTCAATAGCTAACACTTATAGGCCTGATCTTAGGCATCACTTTCATCCTCCAATGACTGTATCAAATTCCTAAAAAGTCTTTTGAGTGTAAACATCTATTGGAGTATGTAAATGCCTGTGATTTTTGAACTTGTACCAGCACTAGTTAACTAATTTATCCTACTACATTACTTAGTACCAAAGTAGTTTTAACACCGTTCTATATATTATTGCCACTAAGACAATAATACATGCCTTTCTATTTTCAAAATTACATCGATATATTTAGAAATATATTACATCATTGTTGCTTCTGTTATACACCATCATGTACAGTACTTTTACAAACAGAAGCAAGAGCAGGAAAAAGAGTATTCAAAAAGAAAGAATAATGTATGAAAGAATTGGTATAAAAAGACAAACTTGAAAATTAAGCAAGCAAAAGACATGAATGGGCTAGAGGGTAGAACACACCAAATATTATTAAAGAAAGGTAGCACTATCCATGCATGAACTTGTTATAAAAATCTTCAAAATTCTCTTAGAGTCCCACACCCACACAAGTACACGTTAAGATACCATCTTGGAGCCTATACCACTTGGCACAAAATTTAATAGATAAGAAAATCCCATTTGAAGACACTAAATTTGAGCTGAGAACAAAATCATAAAATTCTCAGCCACAAACCAATATAATAGTATTAAGTACTATAGCATCTACAGTAGTTGTTAGTATTCAAACATTCTCAGCCACAATGCTTCCATGGCTTACAGGCTTCATGTTTATCATTATTTTTAAAATTTTTGTTTATTAAACTAATCCCATCATATAAAAGTAGTTGGCCTTCAGCATCAACCAATACAATTTTGCATTCAAATTATTATGCTAGTCAGCGTAATTGTGACTATTTTATTTTATTTTTATAATAAAAACTAGAGTATACACTAAGGTTGTTTGTGCTATTAGTCAGACATTATGAAGCTTCCTCTATAATGTCACATTGGGGTCAAATTAGCAAATAATATTGTATAAGATTAGTTTTTACTTAGAAGAAATATACGATGGGTTTATGAAAAATGCTGCTAGTTTGAAATACATTTTCATGAACTCAAAATAGGCATAAAACATGGTATTAGACTATTTGAAAATGCTACGTGGCATTTGACTTTAGAATCACATTTTATGATTTATGATATCTTCAAAATTCTCTTAGATTGTACTTACTCGCTTTCAGCATCCCTTCAATTGTCATGATGTTTTCTTTTGATATAGAAAGTGGACTCTTTGCTGTGATTTTGATTCATGCTGTTTTCATTAAAATGTTAATAATACTAATGTTGTTGTTTCCTACGTATACAGTATACTGATGTTGAAATTCTCTTCTAAGTGCTGTTGGTTGGTTGTCGTTTAGCTCATTGGCAAGGCAAACATTAAATACATTGCTTAGGTCTTTATCATATTTGCAGGTAATATTTTATCTATTATCCCTTTTAAAATTATTCTTGAATGAATGTGGCATTACATCCCATATATATGCCATAACTTGCATTTTGTTAGTAGTGTTTAACACTCCCTTTTACGTTCATAAGCTTTCATAATCTTTGTTAGTCAATTTGTTGTTCTCTTGCATGTTTGATTGATTACTATGTTATGCTGGAGCTGATCATGTATTGTGATTTTGATTCATCTTTTGTCCTTTTCTATCCATTGTAATTTTGTGATTGCATATTGCTCCCTTAGTATGCCATCTAGCTTACTCAGATTTGTGGCTTAGCTTAGGTTGTATTACATATAGGTAGTAACATCCAGCAGTAAAAAAAATGTGCATTCTGCACAGAATTTTCAGAATCATACAAACGATGATTAAGAATTGCTATTCATGATCTTCAACTTTAGGCATGGAACAAAGTAACTTAAAATGGTGGGTCTATCCTCGTTCGAGTGAGAAATATGGAAAAGGAGTGGATATGTGATGTCTCTCATTTTGGAGGTGTTTTAGTAGCTAATTTCCTTTGTAAATATGTGTCTTTCTTCCCTTTTCTTGTGTGTTTTGTCCCTTTTTAGCTTAGTTCCCGTACTTCTATGAGATTCGGAGACTATGCGCGTTTTGTGTGTTTTATAGGCATTTCGGAGCAAGAATCATGGAGATTGGAGCATGGAATGATGGAGAAGTTCAAGGATGGAAAAGGAGCCAAAATGGAGCTAACAATGCATGGAAAGAAGCCTCAAGTGAAGACGAAGAGAATGGCGAAAGAATCGAGTCAATCGGAGCTAAAACGAGAGAGAACGGAGCGAAACAAGCTGAAAAATGCCTTAGGACCGAGGTACCCAGCATGTCGGGCCCGAGGTACTATGTTGGCCCGAGGTGGTGGACCGAGGTGTGCATGTCGGGCCCGAGGTCGCTGGAACGTATGCCCTTGGACCGAGGTTGAAGCAAGTCGGGCCCGAGGTTCCTCCGTGTCGATCCATGTCGGTCGTGGCTCCGGATTCCTTTCTTTTTGGGATTTTTCTATTAATTCCCATAATTATATTTGCTTCCTTGGAGGTCAAGGAGTCTAGAAGCCTTGGGGATCAAGGAGTTCTAGAAGCCTTGGAGGTCAAGGACTTGCCTTGGAGCCCAAGGAGTTTAGAGGGGTAATCTAGTCTTTGTAATAAGGGGAAAAATCTCTATTTAAGGCCTTGTAATCTCTCATTCTAGAGGGAAGAATTGGAGAACAACTTTGGAGAGTGAGTAGAGAGGGACGTTGAAGAGTAGAAGAAAGAAGGGGGTGGACTCTTCTCCAAGGGAGGGAAGGAACCCAAGATCTAGAGGAGGATTTGGGGGAATTCCTTTCCTTGGAGAGGAGAGAAACCCTTGGCTAGAGGAGGTGTGAAGTGATAGGATAGAGGAGGAGTGAAGTGAGAAGGCATGTTTGGATAGACCACAACCAAATCACTCTCTAAAGGCTCAAGGGAAGACTTGGAGGGCAAGGAGAAGAAGGAGGAAGGAAGAGAGGAGAGGCCGGTGGAGAGAGAGAGGAGAATTTGTGAGTTTTTGTGCTTTGTTTTGCTTTGATCTAGTAGAATTGAACTTGGATTTTGTAGAGACCTTTGAATTTGAATGAAATTGGAGTTTGGTTTGATGTTGATGATTGAGATTTGCTTTATTTCCCTTTTGATTTCGTTTTTCTCTTACTTGATGGAGTAGATTCTATAGTCTTGGGCTATGGGGGAAGCCCTTAGTTAGATTTGGGTAGAAAACCCCAATTCCATAGCCTTGAGTGCTTGATTTGTGAATCCTCTCTACACTAAGCTTCAATTCTCTTGTGAAAACAAGGGGCTTAGGGCTTGTGATTGGTAAGAGCAAAGCGAAAGCATCTCGATCCCAATTGCTAGACCTAACATCGAAGGAGAGTGAAAACTCCCTTGGGTCGAAGTGTAGATTGGAGAGATTTGGGGCGATCAACCTCGATCTCACTAAGATCAAGCTCTTATTGGCTGAATTGGGGAAGAATATCCAAGTCTAGTTAGGTGTGGAACCCAAAAACCCAAGACCGATCTACCAATTTTGCTTAAATCGAGTTACCCAGTACATCGGGCCCGACTTGCATCAACGTCGGTCCCGGCCAAATTGACCTCGATCCACCCTCGGACCGAAGTGACCAGTGTCGGTCCGAGGTGATCTCTCTTTGCTTTTCCTTTGATTTTGCCTTGTTTTCATCCCTTTTTAAGTATTTCCGGGTACACTCGACACACGAACTCCCGTGTGTTCGACACCCTACCTCTTTACTACAATCTTGAGGTTCGGTTTTATAAATTTAAATTGTGAGACCTCCGATCCCGGACCGATCAGAATTTTGGCGCCGTTGCCGGGGAGTTCTACTCGTTCGAGGTACCCATTTTTGTTGAGTCTTTGATTTTGTAGTGATTTGGGTGAGGGATTAGCCCGAACCCCTTGTTTTGTTTTGATTCGGTTTTGTTTGTGTCTTTGGTTGAAGGTGCATGCGAGCTAGTTCCGTCCGAGGAACTCCTGAGCTCGACCTTGTGATTGACCCGGAAAGTATTCTAAGGCAAGCCCGCAAGAAGAAGAGGATGGCGGACCAAGCCCGAGATGAGGAGTTCGAGAGGTTGAGAGCCGAAATGGCTCGAATGCAAATTGAGATGGCAAACCGAGACGCCGAGGCCCGTAGGGAGAGGGAGCAAAGGATAAGATTGGAGGCCCAAATCAACACTCAACCCCGGAATGCTAGACAATACATGCATCCGGAGTTGAAGGTCCCGGAGCCGGCCATAGTTTTACCGGAGGTGGCGAGGAATTTTGAGATTAAAACTCAATTTATCTCGCTCATCAAGAGAGAGCAATTCCAAGGGAGGCCGAACGAGTGTCCGATCGAGCATGTCAAGCAATTCAAGGACCTTTGCGAGACCATTTCCACGGATGATGAGACACTTGAGTATGTGCTACTCAAGGCCTTCAAGTGGTCTTTGGGAGGAAAGGCTTTGCATTGGTTGGAGAGTCAAGCACCTCGATCTATCACCTCATGGAGAGCCCTAAATGAAGCATTCTTGATGAAGTTCTTCCCACCCACCAAGACGACGGAGCTTAGGCGGAAGATTGCTAGTTTCCAACAAGGAGCTTATGAGCCACTTTTTGAGGCGTGGGACCGGTTCAAAGAGATGTTGAGAGCATGCCCGACACATGGCCAACAACCTTATGTCCTACAAGACATCTTTTTCCAAGGGATCAACACCGCCACGAAGGACAAGTTGAACCTCCATACCGATTGTGGGTTCATTGACTTGCCACCGGAGCAAGCGTGGGAATTGTTGGACAAACTCTCGGATTATGAGGCGATGTATGGCACTAGCAACGTGGCCAAGGAGGGAAGAGTCCATGGAGAAGGCCCGAAGAAGCTCTACGACCCCAAGAGTGAAGAGGTGGACAAGGATGTGAAGATCCAATTCTTGGAGGACGAGTTGAACAAGATGAGGCGGAAGATGAGTTATGCCCAAACCACAAGAGCATG
Organism: Polygonum aviculare; assembly: GCA_934048045.1. Taxonomy (NCBI): domain Eukaryota; kingdom Viridiplantae; phylum Streptophyta; class Magnoliopsida; order Caryophyllales; family Polygonaceae; genus Polygonum; species Polygonum aviculare. The sequence continues at coordinate 24,804,492 of OW204026.1, forward strand.
TGAAGAGTGTGGTTCCTTGAAGCATGGAGCTCAAGAGTGCCCAAATGAGCGCCAAGTCCGATTGGCGGAGCAAATCGAGGAGGCTCATTATGTTCAAAGGAATTTCGGAGGGAGAACCAACTTCAACAACAATGGAGGAAGGTGGAATCAAGGGCAAGCAAGTGGCTACAACAACAACTTCAACCAAAACGAGCCAAGAGCCCAACAACAACCATACCGACCTCCCGGTTTCTATGAGCAAGCACCACCATGGGCTCAAGATTTGAAGAACCAAGTTACCAACATGGAGAGGAAGTTTGATGATCAATTCAAGGAGTTGGGTGTGTGGAGAAGGCAAGTGGACAACCAATTTGTTCACATGGCGAATCAACTTCCAAGATAGGAAGGGAGACTCCCGGGCCGACCCGAGGAGAATCCCCGTGCCCCACAACAACAAAACGAAGTTCGAGCCATAGGATTGCGGAGTGGACGAAGTTTGCCCGAGCCACAAGTACCAAAAGAAGAGGAGCCAGCAACTCGGACCGAGTTACCCAGCAACTCGGGCCCGAGGTCCTCTGAAGTCGAACCAGAAGATGGAGGAAGTCCCATGAGTCGGACCGAGTTACCCAGCAACTCGGGCCCGACTTGCTCTGAAGTTGGCCCGATGTGCCCGGAAGCCTTTTGCCCTGGGACCGAGGTTCCAGAAGTCGGTCCCGAGGTACCTCCAACGTCGATCCAAGGTGATTTTGTTGAGAAGAGTCGATCCAAGGAGGATGATCCAAGCAAGAAGCAAGGTGGCACTACTCTCCCTTATCCTATGAAGAAGCCCAAGGAGATTGTTGAGGGCAAGTTCAAGCGGTTCTTAAAGCTTTTGCAAGGCTTGAACATCACTATTCCTTTCACCGATGCTCTAAGCGAGATGCCGTCTTATGCAAAGTTTTTGAGAGAGATCTTGAGCAAGAAAAGGTCGATCATTGAGATGCAAGACGAGGTGAAGATATTGGAGCTACCTCAAAAGCTTGGAGATCCCGGAAGATTTGCCATCACCATAGGGATTGGTTCTCAACAATTCAAAGCTCTTTGTGATCTAGGAGCGAGTATTTCGGTTATGCCCATGAGCATATGGAGGAGGGCTAACCTTGGAGAGTTGGAGCCGATCGATATGAGTCTCACCATGGCCGATGGCTCTTCAACAAAGGCTACCGGAATACTTGATGATGTCCCGGTTCGTGTGGGAAGATATTTTGTGCCCGATGACTTTGTGATCTTAGACATGAAAGAAGATCCAATGGTGCCCATTATTCTCGGAAGACCGTTTCTAGCCACGGCGGGTGCCAAGTTTGATGTGAGGAATGGGAAAGTCACCTTCGAGATTGGAGAAGAGAAGGTTGAGTTCCATTTCAACAAGGCCCTAAATGAACCGGATGCATTGGCAATCTTGAAGCTTGAAGAAAGTGCCAAGTGCAAGAGAGAGAAGTTGGAGTCCACAAGAGAAGAAGCACCATTGAGAGACCATGATATGGTCGATGTTCAAATCTATGATGAGGCAAGAGATGGAGATGGAGCCAACCCACCAAACCATGAAGAGTATCCTAATCTATATCCTTTTGATGTGGGAGATTCTTTTATGAGTTTAGATGATTTGAAAGAAGATTTAGGAGATGACTATCTTTGCTTAGATGACTTGCAAAATGACTTGAGTTATGATGTTATAGAGTCTCCTAGAAATTCTTTAGACTTTTGTGATGTAGGTGACAAGATGCAAGATGAGTTGATGCAAGAGGTGCAAAGCTACACTTTGGAGGATAAGGATGATGGAGGCCACATTTTCATCAAACATAAATGGTGGCATTTTGGCTATGATGATTGCGGAGATGTCTATGGCAAGGAGGACCAATTCACGGTTTTTCACCCTCCTTGAAGGGTAGAGGTTAGACGTCAAGCTAATGACGTAAAAGAAGCGCTTCTCGGGAGGCAACCCGACGTATCCTTTCGTATCCTTTGTTTTCTTTTGATTTGTTTTCTTATTTTTAGGATTTGAGCTTATTGTGCTAACCCTTTCTCTAAACCCCTTGAAAGCAAGTATTTTTGGGATGTATCTTTGGTGTGATCTTGTAGGTGCTTCTTGGTGCGAATGATGAGCTTGAAAGGGTCAAGGTGTATGATGCAAATGGACGAGCAACTAGGATGTGAGACGAGCAAACGGTCTCGACCACCTCTCAAGAAGTTCGACAAGGTGCTCCACCTTCACCTCCCCATGTGCCGATGTCAACAATTCACCATTCTTCCTAGCTTCAAAAGCCTTGTCTAGTGAGTTTCCCTTTTCATTTTCCCTTTTGGTTTTACTTGGATGCAATGAGGACATTGCATATTTTAAGTATGGGGTATGGGAAAAGGAAACTCTCTTGTGCCTAGTGTTTGTACATATGTGTGTGTCTTTTGCTTTGTTTGAGAAAAGTTCTGCAAAAATCCATAAAAATTTGAAAAATTGTGTTGAAAACAACAAAAAGATTTTGTTTTAGACTAAGAAACCCCCATCTTAAGTGTCCTATGAAATGGCTTGTGTTCATGTAATTCCTTCGCATGCTTTGGATGGTTTAGCCTAGTCTTATGATGTTGCTTTTATACATGATCCATGATTTGCACTCTATATTGAGCATGTGTGCTAAAAGATGACTTGTTTGCTACCTAGTATTGAGTGTACCTTGTGAGATTTGATTTTGGCCTTTTGGGATTTTTATTTGCATATCCCTCTCTTGTTTTGTGAGTGTACTCTCTTGTGTCATAGTCTCTTTGTCATTGAGGTGTATATTTATTTCTTGAAGCCGCTATGAGAATTAGTCATGCATGCTAGTATTAAGATTGAACTTGTATGTTTTTAGCCACATAAATATCCTTATTCCTACCTTGCATTAATCCTTGATTTGTAGCCCCGTTCTAGCCTATTAGCCTTTGTTTGTAGCTCCTCAAAAACATATTCCTAGCCGATGAAAGCTTGACCCTTATGGGATTCGAACATAGTTGAGTGGTTGTGGAAATGATTTTGTGGAAATACTTTGGGTGAAGGCAAGAGTGTGGGAAACACATTTTGGTAGTGCATCTCCTAAGGAGAAAGTTGATGGATTTTTTGGGAAATTTGCAAAAGGCAAAAGTGTGAAGAAAAAGTGAGCAAAATGCAAGTATGGGGTCAATTGAGCCGTGATCGAGTCTAGTAGACTCGGGCCCGACCTTCATAAAAATAAAAGAGAGTAAAAAAAAAAAAAGAAAGAAAGAGAAAGAAAGAAGAAAAAGAAAGTGCAATCAAAAATCCAAGTGTAGAGATGTAAAATAAGGAAAGTGTGGGTGAAATGTTGGGTAAGTGCCTTTGATTGTTGAGAGTTGTTTGGAGGAGTAGTGAGATGTGGAATCTTTGGTGATGTTGGTGAGTATTTTAGGTTGTTCGAGTCCCATTGTGAGCACCACATAGCCAAATGAATCCTTCCCTTATGAAACACCAAAAGCCCCATTACAACCCGGCCGAATGGAATTCTCTATGAGGATCTCCATTGAGCCCAAGTTCATCTTGTATTGGTATTGTTTTGACATCTCTAGGTAGAGAGATTGGTAATATTATCTTCAATGGTAAAAGTAGACTTTGCACAAGGCATGAGTGGAGAGATGCATCACTTTTATGCATTAAGCCATACACACTTGAGAGTTGTGCTTCGATTACATTTCCCTAAAGTGAGGCTAGGTGGTAGCATTTCATACTTGAAGCATGCATACACATGTGATGACGTTTGATTGCTTATCTTTGGATTCATACGTGCTTGAAAATGGTTTTGACTTAGAGCTTTACCTGAAAATCATGTTGAGGTTTTGAATCCAAGTTATTGCTTGAGGACAAGCAAGTTTAAGTATGGGGTATTCTGATGTCTCTCATTTTGGAGGTGTTTTAGTAGCTAATTTCCTTTGTAAATATGTGTCTTTCTTCCCTTTTCTTGTGTGTTTTGTCCCTTTTTAGCTTAGTTCCCGTACTTCTATGAGATTCGGAGACTATGCGCGTTTTGTGTGTTTTATAGGCATTTCGGAGCAAGAATCATGGAGATTGGAGCATGGAATGATGGAGAAGTTCAAGGATGGAAAAGGAGCCAAAATGGAGCTAACAATGCATGGAAAGAAGCCTCAAGTGAAGACGAAGAGAATGGCGAAAGAATCGAGTCAATCGGAGCTAAAACGAGAGAGAACGGAGCGAAACAAGCTGAAAAATGCCTTAGGACCGAGGTACCCAGCATGTCGGGCCCGAGGTACTATGTTGGCCCGAGGTGGTGGACCGAGGTGTGCATGTCGGGCCCGAGGTCGCTGGAACGTATGCCCTTGGACCGAGGTTGAAGCAAGTCGGGCCCGAGGTTCCTCCGTGTCGATCCATGTCGGTCGTGGCTCCGGATTCCTTTCTTTTTGGGATTTTTCTATTAATTCCCATAATTATATTTGCTTCCTTGGAGGTCAAGGAGTCTAGAAGCCTTGGGGATCAAGGAGTTCTAGAAGCCTTGGAGGTCAAGGACTTGCCTTGGAGCCCAAGGAGTTTAGAGGGGTAATCTAGTCTTTGTAATAAGGGGAAAAATCTCTATTTAAGGCCTTGTAATCTCTCATTCTAGAGGGAAGAATTGGAGAACAACTTTGGAGAGTGAGTAGAGAGGGACGTTGAAGAGTAGAAGAAAGAAGGGGGTGGACTCTTCTCCAAGGGAGGGAAGGAACCCAAGATCTAGAGGAGGATTTGGGGGAATTCCTTTCCTTGGAGAGGAGAGAAACCCTTGGCTAGAGGAGGTGTGAAGTGATAGGATAGAGGAGGAGTGAAGTGAGAAGGCATGTTTGGATAGACCACAACCAAATCACTCTCTAAAGGCTCAAGGGAAGACTTGGAGGGCAAGGAGAAGAAGGAGGAAGGAAGAGAGGAGAGGCCGGTGGAGAGAGAGAGGAGAATTTGTGAGTTTTTGTGCTTTGTTTTGCTTTGATCTAGTAGAATTGAACTTGGATTTTGTAGAGACCTTTGAATTTGAATGAAATTGGAGTTTGGTTTGATGTTGATGATTGAGATTTGCTTTATTTCCCTTTTGATTTCGTTTTTCTCTTACTTGATGGAGTAGATTCCATAGTCTTGGGCTATGGGGGAAGCCCTTAGTTAGATTTGGGTAGAAAACCCCAATTCCATAGCCTTGAGTGCTTGATTTGTGAATCCTCTCTACACTAAGCTTCAATTCTCTTGTGAAAACAAGGGGCTTAGGGCTTGTGATTGGTAAGAGCAAAGCGAAAGCATCTCGATCCCAATTGCTAGACCTAACATCGAAGGAGAGTGAAAACTCCCTTGGGTCGAAGTGTAGATTGGAGAGATTTGGGGCGATCAACCTCGATCTCACTAAGATCAAGCTCTTATTGGCTGAATTGGGGAAGAATATCCAAGTCTAGTTAGGTGTGGAACCCAAAAACCCAAGACCGATCTACCAATTTTGCTTAAATCGAGTTACCCAGTACATCGGGCCCGACTTGCATCAACGTCGGTCCCGGCCAAATTGACCTCGATCCACCCTCGGACCGAAGTGACCAGTGTCGGTCCGAGGTGATCTCTCTTTGCTTTTCCTTTGATTTTGCCTTGTTTTCATCCCTTTTTAAGTATTTCCGGGTACACTCGACACACGAACTCCCGTGTGTTCGACACCCTACCTCTTTACTACAATCTTGAGGTTCGGTTTTATAAATTTAAATTGTGAGACCTCCGATCCCGGACCGATCAATATGTATATCGAAAAGGCATATACACATGAAGCTCAAGGAGAAGAAATTCGTTGTCTATGTAAATCTTGTCATCTTCGAAATTGGTTAGATGTGAATGACGTGAGAGACCATATGATTATGAAAGGTCTTAGTCCATTGATAGAGGAAGTAGAGAAAACAGATGGAGAATTTGATGCTTTTATATCAGCTGACAACCAGCAGAATGATAGCTTTATTGACAACATTGATGATTTGTTGCAAAGTGCATCTAGAAATGGTCCAAATGAAGATACAACAAAGTTTTACAAGTTTGTGGAAGAAGGAAAAGAGGAGTTGTATCCTGGCTGCAATAAATTCTCTAAACTTTCCTTCATCATTAGGTTATTTGTTTTCAAGCGGGATCATAAGTTGAGCAATGAGGGATTTTCTGATTTGTTAAAGATTTTAAAAGCTCTTCAACCTAATGCTAAGTTGCCTAGTTCGTTTAGTGAAGCAAAAAATGTACTGAAGGTGTTAGGTCTTGATTACATCAAGATTGATGCATGTCAAAATGATTGCATGTTGTATTGGGAGGATTACGCAGAAGCAACCAGCTGTCATGTTTGTAAGCTCCCTAGGTGGAAAACAAATGACAAGGATGAAGAAACTGGAAAAGTTCGTCGGGTTCCTAGAAAAGTTCTTAGGTACTTTCCGATAAAGAAAAGGCTGCAAAGGATGTTTATGTGTCCAGAAACTGCCCGTTACATGACATGGCATGAAGATAGACGTCCAAAGGATGGGCTTTTGAGGCACCCGGCTGATGGTGATGATTGGAAAAACTTTGATATAAATTATCCAGCATTTGCTCAAGATCCACGTAATGTGAGGTTGGGTCTCGCTAGTGATGGATTCAATCCGTTTAATACAATGAGTATTGTTCAGAGTACATGGCCAGTTATACTAAGCAATTATAACTTGCCGCCATGGATGTCTACAAAGCCAGAGTTCTTGATGTTAGTATTGCTTATTCCAGGCCCTTCATCCCCGGGAAATGACATTGATGTGTACTTGCAACCTTTAGTGAAAGATTTGAAAGAAATATGGGAGTTTGGCATAGAAACATTTGATGCTTTGAATAATCAAATGTTTAATATGCATGCAGCCTTATTGTTTACTATAAGTGATTTTCCTGGTTATGCGATGCTGTCTGGCTGGAGCACAAAAGGGAAGTTTGCTTGTCCGGTTTGTCATTATGAGACTTGTTCTTGTTATTTACCTCATAGTAAAAAAACATGTTACATGGGGCACCGCAGATTTGAAAGTGGAAATGCACCTGTTCGCTTGTCAGGGTTTGAAGTATTGGAGTTGTTGTCTGATTTTGAAAATCAGTTTGGAAAGAATGCAGTAAAACAGAAGAAGAAAAACAGAAAGGAGGAAGAAGTCAGTCCATGGAAAAAAAAGTCTATTCTATTTGATTTGTCATATTGGAAAAATATAAGTTGTCGTCATTGTCTTGATGTGATGCATATAGAGAAGAATATATGTGATAATGTGATCGGGACATTATTAGGTATTCTTGGGAAGACTAAAGATCACATGAATGCAAGATTGGACTTGGAGAAACTTGATGTGATGTCGGAGCTCCAACTAAAGAAGTCTGCAGATGATCAATATTATATAATGCCAAAGTCGCGCTTTTGGATGAATTTGGCTGAGAAGTCCAGATTTTGTGCTGTTGTTAAAAATGCCAAGTTGCCACAAGTTTGTGATTCCAACATTGCAAGATGTGTACAAGTGAAGGAGAGAAAAATTATAGGCTATAAGAGTCACGATGCTCACTTTTTTATGCATTATTTGCTTCCAATTGTTGCAGCAGTAAGTTTGCATAAGGATGTTGCCATTCCTTTGATAAGACTGAGTGATTTTTTCAAATCCATATGTAATAAGATTATTGACCCCCATGATCTTGATTATTTACAATCTGAAATTACTGAAACTCTGTGTCAGTTTGAGATGCTCTTTCCTCCATGTTTTTTTGACATAATGGTCCATTTGCCTATTCACTTAGTCGAAGAAATTAAACTTGGGGGACCAGTTTCTGCAAGGTGGATGTATCCAATTGAACGATATCTTCGGAAGTTGAAGTCTTTTGTTAGGAACAAAAGTCGTCCAGAAGGTTCCATGGCAGAAGCGTACCTGGCTGATGAATGTGTGAACTTCTGTGCTAGATATATTGATCGTGGAACCAGCCGAATGAATCAGCATGTTCAGAATAATGAATCCTTACAGATTTTCTGGAAGATGGGTCATCCCATTAGGGGGCAGGGAAAGAGAAAAAAGAAAGAGCTTGAGCACTTTAAGATTGATATGGTAAAGTGGACTCAAGCGCATCGATATGTTTTATTCAACTGCAACATAGAAGAGGTTGAAAGATACATTAGGTAATGACATTTCTCGTTCTATCATTTCAGTTTTTTTTTAAATAGTTAGATATGATAGGTAAATTTAATTCATTCACTTTTATGCAGTGATCACGAGGCACTTGTTAGTAGAAAAAAGAAAAGAAAGTGGGACACTGCTCAGATTCATAGTAGAGATTTTATTGACTGGTTCAAGGAGAGAGTTCGATTGGAAATCAGTGAGGGTCGACATGTGGAAGATCATATAAAATGGCTATCTTATGGCCCTTCAATGTTTCCCAAACGATATTCTGGATATGCTATCAATGGTTATAAATTCCATACTATGAAACGTGACAGAAACAGTGTGACTGAAAACAGTGGGGTGACATTAAGTGCTCTGACTCCAAGTTTTGCAAGTACTAAAGATAAAAATCCTATTATAGGAGATGTCTCGTACTATGGGTCGATCGAAGAAATTATTGAAATCTTCTATGAAGATAATTGCAGCCTCGTTTTGTTTGGTTGCATGTGGTATCAATCTGAGGAAGACATATATGGACTTGTTCGTGTAAATCGGAAGAAGCTCATTTATCAACATGAACCATTTATTTTGGCATTTCAAGCAAATCAGATTTTTTATGTTGAAGATCCATCATCAACAGATTTGTATTATGTTGTCAAAGAGCTTCCAAAAGATTATACCGATATCAAGGATGAAGGAGATAAGAGGTTCACTGACTTTTATTGGAAGGAATCCCATTGTCCTCATCAAAAGAGACCTACTGCTAGGGATGATGATGCTGAAATATGTTGTACAAGAGACGATATAAATGCATCTATAATTGACATGGCTGGAAACATTCTAGAAGAGTAGCATGCTCTAATTCTTCTTTTTTTGTTTGGGTATTGAAACTTGAATGCACCAGCTTGTTTTTTCTTTTACTGTGAGTACTTTTAATTTTTCTGTGAACACTATTTGTTTCAACTGGAATCTAATACAGCTCTGGTCTTGCAGATGGCAAGGAATATCAGAATATCGCATCAAACTCAACCTCTATGTGAATATGAGCAACAAAGATTGCAAGTTATAGCAAAAAATAGAGCAGTCATGGAAGCTAAAGGACTACGTCATTCATTTGTGAACAAGACGTTGCAAGAAAAGTATGAGCGTGTTTCAAAGACTGTTGTGGAAGAAATGGATAGTCAATCTGAGGTATGACAAGAAGTGAAGTGATCAACTGAAGCATTCTAAAGATTATATAGTCTGATTATATTATAAACATTAAGCAAAATGAACTATTGGATTTATCATTACTTGGGGAATTTTATTAACTTTTTCATTTGAGGGCAAGTATGAATGAAGGAATTGAAATATTTTTTATATTTCCTCATCTCCATTGTTTCCTGATATAATATTACAGGGAAAAAACTTCTGTGTTTAGGAGTTGGATAAAAATTAGAAATATAAAATTCAGGTAGAAATTAGAAATATATGAGGGACACCAAATCTGTACTCCAATTACATATATATATATATATGGATTTTACGAAAGGATCTTTGTAATACATATTAAAAATTTTAGGCAGCAGCTGTATACTTATGTTTTTATATTATTTACTGTATTGAATGGAACAGAACTCTAATAGTGTCATCTACGGTAGTATGACATTCATTTAAATCAATTATGCTGATTTAAATCAATTGTGCTTTCTTTCCAGGCAAGGCAAGTTCATCCTAATAAGAATCATGCAACTACAGCTGATATCAACAAGCCTGAGGTATTTTTTTTGTCTTTAGATTGAAATTTTATGCACATGTACTTTGTAATACATATTAAAAAATTTCTTATATATTTTACAGAATCTCTCTAGAGGTAAAAAAGAAAAGGCACCTCTCATTCAACATTTGCCCATGACTGAATTTTTTGAGTTAAAGCATCGAGGCCGGGAAAAAAGAGGAAAGGTCTAGAATCAGATTTGGAGATGAGCCAGACACAGAAGGGGCAAGCTCAACCAGAAAATCTGACTAATTCACAAAAAAATCAGGAGAAAGGAAATTCAGTCCAAGTACATGGAATTCCACAAAAGATCCCGCTGCAGAAGAATCAACCAAAGGACAACTTAAACCAACAACCGAAAAAAATTCAGAAGGTGTTCTGTACTCCAGGCTCTCTATTGAAGTATACCAACATGAGGAGAACACAAGAACTAAGTGGTTTGGAAAAGCATGATGGACAAATGAATCATTCAAAAGAGGCAAGAGGTTCTAGTGCTAGGGAATTCAACTCATATCAGCCAGTAGATGCAAGTGATGAAGATTTGGGAGCTCAACAGATAGCAAGTGAAATAAATCAGAATCATTCAAATGAAGTTCTAGATTTCGTCGAAGAAGATACAAGTGATGATGTAGAAGATGCTATAAGTCATGAAAATGAGATCCTAAATACAATGGACTTACCGTTAGAGGCTGGAAATGAAAATACAGGTGACTTTTTACATAATTCTTACAAATTATATTATACATCTGTTGATACAATCATGATAAACATTAACTTTTTACTTTTGCTAGTTGTAGAGAAGAAGAAACATCGAGGAAAAACAGTTTTAAAAAGGGTTCAGACTCGAACAATGGAAGAGCGTGATACTATTATTTTTAATAATTTACTCCAACCAGTAGGGCCTACTCGAGCAGTAATTAATGATTTTACTCATTTGCTTGGAGTTTATGCTAGAGACCCAGTTATGCTTCCTATGAATTTCATAAGTTGGAAGTATGTACCTCAAGCTAGAAAGAATGATGTCTGGGAGAATGTAAAGGTAACAAATCTGTTTTTTTAGTTGTTTTCCATAATTTTCTGTCTTATATATTACATTCATCAAAACTTCTAAGTTTATGTGTTGTGCCCATTAATAATGTAGAAAAAGTTCATTGTCCATGAGCATGCAAAGAAATGGGTGCTAAATAATATCAATCGCAAATGGACAGTAGAGAAAGCAAGAGTAAAAGCAAAACACTATTATCAGTTTCCAACATATGAAGAAAGGTTGGCCCACCGACCCAAGAACATACCAATTGAAGATTTTAAAGAGCTTTTGCGCTTTTGGGACTCCCCCAAATCTAAGGTATTTGTGTTGTATTTAATAAATATCATGTATCTTATCTTATCTTACATAGTTATTCCTCCCTTTTCTTACGGTTAGATTTTAAGTTCTTTGAACGTATGAAATAAATAGGAGATAAGTGATATAAACAAAGGAAACCGAGATAAACAAGGTGACATGCATACTCTGGGACCAAAGTCGCTTGCTGTATTGCGTCATGAGCTGGTATTTATTTTTATCTCAACATTTTGAGCATATGAATAAACTCAGATCTGTAGAATACAAATAGCTGATCTATTTATTATTACAATCAGGTTCCTAATATGTATATTTAATTTGTTAATAAAATTGTTTGATTTTTGTAGCAAGAAAAACATCCAGATAAGAAACCACCAACACAAGCAGACGTGTTTATGGAATCAAGAAAGAGGACTGTTGGACGCACCTACTTGACTAACAATGATGAAACTCAAAAAAATATTGTAAGCTAAAATTCTCTCTTGATATACTTTTATTTATATTTACAGTAGTTTAAAGTAAAATATACTACTTTCATATGATGTTTTCCTCATGTCTTTGGTTTAAAAGGAGAAAATGAATGCACTTCAAGCCTTGAACGATGCAAGCAGTGAAAAGGACCCAAATTATGATCCATATCCTGACGTCATTACTAAGAAAGAGCATCCTGGCAGATTGCGACTACAAGGGGCGGGTGTTACAAAATCTAAATTGAAGACCAGGGATGTTAAGACCCCCTATGTAGTTCCCCCAATATTCTTAGAGTCTATAACTGAGCAAGTTGAGAAAAAGCTATCTAAACAAATGGATCAACACATTTCCAGCTTTTTATCAAAGATTAGAGAAGCGAACCCTGGAATTAATCTTGTTATTCCTGACTTCTCAACCAACCAAGTTGTACCTCCTCCTTCTGAAAATTTAGATGGGTAAGACATTAATTTTTTTGTTCATGCTTTACTTGAAATTTTTTCTAATAAATTTGTCTTGATTTTAGGGATGCTGGCGATGATAATTGATAGGATTTCGGCCAGATCTGATTGTCTTGGAAAAGGTATGGCTCTTCTGGTTGTCTTGGTGTCAGATCTGATTTGATCATTGTTCTGGAATTGTTTATTGTTATATATGCTTGTGAAAAAATTGCTTTCTCATGATCTGCTAGAATTATGTAGTTCTATGATTGACTTGTATCATTGAATTCCTGCTTTGTGAGCCTGTGTGATTCCTATTTACAATTAAAAAGTTTGGTTCTAATTTTTGAACTCATGCACTCGCCTTTCAAAATCTAATGAAGTAGAATCTTTTGGTAGTAATCTTGTGAAAGGCCTGTGGTGGTTGGATTGTTTTGATGCATATACTTCTAGAGCCAATACTTTTATTCAAGTTTTGAGCTGTTTCGGATACGATTCAGTTCAATTGAGTCAACTTCGAGTTAGGTCAGCTTCATGCATTTTAATAGCATTCAGAATAAGTGGATGAAGTAGTGAAATAGGAAACTTTTATGTCTTGCATTGAAGCTGATTTATAACATTCTATTACATATTAATTCAATATAGAGTCAATGTTCACTCTTTTATCTAGATGTTTTAAGCTGACATAAAATTTTGCTTACTTTCATATGCAGTTAATTTGTGTTGACCGGTTGAAGCTGATCAATTTGCTGTTGCATGTGTGCAGTACGTTCATGCTATTTTTTGTGGGCAGGATTGCTGATGTCAAATGATTATGGACAGTCATGCATATTCAGTTGACATATATTTTGTTTTTCCTAGCTAGCTATATATCCTTTTGTCTTTTGAATTGGTGTGCTATTACCTCTTAAAGTAGGTGTTATTTGAGGAAGATGACTCATATATATGTAATAGATTGTCACTTTTGTAAACAAATTATGACAAATCTTATATATATATAATATTAGATTTAGTTTTGCATGATTTGTTCTCATTATATTTATGGTACAAAATCCATTAATGTAATCAATATTTTTTTATTATAATTCTACACTTTACTAAACTGCTGCATTACATCTAAAAGACTGCTTCATTAGATTTTAAAAATTGGTCCATCATAAGAGTAAAACCGCTTCATTAGATGAAAAAAAATCATGCATTAGACATTTTAGGAACCGCTGCATTTGAGGTATTAGATACAGGGGTTTTCAAACGTAATGCAAGGGTTTTCAAATCCGATTATAAACCCTTGCATTAGACTTAAAAAACCGCTGCATTATAGCTAATGCAAGGCTCGCAAATGAAGCGGTCATAAACCGCTGCAATAGCCCTAATTCAGGGGTTTTTGAGCCTATTGAAGCGGTTTTGAACCGCTTCATTAGCCTTTTAATCTAGTAGTGTTCTCAGAATATCAGCTGGCTGACCTTCTTACTAAAGGACTTCATCCTAAACGTTTTGAGTGGCTCACATCCAAACTTGGCATGGTTGATCTATATAGCCAAGCTTGCAGGGGGTGTTAGATAATAATAATACTTAGTCTGTCCCAAGGGAAAAGTTTTGTATTATAATTATTAATAGTGAGTTCCTAGGGTGGCTTTATAATTTCTAGGAGACAATGCATTTAATGAGTCCTGCTTTATTCTCTGCTGTAATTATATATATATACTGGCTTGTACCTATCAATAATATTATCACTTTTCCTTCTCATTCTCTCTCACACTCCAAACCATGTGGGAGGAGAGGGGGGCGCGCCAAACCGCGTGGAAGAGAGAGAATGTGTGTGTCAGCCGTGGGGCGCAATTCATGGGGCGCGTCCCGCATATGGCATGGGGCCCGGCTCGTGGCCCATGAGAGAAGTGTGGGGTGCGGCCTAAACTTTAGAAGACAGAAAAATTGACAAGTGCCAAAAAGTCCAAAAATAATTCGAAGTCTAGAAAAAATACCAACTAAGATAAGCATGCCCCAAAGAACAATTTTGGACATAAGAGAGGAGGGTGGCCCATTGTGGCTCGTGTGGCTCGACCGTGGCTGCAATGCGCGCCAATAAGGCCCTCATGGCCTTTCTCAATTTCTTGGCTTGGTCTCGCGTAATGAGGCCATAAAAGGGAACATGGGCTAGGTCCTCGATCTCTTGTGAAGTCATTAGTGCATCATCTACATCATTCTCCTCCACTTGGCTACGAAGCGTTCTCGATTCGTTGTCGGAGTCATCACTAGAGACATAGAGAGACAAATCAGTCACATTGAACGTCGGATGGATGCCATACTCTCCGGGGAGGTCCAATCTATAGGCGTTTGGCCCAATACGCTTGATGAGTTCCGGGATCGGAGGGTCTTCACAATTTAAATTTATAAAACCGAACCTCAAGATTGTAGTAAAGAGGTAGGGTGTCGAACACACGGGAGTTCGTGCGTCGAAAGTACCCGAAAAGACTAAAAAGAGGAGAAAATAAAGACAAACGAAGGAAAACAAAAGAGATCTCCTCGGACCGACACAGGTTCACTTTGGTCCGAGGTAGGATCGAGGTTGAGTTGCACGGGACCGACGTAGAGCAAGTCGGGCCCGATGTTCTGGGTAACTCGGTCTTAGCAAATTAGTAGATCGGTCTTGGCTTTTGGGGTTCCTCCCCCAACTAGACTTGGATATTCTTCCTCAATTCAACCAATAAGTGTTTGATTCTAATGAGATCGAGGTTGCTCACCTCGAATCCCTCCAATCTACACCTTGACCCAAGGGAGTTTTCACTCACCTTCGATGCTAGAGACTTGTGATGGGATCGAGATTGCTCACGCTTACTCTTACCAAACACAAGCTCTAGATCTCTTGCTTTCACAAGAGAATTGAAGCTCAATGTAGAGAGGATTCACAAATCAAGCACTCAAGGCTATGGAATTGGGGTTTTCTACCCAAATCTAGCTAGGGGGATTCCCCCATAGCCCAAGACTATGGAATCTACTCCATGAAGTAAGAGAAAAGCATAAACAAAATGGAAATCAAGCAAAACTCAATCATCATCATCCAATCAAACTCCAATTGCATTCAAACTCAAAGTGTCTACAAAATCCAAGTTCAAATCTACTTGATCAAAGCAAAACAAAGTTCAAAACTCACAATTCTTCCTCTCTTCTCCACCGATTTCTCCTTCTCTTCCTTCTCTTCTGTTGAAGGGTTTCTTGAACAAATAAATTTGTATTCAAGACCCCGCTGTGTATAGCGAAGTCAGGATCGTCCATGGGAGTGAGAATAGTGCTAAGATTAATCGATAAACTACAAAAAGAGCAAAAGAAACTCAAACAAACAGAGTCAGGATCGACCAGAGGAGGGTCGATCTCGACCCTTAGGTAGTCGAACCTGAGAGCAAACTAGCACGAATCACACAAAAACTCAAGCAAGGGCTCGAACACGACGGAGGGAGTCGGGATCAAGGCAACAAAATACGAATTTCAATCAATGTAAAAAGCAAATCCTAGGACTAGGGCTACCACAACAATAACCATACATGCTTTCGACAAGAATTCACAACTATCATGCCATCTAGATCATAGAAAAGTTACTTTCGCAAACAATTCAAGCCATTCAATCAACTTTCGCAAATCAAACAACTTTCTATCTATCCTTCAACCTAGGAATATCAACTTTCGCAAATAATCCTATTAGAACTAATCAAGCAACTAACTTTTCACTTTCGCTATAGTCAATCACAAGACATGCCTCAACTTTCGCAAAGGATTAAGCATAAGATAGGTTAGATATGATCATCAAGCATTCAAGTCATGAATTCAAGTTTTAAACATGCATGATTGTGTTGGGCTTTTGCCCAACCCTAGAACTTAAGAAGACTACTCACACATGGGAAAAAAGAACAAGGAAGAAGAAGAAGAAGACATGATCAAACCAAACTCAAAATCAAATAAAAACCAAAGATCAATCTTACAAACCTCAAACTTGTTCTCCAAGTCTTCTCTCTAGCAAAGCATCCAAAAGTATTCCTAAGCATCCATAGCATGAATTGAATTGAATGACTCCTCCCCCAAGGGATGAATTATCCCCCCAAAGCATCCAAAGCATGAATTAAACTATAGGTTCAACCTCCTTTTATAGACAAAAAGGAGTCCTAATCTAACTAGGAAACACAAACAAAACACCTTCCTAAAATACAAATTAGGAAACTTCAACAAGATATCCGGATAGGAGGAAGTCGGTCACGCGCGTTCGACCCTCCATAGGGTCGATCCTGAGGCTTGTTTTCTTGCGCTCCAAGTTCGGTCAAATGGCTCGAGCTCGACCTCCTTGGGCTCGATCTTGGGGTCGATGTCTTCACTTGTTCTCTTGATTTTGCTCCTCTTTAGCTCTTCTTCTTGGCTCTTCATCTTGATATCTTCCTCCTAGCTTGTCCATCTTCTCTTAGCCTTGCTCCAAACTCGCTCTCAAGCTTCGAAATACCTACAAAACGACACAAATATGCGTAGTTTCCGAATCTCAAGGAAATACGAAAACTTATGCAAAAAGACTCAAAAACACAAGACTCAACTACGAAAATCAACTTAAACTAACCTATCAAGACCCTAAAAATCTACCTAAAAACACGGACATCAAAACACCCCATACTTAGACTTCTTGTCCTCAAGCAATAATCATGCAAATCAAGACCAATAACACAATCTTCAAGCATAGCCCTTGTCAAAACATTTTAAACACAAGTGAAAAGAAGACAAGTAATTTTAACGTCATCACATATGTATAAGTCCCAAGTTAGGCAACCACAATCCAACCTCACAAGGGATATAAATGTGTTTCTCTCAACTCTCATGTGTTTAGGCTATCAAATCAACTCTCATCTCAATCTTTATGCAATATCTACTTTATCATTGAGACTTATATCACCAATCTCTCTACTTAGAGAAGTCAAAACACATCAATCTTCATAAGAACTTAGGCTCAATGAAATCTTCATAGAAGACTCATTCGGCCGGGTTGTAATGGGGCTCGGTAATAACATAAGGTAGGGAGTATTTGGCCATGTGGTGCTAAATCCGGGAATCAAACTCCTAAATACAACACTTCAAAACCAAAACAACTCACTTTTTCTCTTTCAACTCACAACCAAACACTTCAATGAAACTCACACCCTTCAATTTCTAACCCAAATTCCCATAATACAACTTAGAAATACTAGGAATTCTTGGCTTTGCACTTAAACATTTTTTTTTTCTTTCTTTCTTTTTTTTCTCTTTTCTTTTCATCAATTTTTCAACAATGTGCCTTCCAAGCCAAGAATCCTATTACATTACACTTCAACAAGTTGTTTTCTACCCTTTAACCATGTCACCACTTTCAAACCCAACACAAATGTCACTCAACAAAACTTATTCCCAACACTCATCATCTAAGTTCAATTCCCGGAATAGGGTCAAGCTAATATAGGCTAGGGATAATTTTTGTGGAGCTTCAAACAAAAGGCTAAGGCTAGAACGGGGCTTCAAGCAAAGACAATTCAAGGTAGGCATGGAAGAATATAGGCTAAAAAGATAAGTTCTTAATCACAATCAACATGCATGAACAATCTCATAGCGGCTTCAAGAAATAGATAACCATATCAATGACAAGAGACATATGCATAAAGAGAGCAAAATCACACAAACAAAGAAGAGGGAATCAATGATGTTCTCCCTATAAGGCAAAAATTCTCACTAGGTAAAAATTTGTTGGATTGCAACTACTTTCACTCAAGACACATATGCTCAATTTCATCACAAGTCACATTCACAATCAAAAGCAATTTCTCATAAACTCGGACTACACTATCCAATTATGCCAAAGGAATTACATGACAAGCATGAAAATTAATTTTCATCATAGGACATCTAAGATGGAATGCTCTTCTATCCTAAAACAAACAAGGAAGCAAATATTTTTGGCTTTTTCGACTTTTTTCAATTTTTTTGGATTTTTCAAGACTTTTCTTAACAAGCAAATCTATCAAACAAACAAAGCAAAGCAAAGACTCAATTATATACAACATGTGAGATTTCTTCTTCCCCACCCCATACTTAAATCATGCAATGTCCCCATGCATGAAAACATATGACAAAGTAAAGAGAAAAGAAGAAGAAGACTCACAAAAACTCTTTGAAGCTTGAATTGGAGGTGGAGGTCCTCATGGAGGTGGAGGTGGTCTCGTCCCGTCTTTTTGAGCTCATGTTTGGAACTTAAAGTCCTGCAAAAACATCACAAAAATCATATCCCAAACAAAACATTTCCTAGTCTAATCTAAGGAAGGTTAGAAAAAACGAAAATCTAGTCTAGAAATTGGAAAATCAAAAAGAAAAAGGAAAAACTAATCTAGAAACCGGGTTGCCTCCCGTAAGCGCTTGTTTAACGTCGTGAGCTTGACGAGAGAGGCCTCAACTAGTTGGAGGATGTGAGTGCCAAGGTGGCTCGGATGTCCTCATCGCCACCCCATACTTAGAATGAGAAGAGAGGGAGGAAGAAGGTGTAGAGAGAGGTGTACCACAAAGCATGCAAGTAGAGTGAGAATTTTGACCTGTATCGACCGGAGGACGGGACCGGAGGACGGGTCGGTGTCGAGTTGCTTTGTCCGGAGTCAAGCTTCTCCCGTACATGAGGGTTGGTCGAACTCGACCCCAGCTGGGTCGTGACTGACCGTGTATGGGCAACATCGAGCCTTAACACCTCGCCTTTCCAAAGATCCTCTTCCGGATGAAACTTGTTAATGGGGACCACGTCTTTGGACTCCATGATGCCCGCAATAGGTAACCGAAACTCTACCACTTCATCACCAATTCCGAAGGTAAGGAGACCCTTCTTCACATCAACCTTAGCTCCGGCGGTTGCTAAGAATGGTCGCCCAAGGATAATTGGTACGTCGGGATCTTCCGGCATATCCATGACAATAAAATCATTAGGCACGACAAACTTGCCGACTTGGATGGGAAAGTCGTCGACAACACCGGTGGGCTTCACACAAGAACCATCCGCCATGTATAACCTCATGTTCACCGGTACTAAGGGTCCCATGTTGGTCTTGGACCAAATTGAGAGTGGGAGTAAGCTAGCACTAGCACCAAGATCACACAATGCCTTGAAGCGATAAGCTCCAATACCGGTTGTAATAGCAAACTTCCCGGGATCACCTAGCTTCTCGGGAAGGTCCAACGACCTCACCTCATCCGTTAGTTCCGACATTGACCGCTTCCTAGATAGAATCTCCTTCAAGAACTTGGTGTAAGCGGGCATTTCATTCAAAGCCTCGGCGAAAGGAATAGAAAGATTCAAGCCTTGAAGCAACTTAACAAAGCGCTTAAACTTTCCTTCCGTCGCGTCCTTGGGTTTCTTCGAAGGGTAAGGAAGTACCTTAGAAGAGGAAGGAGTGGGATCCGGAATAATTGGCGGAGAAGGGTTGGAAGACGTCCCGGGTGCAGGGTGGTCGAGCTCGACCACAGCAGGGTCGATCGCCCCTTCATCCTCATCATTGGCGGTCTCAGGCTCGACCATGGAGGGGGTCGATATCGACCCATGTAGGGTCGATCCTGAGTCTGCTTCTTTCGCCGGTTGCTTTGGTGGATCGGGTAATGCTTTGCCACTCCGAAGGTTCATGGCTCGGATTTCACCATTGCTTGCTCGGCCTCTAGGATTCTCCTCGGGTCGGCCCGGAAGTTTTCCTTGAGGTCGTGGGATTTGAGCTGCTAGATGACCGAGTTGGGAATCAACATTCTTCCTCCATGCGTCAAAGTTTCCCAATTGGTCTTGAACGCCATCAAGTTTGTTGTTGAGTCCGCTAAACTTGCTCTCGAATCTTTCAAAGTAACCGTGAGCCCAAGCCGGTGGTTCTTCTTGATAACCGGGAGGTCTATAAGGAGGGGCCCTTTGCTCTTGTGGAGGAGGCGGATAACTTTGGCCTTGACCATTGTTATTCCATTGAGAATAGTTGTTGTTGTTCCTCCCCGCATAAGCATTGTTTTGGCCTCGGTAGGGTCCTCGCATATAGTTGGCCTCCGCATATGCCTCGGCAGCCCGAACTTGCTCCACATTTGTACAAGAAGCGGTTGTATGAGATTGAGAACCATATTCTTGACAAGTGGGGGCAGCGGACTTATAGTAACTCACTTGCTTCTCGAGCCGGTTGATCTTATCTTGCAAGAATTGAAACTTCACATCTTGATCAATTGGCTCACTATTCGGATCATAAAGCTTCTTCGTTTGAATCCGGATGGGTTGTTGGGTCCCATACATGGCATCATAGTTGGTGAGTTTGTCCAATAGAGCCCATGCCTCATCGGGATCCATCTCAATGAAACCGCAATCGGTGTGAAGATTGATGCGGTCCTTTGTGGCAGCGTTGATCCCTTGGAAGAATATCTCTTGAAGAACATAAGGAGGTTGTCCATGAGTAGGACATTGCCGAAGAAGCTCCTTGAATCTCTCCCAAGTCTCAACAAAAGTCTCATTAGGAAGTTGATGATAAGAAGTGATGCGCTTCCTTAGCTCGGTAGTCTTGGCCGGTGGAAAGAACTTCGTCATGAACAAGTCGTGCAAAGCCTTCCATGTAGTGATGGACCTAGCGGGTAGACTTTCGAGCCAATGAAGTGCCTTCCCGGTTAGAGACCACTTGAACGCCTTGAGGAGCACATATTCGAGTGACACGCCATCGGCGGCGATGGTGTCACAAAGGTCGGTGAAATTTTTGATGTGCTCCATCGGGCATTCGGATGTCTTGCCTTCATATTGAGACCTCTTGATGAGAGTGATGAAGTGGGACTTGATCTTAAAGGCACGCTCAATCGCCGGGAGCACTATAGCGGACTCGGGAACTCTAAGCTCCGGATGCATGTATTGCTTAGCGTTCCTCGGAATAGCATCTAATTGTTGTTGGACACGGGCAGCAGCCTCTCTCTCTCTCGATGCAAAGCAACATCTTGAGCAACACGCTCCATTTGCATACGCTCCATCTGAGCACGAAGTTGTTCCATCTGTTGAGCAAGAGCCTCAGCGTCGGCCATTGCTCGTCGTTCTCGTAGCCTGCGATGAAGGGTTCGCTCTATTTCAGGATCAAAGGGAAAATAGTCGATTTTCCTTCGTGAACTAGAGGGCATACACCTGCAATCACAAACACAAGTAAACGAATCAGTAACACACAAGGGGTATGGGTTATTCCCAAACCCAAATATCAACTAAACTCGGCACTATTGCACACTCCCCGGATACGGCGCCAATTTGTTGAAGGGTTTCTTGAACAAATAAATTTGTATTCAAGACCCCGCTGTGTATAGCGAAGTCAGGATCGTCCACGGGAGTGAGAATAGTGCTAAGATTAATCGATAAACTACAAAAAGAGCAAAAGAAACTCAAACAAACAGAGTCAGGATCGACCAGAGGAGGGTCGATCTCGACCCTTAGGGGGTCGAACCTGAGAGCAAACTAGCACGAATCACACAAAAACTCAAGCAAGGGCTCGAACACGACGGAGGGAGTCGGGATCAAGGCAACAAAATACGAATTTCAATCAATGTAAAAAGCAAATCCTAGGGCTAGGGCTACCACAACAACAACCATACATGCTTTCGACAAGAATTCACAACTATCATGCCATCTAGATCATAGAAAAGTTACTTTCGCAAACAATTCAAGCCATTCAATCAACTTTCGCAAATCAAACAACTTTCTATCTATCCTTCAACCTAGGAATATCAACTTTCACAAATAATCCTATTAGAACTAATCAAGCAACTAACTTTTCACTTTCGCTATAGTCAATCACAAGACATGCCTCAACTTTCGCAAAGGATTAAGCATAAGATAGGTTAGATATGATCATCAAGCATTCAAGTCATGAATTCAAGTTTTAAACATGCATGATTGTGTTGGGCTTTTGCCCAACCCTAGAACTTAAGAAGACTACTCACACATGGGAAAAAAGAACAAGGAAGAAGAAGAAGAAGACATGATCAAACCAAACTCAAAATCAAATAAAAACCAAAGATCAATCTTACAAACCTCAAACTTGTTCTCCAAGTCTTCTCTCTAGCAAAGCATCCAAAAGTATTCCTAAGCATCCATAGCATGAATTGAATTGAATGACTCCTCCCCCAAGGGATGAATTATCCCCCCAAAGCATCCAAAGCATGAATTAAACTATAGGTTCAACCTCCTTTTATAGACAAAAAGGAGTCCTAATCTAACTAGGAAACACAAACAAAACACCTTCCTAAAATACAAATTAGGAAACTTCAACAAGATATCCGGATAGGAGGAAGTCGGTCACGCGCGTTCGACCCTCCATAGGGTCGATATCGACCCCTTCAGGGTCGATCCTGAGGCTTGTTTTCTTGCGCTCCAAGTTCGGTCAAATGGCTCGAGCTCGACCTCCTTGGGCTCGATCTTGGGGTCGATGTCTTCACTTCTTCTCTTGATTTTGCTCCTCTTTAGCTCTTCTTCTTGGCTCTTCATCTTGATATCTTCCTCCTAGCTTGTCCATCTTCTCTTAGCCTTGCTCCAAACTCGCTCTCAAGCTTCGAAATACCTACAAAACGACACAAATATGCGTAGTTTCCGAATCTCAAGGAAATACGAAAACTTATGCAAAAAGACTCAAAAACACAAGACTCAACTACGAAAATCAACTTAAACTAACCTATCAAGACCCTAAAAATCTACCTAAAAACACGGACATCATCTTCTCTTCTCCTTGCTCTCCAAGTCTTCCTTGAGCCTTTGAGAGTGAATTTGGGTTTGGTGTTGTGTGTGCCACTCGTCCACCTCACACTCCACACTTGATTTGATCACTCATCACCTCTCTTATCCTTCTTCCAAGATTGGGGACCAAGGAATCCCAATTTAGAAAGGGGCAAATGTGGAAAGTTGCTAAAAATATGCCTTGGGGAGCAATCCAATCCATTGCCGACTTGTATCGATACGGAATGACATCGGGCCCGACGTTGGACAACGTCGGTCCTGTTCACTGAGCGCTCGATTTCGGGCCCGACTTAGAGTATCTCGGTCCAGGGCCTCGATCCTTGCCTTCTTCCTAGATTTTCCATGGTTCCACTTCATCTTTAGCTTGGCTCTTGCACTCCTTGACTTGGCTCCTTCCTTAGCTCCTCGAAATGGTCCTCATCCTTGCCATTTTACCTACAAAAAAACAAACAAACTCGCGTAGTTTCCGACTCTTGAAGGAAACCGGGAACTAAGCTAAAAAGAAAACAAAACTAACAAAGAAGAGAATGAAAAACACATATTCACAAGGGAAATCAACTACTAAAACACCTCCAAAATGAGAGACATCAGAATACCCCATACTTAAACTTGCTTGTCCTCAAGCAATAACAATGTAAACAAGACCGAAGCACAATCTTCAAGTAAAAGCCTCATATGAAAAACTCGAGTAAGCACAAGTGATAGACATACTAGCAAGATTACATCATCACACATGATCAAGTGTTCAAGGAATAAAGCCTAATGCAACAAAGCCTCATTTTAGGGACATAGAAATGTGTATCACTCATCATGTGTTTAGGTATAGCAATGAACACTCATACTCAAAATTCATGCAAGTAAAGACTTTATCATTGAAGATAATATCACCAATTCCTCCACCTAGAGATGCCTATTACAATGCACACAAAGAATATGAACTTGGCTCAATGGAGATCCTCAAAGAGGTTCCATTCGGCCGGGTTGTAATGGGGCTTTTGGTGTTTCTCAAGGTAGGAATTACTTTGGTCTTGTGGTGCTTACAATGGGGATTGAACTTTCTAGTCTCTCACCAACTTCACCAAATCATTCCACTTTCAACTTTCACTCTCCTCCAAAAGACTTTGAATTTTCTTCTTTTTTTCTTTTCTTTCAACCCACATTTCACTAAACATTCCACTTCATCTTTACACTACACTTTTTGTTGGATTTTTCAAACTTTTTTCCACTAGGATCGACTTGCACTAAACTCGGGCCCGATGTGCACTTTAACTCGGTCGGTGCCCTTTTCTTACACTTAAGCATTTTGCTTTCAATCCACTACTTTTTTCCAACTTTTCTTTCTTTCTTCACAACAAAGATGCACTACCCACTTGATTTATAACTCCATTCTTTCGCCCTTCACCAAAGAGAATCTCAACTCTCCAAATATACTCCAAAACTCTCACTAAAGTCCAATCCCATAAGGGTCAAGTCATATAGGCTAGGAATCATATTTTTGAGGAGTTTCAAACAAAGGTCTAAGGCTAAAACGGGGCTACAAACAACGGTTTATCTTCAAGGTAGGATATGGAATTTTTTGTGACTAAATGAAATAAAGTTCAAATCAATGTGACAAAGCATAGAACAAATCTCATATTGGCCTTGGAAAATAGATAAACATCTCAAAAGGAAGTTTTACTAAGCATGCATGAGCTAATCACACAACAAAAATGAGGGATATGCAATATGAACAAGCATCCCTAAAATGGCCAAAAATAATCTCACAAGGTTCACTCTAGCTTAGTTGCATCAAAACTCATCCAAGAACTCATGTGCTCAATAAAGACATGCGAGATATCACATCACATCAAAAGCAACATCCATTAGAGGCTAAACTATCCAAAAATATGCAAAGGAATTTACATGCTCACATCATCATTAACCTTCATATGGACATCTAAGATGGGAATTCCTAGTCCAAAAACAAAATCTTTTTGACATTTTTCACAAAATTTTTGAATTTTTATGGATTTTTCGAAAAAAAATTCAAAGAAAAAAAAACTCAAACAAACTCATCCAATCATGCCATAAAATCAATCGTCATTCTCATCATCTCATGCCACTATCCAAAAGTGAAACATCCCTTAAACAAAAAAAAACAAACAACCTACACATGGAACTAATGAGCTACTAACCCACCCCATACTTAAAATTTTGATGTCCTCATCAAAAGAAATCAAAACTCAAAAAGTAGAGAGAAGAGTAGAGAAAGCTCACAATTTCCTTATTCTTGAATGGCATGATGAGGCTTAGTTCGGAGGGTGGCCACGGCGTTGTCTCCTTTGGAGCCGGGCGTGTTGCTCTCGCTCATGCACTCGATCATTGAAGGGATCTTGGCTTGGCGGTTTTAGTGGTGGCGCGGGAGGTGTCCATTGATCTTCGCGGGAAGAGAAGTTCCCGGTCATCCACTCATTGAAACTTGCATGTATGGTCCACCTTTGATCCTCGGCCGCCCTCAAGTCCTCCACTTCACGTCTCGTGTAGGTGAGGTTGCGGTTCACCTCGTCAAATCGTACTTGGAAGTGTTCTTGGTGGTGAAAAAGTTGTTGTTGTTGGAAGTTGAGGTGGTGCGCTTCTTGGAGCATTGATTGTTGTTGAAGTTGGAGATGCAACAATTGGTTCGCCAAGAAGTTCATGTCCACCGATTGGCTAGGCTCGGGGAACACCATTCCGGGCCCAAACCATTGGGCATACCCCTCATATCCTCCGTAGCTAGGTGGTGCTTGATGTGCCCCACTTCCCTCACCCCTCTCGAAGTGGCTAGGAACCGGATCGGGCAAGTATGCGTCGGACCGACGTTGATGGACGTCGGGCCCGACTTGAGATGCACCTCGGTCGAAGAGAGTTGGTGCTTGGTCGGTGAGCAAATGTAGGTAGCCACCATCTTCTTCTTCTTCTTCACCTCTTGGCGCGTCCACATCCATGTCGTCTCTCCTCACGAACTCATAACGGTTGGGCTCTTCCTCTTCGGTGTCCGGGGAAGCTTGAGGTGTAGTGAAACGGATGTGTTGTGCTCATCTCCTTACCTCGAGTTTCCCCTCCGGTTCTCCATAAGGATTGACATTCCCCGCCCACACTTGATACCAATTGTAGTAAGAAGTGAGGTCGAAGAGTCGAGGTCCCAAAGGAACTTGTACTTGGCCAAAGTTGGAATGAGGCATAAGACGGTCGATGAAGCCGGGAACAACTTTCTCCTTAATGATATTAGCCTTCTTGAAGTATTTCAAGTCCATGAACTCCACGCCATTAGGGGCCGGTGTGTAGGTAGACAAATCCACCTCAAGACGGTGAGCTAAAAGGGCTATCATTCCCCCAAAGTAGATCCATGAAGAACTTTGAAAATCCCTCACCATCTTCACCCATTCCCAAGTGGGGTTCATCGGCTTCTCCTTCTCAAACAACATCTCGTAAAGAAACATGGCTTCTTCCTTTATTGGCTTGCTCAATTCATGCCTTGCAAAGATGGAACAACCAAGGGCACGGATCATAACTCGGAAGAGTGGACTTGCTATCTCATTTGTCGGTGCGCCCTTCCTTATCTCACTTCTTCCGGCTACATACTTCCAAAGGTAGTCGACTTTCTCATTATCCACAAAGGCCTCTTCTCTCGGAAATGGCAATCCAAAGTAAACCGCCAAATTCCTCAAGGAAAGCTCTTGCAACTCATTTCCCAATTGGAAGGAGATCATGCCCTCACTCTCGGGTCCCTCATACGTGCACTTGAATGTCGCCATAAACTCGGACGTTAAGGCGGGATAGTGAGTATTGTTGCACCTTAGCAAAACATTGAGCCCAATGACGGAATAGCATCGAATAAGAGCCTCATCCATGTACATCTTTTGAATTGACTCCCAATCTAACCACCGGGTGTGGTGAGATAGACCCATGAGTCGCTCATACTCTCTAGCATCATCCTCATCATCAATCCGCACATCGTCCATCCTTTGGACTCTCTTGGACGACTTCTTGGACTTCTTGCTCACTTTCTCCATCCTTGAAGAAGATGCTCGGGTAGACATGGTACCTACACACAATCAACACAAAGAACTACAAGATAAAATCCATACAACCACAACAAAAACACAAGCTTCCATCACAAACTACTCATCATGCAAAATGACAACTACGAGGGTGGTCGATCTCGACGCTATGGGGGTCGATCCTGAGAGCATAAACAAAGAGATAACCCCATACTTGCACTTGACACACTCAATCCACAAAATTCAATCATGCATGAACTAAGATTCACATATCAATGGTCAAGCCTCAAATAATATCATGAATAACATGCTATAACCAACATTCAAGCTCATGAAATCATAAATCCACACAAAAGATGCTCGAAAAGCGTTTGACCGACATGCAAAAGACATCGGGTCCGAGGTTGGGGACCTCGGTCCGAGTCACTGGACCAACTTTGAACATCGGTCCCGAGGTACTGGGTACCTCGGACTAAGTCCGTTCCGACTTCTCTACCTAGATCTAACCATCAAACACACTATCATGTCCCTAAAATCCAAAATCAACCATTTCTCAACATCAATCGAAGTTCTAAGTGGGTTTAAGCAACAATTAAGCACAAATTTCACAATGCATGCAAATCACCATGGATGCTTAAGGTTCAAGCTCACTCAATCATGGCATATCTCAAATCTAGCAATGAAAGCATGAAATTCACGAGGAATCAAGTAGAGATTGAGATTCACATACCAAATATGAAGAAAACAAGAACTTCTAGCAAGCAACTCTTAGAACTCAAATTTTCCTCTTCTAGATCTAGAAAAAGGATGTAGATCTATGGGTTTTGGGTGGGATTTTTGGCTTTTGGTTTAATGTTTTGGTATGCTAGGGTATGGATCGAGATCTTGTGGTGAGGTTTATTTGAGGATCGAGTATGGTGGGATAAGATGGAATCGATTTGGGGTTTGAGAGTGAATTGGGTATTTTTGGGAAAGTAGTTATGGGGGTGATGATGTTAGGTAAGGGAAAAGGCTCTTAAATGGGGAAGAAGACAAAGGTGGGTCAAGAGGGCATAGTAGGAATTTCCACAAAGTCAAGGTCCAACATGGGTCGGCATAACTGGACCGACGTCGGGCACCTCGGGCCCGAGGTACTGGGTACCTCGGTCCTACCCGATTTTGGCTCCTAAAATTTCCACACCTTGGTTACTCCTATCCACAAGTTCTTGCATCATTTCCACAAATACCACACATGCTAATGAAGCTCACACAACACACATTTCCACAAAATACAAGCTAGAGAAGAGATTAGGACTAATCTAAGCTAAGGCAAAAAGAAACAAGCTAGAAACTACGAAAATGAATCTACCAAACCCGGGTTGCCTCCCGAGGAGCGCTTCTTTAACGTCATTAGGGCCCTCCATGATGTGATGGATCGAGGTGCTTGACTCTCCAACCAATGCAAAGCCTTGCCTCCCAAAGACCACTTGAAGGCTTTGAGTAGCACATACTCAAGCGTCTCATCATCCGTGGAAATTGTCTCACAAAGGTCCTTGAATTGCTTCACATGCTCGATCGGACACTCATTCGGCCTCCCTTGGAATTGCTCTCTCTTGATGAGTGAGATAAATTGAGTTTTTATCTCAAAATTCCTCGACACCTCCGGCAAGACAATGGCCGGCTCCGGGACCTTCAACTCCGGATGCATGTATTGTCTAGCATTCCGGGGTTGAGTGTTGATTTGGGCCTCCAACCTCATCCTTCCTTCATGCTCCCTCCTAGCCTCGGCATCTCGGTTTGCCATCTCAATTTGCATTCGAGCCATGTCGGCTCTCATCCTCTCAAATTCCTCATCTCGGGCTTGGTTCGCCATCCTCTTCTTCTTGCGGGCTTGCCTAAGAATACTCTCCGGGTCACTCACAAAGTCGAGCTCAAGAGTTCCTCGGACGGAACTAGCTCGCATGCACCTACAACCAAAGACACAAACAAAAACCAAATCAAAACAAACAAGGGGTTTGGGCTAGTCCCTCACCCAAATCACTATCAAAAAGCAAAGACTCAACAAAGAGGGGTACCTCAAACAAGTAGAACTCCCCGGCAACGGCGCCAAAATTCTGATGAGTTCCGGGATCGGAGGGTCTTCACAATTTAAATTTATAAAACCGAACCTCAAGATTGTAGTAAAGAGGTAGGGTGTTGATAGAGCATATAGGTTATAGTATTTAGGACATGTTTTGATTAGTTTTTCATGCATTTTTAGGTAGATTTTCCTTTGTTTCGTAGTTTAGCTGTAGCATTGGAAGTTTCGGAATCTACACTCGTTTGGTTGATATTTGCAGATATGAGTGATCGAGTGCCGGATCATGGTAATGGTGGACATGAAGGTGCCTAAAGAGTGTGCAAGGATGAAGGCCAAGGAAGAGATCAAGTGCCCAAAGTGTTAGAGAGATTCGAGCTTCAAGTCTAGAAACGCGGGCAAGGCTACCAAAACGCGCCCGCGCTTCAAAGGATTAGGCCGCGCTTCAGCGTCCGAGTTTCTGGTGTCAAAGCGCGGGGTGGTATGTAGAAGCGCGACCGCGCTTTGGTGCATGACCGCGCTTCTGCCCGTGTCCGCGGAAAGTGACGTTTTTGTTTTGGGCTTGGATTTTTGAGCTGAAACTTGTTTTAGTTGTTATTTTTAGAAACCTCTTTAGATATATTTTTGGATATTAGTTTCTAGGTTTATGTTCTCATAACTCTTGACTTGGAGAATCATCATCATCATTGTTGAAGCTTGAGAAGAACAAGAAACCTCTTTGGAGAATTGTAAGCTTTTCAATGTCTTTGAACAACTAAACCTCTTTTGCTTAACTAGTTAATTGAAGTTGTGAATTAAGTATTATTGTGAGATTTGATTGTTCTTAATTTGCCTTGATTAGATTGTTTTCTCTATGCTTGATTGAATAAGTTTGATTTAGGGTTCTGTTAGATTGGCCATCTAATTGAATCTCTACGTTGAATTACAACTAGATCTTCCTAATTACCGGTTGGAATTAATTAGATCATAAGTAGAACCTTTAATCAATCTAGGACTGGTAGGACTAGTTGATTAGAGAAGAGAATTCAATTGCATGTTATTTGGATGTCTGGTTGCTCTGAATGCATGTTTCTATTGATGCTTGGATCTTAATGCTGTTGTCAAATTGAATCTAGGAGGTCTCTTAGTTTATTTGATAATTAGGGTTGTTAGTACCGGTCGGGCTAATAGCTAGAATTGAAGTAGGATTAATAATTCCATGAAGTTGGGTTATTAGCTTTCCGTAATAGATTGGTCAAGGTAAAAAGAGAATTTTGATAATCAATGATCAATAATCGAATTCGCAATGGATAATTAACTGGTTAAGCATACCTTTCTCATATTTGATAAATCATCTTAGCTTTGCATGTTCAATTCATTAGTTGATAGGAAAACATTCAAAAACCCCCGTTTTTACATTCATCTGAGTATCCAAGTTAAATACATAAAAACACAAGTCTCTGTGGGATCGACCCTTACTTCCCTACTACATTCCTAGTAGGTAGTTTGGATTATTTTGATAGGTATTAAGGCGACTAAAATACCGCTTATCAAATTGGCGCCGTTGCCGGGGACTTCGTCGTCTTTGTGTATTTAATTTGTTTACTTTGTCTGGTATGAACCTGTCATATGGTTCATACCCGTGCTACTAACTCTTCACCCTTGTTGTTTGATTCAGATATTGACAGGACTTTATTCAGGTTGAGGAAGGAGATTCGCAATTCCTTTCACGAGCTGCCTTTTGATTCTGAATCTGAGTCTGACGGGATGGGTGACGGTAATCTGGATGCTGTGGCACAGACTTTGAGGCAGCTGACTGCACCGGATCTGACCCAACAACCGTTGGCGGTGCAATTCCCTGAGCTGGCCGATGGAGTCAATTTTGAGCTGAAGTCGGGGTTGATCCACCTTCTTCCCAAGTTTCATGGGTTGAGTGGAGAAGACCCTAATAAGCACCTAAGTGAGTTTCATGCAGTCTGCTCAAGCATGAAGCCTAGAGAGGTTACTGAGGATCAGATCAAGCTGAGGGCTTTTCCTTTCTCGCTCAAGGATTCAGCCAATGACTGGTTCTATTATTTGGCACCTGGGAGTATTGACACCTGGCACAAGATGAAGAAAGCATTCTTGGAGAAATACTTCCCAGCTACGAGGTCTAATAGCATCAAGAAGAGCATCAGTAATATCGAGCAGGCATCTGATGAGACCTTGTACGAGTATTATGAGCGATTCAAGAGGTTGATTGCTAGCTGTCCTTATCATGGCTATTCTGACGAGGATCTCATCTTGTATCTCTTTGGAGGTCTTCTGGATGATGAGAGGAGAATGATAATGCTGCTTGTGGGGGTTACATCCTTAATAAGACTCCCGCAGGAGCATTCCAACTATTTGATGAGCTATCTGAAGGTTCGCGGCAATTCAACAAGTCTACCAGATCAGTGAATTCTGCAGTTACTCAGTCATCATTGCATGAGGAAGTTTCAGAGCTGAAGAATATGGTGAAGCAGCTCACAATGTCTGGTGGAAAACAGCAGGTAAAGGCATGTGGAATCTGCTTAGATGTTATGCACCCAACAGATGCTTGCCCTACACTCCAGGAGCCGCAAGCTGAAGTTAATGCAATGGGTGGATATGGTCCACAAAAGCAGAGATATGATCCCTTCTCTAATACTTACAATCCTGGATGGAGGGATCACCCTAGCCTTCGATATGGAAATTCCAATCAGCAGCAACAGTACAATCAACAAGGTGGTCAACCTGCTTACAGGCCTCCTTTCAATCCGAAGCCTCAAGCACCTGCTTCAAACTCGATGTCCACCGAGGACATGATTCGGGCCCTTGCTCAGAGTGTGACTACGATACAAGGATCTATGACCCAATTTCAGCAAGAGACCAAGTCAAGTGTCCAAAATTTGGAGAAGCAAGTGAGCCAAATTGCTAATGCTGTAAGCAAGTTGGAGGCCAAGGATTCTGGTAAACTGCCGTCTCAAACCGAGCTCAACCCGAGGCAAAATGTGAATGCCATAACTTTACGATGTGGTAAAGTGCTTGAAGATGCCCCGGGACAAGCTCCTCATGCCACACAAGAAGAGAAGCCCGTGGAAGAAGAGGACGCAGGAGAGAAATCTTATTCGGGTGTACAGCTACGAAAACTCGGGCAGACCACTGAGAACGCGCCCGCGTTTTCAGACCCCAACCCGCGCTTTGCCGCCAGAGGCGAATCTTCAGAAACGCGGGCAGATGCACCCCGAAGCGCGCCCGCGCTTTCCGGTGCTACCCCGCGCTTTGCCACCCGAGCTACAGGTCCCGAAACGCGGGCAATGACGGGCGAAAGCGCGCCCGAGTTCTCGAGCCATCCCGCGTTTCCGATCGCAGAAGCGAATTCTCCCACGTCTTCTCCCGAGTCTTCACCGACACCTCATATTTCACTTCCACCTTTTCCAGGGGCTCTCAAACGGACCCGAAAGCTTGAGAATGACAAGGAGCTCTTCGAGACATTTAGCAAGTGCGAGGGACAACAGAAGGTCAAAGTGAGTGAACACATCCCGCTCCTCAAACTCATCAAAAGTATACCTCGCTATGCTAAGTTCTTGAAGGAGCTTTGCACTATCAAGAGAACTCAAAAGCTAAAGGGACAACAGAAGGTCAAAGTGAGTGAACACATCTCAGCTGTGTTTCACAGGCGTATGCCCAAGAAATGCGGAGATCCAGGTATGTTCACTATCCCATGTGTGATTGGTGAAACAAAAATTGATAAGGCCATGCTAGATTTGGGTGCTTCCATCAATGTTATCCCTTATTCTCTGTACAAATCTCTTGAGCTTGGACCTTTGCATGATACTAGAGTTGTGATCCAATTAGCTGATAGATCTAATGTGTATCCTAAGGGTATAGTTGAAGATGTGCTTGTTATGGTTGATAAGTTGATTTTCCCTGCTGATTTCTATGTGCTAGATATGGAACATGATAAGCATGCCTCACCTATTCTTTTGGGTAGACCTTTCTTGAAGACAGCTAACACTAGGATTGATGTTTGTAGTGGATCTCTCACCATGGAATTTGATGGGGAAAGGGTAGAGTATAATATCTATGATGCTATGAAATACCCTTCTGATGTGAACTCTTTGTGTGCAATTGATGTGATTGAACCTCTTGTTCAAGAAAACTTTAATGTGAATGGCATGCATGAATTGCAATCTGCTCTTGAAAATTCTTTGGTGAACAACATGCTGGATTTTGAGCTTAATGCTGACCTGTAGGAAATTGTGGCTGAGTTGAACACTCACTATGAGCGTCCACTCTTACCACCGGGCTCCAAGCCCATGCTACTAACTTTGCCAAGCGAGCAGCTTGTTCCTTCTGTTGTGCAGGCCCTAGTGATAGAGTTGAAGCAACTTCCGGATCATCTTAAATATGCCTTCCTAGGTGATGGAGAGACCTTACCGGTGATCATTTCTAACAAACTCACGAAGGATCAAGAACACCGGTTGATTGAGGTTTTGAGGGAGCATAAGACCGCCATAGGATGGACTATTGCAGACATCAAAGGAATTAGCCCCTCTACATGTATGCATAGAATCTTATTGGAGGAAGGAGCAAAACCCTCAAGACAACCTCAAAGGAGGTTGAATCCTCCAATGATGGAGGTGGTGAAAAAGGAGGTTCTCAAACTTCTCCAAGCAGGCATGATATACCCCATCTCTGACACTCAGTGGGTGAGTCCTACCCAAGTTGTTCCCAAGAAGGGCGGTATTACAGTCAAGGAGAACGAGCAAGGTGAATTGATTCCCACCAGGACCCAAACTGGATGGCGTGTATGCATCAATTACCGCAAGCTCAATGCGGTTACTCGGAAGGATCACTTCCCCTTGCCCTTCATTGATCAAATGCTTGAGCGACTTGCTGGTCGCCCTTTCTATTGCTTTTTGGATGGATATTCCGGATATTTCCAAATAGCCATTGCACCCGAAGATCAAGAGAAGACGACGTTCACCTGTCCGTTTGGTACTTTCGCCTACCGAAGGATGCCATTTGGGTTGTGCAACGTGCCTGCCACTTTCCAAAGGTGTATGGTTAGTATCTTTTCCGAATACATAGAGCATTTCATTGAGGTTTTCATGGATGATTTCACCGTATATGGGGATGACTTTGATTCTTGTCTAAGTCACTTGACACTTGTGCTTAAAAGATGTAAGGATACTAATCTTGTTCTAAATTCTGAAAAATGTCACTTCATGGTTGAACAAGGAATAGTATTAGGTCATATAGTATCCGCTAGGGGTATTGAGGTCGATAAGGCAAAGATTGAAGTAATTCAATCCTTGCCTTATCCTACTAATGTCCGCGAAGTGCGTTCTTTTCTTGGCCATGCAGGTTTCTATCGCAGGTTCATTAAAGACTTTTCAAAGACAGCTTCACCTCTATGTGATTTGCTCAAGAAGGAGACAACCTTTGATTTTGGTGATGGGTGCAAGAAAGCTTTTGATGAGTTGAAATTGCGTCTCACCACCGCCCCTATTATCCAAGCCCCAGATTGGTCTATACCCTTTGAGATCATGTGTGATGCAAGTGACTACGCAGTGGGGGCGGTATTGGGGCAAAAGGTTGGGAAGGCGTCTCATGTGATCCACTATGCATCCATGACTTTGAATGAGGCACAGAGGAACTACTACACCACCGAGAAGGAGTTATTGGCGGTGGTGTTTGCTTTGGAGAAATTTCGGTCTTACTTGCTAGGGACCAAGGTGATTGTCTACACCGATCATGCAGCCCTTCGTTACTTGTTGACGAAGAAGGAAGCTAAGCCCCGATTGATACGATGGATCTTGTTGTTGAGTGAGTTCAACATAGAGATCAAGGATAAGAAGGGGGCTGAGAATGTGGTAGCGGATCACCTTAGTCGCTTGACATGTGAAGGGGAGAGCGATCTACAAGTTTCACCTATTCGAGAAGAGTTCCCGGATGATACCTTGTTCGCAGTGCGTGTTGTTCAGCCTTGGTATGCAGATTTGGTGAATTTTCTCGCTGCGGGTGAGCTTCCATCGGTTTTGACCAAAGCCCAAAGAGACAAGCTTAAGAGTGAAGCAAGGTACTATGTGTGGGATGATCCATATCTTTGGAAGCATTGCGCAGATCAGATCATTCGTAGATGTCTTCCCGAGAATGAGGTAACCTCTGTCTTGACCTTTTGTCATTCATATGCTTGTGGGGGGCATTTTAGCGCTAGAAAGACTGCTAGGAAGGTGTTGGATGCAGGATTTTATTGGCCTACCATCTTTCGGGATGCAAACGCCTTTTGTAAATCTTGTGACCGATGCCAACGAGTCGGGAATATATCCCAGAAAGATGAGATGTCCCAATCTCCCATGATTTTTTGTGAAGTTTTTGATGTTTGGGGCATTGATTTCATGGGACCTTTTCCTAACTCTTTTGGGAACCATTATATTTTGTTAGCGGTGGACTACGTTTCCAAGTGGGTGGAAGCGAAGGCCACCCGTACTGATGATTCCCGAGTTGTGGCAGATTTCTTGAAGACTCACATCTTTAACAGATTTGGGATCCCTAGAGCTTTGATTAGTGATAAAGGAACTCATTTTTATAACAAGACGGTGAGTGCACTTTTGAGGAAGTACCATGTCACACACCGAGTCTCTACAGCGTACCACCCCCAAACAAATGGTCAAGCCGAGGTGTCCAACCGAGAGGTCAAATCCATTCTTGAGAAGACGGTGTCACCAAACCGGAAGGATTGGAGTATCCGGTTAGATGATGCACTTTGGGCCTATAGGACAGCTTACAAAACACCGATTGGAATGTCTCCTTTTCGGTTGGTGTTTGGTAAGGCATGTCACCTTCCAGTGGAGATCCAACACAAAGCATATTGGGCAGTAAAGCATTGTAGCATGAAATTGGATGAGGCTGGTGCATTAAGGAAGCTACAGTTGCAGGAGCTAGAGGAGCTAAGGATGGAAGCCTATGACAACTCCGCCATCTACAAAGAGAAGACCAAAGCTTGGCATGACAAACATATTTGGCGCAAGCACTTCAAAGTAGGAGACAAAGTTTTGTTATATCAATCTCGTCTTAAGCTTTTTCCAGGAAAACTAAGGTCGAGATGGACGGGACCATTCGTTGTGGCGCACACATATCCACATGGAGCGGTTGACGTCTACGATAGTACTACTCACTCCACCTTCAAAGTGAATGGCCAGAGATTGAAGCCTTATTTCGATGGGTTTAGCAATGCTATACTTGACGAAACGGCTTTACAAGAACCCGAGCCAGCAACATGAGCAGCGGACCGTCAAGCTAACGACGTTAACCAAGCGCTTCTTGGGAGGCAACCCAACCTTTAGGATAGTTGTTTTTGATTTTCAATGGTAGATTAGTTTTAGTATAGGGTAGTTTTGTGTTGTTGTTTTTTCCTTTGTTTAGAGTGTTTCAGCCCGGCGTACAGGTCCGAAAACGCGGGGTCGATCCCCAGAAACGCGGCCGCGTTTCAGCGCCCCGAGCCGCGTTTTGGCTCCAGAACCTCAGCTCCAGAAACGCGAGGCCGTAAGGTGAAAACGCGCCCGCGTTTCCGAAGACCAAGCCGCGCTTTGCCACCCGAGACTCATCTTCAGAAGCGCGGGCAGGAAGTCGAAAGCGCGGCCGCGTTCTCGAACCAAACCGCGCTTCCGTTCTCTCACAGCACGAGTTAAAACGCGGCCGGCCCTCTCTTGTTCATTCTTCAACAGCACAAACTCGAGCCTCCTTCATACGAACTCACCCCTCCCACCATTGTTGAGCACGAACTCCCTCTAAACAACACCAAATCAAGTGATTCTTCTCACAAATCCACTCTTCTTCATTAATCATCAAGTAATCACTTCTCTACTCTTCTCTTTTTCTTGATTAATTTGTGATTTTTGAGCTTGAAATTCTAGACCTAGGTTTTGCCAAAATTTTCTAGATTTGTCGATTTCAACTCAAATTTGCATGATTAATTGCTATTTGTTAGTTCCTTTGCATGATTCTAGCATGATTCATTGATTTCCTTGCTTGTTCTTGTGGAATTTGGATTGTGATTGATTTTTGCCTAAACTAACCTAGGTAGTGGGGGAAGAGAGTGTTTGAGGGTATTATTTGTTTGATTGTTGGCTTGTTGTTGGATTGCTGTGGGATTGTCCTTGCCGGGACAATCAATTTGCTTGGGGTGTTGTTTTTGTGATTTGTGGTGCAGGAACAGGTACAGAATGCCTCCTCGTCCAACAACTCGTAGAGGCTCTTCTAAAGCTTCGTCTTCTCGTGCCCCGCCACAGTCTTCTCGGCCCAGCTCATCTTCTGCTCGCCCCCAGGTCCATCTCACTCCGCCTACGGTTGTAGGGGAAGTGACCCCATCTCAGTTCGGGTTCAGTTTGAGCGACCCTGTGCACTTTGCTCGATTCAGGCTCCTCCGTTCACGACCCATACATGCCCCTCGGTACTTGGATTGGGATTTTCTGACAGTATTGGGATTGAGGGATGAGCTTAGGAAGTGTGAGAATGGCCAGCACTTGAGAGCTTTTCTACACCTACAGCAGCCTGCGTACAAGGGTCTGGTTTTGGAGTTCCTGAGCACTCTAGAGACACACATCCTTTCCGGGGCAAATTCCAGAGTAGGGGAGTGCACATTCCAGCTTGGGGGTGTGGGCAGGAGAATTGCACTGGATGAGCTCAATGCAGCATTTGGTTTCTCCAGTCCTGGTGAGGATGCGGAGAGATGGGACAGCCAAGCTTATTGGCTCGGTGATTCGCAGTGGAGAAATATGACGGGAAAGGCAGAATACAAGGCCTCTAGAGCGAAGGCTTCCTCTATTACCCATCCTGTGCTCCGGATACTACAACGTTATTATGCTCTGTCCATTACAGGAAGGGGAGAAGGAGAGGGTAATGCACCAAGGAAAGATGTGATGCTCTTGGCTGCATTCTTAGAGAAGAGGAAGGTGAACTATGGTGCAATTCTTATGAACAATCTGGCACACATCAGCAGGAAGGGTACCGGGCCTATTACTATCGGAGCCCTTGTCACTGTTTTGGCTCTGCATTACCAGCTTGATTTGACTCGGGTTAGCGGGAGGATTGAGCCCGTACCGATGGACTTTGCCTTCTTCAACAAGATGGGTGTCCTGCATTTGCACTTTGGTCACTATTTCTGGAGGATTGGAGATACCAGGAGGGTGATGCAGCTCCCTGATATGCAGAGAGTTGCCATAGAGACTGGACGAGATGGTGCCGATACTTGGATGATTATTCCTCGAGAGGGTGATCTCCCGCTTGAGGCTGTTGAGAGCCATCGGGGAAAGAGGCGGCGCATTCAGAGGAATGTTGAGGAATTTGAGGATGAGGCTACAGCAGACGATTCTGAGGGTGATGAGGATTTCATAGTTGCGGAGGAGCTCGAGCCGGAGGATGCTGATGAGGATGTAGATGTTCAGGGTGTTGGTGGTTATCCTCAAGGTCAGTTTGATCAGTTGGTGAGCATGATGGGAGGGCTCACTACACAGATGACTCAGTTCCAGGCTCACGTGGATCAGAGATTTGATTATCAGGAGCAGAGGATGGATCACTACAGGCAGTACCACGACGAGCAGCTTCATCAGCTTCACACTCGTATGGATGGTTGGACTCAGGAGGGTGGATTCCCAGCGTATCAGTATTATCCATACCCAGGCTACCCACAGCAGTTCCCACCACCACCACCACCGGAGTAGATCCCACTTCCGTCCTATTTGGATGACTCGGTTAGTATTTTCGTCTTCTTTTCTTCTATTTTACATTGGGACAATGTAAAGTTTAAGCTTGGGGGAGGGGATTATTGGTTGAATCATCTCATTCTTGCATTCATATAGTTGCATTTGCATGTTTAAATTATAGTTTTGCATCGATTAAAATTGAAAAAGAAAAAAAAATGAAAAATCATTCTAAAATCACAAAAAAATTGAAAAATTGAAAAATCACAAAAATATTGCATGTTAGGAACCAAATTTCCCTACTTGACCATTTGTCTCTCTAAGTTAAGAGTATTATCTAACCCATGACTAGCTTGTTGGTTGAAGTTTCCTTGGATTGAAGCATGATTCTTAAGTTATTAATCTTGATTATAGGATTGAGCATGCATAAGAAGTTGAAATTTCGAATTGTTTATGAAGTTCTAGACATTTATGCCTTGTGAGATTATTTTGAGCCTTTTATTGCATATTTGCATATTTTTCTTGAGTGTATCGCTTTGATTGCTAGCTCTAGAACTTGCGTATAGATATCTATTTCAAGGCTACATTACATGATTTGAATGCATGACATTAAAATGATTGAGGCATTTTTATTAGCTCATTATATCCTTATCTACCTTATGCATGATCCTTTGTTTGATAGCCCGCTTGTTGAGCCTATAGCCTTATTTTGTAGCTCCACAAAAATTTTCCTAGCCTATATAAGCTTGACCCTTTCCGGGAATTAGGATTTAGCTAGGGTGTTTTTGT
This sequence comes from Polygonum aviculare, assembly GCA_934048045.1. NCBI lineage: Eukaryota > Viridiplantae > Streptophyta > Magnoliopsida > Caryophyllales > Polygonaceae > Polygonum > Polygonum aviculare. The sequence continues at coordinate 24,843,934 of OW204026.1, forward strand.
GTAGTTGGAGAAGGATTCTTGGGAAAGTTGGTTGAAAAGAAAGGATTTGTGTTGAGTTGGAAGAAAAAAGATAGGGAGTTGAAAAAAAAGTGATGAAAAAAAAAATGTTTGATTGAGGTAAATTAAAGTGAGAAATCAAGTTGAAAAACCTCAAGTGAGTTGGAAAAAGAATGAGCAAAAGTGTAGAAATAAAAGTGATGGAGAAGAGGTGAATCAAGTTGGTGAACATATGAAAGTGAAGTGGTTAAGGGTCGGATAGTTAGCTAGTTCTAGTTCCCGGTTGTAGCACCACATGACCAAATATTTCCCTAACTACTTGTTTATACCTTGGCCCCATTACAACCTTTGGAAAGTCCTCATGATTTTTGTTGTGTGTTTGATCATTCGTAGTGGAGATTTAGAACACTGATGCAAGCCTATGGTAGTCTAGCTTTCAAAGTTGATTTTGAGTGAAACACATCCCTTAAACATTTGAGTGAGAGTGCAAAACACATTACCTTGGTGAGGTCTAGAATGGATGAATGATTTGATTTTGAAGGCTTCTCATACATATGTGCAATGATGTCTTGGTTAAGGTTTAGCTTTTTGATGAAATGTGGATTGACATTGAGATGGATGCTTTAACTTGCTAGTTGTGGTGTGATCTCGATTTTATTTCTTGCTTGAGGACAAGCAAGGTTCAAGCTTGGGGGAATTTGATAGAGCATATAGGTTATAGTATTTAGGACATGTTTTGATTAGTTTTTCATGCATTTTTAGGTAGATTTTCCTTTGTTTCGTAGTTTAGCTGTAGCATTGGAAGTTTCGGAATCTACACTCGTTTGGTTGATATTTGCAGATATGAGTGATCGAGTGCCGGATCATGGTAATGGTGGACATGAAGGTGAGCTTGAAGGTGCCTAAAGAGTGTGCAAGGATGAAGGCCAAGGAAGAGATCAAGTGCCCAAAGTGTTAGAGAGATTCGAGCTTCAGGTCTAGAAACGCGGGCAAGGCTACCAAAACGCGCCCGCGCTTCAAAGGATTAGGCCGCGCTTCAGCGTCCGAGTTTCTGGTGTCAAAGCGCGGGGTGGTATGTAGAAGCGCGACCGCGCTTTGGTGCATGACCGCGCTTCTGCCCGTGTCCGCGGAAAGTGACGTTTTTGTTTTGGGCTTGGATTTTTGGGCTGAAACTTGTTTTAGTTGTTATTTTTAGAAACCTCTTTAGATATTTTTGGATATTAGTTTCTAGGTTTATATTCTCATAACTCTTGACTTGGAGAATCATCATCATCATTGTTGAAGCTTGAGAAGAACAAGAAACCTCTTTGGAGAATTGTAAGCTTTTCAATGTCTTTGAACAACTAAACCTCTTTTGCTTAACTAGTTAATTGAAGTTGTGAATTAAGTATTATTGTGAGATTTGATTGTTCTTAATTTGCCTTGATTAGATTGTTTTCTCTATGCTTGATTGAATAAGTTTGATTTAGGGTTCTGTTAGATTGGCCATCTAATTGAATCTCTACGTTGAATTACAACTAGATCTTCCTAATTACCGGTTGGAATTAATTAGATCATAAGTAGAACCTTTAATCAATCTAGGACTGGTAGGACTAGTTGATTAGAGAAGAGAATTCAATTGCATGTTATTTGGATGTCTGGTTGCTCTGAATGCATGTTTCTATTGATGCTTGGATCTTAATGCTGTTGTCAAATTGAATCTAGGAGGTCTCTTAGTTTATTTGATAATTAGGGTTGTTAGTACCGGTCGGGCTAATAGCTAGAATTGAAGTAGGATTAATAATTCCATGAAGTTGGGTTATTAGCTTTCCGCAATAGATTGGTCAAGGTAAAAAGAGAATTTTGATAATCAATGATCAATAATCGAATTCGCAATGGATAATTAACTGGTTAAGCATACCTTTCTCATATTTGATAAATCATCTTAGCTTTGCATGTTCAATTCATTAGTTGATAGGAAAACATTCAAAAAACCCCGTTTTTACATTCATCTGAGTATCCAAGTTAAATACATAAAAACACAAGTCTCTGTGGGATCGACCCTTACTTCCCTACTACATTCCTAGTAGGTAGTTTGGATTATTTTGATAGGTATTAAGGCGACTAAAATACCGCTTATCAGGTGTCGAACACACGGGAGTTCGTGCGTCGAAAGTACCCGAAAAGACTAAAAAGAGGAGAAAATAAAGACAAACGAAGGAACACAAAAGAGATCTCCTCGGACCGACATAGGGTCACTTCGGTCCGAGGTAGGATCGAGGTTGAGTTGCACGGGACCGACGTAGAGCAAGTCGGGCCCGATGTTCTGGGTAACTCGGTCTTAGCAAATTAGTAGATCGGTCTTGGGTTTTTGGGTTCCTCCCCCAACTAGACTTGGATATTCTTCCTCAATTCAACCAATAAGTGTTTGATTCTAATGAGATCGAGGTTGCTCACCTCGAATCCCTCCAATCTACACCTCGACCCAAGGGAGTTTTCACTCACCTTCGATGCTAGAGACTTGTGATGGGATCGAGATTGCTCACGCTTACTCTTACCAAACACAAGCTCTAGATCTCTTGCTTTCACAAGAGAATTGAAGCTCAATGTAGAGAGGATTCACAAATCAAGCACTCAAGGCTATGGAATTGGGGTTTTCTACCCAAATCTAGCTAGGGGGATTCCCCCATAGCCCAAGACTATGGAATCTACTCCATGAAGTAAGAGAAAAGCATAAACAAAATGGAAATCAAGCAAAACTCAATCATCATCATCCAATCAAACTCCAATTGAATTCAAACTCAAAGTGTCTACAAAATCCAAGTTCAAATCTACTTGATCAAAGCAAAACAAAGTTCAAAACTCACAATTCTTCCTCTCTTCTCCACCGATTTCTCCTTCTCTTCCTTCTCTTCTCTTCTCCTTGCTCTCCAAGTCTTCCTTGAGCCTTTGAGAGTGAATTTGGGTTTGGTGTTGTGTGTGCCACTCGTCCACCTCACACTCCACACTTGATTTGATCACTCATCACCTCTCTTATCCTTCTTCCAAGATTGGGGACCAAGGAATCCCAATTTAGAAAGGGGAAAATGTGGAAAGTTGCTAAAAATATGCCTTGGGGAGCAATCCAATCCATTGCCGACTTGGATCGATACGGAATGACATCGGGCCCAACGTTGGACAACGTCGGTCCTGTTCACTGAGCGCTCGATTTCGGGCCCGACTTAGAGTATCTCGGTCCAGGGCCTCGATCCTTGCCTTCTTCCTAGATTTTCCATGGTTCCACTTCATCTTTAGCTTGGCTCTTGCACTCCTTGACTTGGCTCCTTCCTTAGCTCCTCGAAATGGTCCTCATCCTTGCCATTTTACCTACAAAAAAACAAACAAACTCGCGTAGTTTCCGACTCTTGAAGGAAACCGGGAACTAAGCTAAAAAGGAAACAAAACTAACAAAGAAGAGAATGAAAAACACATATTCACAAGGGAAATCAACTACTAAAACACCTCCAAAATGAGAGACATCAACGCTGAGTGATGCGAAAGGGACCATCACCACGATAATTGAGCTTGGACTTACGCTTGTCCGGGAACCTCTTCTTCCATAGGTGCAGCCATACAAGATCGCCCACATCAAATAGCACATTCTTTCGAACCTTATCAGCTTGGGCTTTATATTGGGCGGTCTTGCACTCGAAGTGCATCCTAGTGCGCTCATGGAGCTTCTTCACGAACTCAACTCTCTTTGTTGCATCAAACGATGCCTTGTCCTTGCCCTTCATGGGCTGGGGTGTGAGATCGACCGGGGTCTTAGGGTTCAAACCATACACCACCTCGAAGGGAGTCATCTTCGTCGCTGAGTGAACAGACCTATTATAAGCAAACTCGACAAAAGGAAAACAGTCTTCCCATCTTTTGACGTTGGACTTAATCATGGTGCGTAATAAAATGCCCAAAGTCCGGTTAGTAACCTCAGTTTGACCGTCGGTCTAAGGATGACAAGTAGTAGAATAAAGCAATCTAGTACCCAATTTAGACCACAAGGATTTCCAAAAACAACTCAAAAACTTAGCATCCCTATCACTAACAATGGAGCAAGGAATACCATGTAATTTCACAACATGCTCGAAAAACAAGGAAGAAATATGCCATCATCAAATTTTATGACAAGGAATAAAGTGAGTCATTTTCGAAAACCTATCTACTACTACAAAGGTGATATCTCGACCTTTCCTAGTCCTAGGCAATTCTACAATAAAATCCATAGATTTATCTTCCCAAGGGCACGTAGAAATAGGCAAAGGCTGGTACAATCCTTGGTTAGACAACTTAGCTTAGATTTTCCTTTAACACAAGAAACACATCCTTTTATAAATTTCAAAACAAAGTCGACATTTTAGGCCTAAAGAAGTGTTCCTTTAAACCTTGCAATGTTTTCTCTAAGCCACCATGTCCTCTAGTCTCATAGACATCATGAACTAATAACCTACGATATGAAGATGAAGGTATGCACAATCATCGACAAAATAGGAATCACATTCACCATGTGCGACGCAATAATTGTAGATTTCCCAAAGAATTCATCATTAGCATACATGTCATGCATTATGAATAAACCAAGCAACTTTGCATCTAAATGAGTAAGAAGAACGTACCTACATGATATAGCATCGGCTACCACGTTGTCGGTTCCCTTTTTGTGTTTTACCACATAGGGGAACGTCTCCATAAACTCAACCCAACAAGCATGTCTCCGGCTGAGGCAAGAATGACTTTTCAAGTACTTAAGCACCTCGTGATCAATGTGAATCACGAACTCCTTTGGCCAAAGATAGTGTTGCCAAGTCTTAAGAACCCTAATCAAAGCATAGAGTTCCTTATCATAGGTAGGGTAATTAAGCTCGGCCCCACTTAGCTTCTCGCTGAAGTATGGAATAGATTTCATCTCCTTTATGAGCACGCCACCTATGCCAAAATTGGACGCACACACTCAACCTCAAAGGTCTTGGTGAAGTCCGGAAGCTGCAACACGGGTGGGTGGCTCAACCTGTCTTTCAAAGTGGCAAAGGTGGTCTCATGTTGCCTTTTCCACTTAAACTCAACATTTTTCTTGGTTAGCGTATGCAAATGCGAAGCAATAATAGATAAATCATGCACAAAATGCCTATAAAAGCCAGCTAACCCTACGAAGGATCGAACCATAGTTTGAGTGGTTAGTTGGGGCCAGTCTTGTATAGCTTTCACCTTGCTATTATCAACACTCAAACCATCTCTAGACATGACAAAACCAAGGAATATAGTTGAAATTGAGCAAAAGTCACACCTAGCAAGATTAGCATATAATTTCTGCTTTCGAAGACAATCAAAAACTACATGCAAGTGTCCTACATGATCATCCATGGTTTTGCTATAGACTAGAATATCATCGAAGTACACAACCACAAATTTTCCTAAGAAACTACACAAGACATGATTCATTAAGCGCATGAAAGTACTAGGAGCATTAGTTAATCCAAAAGGCATCGCAAGCCACTCAAACAATCCATATTTAGTCTTGAAAGGAGTTTTCCATTCATCACCCTCTTTCTGCCTAATTTGGTGATAGCCACTCCTAAGATCAATTTTAGAGAATAAAATTGAAACATATGTAATTCATCAAGCATATCATCCAAACGAGGGATGGGGTGTCGATATTTTACCTTGATGTTTTTAATGGCTCGACAATCAACACACATACGCCATGAGCCGTCCTTCTTAGGCACGAGGATCACTGGCACCGTGCAATGGCTGAGTCTCTCTCGCACATAGCCCTTATCCATGAGGTCCCGGACTTGGTGTTGTAACTCCTTGGTCTCCACGGGGATGGCACAGTAAGAGGCACGGTTAGAAAGAGATGCGTCGGACACCAAGTCAATTTGGTGCTCAATGTCGCGGATGGGTGGGAGACCGGGTGGTAGCTCTTAAGGGAACACATCCTGAAATTTTTCTAAGAGAGAAGCAAGCTGGGGAGGAAGATGAGAAGTATCCAAATCTAGTAAAAGAACATCTTTCCTCAAAAGTAAAATACAAGAAGTACCTTCCTTAAGAGTGAGCGACACATCCCAGGGATGTGCCAACTAGCATGGGCGTTGCTCAATGCCGCCTGCGATGGTGGGTTGGAGGCATCATCATGAGCAACCTTGGGCCTCCAAGTGTTGGTGGAAGAAGTGGAAGATGGCTTAACTAGACGCCCATGTGGAGCGCACTTTGTCGGAGGCAAGTATATCTCCTTAGGCACTGTGGGCGTCGCTGTAGGTTTCTTGGGCCGTCGTAATGCGTTTTGGCTGAAATTTGGTGGAGAGTTAGCTCTTGGGGTATGATGATCACCCACCAATTTTAGGCGCAATCCTCCCTTTTTATCTCCTGGGGCACTCCGAGGCACAATATGCGCACCAGCGTCGACGTGCCTTGCGATGTGCCTTACGGCGTTCCCTGAAATCATGTCCACCATTCGGCCTCCTGAGATGCAGTAGAAGAGGTTCCCACCAAATTTGGGGTCGCTTTGACACCATTGGCCCGATGGGCCTCATTCGGTGCCTTGGGCGTGGCCGCCGCCTAGCGTGCCACGTTCTCTTTGGCCCTGGCCTCTCGTAGCGCCTTAGTGTGGTTTCTAAGTACCTGGTCTTGTAAAACTTCATGTGGACACATGGGTAATACGATAATCCTCCTCCCATTGTGGTTAAAGCAATAACGATTAAGGTACCCATCATGGATATAATCTTTCTATCATACAACCACGGTCTACCTAAAAGCACATGAGTACAATCCATATTGGTCGCAAAAAAATTATGCTATCATTATAAGGACCTATTGAAAATTGGACGGTATATTGATGAGTTATCAAATTTCATACAAAGAGTCATTTATGCCATTGAAAGAGTAAGATGTAGATCGTTGGGTAGTGGGAAATTTTAACATATTAACAACATGTTTATTAATCAGATTACAATAACTACCGCTATAAATTATGGCACAAAGTGACTCACCCTGCACACTCGGACGAGTGTGAAATATGTTCTCCCTTTGATCTGTGGGAGGAGCCTCGTGAAGATGTATGGCACACATGGCGACACAAGCTAGGGGCGGGTTGGTCGAGTCAAGTTCGACCACTTCCGTGACGCCATCATCATAGTAGGGATCCTCCTCCACTTGAACGAAGCCTACATCCTCGGGGTCCTCGTCGCCTTCCGAGATGTAGCCTTGCTCGGTTTAGAGAACCTGCTTGGCATTGGGGCTTTCCTTTGAGATGTGCTCGCGGCCTTGGCACTTGAAGCACCAGATGTCGCGCACGCGCTCCATGGGCCGTGAAGCTGAGGTAGTGGAGCCGCGTGTGGGTGCTTGTGCCGTGACTTGAGATGGTGCCTTGGTGGTGCTCGGGGCACCCTGTGACTGAGAAGAAGAAGAAGAGACATTAGAAGAAAGCGAACTTGAAAAGTTTGGAGTGTACCTTTTAGAAGTCGGATATAAGAATTGAGGTCTTCTTCTAGTTGACTGTGAAGCAATTGCGCCTTTTGAACCAGTTGGTTCACATCTCAAATCGTGTGGATTTCTAGCGCATCCCGAATGGTTTGATTAAGGCCAGCCAAGAACTGGGTCCTTAGGGACCGTTGTGATTGATGTCTGTTGGCCTTGTATGTAAGGTCCTCAAGCTCGTCAAAATAGGCGGTGGGGTTGCGGGACCCTTGCCTATAAGATGCAACCTAGAGCCTCATCGTATCTAGATAGTCGTCGGGGACATGCTTCTTCGTGAGTATGAACTTGAGTTGTGGCCACATCTCAACTAGAGGCAAGCCTTGCCTCAATCGATCAGCCTTGGTGCGCAACCACGAACTCCTTCCTTGCCAGATGAAGTCCACGGTAACCACACCCAGCGGCGGTCGCTACCCTCCAGGGACTGCGCAACATTTCGGTAAAACTGCCATAACTTTCTCGAAAATTATCGGAATGTCCTCAAACTTTAACGGATGACACTAGAATCCTTTATCTACCATTAGGCTTTGGAATCACTTGATTCCGAGCTCTAACAAAGGCTTTATAAATGTTTGAACTTAAGGATTATGTTTAGCGTTATCCAACGTTATACGGTTAATCGGGTGAACCTTTGCCCTTTCTCATGTCGTTTCAAAGACAAAGTTGAGTCATAAAACTAAGGAGAATTTCATAATCCATATTATAAAATTTACGGATATTACAGTCAAACTGTTTTGGACAAGAAAGTAATCAAGAAGATGACTAGATTGTCCAACCGATGAGACCACAATCGAGAATCGGAGGTTTACATAATCACCCCTAGGGAATGAAGAGTGTTTGTATTGAAAGAGTTACTAGTGTACAGGTTGATATCTTTCCTTAGAGGCACCTTCGTTTTAAACTGGACAGCAAGAGTTCCTTAGATTCTAAGCGAGATTTTTCAAGATATGTCATACGAGATAAATTCCCTTACAGATTAGATACAGGATATAGTATTTTAATATACACAAGGACACATTTTTGTATGAAAAACATTCATCGATAGTGGATACAGACTTCACAAGGGCTTCTTTACGGTGAAGGTTGGTGAGTAACTTTGGAAACGCCCAATAGCCGTCGTTTGGGCCTAGACATTATTGTGCTTTTCAGTTTCTTCATGGTCCAACAACAACGATGAACAAACATATATGTAAATCTTACGTGTATATCAAAATTAATGATATGTACATCGAAACATAGATAAATGTTATATTCATACACAAATAAGGGTGGGAAATAAAAAATTGAATGATTAGGGTATATGGCATTTAGAAAATGCCAAATTGTAAGAAAATACCACAATATATGTCATATTTGCACATATGGCATAACCCCTCTCTCCACTAGTTGACCGACCGTTGACCGGCGTTGACCGGCCGTTGACTGGCGTTGACCGGCCGTTGACCGGCGTTGACTGTCATTAATTGTCACCGCAAGTGACAATATTCATACCTAATTGTCACTACAAGTGACAATATTTCACACCTAATTGTCACCACAAAGTGATAATATTCACACCTAATTGTCACCACAAATGACAATATTTCACACCTAATTGTCACCACAAAGTGACAATATTCACACCTAACTGTCACCACAAGTGACAATATTCAGCAATTATTCACACCTAATTGTCATCACAAGTGACAATATTCGCACCAAATTGGCATCACAAGTGACACCTAATTGTCATCACAAGTGACAATATTCAACAATTAACTAGAAGATTATAATAATCACACCGAATAAGTATAGCTAAAACAAGACTTATGCACACAACTCCAAATTATCATCACAAGTGACAATATATATCATCACCAATGTTATCAACGGATCTTCTTGATAACACGTAATTGTCATCACAAGTGACAATATTCAACAAATAACTAAAAGATTATAGTAATTATACCGAATAAGTATAGTTAAAACAAGACTGATGCATACACAAGTGACAACATATATCATCACAATTCACAAGTGACACTATATGTGATCATTATCAATGTTATCAAAGAATCTTCTTGATAATACCCAATTGTTATCATAAGTGACAATATTTAACAAATAACTATAAAATGATAGTAATTACACCAAATAACTTAGATGACAATGTTAGCTGCTAGAGGACAATTTAGAGATTATTATCATCACGAGTGTCATGAAAAAGGTCTTAATCACACTTAATCATCACCAATGTTATCAAAGTATTTTAATACGGAGTAACACTTAATTGTCATCACAATTGATTATATTTAGCAAATTGAGTGATGACTCTTTACAACTAAAAAATTAAAAGAAGTTATCACAAGCTCCTGAGCTCAAAAGACACAAACTGTCCTTTCAAGACAGATTTTGGAAAAGTTTGTAACAGAGGTTTGTATTCCAAGAATTTTGCATATATTCAACATTGGCAGCAACGACTGATAAATGACTCATAGAGCTCAATCAATTGCACAAAACCAGGCAATCAATCAACGTATTGTAAAGCAAGAGGTACTCAAATAGGTATTCAATTATAAAATCAACAAGACTGTATACGTTCAGACCAAGCGATTTTTCAAACATGTACTCAAATAGGATTTCTCAACAAGGCACCATCGGCAAAGGAATCCGGATCGTCCTCAACCGAGAAATGAGAACCAGAGCTGACATACAGAAATTAGGAAACAGAATTCAACTGAGGAAGAAAAAACAAACTCATCATGTTCTAGGTCTTCGTCGTCGCTTGAAGGATTCGAATTGGAGTCTGCGAGAAACAAAAGAAATCACATCAGATTCGACGCAAAGAACAGAAAAATCGATTATCTCGACACGGCAATTAATCACGAATTTGAATACATATCAATCTCAAGATACGATCGATAAAACATACACTCAACCTACATTAATGCGAAAGTAGGAGAATCACACTCACATACCTTAGTATGGAGTCAGTACGAAAGCCCTAATTGAACGCTTCTCTCATCCATCCTTCCTCCTCAAATCTCCGTCAATTGAACTCAGCTCAATGCTCGAGAGATGGCGTAGATCCAAAAGATCTTCTACTCAAGAGAGATTTGAAGAACGAAGATGAGATCGAGACTCGGTTGTTCTGATTGACAGAATAAAACCAGGATTTCAGCGAGATCAACAAAGAGAGGCAAGGGAGAAGATTTGTCATCGACGACAGACGCGATGGCAGTACGAGGCGGTTGGATGATCCGTGATGAATGAGATCGGCGATGAAGGAGATCGGCTAGGAAGGGAGAAGCCCGATTGGGGGCTATTGCCGGCGGCTGACGAAAAGAGATGAAGTTTTGCTACAATGCAATAAAACTCAACTGTGGGCCATGCGGTCAATTAGGCAATGGGTTATCGCCGCTTTGTTTAATTTCTTCTAAAAAATTCGAAATCAATGAACAAATATTTATCGAAAACTATATACACAAATATCTAGACTTGATGTATAACTGATCAATATTTATAAAATCATTGCTCGGTTTTAATGCACAATGCTCCTCATAAATAATCATCTGTACCGATTTTTTACTTGTTTTAATAAAACTAGTGTAATGTCCGTATCTTGTACCAAATTTGGAAAAAAAATTAAATTTAATACTTTTAACGATAAATAGCATATTGATCTCATATATAAATAAAATTTATATAAAAATAATAATTCTATAAAATACATAATTAAGATATTTGTGAAATTATGATCATATGAATTTATAGTATTTTTTAAAAATTAATATTATGATCATATAAAGACTTATAAAGCTAAAATATATATAAATTCAGAATTTTAATCAAGAAAGAAAAGGCTAATTAACATATTAATTCAGAAATGAAATATTTTGACTATCTCAAATCTCTATACTTACATTTTTGGTTGGACAAATATCATAACTATATGCTAAAACGGAGGTTAGAAATAGTATTTATCCCGACATGTGTCACCTTTTTATTGGACTACATTATCCATTAATAATAAACAATTCGATTTTTTTAATTGATTGAAATTTCATTGTAGACACACATTAGATTTCTTCTTATCTACTGATTTCCATTTCAATTATTTTCTTTAAAAAAAAAATTTTAATTTATACATAATTTTGAGAGAATGACATATAATTAAGAAATTCTTACAAAAAGATGACAGAATGACATGAGGTTGCAAATAATCAAGAAATACACGAAAATCTTCTTAGCTTTTGCTTCAAGAGATATTTTTAATATAAGGTGTGACCAGAATTATTGTGGAGGCTCAAAAAATCTCGACATTAATATATAATATAGATTTAAACTAAGAGTTAAATCAAATTCGTGCATTCAAGGAACATGATCATTACTAGTTTATTTAACTAATAGATATGATATGTGGTTTAATAAATGGATATGATGTTGTTTAATAAAATCTTATATGTAAAAATATATTTATATGAAACTATTAAATAGATATAATATGGCTTAATAAAAAGTTATAGAGCAACGATAGACCCACATATGTCAAAATCCTAAGTAAAAAAATGTAGAAAATCTTATGTGGCGTAATACGGTGACTTAAAGTTTATAACTTTTTTTTTATAAAAAAAGTTTATAACTTGTATATATACAAGAGTTTGGTTCTGGTAAGAATAACTCTTATAGTGTAAAATGAGAAACAATCTCTACCGTTAGATCTTTCGGATCTAACAGTAGAGATTAAAGGAGGAAATAAGGAAAAGGAAAAAAACGGTTGCAAACTTGTAAATAAACTGATTTTGACCAAAAAGGTTCATTGTGTTCCACTTATAGGTTCATTGTGATTCACTTGTAGGTTCATTGTTTTTATGTTCAGGAAGTTTAATTATTTGGTTCATTGGATTCGACGTAATGGTTCATGAATTTGAATCACTCGGTTCATATATGATAAAATGCATAAATTGTGTGGAAAAAAAAAGAATTTGGTTCATTATGTTCCACTTGTAGGTCTATGTCGTATAATTATACAGTTCATTTAATGTTAAAGTGCATAGAAGATAACTTAATCCTCAAACACACATAACAAAACATTGTTTGAGGTTTATATTCAGCTGTACAAGTAGTAATGAAATAAGAACAATCTTGTGATAAGTGAAGAATGTAGGCATCGTTATCATGCTCATCATCATCCAATGGGGCTCTACCAATGATACTAGTATTATTATGAAAATCCTTGATAAAACTCCATCAGTACTAGCATCACCATTTGAATGAGACATATTAGAATGGTCCGAGCTTGATGAGCAATTAACAAAAAAAAAATGTAAAGTTATTTGTAAAGCGACATGAAATACATAATGAATTCTACAAATGTGCATATATGATTCTTCTTTTGGTTCACAAAGAATGTCATTATGGTTCATATATTTTCAAAGAAAGGTTCATTAAAACCATAAAACGGTTCATGTAAATTAAGGCACATGTGTTGAGGCATTTTGTCGAACGCATAGTGAGCAACCAGACAAGCATACTGTTGGGATAGTCTTGATCCCAATAATAGATCCCGTAAGGTTTTGATGATGATAGAACACTTGAGAAAGATTTAATGTTGTTTGCTAAGTGTTTCAGGATCATTCTAGGATGTATGAGCAATGGAACATGAGCAGGATCAATCGTCACAAAGAGCCAAGGAAACAGAGCTACTGCTGGATACGTGGTGATTCCTGAGTGCGAGAACGAAGGGATCAACGCGGAAGCAGGATACTATATTTGGCAAGAAGTACCAACGCGCGAGCGCCAACGAGGGATCTTTCTATTCTAGGAAAGACGCGTTGATGGATGACGATTAAGGAGAGAATCCTATCTTAGGCTTATAAGATAATTCTCTTCTTAGGATAATATTGTTAAAGAGATATTCTATTTCTCTAGTTAGGATTATCCTAGGGTTAATTTCAATTTGTATTATAGGATAGAATATTTTCTAGCCTTTAGTATATATAGGGGTTAACGCATTGCATTATTCACCGATGCTGAGAGAGTCAATTGCTGTGTGCGATTGAGAGAAAGAAGACACACGAAGAACTTCAACGGAGTTGGGTACGAAGTTGAAGGTGTGGGTCGACGAGTTGTTGCGAGTTGTTAGAAGTCATCCGACGTTGAGGGATCGAGATTCGTGATACTAGGAGTTGTGTACACCTAGGAATTGAGATTTGCGTTTGTAAGTTTGATTCTAATTAATAAGAGTAACAAGTTGATTTGGAATTTCGTTGTGTTCTTAATTACTTGTTTGAACTGTTTGTTTATTCCGCTGCCCGGTTTGTTATCCCTCTGGAGGATCAACATCCGTATTCTAACACACGTAGATCCCTTAATTGATATCAGAGCCTGCGTGCTCTAGATTGTGTGTTTGTCAGACATGTTTTAAGATGAATCTTCAACCCCCTGAACTTGGTGTCTCTAACACCAAACCTCCTCTGCTGCTCGTTGGTCAATACAACCAATGGCAAGATTCAATGTCTGATTGGATCAAAGGAAAGAACTTCCAAGCATGATTGACCATCGAACTAGGAGACCATGAAGTGGATGATGAGAAGAAAGCTAATCCCAGGACCATGGGACCAGATGATTTCAAGGCAATGGAAGCCAACTTCCTTGCTAAGACCTTCATCACCAATGGTATCACTAGGGAGGACAGAAACAAAGTTGGTAACTTGAAAACCGCAAAGGCGATGTGGGAATCCTTGAGTGATATCCACAACGACACCACTGAAATGAAGGAAGATTTGATCCTTGCTACTCAGAAGGAATTTCTCCCCTTCTCCATGAAGGAAGGAGAAACTGTATCCTCCTACCAGTCTAGATTTACTACTCTTGATACTAAGATGATTAGTCGAGGGATCACTGAAAAAGAAATTCCTGTGAAGACTAAAGTTAGAGTTTTAATCAATGGGCTTACTGGTGATTGGGAACATAGTCGTTTAACCTTCCATGAAAATGAAAAGAACAAGTCTCTTAAGCTGCATGAATTTTTTGCAAAACTAACAAAATATGAAGTTGAAAGGAACTCCAACATGGAAGGAAAGACGTCTGCTAAGTCCCTAGCTCTCAAACTTGAGAAGGCAATGAACTACATCGTAGAGGAAGGAGAAGAGAATATTGTTGATCCTGATGATGAAACTGTTCTATTCACTAGAGCAATGAGGAAGCTTTGGAACAAAGGGAAGTTTCCAGGTCGCCCCAACAATTCTAGTTGGTACCATGGGAACAATGATGAAGTCAGAGACATCAAGGACGTCACTTGCTATAGGTGTCGTGAGAAGGGTCATTATGCTAAGTCCTTCCCTAAAGGACCATTGGAAGAAAAGTCAAAGCCTAACAAGCCAAGGAACAAGGAAAGAGATTTTGCTGCTTACTAGGGATCAGACGAAGAAGAAGAAGAGAACCATACGTGTAACATGGCTGTTGCTAGACCAGAATCATCTTCATCTGAGGTACCCGACTCTGAATTCCTTGATTCTTTAAAAGACTTATCTAAGGATAGCTTGATTAGGATGATTACTGTGTTGCATAATGAAAATATTGATGCTCAAATAGAATTCACAAAAGCTAATGATCTTTGCAATGACTTGAATGAATCTCTTGAAAATGCTTCGGAAAAATCTATTGATCCTTGTAAAAACTGTCCTCAACTTGAAATTAAGATTCTCAACATGTCTAACACTATTGATGAGTTGAATGATGAAATTGTTGCTTTAAATACTGAAAAGGGTGTTTTATTGACGAAACTTGACATTACCAAGGGTAAACAGGAAGTTGTTGACATAGGTCCTACCTTTGTTCCCTAGAGATTTGGGATAGGCTACACAGGAGACAAAGAAAAGGATGGGGCTCATAAGAACTTTGATGCTGCTGAGTTATATGAACAAAGGGGTAGGGAACTACAGAGTCTTAAGGATAAGATTATTAGTGTATATTGTAATTATTTATATACACCGGATGTTAAATTTCCAAGCCCGGCGTATATTCCCTATTGATTTTTGTCCAAGTTTGGCACGCAGGAGACATGTCCGGTGTATTTGATATCTTATACACCGGTCCACAATTTATCTGAGATATAAAATTCTCTTTATCCGGTTTATTAGGTAGACTATATACACCGGTTGAAAAGTTGTCCGGGTTATTAAATGAACAAACCTTATACACCAAAGCATGTATCTTCGGCATATTAAATGAGTAAACCAGGCATTTTGATTTGGTGTATAATCCAGATCATTATAATCCAGTTTATATATGCAATTTTTTTCCCGATGAGCAGTATGTAGTTTCTGGAATAACCATTTATATCTGTAATATAATACTAGATATATCAAAACGCCATAACCCATCAAATCTTTCACATATATCAAAATGCAACATCCACTGACATAATCCACTCTAATGATCATAACCAACAAATGTTGATCCTAAGTAAAGTCAAGTCATGTCACCATTTAGACTAAAAATTATCCATAAAAATTCTTCAAAGGTTATATCTAACAATTTGCAATCATGAGCTTGTAAGAGTGAAAGAGGAAATACATATTTCCAACCAACAATCTGGCCATAGTAGCAGCAGAAGACCTCAGCAATAACATGCATCCCGGAGAGCATCAACCTTTCCTCGGAAGCTCCAACTGTGATGTTCACCCTGAATAACAAACGATTCATTTTCCAATATCAACATCTTCCATATATCAACATCTTCCATATTCAACAATTCATTTCCCAAGAACCAAAAAAAAAAAAAACAGCACACGTAAAAACTCATGTAGTGACATAGTCAAGATGCAAAACAATTATTACAAAGCAAGCACCATATTAGAAGGCAATTACACGACTAAATAGCCATGATGGTTTATTACACAACTAAACAACACAAGTAAAAACAACACAGGTAAAAACTCACATCACCTATTAATCTTTCTTTATAAAACCTTGTATTTGCTTACCACGTCTGACCAAGCTAGCGATCAAGTACAATCTGAATTCCATTTGCATGTACATTGCAAAGGATCTCTCATTTCCAATCTCTCAGCTGATGGAGATATCCATCTATGGTCTCCCTCCATCTATGATCCATATACAAATCATAATAGTACTAGTAATAACATTGTGTTCTGCTGAAATAGCTGAATTTTTCTAGCCAAAATAGATTAAAGGACAGAACAAAAATAGAAAAAACAAAGGACTTTCTCGGAATTTTTTTCCGGGGAAAGTTATGGCAGCATCCATCACTTGAATCCATCACGTAGGCCTGGTGGCACCCACAAGCTTTGAGTAAGGTATAAGACAAGGTTTCCATCTCTTATCTTGATTTTCAGTTTAAGACTGCTTGCTTCAGTGTTAGAAGGACTACATGGAAGCGTATCACAGGTAGATCAATTATCATTCATTTCTCAAGTCCTAAACCCTAGTTATGCAAACAATCAGAACCAAAACTTGGCAAAAAAAAAGCTGAAGACATTTGAATAAGCATGTTTTGATAGGGGAACATATTTTGTGCACAAAGCTAAACCTTCCATTTAAAAAATCATATGATCAAACATTACGAGTTCACAATATATCTGCTGATCTGCAATATATGGATCCTACTCATTCAGAGGCAGACACCTTTAAATCCTATGAACCATTCTCAATCTAGTTGGTTTTAATATAAAAATTCCAGTTCCAAAACCGAATTTGAAGTTTGGATGATTGCACATACATGAGTAGAAGTTGCATATCGGGACCTGGATATAAAAGCTCAATGACATGAGAGTGGCCAAGAACTAAAAAGGTGCTCAGGCAATCAACCAGAAGGCCCAAGCTTATCCCAAATCGAGGTCGTTCTTCAGCAGCGTATTCATACTTCAAAAAGAGCTGTGAACATCCAATTGAAAGTGAAAAACCCTAACTTCTGAACTAAATCAAACTGCATATGATGCTCAATTTCCAAAACGGACTGCTAGCAGAAATTGGGAGAAACAAGAGTTGAACATAGCAACGATACCTCTTTTTGAAGATAGACCCTGGCTTGAAGACAACCGGTCTCCTCAACGATTAAATCGACGCCGTGCTCGGAAAACTCCATGACAACATCTTAATCACAAAACCCTAATCAACACGGTTTCGACAACCTAACCTGACCGACGAGGAGGCGGGAGATGACGTGTCGACGAGGAGCTCGGGAGACGACGCGTGGACGAGTAGGCCAGAAGACGACACGTCGACGAGGAGGAAGCGACGAGGAGCAGAGACGATTGGCGGACAAGGCAACGACGAGGAGGCCGAGGGTCCGACGCCGGGAATCGGGAGAAGAAACCGGGCGGATAGCGGACTAGAGATGTAACACCCCAATTTTTACATAGGGATATTACCGCCAGTGACCTTGAGAATAATGTCCAAAGTCACCCTAGGCTTTACAGTATTAACGGAACAAACAAGAACTTTAAATGCGGAATCAAAAACTTTATTACATTTGTCAAATTGACAGAAGTGTCATTACATAATTGAAATTGAGATGCGCTGGATTGGTCCTTACATGTCAAGGGACCCAAAACAACTTTAAACTCAGAGTGCGAAATTAAAGGTGAGCAAGATCCTCAATGTATCCTTGGCTTCAGTCTTTAATGTCAATTCCACCACCTGATGTGCCGCGATGGAAATACGGTTGACACCAGCCGACCATGCAAGGG
This sequence comes from Polygonum aviculare, assembly GCA_934048045.1. Lineage (NCBI taxonomy): Eukaryota > Viridiplantae > Streptophyta > Magnoliopsida > Caryophyllales > Polygonaceae > Polygonum > Polygonum aviculare. The sequence continues at coordinate 24,862,107 of OW204026.1, forward strand.
AAAAAGGGTGGTCGGGTTAGTCTTACGAAAGACTAAGCAAATGGGGTTTTGAAAAGCGGTTCAGGTTGGTGAGAGGAAGTAGAGACGGATATCGACGCCGGATGAAAACCGGACGATAGCCTAACCCTCTACTGACTTCCACGAGAAAACGAACATGACTTTTAAGAGAGTTATGAGAAGAACTCCGGAAAAGGTTCCAAAAGGTTTAATACGAATATGTTGGGAACTTCTTACACACAATTGATGTCGGTTTTTAAAACCCTCGTTGACTACGTGAATCTCAACCAACCTCATCTTGCTCGTAAGTGCCGACGGGGAGGTGGCCACTAGGGCGCTTAAGCACCAAGCCCATCTTGCCATTTTATAGGCGTTTTAACAAGTCGAGCAAGCATTCAGATTGAAACCAGACTCAACGAAATCCGAGAGCGAGGACGGTATTCCATTTTGTACTAACCATCCTATCAAGTTACCTAGGTGCACAAGTGCTTATCTAGATTAAGTTCATACTTTTTGTGACACTCATACTTACACTTGAATTGTTAAGATACTTTTTTTAAGGATTTATTAAATGGTTACAAGATACGGGCACCTACGTCCCTTGGCACATTATTAGTGCGAACACCCCTCGGCGGTTGAGCGGGCATGGGTCATGACCTTACGCTAGGGAAATTAGACTTTACGACCTAGCGATACTTAATTGATTTATTAAATTGGTCTTACGACCTTAATCACTTGATCATTGCGCTAGAAATTAGTTCACACAAGATAACACACACATATGAGTCCACAAACATCGAGACCTAAGTCCGTAACTAGCGCAACTAGAACAACCTACAAATAATGATCGATAAATCTATACAATAGAAATATCCTAGGTTGATTTTATTCACACATTTAGTTCCCAACAATTCATGAAAATACGACTTAAAGCAAATCATGCAAGTACGAAATCATGATGAAAAGAACCAAACCACTTGCCTTGAAATCGAAGCTTGAAGAAAATAACTCAACGGAATGAAGGACGACGAAGACTTAGATCTTTGGTAACGATCTAACTGGAAAGACAAGGTAATTCAAAATAAATCATTACAATTTATTTTGGAGAAGAATGTTAGAGTTTATATCCTTCATAAACTCTAATTCAATAATAACCCTTTAATAGTTTATGTTATATTATTATAAATCTTGATTCTTAACATATTACTTTTATTAAGAAATTTCTTTACTTGCCAATATATATTTCCTTATACCTTTTATACCAATTTTCCTTTAACTATATTAATAATATAATATCTAATCCACTTATTATATTTAGTGCATAAGGAAAACCTCATTATATAATACCTAACATTATAATTCATCTTAATGTTAGTATCATGTTCTAAGGATATCATATTCTTACAATTTTATACTATACATACATATCGCTAGGTCAATATATTAAAACATACATTATATGAATTTTACAAAATTTCACTAAGTATGATTTACTATCCTTTGCATAACATATCCTCTTGTATATATATATTCTCATATTATATAGTCAAGTGGTAAAAACTAATAATAATAGATCTAGCATTTTAATCTTATACATATATATATATAAGAACTATATTTTCACATAAAACAACACTTTACTATTTTCTAACAAAATTTTATTAACCTTACTAATATGACTAAAAATATTATTACTAATATTATTGTTATTATTATTATTATTATTTCAAATAAATAAAACTCTTTTTTTTTTATAAGGAGACGTGAGCAGGTCGGCCAGGCCGGGTCGGGCCCGACCGGTGCTTGGGCTTACGAAGCCAAACCGGACGGTTTTTGGCCCAGAAAAACAGAGCATGAGCAGTGACATTTACCGGCTCTTATCTGCGCCGTCCGGCGATATTAGGTGGCGCCGAGCACAGATCTGGAAATAAGGGAACGACGCGAACACTCAGGAGGTTACGGCGTCGGATTTGGTGGCCAGACGAGGGAGAACGAGGGCGTCGAAGTGGACTGCGCGAAAACAGGGCTGGCGTCGGGACGTGGCTGAAATCCGCCGATTCCGAGCGATTTCGAGAGCTTTAACCTGCGATTTTTGAGAGGTTTTGATGAATTGCGATGTGATCTTACGCTATCCATCGATTTCGCCTTTTATAGTAGAGGAATCGGCCTCGAATACTTATCCACAATGCCGGTTACAAGCTCTTGAATGTGCCATTGAATGCCCCTCTTCAATTTGACGATTAGGACGAAATAAATCGTCTTTAATCGCAATTGGATGATTATGAAGATGCCACGGATATTCTTTGATCCTCCAACGTCCTTATCCGTTCCTAATTAAACCCAATTTGGCCGAAATTCCGTCAAGATGCAACGACGACCTAGGTCGAGCATCGGATTAATTTTCCGACTTGGAAATGGAACTTTCACTCCCAATTGATTGAGGGCTTTAGTAGAGGGTCGAAAAAGGAGTCCGTAGCTTCTTTCGGAATCAGTTTGGGTTGAGAAACGAGGTCGATTTGCTCGAATGAAGCTTGGGATCGAAAATGGGGGTTTTGGAGAAGAAGGGTTCGGAAATGGCCCAAACTTTCAAAAGTAGCAAATATGCCCTTGTGACATGAAATTGCCCACTTATATTATATTTTTATGTTATAAAAATTATCCTTATCATATTTGTACATAATTGATATTATTTGTACATATCTTTATCTTTAAGACGTTTGTACATAACTTGTTATAAAAATTATCTTTATCTTTAATATAATTGATTATTAGTTTTGATTTTATACTACTAACACTTGTATTATCATGACATTATTCATATGATTTAATTTATAATTTGAGCAAGGGTTATTATTTTGATTAATAACAACTTATTATTAATATTTTTGATACAATATAAAGGTAAAATTACATTTTTACCCTTACGGAAAATAGAGGGTTATTACAATACCACCCCCTTAAAAATAGTTTCGTCCTCGAAACTGAACTAAAATCTATCTAGAAGTCTTGACGAAAGAGGGGGTCGTTACAAGAGAAGCGGAGGGTGAGAGAGGAGTCGAGGAGGTCGCTGAAAGCCCGAAGCATTCAAACAAGAATCAACCCCTAATCTTCGACCAAAAAAAAAAAAGAATCAACTCTAATCACCGTGCTTTCCTATCCTGGGTACATAAATTTGAAGGCTTTAGATTTGGTGCAAACCATATACACTGGATATGGTTTTTTTTATCGAAACAAATATTCCTGCTCTTATATATCTGGTATATTTTTTGTGATTTAATACACCGGGTGTGTATGTTATGGGGTATTTGCTTAAACACCAATAATTTTTTATAACCATATACCTCAAATATGTACTATATCCGGTGTATATGTTTTTCTATTACTTTTTTCCGGCTTTATACCTCATAAATTATAAGCCCGGTGTATATTGTATGGTATATACTGTCATTTTTGTAGTAGTGAGAATTCAGGTTTTAGAGCAAGGTGAGGAGAAAAACGAAAGAGAGGACGGTCCATAAAATGTTCATAAAACAATCAAAGGGAAATGAACCTATGGATCTTAACAAGGATAGGATCAACCAGAGGAGAATCCAAAAGCCACACCCTAAGTATCACATGGGAGCTTACTTTATGACTTGTTGGTACTGTGGTGATGGGGGGCATAGGAAAGCTGACTGAAGAGAAAGTGTCAAGTTGACAAAAATGAGAATAGGACCAATGAAGCTAGTACCTCTCAGGAAGCCCCTAGGAACAGAGTCCCTAGGAACAGACATGCTAGGAATAGAGCTCCGAGGAACAACAAACCTAGAAACAATAGACCTAGGAACAATGTTCGTAGACCCCCTTAGGAATTCTCAAAGTGCTAACCAAGGTTCACCTAGGATCAAGAACTATGTTTCTCGAAATGCATGCAATGTTGTGAATCTACTCGATTTTTATGAAGCTAGTTCTGAGGAACAAAAAAAATTCAGTATCTTGCTCGACCTGGTCAAGCGAAGCTTGCCTGGGTCGTTAAGGACTAATCTTTTACATGCAGGGTGTTGTGAGTGAGGAGAACAAGTGGTACTTTGATAGTGAATGCTCGTGCCACATGACCGGTAATCGTGATAATCTCAACTCACTCAACACAAGTGCTAAAGGATCAGTGTCCTTTGGCAACAAGAATGAAGGAAAAATCTTAGGGACTAGTGCAGTAAGGATCAATGATAGTGTTCAAGTGCAAGACGTGAAGCTGGTGAATGATCTTGGATTCAACCTACTTAGCATTGCTCGGATTTGTGATCAAGGAGACAATGAAGTGATTTTCTCATCCAAGGAGTGTCTTGTAAAAGACAGGAAGAATGGAGAAGTGGTGCTTAAAGGTAAGAGGTTCAACAATGTTTACATTCTTGATCCTTCATTTAAACCACTTCAAGGAATTTGTTTGGTAACAATTGCTGATACTAGTGCCCTGTGGCACAAGCGTGTTGAACACGCGAGCTCTCACCTACTTGTTCAAGCTGTTTAAACAGGACCTAGTAACCGGATTACCATGTGTTCAACAAGACCAGGGATCATTCTATAATGCTTGCGTTACAGGAAAGCAATCCCGTAGTTCCTTCAAGTCGAAGAATGTTGTGAGCACAACTCACCCCTTGGAATTGCTCCATATAGACTTATGTGGACCAATGAGGGTGACCAGTTTCTCCGGGAGTCGATATATCTTTGTTATTATTGATGATTTTTCGAGGTACACTTGGACCATCTTTCCCAAGAACAAGACCAAGGCGTTCCAAGAGTTTGAGGTGCTTGTCAAGCAGTTGGAGGTTCGTGTGGGACGAAAGCTTGGTGCTATCCGGTCGGATCATGGGACAGAGTTTGAGAATGCTTCATTTCTACAATTCTATAGGACCAATGGAGTTTCTCATAACTTCTCTGCCCCTCACACACCTCAACAAAATGGAGTAGTGGAGCGCAAGAACAAGACCTTGGAAGACATGTCCAAGACCATGCTGATTGATAGTGGACTTCAACAAGTCTATTGGGCCGAAGCTGTTAGCACAGCTTGCTATATCCTTAACAGGGCTATGATTCGTCCAATTCTTTTGAAAACTTCTTATGAACTGCTTAGGGGACGAAAACCCAATATTGCACACTTGCGAGTCTTTGGATGCAGGTGCTTTGTGCATAACAATGGCAAGGATGCTCTCGGGAAGTTTGATCCCAAGAGTGATGAGGCTATATTCATGGAATATGCACTGGACAACAAGGCGTACATGGTTTTCAACAAGAGCACAAGGAAGATGGAGGAAAGCATTCACGTGGTCTTTGATGAGAAGACTATGGCAGGAAACCGTCATGCCTCATCTCTTGATCCCGCACTAAACTTTCAGCAGGATGATTCAGATGAAGAGGATGAAGGTCCAAGGCAAAGAGGTGGAAGTGCAGGAAGCTCAAATGTCAATAATTCCACAGAGTCAAATGATGATCCACCAGATGATGAAGATGGTGCATCTGATGCATCTATGTCATCGTTGAGTGAAGTTCTAGAAGATGTTGGACCTTCTGATCCCACTCCTGCTCCTTCTCCAACCAATGTTGAAGGCGGCTCACAAGCTGAGGGGGAACAAGCAGAAGTTGCAACAACGGATGGAACAATCCAAGTCAGGAATTATCAACAGAGAGTTGCTCATCCACTTGATAATCTATTAACTCCATTAGAGAAGGAAGGTGTAAGTACTCGTTCCCAACTTCGTAGTTTCTTTGCTTTCCATGCGTTTATCTCTTTTGTAGAACCCAAGACGATCGACAAAGCTCTTCGTGATCCTGATTGGGTGGTGGCAATGCAAGATGAGTTAAACCAATTCGTGAGGAACAAGGTATGGGAACTAGTACCGAGACCAAAGCACAAGAAGACAATTGGAACCAGATGGGTTTTCAAGGCGCGACTAGTTGCCAAAGGTTACAATCAACAAGAAGGGATCGACTACGATGAAACCTATGCTCCTGTTGCTAGGATCGAGGCAATTCGACTTCTCATCGCCTTTGCAGCTCACAAGGGATTCAAATTGTTCCAAATGGATGTGAAGACGGCGTTCTTAAATGGAATCCTTCAAGAAGAAGTATATGTGGAGCAACCTCCTGGATTTGAGGATGTTGATTGTCCTGACCATGTGTACAGGTTAGACAAGGCGTTGTATGGGCTCAAACAAGCCCCCAGGGCTTGGTATGATAGGCTCACTCAGTTCCTCTTGGCTAATGGGTATAAACGTGGTGCAATCGACAAAACGTTGTTCCTCTTGGAACAACGAGGTGAGATCCTTGTGGTTCAAGTTTATGTTGACGATATTGTGTTTGGTTCAAGTAACCCTGCTCTTGTAGATAAATTCAAAACTCTTATGAGTAGCGAGTTTGACATGAGTATGATAGGAGAACTATCATTTTTTCTTGGTCTTCAATTTTCGCAAGAAAAGGAGGGAACAAGAATTCATCAACAGAAATATATAAAGGAAATGCTTAAAAAATATGGCATGGATAACACAAAACCTATTGATACCCCTATTTCTCCTAAGACTCGTTTGGATGCAGATGAAGGTGGGATCAATGTTGATTAGAAGACGTATCGAGGAATGATTGGTTCCTTGTTATATCTAACGGCCAGCCGGCCAGATATTGTGTTTAGTGTTTGTCTATGTGCCAGGTTTCAAGCAAATCCTAAGGAGTCTCATCTCAAGGAGGTGAAAAGGATCTTTCGATATCTGAAGGGATCTATCAACCTCTGTCTTTTGTACCCCAAGAACTTCGAGTTTCATCTTCTCGATTACACAGATGCTGATTATGCTAGGCACATTGTGGATAGGAAAAGTACATCGGGGATGGCACAGTACATAGGACCTTGTCTTGTTTCTTGGGGATCTAAGAAACAAAACACGGTAGCTCTGTCCACGGCCGAAGCTGAGTATGTTGCGGCCGCAGCTTGTTGTTCCCAGGTACTTTGGCTAAAACAGCAATTGGAGGATTATGGTATGTCTCTTGGAACCACTAGCATTCATTGTGATAACACTAGTGCAATAGATATCTCCAAAAACCCGGTTCATCATTCTCGTACTAAAAATATTGAAATTCGTCATTTCTTACGAGATAACGTTGATAAAGGTGTTGTGAACTTGGATCATTGCAGGACCGAAAACCAAGTGGCAGACATTTTCACCAAGGCATTGGACGGAAAACCCTTTGAGCATCTGAGGATACTCTTAGGCATGATCAACATGAACTAGTCAACTCTCGGTCCTCTATTCCCCCAATGATTGGCTAGAATAATTCTTTGATCCAGGGGGAACAACACATATAAGTGATAAGCTTTCTTGATTCTAAGTGTTCATGATGATTTGCTTCTTTGATTATTGATCCTTGGTGCATTCATTTTCATATTTGAGACATATTAAGTTGAAGCATGAAAATCTCTTTCTTTGATCCCAAAATGACTAACTTGATCTTGTTATCCCATGTTACAAGCCGAAATGATAGTTAGCCATAAGCCGTCCTAAGCCTTGATCCAGGTAAACGTTTCCTATGAGCTTATTTTTATTGATACCATTTCTTTACGGGATTTACTTATCTGGATCATTTAACTGACCTTGCTTGTGTGTTGCATAGTTGTTTTGGATATGCGTGTGAGTTTATTTTTCTACCTTATTGCTATCCAAAACCTGCCTTTTTTTATCACTCAAGACAAGGATTGGGATCAATCAGGAAGGATCAGTCAGGTGGCCGTATATGAGGATCAGTGAGAAATTTGTGAGGATCAGTTGTCAACGGTCGAAAATTGGACAATAGCTTGTTACCGTTGGGGATTGGCAGAATCGGCTAGAAAAGAGAAGTTTGGGATCATTTATGGCTTCTCGTGTTTTGAATTGTTGACACGACATGGAGCCGTTAGAGATTTTTGTGGCCGTTGGGATCAGTCTGCGATTGAGCGAATTTTTGGAGCCGTTTAGGTAAAATTCTATCAATATCTATCCATATCCTAACCTCCTTCTATAAATACCTAGCCAAATCTTCCCAAAAATCCCTTCACCCAAATCTTGCAAAATCTTACCATAACCGATTCTCTTGCTCTCTATAAATTCCCAATTCCCCGAAATTGCCAAAGCTCTCACTCCAACCCTAATTTGCAATCAAATTCTCCCAAAATCTAAAGCTCGCCATGTCTACCTCATCCATACCCGAAATCGATGCTAAGGTGGCCGAACTACAAGCCCAAATTGCCACCCTCTCCGCTCAAAAGGAGAAAGCCTTAGCCAGTGCCTCTACACCTATGCCCATGGCCTCCCTGGACTCCGTCGCCGACATAGCTAAGGCGGTGGAGAAGGAACAAGAAGCAAACAGCCTAGAAAAATCCAATAAGGACCAGGCCAAGGTCCCGGCTGTGGAGGAAAGGGCCAAAGGTGAAGAAGAGGAGGAGGAAGAAGAGGTTCCCCTCAAAAGAAAGACTCCCAAGCGGGGTCGCAAGCAGGTTGATCCAGACGTGGAGATAGTATCTCCGCCACCGTCTGAAATAGGGGAATCCACCCCTAAAAGGATCAAGAAGTCTAAACCTCTTCCTCCTACTCTGGCCTCAAGTGGTAGAAACACCAGAAGCAAAGTCAAGCTGACGGCTGAGGACAAAGGTAAGTCCTTGGCTGTGATTGAAGAGGCCCCCGCTCCAACTCCTGCCCAAACTGAGCCTGAAGATCACGCCTCCGAGGACCCTAAGGAAACAGGGACTGAGGATCGCAAGATTGTTGCTCCCCTCATCGTCAACGAGGACCTGCTCAAGGAGAACAATCTTGAAGAGCTATGGGAGCTCATCAAGTTTCAAGGCTTGGAGGAGCTCAGCACGGACAAGGTAATTGTTGATCCCGAGCTCATTCGTTCCTTCTACTCTACCTTCAATGTCGTTCCTGGAAATTTCTGCGTGATGGCCTCTGCCAAGATGGGGACCAAGCCACTCAGCCTCACAAGTGATGAATTGGCGGACTGGCTCCATCTCGAATCCGGAGGGATTGGGGTGTTCCATGCTACTGGCACTTGGCCAGAGGGCAAGGAGGAGATCTTGGAGAGAGTTTTCGGGAACCCTGAGGCCAAGCTAGCCACCGCAGAGATGACTCTCATGATCCGCATCGCCCATCAATACCTGACCAAGGTGTTTGTCCCCCGCCAAGAGAAGAGGAACAACCCAACCATCGCTGATATTGTGTTGCTGGATCTGTTTTTGAGAAAAGAGAAGATTGACCTCCCCAAGCTCATCCTACTCCATATGCACAAATGCTCCGGTAAGACTCACTCGTTACCTTATCCAGGGATCGTGAAGAAGATCCTCCTGGAAAGGGGCCTCTACAAGCCTAAAGAGGAAGTGAGCTTTGGATTTCCCTTAGCCAAGCACAACAATAAGCGCATGGCTCACGTGGACAATCCTGACCCAAAGAACCTCAAATCCTCTGTCAAGGGGTCGGGACCAATCAAGGGAAAGGATCTTGGAGTGCTCATTGCTGAGGTCACAAGGATCAGGGAACTCTTGGAGTTCCAAGTTGAATTGCTGGCGAGAAGGGAAAAACGACGTGATGGGGATGCTCCGCAAATTGAGGATACAACTGATTCTCCATCCAAGTCTTGAGTGATCCTCTCCACCCACCCTAGCCTATCTATGATCCTTTTTTTTAGTGTTATTTTCTGATGTTTTTATGTTTCTTATTTTGTCTGTCTTTGCTCCCACATTTTGTTTGCTCCCTGGTTATGTAATCCAAATTTATAAGTAATGAATGAATTATCTTAGTTTATGATTTCTTATGTGCTTAAGTGTTAAAATGTTTCATAAGGATTGTTGGGCCCAGATTTTCCTCAGCAAAGTATTGATACCCGATCGAGACTTCTTTGATACTTCTTCAGAATCCAGCGGGAGGCGGCAAGGACCAAAGTCGGTTAAGCAAGATAGAGTTAAAGATATAAGATAGATTTCTTCAAGATATTTGGTTAAGATCACGATTAGTTAGAATCTTGTATTTTCTTATCTTTTCCCATGAGATAGATCGATCCTAAAAGGTGTTATATAAACCGATTGTAAGCCTTAGGGCAGGGGCATGCTTTTTACACATTCAATCATACTTCGAACACAATTCAAGAGCTTTTCGTCATTCGTTCTCTCTGTGATTCACTGCGATCAGGCCCGATTTAGGCCATAATTCCCTAGGGTGAATTTTGGCTCAAACAGTTTGGCGCCCACCGTGGGGCCGTGATCGGAACAATCACGCAAAAGACGTACTGACCCAAGCTCCCCGGCGACAATGTCAGGCGATGGAAATGAGTCACCAAAAACTCCCCTTGCCGACCACGGCAAGGATCCCGTGCTCCCTGAGAACCGGTCGCAAGACGAGGAGATGACTGACCTCAGGGAACGGATGCAACTCCTCCAAAAAGAACTGAGCGACCAGAAAAGCTTCTACGACGCCCATGTGGGACGCCTCACGCGGGAAAACAGTCAGTTGAAGCAACAATACGAGGTTATCGCCACGGGCCGCCGTTCTCTCCGTGTTAATCGCCGCACCGACGGCATAGTCAGAAGGCTCGACTTTGGAGCGGGTGAAGGAACCTCCAAAGGGGACGAAACCCTGGACGCGCGTGACAAGACACCAGTATTACCAGAGGACGCCCCAGAAGCTTTCGCTCGACACCGCCACGAAGGAGTCCTCCTTGACAAAGACCCGCCAAGATATCCCCGGTCAGAGGTTAGGAGACACCGAACACCACCTCGGGATGCTTGGCCGGACAGAGGAGAGACCGATGAAGAGGACTTCGAAAGGGGGAGGCCCAGAGACCTCGACGCAGCCATACGAAGGAAGGTAACGGGATAGGGGTCATCGCTGATCAACTCCGGATCGGTCGAAAAAGCTTCCAATCTCTGGAACCAGAAGCCCCCGATGGCTTCGACGAGTCCCCTTTCTCCCGTCGCATCACCAGAGTGGAAATACCAAAGAAATTCACCGTGCCGAACATGACTCCATACAATGGTACCGCCGACCCTGACGAGCACGTCGCGATCTATAAGCAAAAGATGATGACGAGCCCGGTCCCGTCGTACTCCAAGGAGGCGGTGATGTGCAAGGGGTTCGGCACAACTTTGACAGGTCCGGCGCTGACTTGGTTCATAAAGCTGCCACGCGGTAGCATCGGCTCTTTCGCCGAACTATCGGACTCCTTCCGCACCCAGTTCGCCAGTAAGCGCAAATTTGAGAAGCAATCCAGCGACCTCTACCGGATCCGTCAGAAGCAACACGAGACTACCAGAGAATTTCTAGAACGGTTCAACCGCGAAAAAGTCTCGATACAGTCTTGTGACGTTACTACCGCCGTGGAAGCATTCAGGCAAGGGATCATCCCCGATGGCGGCCTATACAAAGAACTTACCAAGCATCCCTGCTACACCTTTGAGGAGGTCCAAGCCCGGGCCCTGGCTCACGTCAGGTTGGAGGAAGACAGGACCTTGCGCAAGAGAACCTCAGAGTTTGAGAAGTACGAGAAGAGGGGCTCAACCGACGGCCGTAAGGGCTCGCTCGATCAACGAAAAGATCGTCGAGCACACCCATATTCCCGCCCTAGCCACGGGCAGGTGAACACGGCCAAAGCGCGACAAGCGGACGATCAATACCGCGACCCGCCGCCACCATCGTTGGAATCGCTCAAACTCAACATTTCCACGGATAAGCTCCTGCGGAACATGGCGAAGCAAGGGGAATACGTGAGGTGGCCCCGGCGAGACAAAGCCCCAAAAGCAGACAGGGACACCACCAAGTGGTGCGATTACCACGAGTATCACGGCCATTGGACCCGAGACTGTATCATGCTCAGGAAGGAGTTATCTCGCCTTATCTCAGAAGGGAGAATCAAAGATGTAGCACCAGATGCTCAGGTGCCCAAAGAAGTAATAGAGAACCTGCAGTCCGAGCCAAGGAGAAGGAGGGACCCCCCGACACCCGACAGGGTTGTCAATGTCATCTCAGGGGGTTCAAGCATCTACGGCCTCACGTACTCAGCGGAGAAGCGACACGCGCGTGAAAGCAGCTTCGATCGCCCGCGACGTACCGGTGGGGGTTCATCTGGATCCGCTATTGTCTTCGACGACAGTGACGCGGACGTCTCTGCTGAACCCCACCACGATGGCCTAGTGATCTCCCTACATATGGGGAATGTACTAATGAAAAGAATCCTGATTGACACCGATAGCTCTACCAACCTCATGACACTCGACGCTTTGAAAGAGATGGGGTTGTCGGAGAGCGACATCCACAAACATCCGGTTCCATTGGTGGGTTTCAGCGGCGAAGTTAAACACATAGTAGGAGACATTGCTCTCACCACCTTCGCTAAAGGGATTAACATGCAGGTCAATTTCCTCGTGGTGGATTGCCCCTCTTGCTACAACGTCATCCTAGGACGTCCGTGGCTGCACGACATGAAAGCCGTCGCGTCCACCTACCACCAGACGGTGAAATTCCCGACCCCCTGGGGGGTAGAGGAAATCCGCGGGGATCAACGGTTGGCTAGGGAGTGCTACAAAGCAGCCCTCAAACCAACCACCCTAAGACCGGAAGCATAGCAATTACAGAGCGTCACCCCTCCACCTGCGCAAATCGAGACCGAAGAGAAAGCGGAGGAGGTGACTCTCGAAGAAGGAAGGGTGATGAGGATTGGAGAGAAATTAGAACCAGCCACCAAAAAAGAATTAGTAGAGTTCCTGAAAAGTCATCAAGATTGCTTCGCTTGGAGCCACGAGGATATGACGGGGATCGACCCCTCCGTCATCACTCATAAGCTCAATGTCAACCCCGAACATCCTCCCGTAAAGCAAAAAAGGCGGAGGTTCGCGCCAGATCGGGTCCAAGCGATCGAAGAAGAGGTGAAGAAGCTGTTAGAAACAAGGAAGATCAAAGAGGTGAAGTACCCAGATTGGCTAGCCAACGTGGTGGTGGTACCAAAGAAGAACGGAAACTGGCGGGTGTGTGTGGACTTCACCGATCTCAACAAGGCCTGTCCCAAGGACTCATTCCCACTACCGCACATTGACACTATGGTGGACGCCACGGCTGGGTACGAACTACTCACCTTCATGGACGCCTTCAGCGGCTACCACCAGATCCAAATGGAGCCCCAAGACCAAGAGAAGACCTCCTTCATCACAGGACAAGGCACCTACTGCTACCGGGTGATGCCATTCGGTCTTAGGAACGCCGGCGCAACCTACCAGAGACTGGTCAACCGAATGTTCAAGGACTAGATCGGCAAGACTATGGAGGCATACATTGACGACATGGTGGTAAAAAGCACAGAGAAATCCCTACATAGGTGCCACCTTGAAGAGACCTTCAAAATCCTGGAGAAATGCAACATGAAGCTACATCCGCAAAAATGTATCTTCGGGGTACAATCTGGTACTTTCCTAGGGCATGTGGTGACCAAACGGGGGATTGAGGCCAGCCGAGACCAGGTGCGGGCAATTGCCTCCCTACAATCCCCCCGAAGTGTGAAAGATGTACAGAAGCTAGCCGGAAAGATAGCTGCGCTAAACCGTTTTATCTCCAAATCCTCGGACAGGTGCCGGTTGTTCTACGAAGTCCTGAAGAAGAACAAGAGCTTCTAGTGGACCGAAAAACACGAAGCTGCCTTCGAAGAACTAAAGAAGTATTTCGCCAACCCCTTGCTGTTGGCCAAACCGGTCCCTGGAGAAGTCTTGCAGCTCTACATAGCAGTATCAGAGAACGCCCTGAGCGGGGTACTCGTTAAGGATGAGGAAGGCCAACAAGTGCCAGTCTACTTCGTAAGCAGAACCATGGTGCCAGCAGAAACACGCTACTCTCCCACGGAGAAGTTAGTGCTAGCAGTGGTAATGTGCTCGAACAAACTACGGCCGTACTTCGAGTCTCACACCATCGTAGTCCTAACGAATTACCCACTCAGACAAATCATGCAAAAGCCTGAATTCTCAGGAAGGATGGCGAAGTGGGCGATCCAGCTGAGCGGCTACGACATCAGATACGAGCCTCGAAGAGCAATCAAGTCACAAGTTCTGGCTGACTTCGTTGCCGACTTCACCCCAACCCCTGAAGAAAGAGTACCCGAAGAGGTCTTAGCTACCTCCAGCAACGATGCAGAAGAGGAATGGCTGTTACATACCGACGGAGCTTCGAACGTAAGAGGAGCAAGACTCGGGGTTGTTCTAAAGTCGACAAAGGGGGATCTAATAGCCCAAGCAGTGAGATGCGATTTCGAAGCAACTAATAACGAAGCTGAATACGAAGCACTCATATTCGGCCTAGAGCTAGCTGCCGACTTATCCATAAAGAGAATCAAGGTACGCGCCGATTCCCTGCTCATCATCAACCAGATCTTAGGGGTCTTTGAAGCTAAGGACGACAGGATGATCAGTTACCTCGGATTAGTCAAAACACTATCCGAAAAGTTTGACCAAATTGAATTCGAGCAAATCCCTCGTGAGCTAAACGCTCCAGCCGACGCCCTAGCAGGGCTAGGATCAACCTTGGACCCCCGAGAGTTCAGCAGCGTGCCACTAGTCACCCTTCTGCAGTCAGCCCTCGTTGAGGCATCAACAGCGAAGAGCAAGGATTCTCCCCCGGAGACTGGGGTATCAAAGAAGTATCAAGACTCCGACAAGGCGAGAAGAGATACCGAAGCCAGCTGGACAAAACCATACCTCGATTGGCTTGTCAAAGGGGAAGCTCCTAAGGATAAAGATGAGGCCAAGGCCCTAAGATCAAAAGCTACGCGTTTCGCTATCATTGATGGGATCCTGTTCCACAAATCAGCGGCGGGTTTCCTTCAACGTTGCATAGAGAAAGAAGACGCCGAAGAGGTCATGAGAGAAGTCCACAGCGGAGACTGCGGTAACCACACTGGGGGTCGGAGCTTGGCCAATAAAATCCTCAGGCAGGGGTGGTATTGGCCCACCGCGGAGGCCAATGCCGGTAAACTAGGACCAACTTGGGAAGGGCCATATAAGATCACCAAGGTAGCAGGAAATGGAGCATACCAGTTGGAGTCCAGAGACGGAGAAGCAGTCCCCCGGAGCTGGAACGCGACGCACCTAAAGAAGTATTACTTCTAAACTCAGTTGTTCTCGATAAAGTTTCAATCCCTTCCTTAGCATTAGTTTTGAGACTTCTTTAGGACCTAGTTATTTCCTTTTCAATGAAAAACTCTGGGGTCGCCACCCCCGACGTTGATGCATTGTTCTTTTATACATATATACGATCTAGAGTTTGTCTTTGTTAGTGATTTGATATGTTTCGCGAGAACACAACTCTCCCACAACTCGAAATCACCTCGTGCAAAACATCCTCACGATCATAACTTATGCGCGACCAAAAGCGTTTTACTCAAATCAGCCACTGTACGTTTGCATGGTTGTACCGTCTAATATGACGATGTCGTCACGCATACAACGTGATGAAGTAACCCATAAGTTGGTTACCCCCCATCTAAGTCCAATCAATGTAGTCACATTGGATTAGTACGGGAAGGGGAACGCTATAGCACCGATACCCAAGGCCACATTCGCGGGACGCCGTGAAAACATTACATCCTAAGGACTAAACTTATGGATCCAAAGGATGCCTAAACATAAAACAACTATGTACGGACCTTTGCAGTAAATTAAGCGCAATAACCGAAAACCTCTTTCGTGATAATTATGCGCTGGGGAGGAGTCACATAACACTTTCCCCGGATGCTGACCTACTAACGCATCTAAAATCATCACACATTGCCAAACCAAACGCAATTCAAAGTAATAGCAAAACACACCACAAAGCAAATAACCAAAAGCGCCATACAGTGGGCGTCAAAACGATTAAGTCTAATATTTTTGGCCTACGGCCGAAAATATTAGAAAAAGTACTGGCTCGATAGCCAACAAAGTATTAGAAAAGTTTTAAACAGATAGAGGTCTTAGGAACTAGCAGAAGGGCATAAACTGTGCATAAAAGAAAGGGCGAGGGTGATCAACCATCATTCGGGCTCGCCTTTCCTTCGGTCTTGTCCTTGGCATCCTTATCTTTGGCGTCTTCCTCACCACCAGTGGCCGTACCTCCATCTTCAACGTCAGGGTTCTCAGCGGCGGTAGCCAGGGTCCCAGCCTCCTTGGTCTCCTCCGAGTCCTCATCCTCGGCCACTTGCTCAGTTGTCTCAATGAACTCCTGACCTGGAGGGGGGTTGCAGGATGGAAAGTATTCTTCCAGGGACGCCTGCTCCATTGCGAGTACCCAGTTCTCGCCTCTCCCTTCTGCTTGGTCCTGAAGGAGTTCCACCCGCGCCTTCAGCGTGTAGTACCCGGCCACCTGGGTTATCACCTCCGAGAAATGCTTAGCAGACTTCTTCGCCTCGTGCATCCAAGACTCCAGTGAGGCCTTCTCAGCTTGAAGGTCTTCCAACTGGATCGACAGGGAATCGATGGTCGATTGGAACTTACGGATCTTTCTCTCGGAGGTAGCAACAGCATCTCTGGCGCTCTTACTATCGGCCTCCACTCTCGACAACTCTTCATGAGTACGGTGGTTGGTCGCCATGAGTTCTTGAAAAGCCTGCAACGAGCACAGCTTAATGAGTATAAGGCATCAAAGAAGTATTGATAAAATATGGTAGAAAAGATTGGCTTACCAGTCTAAGGGTAGTACCCACACGGCTAAAAGCAGCGTCAAGGGGTAGCGGTTGGAACTCAGCTTTGATATTCGGGGAAAGCTTATCGCCGAAAACACCCAGGAGGTCCTTCGGCTCTCTCTTCTTTGCAGCAGGGGAAGGGGTCTCGTCGGTCCTTTGTCGCTTCGACGGAAGAGACTTCTTCGAGTCTATTGAGGGAGTCGGGGATGTCAAAGCCTTGATTCCGCTGGATCTCAGCCTCTTCACCATCCCAGCGGCAGACATATCAATCTTAGCGCCTGCCCGGTGCTAGAAGTTAGTAACCCAGATATGGTAAAGAATTCAGAGATGCAAGATTTCGAATAAATGGGTTCAGACCTGATTTCTTTCCAGATGAACTCGCCATATCAGAAGATGTCGGAGTTTCGCTTGTTTCGGTCTTGTCCTCAGATTCCAATGCTCCCACCTCCTCTGCAGGTTCTTCAGGTTCGGGTTTGGTCTTCTTCGGCTTACGTTTTTCAACCTTGACCTTCAACAATCGCCGGCAAACGCCTGTATCTGTACTCCTGGAGTTGATTCCTACCGGAACTGCACAAAGAAGAAAGGAAAACCAAGTCAGGATCAGACGCAAAAGCAAAAACAGGGGATAACAGCGAAGAAAGGCTCAGAGCCTTACGGGACGTGTTCCACCCATCTCGAAAAACCGATAATACATCCTCGTCTAAACCCCTTAGAGATTCTAACTCGATGAAGAAGAAGCGAGCTTACAAGCTCCGGGAAGGCATTTTCGTTTTGGGAATTAAAGGGTTTTTCACATCCCTAGCATGAAGAGTAATTCGGCCGGCTCTTTGTGGGACGATTTTATAGGCAAGGAGGAGTTCCCCCATCGACATCTTGAGCCCGCGTTCCGTGGCAAGCTCGTCGAAGCGGGCAAGGGTTCGCCATGTTGTAGGAAGAATTTGACAAGGGGAGACCCTTAGGGAACTAATAAACTCACGAATGAAATCGGAAAAGGGAAACTTCAGACCTAGGGTGAATGGGTAATCCAAGAAACAGACCCAGCCCTTGCGAACCCAATCGATCTTTTCGATCGTTGGAGCATGGAATCGGGTCCCATTAGGGAAACCCCCAAATTTGACCCATTCGCTGATTTCATCTCGGGTCATGGTGCAAGGAAGAAGGTCTTCCTCGCTGAGGGCTTTAGAAGAGGTAAAGGGAGATCTTGGAGCCATGGGAAGCAAGAAAGAGAAGCGAGAAGGGTTGGAGAAGTACCTGGAGCGATCGAAGAACGAAGAACAAAGGAAGAAGAGAGAAAGTCGGACACAACTGAAGGCAAAGATGGAAAGAGAAGGACGAAAGAGAGGGTTTAAGAATGGAGCCTGCAAATCCCGAAAATCGAGGCTTGACCACAACGTCAAATCACTTAAATGCACCATTCAAAATTTGAAAGGATTTCAAAATCCGAACGCTACATTTAGGGGTATTGTTGGGCCCAGATTTTCCTCAGCAAAGTATTGATACCCGATCGAGACTTCTTTGATACTTCTTCAGAATCCAGCGGGAGGCGGCAAGGACCAAAGTCGGTTAAGCAAGATAGAGTTAAAGATATAAGATAGATTTCTTCAAGATATTTGGTTAAGATCACGATTAGTTAGAATCTTGTATTTTCTTATCTTTTCCCATGAGATAGATCGATCCTAAAAGGTGTTATATAAACCGATTGTAAGCCTTAGGGCAGGGGCATGCTTTTTACGCATTCAATCATACTTCGAACACAATTCAAGAGCTTTTCGTCATTCGTTCTCTCTGTGATTCACTGTGATCAGGCCCGATTTAGGCCATAATTCCCTAGGATGAATTTTGGCTCAAACAAGGATCAATTTGAATTATTTGATGATGCCAAAAGGGGGAAGTTAGGAAAATTGCAAAGATGCGTCTAGTTCTTGGTACAGAAGGATCAACCATATGCTAAGGGGGAACTATGCTACTGGTAAGTAGGTTCGTCGAAGGTCCTACTCAGGGGGAACTCTTGTACTTGTTGTTTGTCCATTCGGTTTTTTGTTAAATTTTCCCAATTGTTTGTCATCATCAAAAAGGGGGAAATTGTTGGGATAGTCTTGATCCCAATAATAGATCCCGTAAGGTTTTGATGATGATTGAATACTTGAGAAAGATTTAATGTTGTTTGCTAAGTGTTTGAGGATCATTCTAGCATGTATGAGCAATGGAACATGAGCAGGATCAATCGTCACAAAGAGCTAAGGAAGCAGAGCTACTGTTGGATACGTGGTGATTCCTGAGTGCGAGAACGAAGGGATCAACGCGGAAGCAGGATACTATATTTGGCAAGAAGTACCAACGCGTGAGCGCCAGCGAGGGATCTTTCTATTCTAGGAAAGACGCGTTGATGGATGACGATTAAGGAGAGAATCCTATCTTAGGCTTATAAGATAACTCTCTTGTTAGGATAATATTGTTAGAGAGATATTTTGTTTATCTAGTTAGGATTATCCTAGGGTTAATTCCGATTTGTATTATAGGATAGAATATTTTCTAGCCTTTAGTATATATAGGGGTTAACGCATTGCATTATTCACCGATGCTGAGAGAGTCAATTGTTGTGTGCGATTGAGAGAAAGAAGACACACGAAGTACTTCAACGGAGTTGGGTACGAAGTTGAAGGTGTGGGTCGACGAGTTGCTGCGAGTTATTAGAAGTCATCCGACGCTAAGGGATCGAGATTCGTGACACTAGGAGTTGTGTACACCTAGGAATTGAGATTCGCGTTTGTAAGTTTGATTCTAATTAATAAGAGTAAAAAGTTGATTTGGAATTTCGTTGTGTTCTTAATTACTTGTTTGAACTGTTTGTTTATTCCGCTACCCGGTTTGTTGATCCCTCTGGAGGATCAACATCCTTATTCTAACACACGTAGATCCTAGCTTTCAACCTCTCTATTCAATCGAAATTGTCAATATGCAAAGTAAAAGACATAAACAATCTACAAAAGAAACGTAAAAGATATGTGTGAAGCAACATGAAACACATAATGAGTATTACAAATGAGAAAATACGATTATTCTTTTGATTCACAAAGAATGTCATTATGGTTCATAAATTTTCAAGGAAAAGTTCATTAAAAGCCATAAAACGGTTCATGTAAATTAAGACACGTGTGTTGAGGCATTTTGTCGAACACATGGTGGGCAACAAGACAAGAATGTTCTTTCGCCATAGCTATTCAATCAAAACCATCAGAATTGAGTTGTTTATGTTGCCATAACCTTTCAACAATGTAAATTTAACGAGTTCACACAAAAGAGAACAGATTAAAGCGAAAACATCTATAGATTAATGAGTTTCACAATTACAAGCACAATTGATAGAACTTCACAAAAAAAACCAGTTTCAAAATTTGAAAATCATCTACCTAAATCCATAAGAAGAGAATTGGAGGTCAAATGAATGAGATTAAATTGTGTTGGAGAAGGGAATTGAAGGGAATCGTGTTAGAGAAGAACAATGGATGTACTTGGGGGAAGAAAAAAGGATGAATGACGATTTTCGAAGAAGAACGATTGAGAAAGTTGGGAACGCACGAAGCAGAAAGTCGATCAAAGGAGGATTGGGAGTAGAAAAAGACAAAAAATGCCCCTTACATATAAAAGGGCCTTAAGAAAGTTGAAACAATCCGGACCATTGAATTCTGGATATCTAAGATTTGATCTCATTTTATATTTTAAGGACTGATCTCACTTGATCCCCTTTCATATATACAGAAAGGTGGATTTTGTTTTGCAAATTCGGAGAAATAGGAAATTTTGTTTTGGAAATGCCGAGAAATATTCCTATTATACCAACATACTCCCTCCGTTTCACAATAAGTGTCGTTTTAGCTCTTAACACAGTTTTTAAGAAAATCAATCATTCACCTATAAAACTTACAACTTTTTCTTAATCTTACCACTCATTACATTTTTTTGGCCAATGAATGAACAACTTTAGTCAACAAATACACATTCTAATAAAAATTATCATTATTCACCCCTAATAAATCACTTTGAAAACCTAAAACGACACATATTATGAAACAAATTTTAAGGGCTAAAACGAAGGGAGTATTACATATCCATCAAGGTTTGGAAAAAGAAGAAGAAGAAAAAAAACATATTACAACGTCTCCCAAACCAAATGGAATTTGGAATACGCAAGGATGATGAGTGGGAACAAAAGGGTTAAAACTGGGTACAAGTGTTAATGCTGCTCACCGACAGGCAAGACAGTTTGCAATAGCACTCATACGAAATCTCCGATACAAGCGGGCGATCCTTTGCCTAGTTTTTCTACCTTGATGGGATTCAGTATCACATAGGGAGGATCTCATCGTCTCCGCTTTCAACTCAGCCCTTTTCAGTTTCTTCATTATCTTTTCCATCTCACTTGATCTCTTCTGCTCCAGCTTCATCTGGTGGATGCACATAAAGCGTTTGCTTAAATGCCACACTCAGAATCGGACCAGAGAATTCGAAAATATATAAAAAAAACAATCCAATTGGACGAATTCCAAATCGAAAACGAACCTCGAGTTTTTGGATGGCGGCGTCGGCTTTCCCCCTTTGTAGATTCTCCCAGTCATCGATCATTGTTTGCTCAGTTGTTTGAAACCTGCAAATGCTTGTTGAAAGTCCAGACATTATTCGTGAGCCTGGGAAGAAGAAGACCCTACTTGCAGTAGTAGTAAATATGAAGAAAAACCCTACTTGGAGTTGGAGATGGGTAGCTGGCTGCGTGGTTGGCTGATACTGTCAGGAGGGTTGTAATCATGGGAGGAAGACGATGGAATTGATAAGCTCTTGGGGAATCCATTGACGGAGCGCCTAATCGGAAGAGCGTCCTCTTTGTCGACCTTGACATCTTTCACCATCTCCTCCTCCATTCCCGGAGCCGGAGGAGGAGATCGATCGTAGCTGGGGGTGGTGCCACTGCCACTGTCCTCAGAAGGAAGCATCTGCGTTCCCATGTCCCGTCTCGAAGCGACCCTCCTCACTCGGTTTCCATCTGCATTCGCTCCATCAGATTCAGCATCATCATCATCATCTGTATCTGTACAAGGAATCACCACAATGATCAACAGCACGTACAGTACAATTCAACTATGTTACCCGGAAACTCCAACGAGGTGGCGTTTCCCGTTTCGGATGGAAACACGGAAACTAGTTTTTACACTAAAAATACCAAAATCTTGTGTTTCCCCGTTTCCGTTTCGTTCCCGTTTCCGTGTAACATAGCAATTCAACCCGCTTTCGTAGATGAGATCTACAGCAGCATCACATCAGTACCTTGGGATTCAGCGCCTCGTGGGTGGTGCAAGAGTTTCAACCACTCGCGGGTGGAAGCCAGATCCTGCTCATTCCCCGGGCACGAATGCCGTCTTCCCCCAAGGCCGTGGGCGCCATAGCCATCGCTGGGCCCCATAAGGGGAGAGTCGGCCGCAGTCATAGAGCCGACGGGCAACACGGGGGAGTAATTGCCGTAGCTTCCGAGCGTCTGAGGCCCAAGAGGCCCGCTCTTGGACATGGCCCGCCTTTCGGATTGAACCAGCTGGCTGCTGCTGCTATAGCCCCCCTCGTGCCCGAACACCGGGCTGCAAATCCAGCGCTCCGCGTCGTCCCACTTGGAAGGCAGCGTCCTCCCGCTGCTGAACGGGAACAGAGCGACCGTGCTCGAGGCCACGTTTCGGCATCGGCCCCTGTTCTTGGACTTGGACGGTGCCACTCTTTCTGAGCTCCATCCCTTGCCTATCATCTCTACTCTTCTTTCTTCGTCTTGGTTCGGAGTCGCTGGGCTTCCGAATGTGGTGGCTGAATGCTGCTGCTGGTTCATGATTTGTTGCTCCATTAGCTGGTGTTGCTTCTAGGTACCTTCATTTTCCTTCCAATCTCAGCTTCCTACTCTCTCTGACTAATGCTCAAATTAATGTGTTGTATGCAATCTAGGCTGCTTCTAATGCTCTCTGCTTATTCCTTCTACTGCTTAGCTGTATAGTTTTTGGGTTGTTTTTGGGTTGTTATTGGTGTTGTTTTGTTTTGTTTCGTTACAATTGAGGGCCTGTTCTAATGTGGACAAGCTAAATTGCAACTCACCACATGCTTGTTTGTGGCTCGGATAAGAAGATATTGTATTATACTACTATCATACGCATTTTCGGTTCTTTTCCTCTAAAATAGTGCAGTTGATAAATGCGGATCCATGGCTGGGTGGGCTGCCCACTCTAAAACAAGTGTGAAAACGGGTGTCTTTTTTATTGACCCAGCTGACAGGTTTGAATCTCAGTCCTACCCTCCCCGAAAAACTAGGCTTCCTGCTAATATTTCACATGACAGCACCCAACAGTCTCCGTATTTCAGTACTCAACACATTCGGGAAGAATCAAATTGTATAGATTAACATTTTCTATGAACAAGTCTTTTACCGAGCGGCGAGGGCTTCATACCCAACAACACATCTAAGAAAATTTACACCGGATCAGGTAAATTGGGGTGGGCCCGTAAAAACTAGTGATAAGTGGGAAACATTTAGGTGGCGTTTGGTATAAAAATTATGGAAAGGAAAGGAAACAAATTTGTATAGTTTATGGTGATGATCTTCTCTTTTTTGGATGAAAAATGGAAGGAGAGGGGTAATGGTTAGAGGAGTATGAGGGATATGATTACCCCATGTTGAAGGGGTGGGGAGAAGTTGCTCAAAATTTGCATGAAAAGTGGAAGAGAGGGGTAATGGTTACCCTTTGTATTAATGAACCATAAACTAAATAATGTCTAGATACATGCCTTAACCATTTCCTTTCCCTTCAAAGAAACCAAACGGGCCCTTAGAGTCACTTCGGTATCATGTTTTTTAAGTGCTTATAACTTCAAAATAAGCCTTTCACGTCTCTATTTGGAAAAAAACAATTTAAATGCTTATAATCACTCTAGTGTTTGTAAGAACCCAAAAATAATCAACACCACCTATACTTATGGAAATAAACACAAAAATATAAGCAATGCTTATTTTCCATTACCCTTCCTTATTCACCCTAAACTCCACCGTTGACACAACCATCCCGCACGACTGCAGCTCCGGCCACCGGCCGATCATAACGGCCGTTGTCGACCCGGCCTTAGCCTCCGTCTCCACCGCCGCCGTTTGAACATGCTTATTTCCGCGTCTCTCTCTCTCTCTCTCTCTCTCTCTCTCTCTCTCTCTCTCTCTCTCTCGGCATGTTCAGACATTATTTTGTAGTTGGCCACCGGCAACTTCCAGATCTCTTTTTCCTTCCAAAAATTGATCCTCCATGGCCGTTGACCCGGAGGTCGTTTCCGCTCCGAAACTCGCCGCTTTCTCCGACACCGACATCAATTGGAACAAGTCTCTCTCACTCGAATTCCCACTGCCAAAGCTTTACATAATTCATGTAATTGAACAAATTTCACCTATTTCATCTGAAAACTCAAGCTTTCCTCATTCAATTCACACAAGAAATCAGTGAATTACAGCCATGGAAACCATGACTTCAAGCTCTTTGTATCTCACACATCAGAGGAAAAGACGAAATTGTGTAACAACTTACTTTCTCAACTAACTAACACAGGCTTTTATATCAGTTTAGGACTATTTACAAAATAGGTCCTAACTTTACAAACAATATCCTAAAAGCCCCTATATTTTCCATATCCCCCCCTCAAGTTGGATTTGGAGGAGAATTAACCAAACCCAACTTGAAGGACAGACAATTGTGTTGAGCTTCCCCAAGCGGCTTGTTTAGAATATTTGTTAGCTGAAGTTGTGATTTGACATGAGCAGTCTTCAAAAAACCTTCAGAAACACGTTCCCTCACATTGTGGCAATCGATCCTGAGGTGCTTTGTCCTCTCATGGAAAACCGGATTGGAGGCTATGTGCTGAGCTGCTTTATTATCACAATACATGGTGATTGGCAATGGAGGGAAAACACCCAAATCATGCAATACATGGTGATTGGCAATGGAGGGAAAACACCCAGATTATGTCTGAAACCATCAATAAGAAGCACATAATGAACTAGCAAGTCCTTAATACGTCTGACAGATCTTGAAAACTCAACCAACTTAACTATCCCATCTGGTAAACCAACTCGAACAGGTTTCTCTAAAGACAGTCTACTATCTAGCTTGAATCAAAAATCATGTGGTCGGTAACACCAATATCTGAACCGCTTTTCTTTTTAGATCTATATAGCTTCCAGTCAAGCAACTTTTTAGAATGGTGACACAATGTCATGAGATGACTTATATGCATCTTGGATGATATATATTGAGAAAGGGAGATATGATGGATGCATGAATTTTTACTCTTGGATGTGACATAGGCATGAAATAATATTGAATAGCTTTGACTATTTGCATGTGTCACACCCAGTTCATTATCATAATGAAAGTATGAAGGAGTTGAGAAAACTCCCCTAAAGGATTAACTCCCTTCATGCATGAGGGTTGGTGCGATTAGCTATATGGTTGCAACAGTTCTAACGGAAGTGGCACCCAACTCAGACTCAATGGGGGCTATCTCATTGTCTTTTACGACCACTAGTTCCAAAGGTAAACCCAATGCAAGTCTTAGATGAGAATCCAACAAAGCAGTGTGGGTAGAATTCAAGAATTTGGGAAGAGCAGTTGGTGGAAGTTCTTTGGTCTTTGGGAAGACCTTAGTGGTTTTTGGCTTTGATGCGATGTCATCCTTAATATTTGAAGTAGACGCATTAGGAAACTTACTTATGTAGTTCACTTGGGCCTTTGGATTTGGATCTATGACATTAGTGAGTTCCTTAAAACGTCCCATAACCAGGGAGGACTTTGCATCTTGCAAAGGTTCAGCACAAAAACTCCACTAAACCATAAGTGTAGGTTGAGTGGTTGGCCTCACTTCACTTTGCTTTAAACACTCAACAAGGAAGCTTGAACCACTGGTTGAACCCTTATAGATTGGTGGCTTAGCTCTGGGACCCTCAAAGTTTTCCTTGACATGGTAAATTCCAAGCTTGTAGGCAAAATCTTAGTAGAATATTCCCAGTGTTGATATTCGTATTCCTCATTAACTGCTTGTAGGAGATATGATAAGGGTATTCTACTCCCAAACCAATGCCTCTCAACATATAAACGAAGGTCAGAGTTTAAACCACTAATGAATTTAGATAGAATGCACCTTTCACAATAAGGGTGGCTTGAAAAGAACATAAGTTCTGAAAGCATGTTGAGATATGCAAGAGGAGATCGATTGCGTTGTTTACACCTCTCTATTCTAGCTTCGAGGCATAACTCATAATCTTGAGGAACAAAGGAACATCTAAGGACAGTTTTTAGATCCACCCAAGTGTGGGTCGATGGATACCCAAGGCAAGCACAATCTATTCCAGAAGCCCCCCGAGGTGTGGGTGTCAAACATCTCATATGTTCACAACTCCTAAAATGAAAAGAATGATTGTATCCACAAATCATACACATAACCTTCAAAGTAGCTAATGGAAAGAGCCACTTTTTACTCATCCGTACATTCATAGCAATCGAAGAAATGCTCAATTTTCCACTCCAAAACTAGGTATTCAATAAAGTCATTAGTGCCATGGAAGGGCTGGAGAGTGGGTTTTCTTCAAGATAATGCTCTATTAGATCCTAAACAACATAAAAGACGAACAAGCACGAAACTAGTAAGGGTTAGAGTGATT
Organism: Polygonum aviculare; assembly: GCA_934048045.1. Taxonomy (NCBI): domain Eukaryota; kingdom Viridiplantae; phylum Streptophyta; class Magnoliopsida; order Caryophyllales; family Polygonaceae; genus Polygonum; species Polygonum aviculare. The sequence continues at coordinate 24,888,508 of OW204026.1, forward strand.
CAATGACACACATGTGTTTGACATGATGTGTTTGTTTTTATGTGCACTCCCTCACCAACTCCTAACTCCCTTAGTTAGCTTAGAGAAACCACGTAGTTAACTCCAAGCTTTCCTTCCTCACACGATGTCTCCCACTCACACTCGGAATGAAAAAGAAACAACAAGGAGCACTAACTCACGTTTTACTCTTTTTCTCTGGCTCTTGACTCACACTCTCACAAGTTTGTTCTTGAAGTTCTGCCAAGAAAACGCCAAGAGGTTAGAAATACTTGAATCAACACCAAGGTTTTATAAATCAAAGGTAGAAACAAATCAAGCCAAAGACGAGCTTGTGGGAGAGTGTTTGTAAACCCCAAAATTACTATTAAGGAGCTCAGCGGTACGTGAGGCTTAGGATAGAAAAAGATTGCCACTGGAATAAATAGGGCTCTTGTTTTATGCACATGAGAGCTTGTTATCTAACAGTCACTCTTTTTCACAAATGGGCATGAATGAGCATAAGAACTTTTCTTTCTTTCTTGTGTTATTTTTTCACTTACTATGCTCGAACACACTAAAAGACATGAACTTAATAACAACACAAGTCGGTTGTCTCTCCCTTTTTTTTTGAGAGTTTTGGAACCGAGATGTTTTTTATGGAAATAATTTTGAGTCTTGGAAGGTAGGAAAATTTTATGTAGAAAGTAGGGTCATAGGCTGGCCGAAAACATGGATAAAAGCATGAGCAAATCAAAAAGTAAATTTGAGGGAAAACAATCCGTACCCGCACAACTTGATGAACTCGCTTCGACAGGCTCTTATACCACTTGATGAGATATCCCTTGGATTGACTTCGGACTGGCTTGAAGGAGTTCGGATGATGGCTTGTGGGTGCTCCAAGTCTCGCCTTTGTAATGGAAGTATGATGATGTTTGTGGTTTTTGAAGAATTTGGTAAGAACTAAAGGTGTAATTCCAAGCAAGCTGATTCATATTGATGAAGGGAAAAGGGATAAGTGATTGAACTAAACTTGGATAGACTCCCCAAGCTAGAACAACCAAGGCTATAGAGAATTTGGAGGATTAAAACATATACAAACATCCGAACTTGTCCATTTTGGTCATTTTAACATTTGACCTTTGAAACGGACCTATTGAGCACCCTAACTTGTTAAATCTACCTATTAAACACCTCAACTTGTTAAAACCTACCTATTGAACACTGCCAATGTAGTATAGTGACGAGTTTCGGTGACAATTAATTAAACAGGGAGGCATTATCTGACATTACGTTGCCTTTTTTCGCTTAATCATGTTCATTTAATAGCACATGTGTATTACGACACTCCGTAATCAAGGACGAGGTGTTTAATAGGTAAGCTTTGACAAGTTAAGGTGCTCAATAGGTCCGTTTGAAAGGTCAGGTGTCCAAATGACAAAATGGACAAGTTCAGGTGTCTAGATATGTTTTAAGCCAGAAATTTGGATTAACGCACCCAATCCAATCTAACCTAGGCTACAAAGAAATTAGATAAATGCACCCAATCCAATCTAGCCTAGCCTTCGATAAACTCACGAAGGCAAGGGTGTTTGGTTATACGCCCCAAACAAAAGAGACAACTATGAGTATTTTCTAGGGTGTAAACTCAACATAATCTACCAAAAACAATGGCTAAGGACGCCTTTTGATAGTAGGAAAAACGAGAGCATTAAAGGGTTTTTGTGTGGCCTCCAAGTTTGAGTAGCCTCCAAGATTTGAGTAGTTGATATACTCTTTTTAGGATATGTTAACTCTTGTATTTTAGGACTTTATTGATTTTTTTTAGACTAGAGTTTGTGCTTAATTTTAATATCAAAACCTAAGATACAAAGATTCAAGTTACAAGAGTTTTCGAGATAAGATCGCAAGCAAAAAGCTTCTATTGTAGAAGAACCGCAAGGGTGGTGGCTAGGTCGCGGGCGCGGTGAAGACAAGGTTACAGAATTCATCCAAGTGAAGAACCGCGTGCGCGGTCTGTATAAGGCGATTTGCGAAGAGTGAAGGATTTCTCGAAGAGTGAAGGATTTCTCGAAGAACAGTGGCGCGAGCGCGGTCTTCTAGGCGCGTGCGCTGTGGACTGCACATCCGAAACGACTTCATTTTTTATATGATCTTCTTATTCTTATCTTTTAGCTTTGGATGACTTGTCTTCCAAATAATATTTAAGTAGAGGCTTTCCTTAGTTTTTAGTATCTCAATTCATTCAACAAATAGTTTTTCATAGTTTGTATTATGGAGAACTAAATCCCATTAGAGGATTAATTATGAAGAGAAGCATATTGATGAATTCATGAAGCATAGTTTGTATTCTTTGAGCCTGATGAAGTGGTTGAGTTATCTTTTTTCTATAGTTTGAATTAATTTGATTCATTGTCTAAGTGAAGTTATCTTTTCAATGAAAACAATTTGATTCCAGGACCGTGGACTAGGATTAAGAAAAAGATTACATTGTTTTATCTTGCAACTGACTCGTAACTTGATTGCTTGATTTCATATCCTACATATTTTTGTTATCTTTGCTAGATCTAGATTAAGCGTCCTTGCCTAGGTTTAAGTATTTCTTGGACCGTGGACAAGTGATTATCTAAGATCAGAATTGGAACTAGTCAAGGAGTTAAGAATGAAAAAGTTAATTTTGTAGTTCTAGCAACATTTGTAAAATGTATATCTGTCTATTTCTTCATAAATTTGGTAGCAACGATCTCACTAGGGCTACTCAAAATTTCAATCTCCATAACCTCATAAAACAGACTCAAAGCATCATAAAAGGTAGGTCCCGGTGCAATGATACCAGCTTGCTAAAGAAGATTATCCTATAAACAAGCAAATTGTAATCCCGACGCAAAAAATGCATAATGTAGAAGATCACATGCAGAATAACACCAAGGCCCCCAAACGCAAAGGGTAAGGTGGCAAGCCTCCATGGCCAATTACCGAACCTTAGCCCGGAAGTAGTAATAATATTCTCTTAGGAAGAATGAGGGGAACAAGTACGCAAAGCGAAGTAGACTTTTGAAACTCTTGTACCAGCACGGAGAAGCAATAACTCACACTAAGGTTCATTAATCTTAGCAATTGTAACCATAAGATCAATGGTTTTAGATACCCACTTCATCACAAACTCACTACGAAAAGCGAAATCCACATTGACAGGCCCACCCAACAATTTAACACAAAGCATAGGTCTTGCAATATTAGGCGGGAAGACAACTACAAGCCTACTACGAGGGTCTTCTTTGGGACAAACGACTTCAGTTTTGGCCACATTGACATGTTGGTAGAAACGAGGTCCATCCCCAAAAATTAACTCCAAAACCTTCCCCACAAGAAATGTATCACCAACTATGCTGCCATCATTCAAATCCTAGGCCTATAGACATAAATCAAAGGTATCTCTGATTTTACACACCAAGGGATATAATAGTAGGGAAAAAGCAGAGGGAAACGACGAACACCTTGTTGTACCCCTTCGTACGACCATAAGATGTGCTCCCCATACTACAACCACGTAGGATTAAAGTACCAGAATTATAACCAAGGCGAAATAACAAGACAACAAAGACAAGCTTCTCGTAACATGACCTCTCGATTTAACAAGTTGAAAGAATTTTTAACATCTAACAAGAACATAGAAAGACAGACAACACTAGCCCGAACTTCAATTAACCAATTCATGGCATGAAGAATTGCCTCACCACCTGTAGGAACCGCAACACCAAATTAACGACTGCCCAAATAACCACTCAAAGAAGGACCAATAACAAACGTGCTAACCTTTGAAACCTACTTGCATAGCCTCCAAATAGTGCCCACAGTAATAGGACGAATACCACCACCAGGCTTGACAAGCGGTGTGAGAGGAGCACTAGCAATATACTCGCCCAACACCTTGAGACATTTCCCATCAAGAAAGAGATTAACCACTTGAGAAATATAGGCCAGTAACTCGTCAAAAATAGCAACCATAGCACCACTCAAATATTCCATAAGATGCTGACATGCAAGCCCTCCCATCCACAAAACGTGCCACGAGGAAAACTCTTACTCATGTCCAAAAAAATAGTTGGCCGGGGAAGCAAAGAAGTGATGGTGATCAAGGGGTATATTTAGGAAGGATGGAGTAGGGGAGAGGGGTGTTTAGCCTCCAAGTCCTCAAGAGTGGCATCATCAAAAGGAGCAATACCGAAGGAAGAAAGAACTTTGACAACAATAATATAATGACCATCGCAAATATTTGTCTTACATTTCTTGATATTACGCTGACACAAATCAAGGTCCTTATCAACACCGACAAATGAAAGAGAATCATTAGCCAATGCTTCCCTCTCAAGCTACAAATTACCTCCATTTTCACACCAAGTACAAATAGCATTAACAATACTTTCTTCCTGCCATTGTCGTATGATGGCAAACTTGATTCAAGACTACTCCTCATGCTAAAATCATTAAGGATACAAAGAGCCAATGGAACCAAACTAACCCAACCAAATACATCACCAGGCTTGCAAATCACCTTATCAAGAGCTCCTTTCAAAACTCAAGAAAAACACAAGTGACACTTGGGAGGGATAGACTTCACAGTACGTAAATGCTTAGAAAGCAAACTATCAAGCAGAGCAACATCAAAACCACATTATTGTACATGCATCACACTATCAACTTGACTAGAGAGAATCGGACAAGAGGGAACTTGGGGCTTGGGAAAATCATAGAGCACAAAACTAGCGATACCATCACCAACATCAAGGGGCGACACAAAATCAAAACCCCTACCATGATGACACATAGAACGAAGGGAATGTGTCTTGTAGTAAACCCACCACAACCAAATCCCCATACGCTTAAAAGTAACCTCAAGCTCATCTATGGAAAGAGTCTCTTAGTAAGACCATGTCCACCACCATCTTGGCACCCACTAAGACCCACAAAAGGACAATTGAACCGTACCACACCAGTAGACATAGAAAAGCTGAGGAAAACAACCAAACGAAACTTGGACAGGAGCAATCAAGAGTGATCAAACAACCGGCAACACAAAAATGACGGGTTGTGGTGAAGTAAAAACCAAAAGAAACCAACGTGGAATGCCAAAGAACTACAGTGAAACAAACCAACCAATGTTAGACAGATCAACAACGTAAGTCACGATGCACTGCAGTGAACCCTTCGTTGCAAAGAACTGTAATGAAAGAAAGACCCGCTATGTCGAACAAGCACCAATAACAAACGACGACAAAAATTCAACCGATGAACGAAAAGCGACGAAAACCAACGGTCGGACGGAAATGGCAAAGTAGTCGACGAACCACACCATCAGAAAAAATGGGCAAAGAGGTAGTGGACGACGATCAAACACGGAGAGAAACCCAACCCCCATCCGATCAACACCAGCCACATACCATCGCCCAGACAGAGTCACGGAAAACCTCCAGACCGACATGACCCACGACCGATAAACTACCACCCTGCCACCACCCAAAACCAACGAGACCTTGCTCTGCTTGCTCCTGGGTTTTTGACGGTGACATATATGGGGATCTAGGTTGCACGGACACGGACACGGGTGTCCGAAACGGAAACGGGGGGAAGCGGGGAAACGGCAATTCTTAAAAATAGTAGAAATGGAAACGGCGAGGAAACGTCAATATATATTATATATCATTTTAAAGCACTTGTTACAGTTTATACAACTCCATTAATAAAAGTCCTATATATGATAATTCAATGATAATTATAACAATTCTTTTACTCCTCTCTGCAAACATGGTCCCCACTCCACAACTTCCCTTTCCCTTCTTTGACTTTTCTTCTTTGCCCCTCTTTTGTTTGCTTCTCGCCAAGACTCGACCTCACTCTTCTACTCTTCTTCTACTGTTACTTCACGATCACCACCAAATAAAACAACAGCACCACCCTTAAAGCAAAGCAAAGTAATAATCCAACTCAAATGACGACAGAGGAGAGGAGCAGCGGGGCGAAGACAGAAGACTCAAGAGGAGTCGGCGACCGGGCGAAGAACAGCGAAAGGGATGAACTGGGCGAAAGGGATGGACGACGAGTGAGGAGAGGAGTCGGCGACAGAGAAGCGACAGAGGGATGTGAGCGTCGGGCGAATTTGCCTTGAGTTCTGTCTGTGATTTAGGGCGAATTTGCAAAAAACGTTTCCAATTTCCTTTACATCCCGTTTCCAATTACCGTTGACCGTTTCCGTTTTTGAGAAACGTTTCCGGGACCGTTTCCGGCCGTGTCCCGGCGTTTCCGCGCCGCTTCCCCACTTCCCTGTGTCCGACACCTCAAAATATTTTTTTTAGCGTGTCCGTGTAACCTAGATGGGGATCCTGTGTCTTGTGCTGGATTGGTTGGTATCAAACATCGCCACAATGTTTTTCGCAACACCCTTGTTGATATCCGCTACCGATCCGGAATTTCTACTAGCAAGGATAATAATAATAATAATAATAATAATAATAATAATAATAATAATAATAATAATAATAATAATAAGCAGCTTCTTATATTATTTTTTAATGTTAAAATAATAATAATTATTATAATTATTATATTATTTTTTTATTACTATTTTATGTTATTATTATTTTTTATATTACTACTACTATTGCTATTATTTAAATAGACTTAATTATGACATAAAATATGCTACTTCTTCAAAAATTTTGTCTACTATATTTATAACACATGAGTTTTTACATGGTGTATGTTAAGAGTTTGAAAAGCTGACCAAGAGATGTGTCCAAGCCCCCTGGTTTTTCTAAGCACCAATTTCTGATTTTGACAGGATCATATAGCCATATAATGATGCCCCCCTTTTCTCTAGTGTTGTTCTGATTTTGCACATGTAGGAAAACAAATACATGCGATGAGAAGAGATTCAGTGAGACTTGGAAGCCACAAATAATACTCACTCTTCCTATCAATTAATCAATTGTGGATTGGTCTCCCAAAGTTGAAGGAATTGGAAAAAATAATCGAAGGAAAAGGGAATCTGTTCTATCAACATTTTATTTTGATTACAGGTTAATTGTGTTGGATTTCGATCTTTATTGCTTGTTTTTTCTACCAATGTTGTAATTTTATGGAGTTGCATATGAATATTCGTATGTGATAGGTACGTAAAATATGGATACTCCATTGATGGATGCTGCAAGGTCAGGGGACGTGGGAGAGTTGAACTCCATACTGGAGCGAGACCCATTGGTGCTACAAAGGGTGTCGTTGGCCCCGACCGCCAACACTCCGCTCCATGTTGCGACCCTAGCGGGGAAGACGGAGTTTGTGAAGGAAATAGTGCGTCTAGAGCCATCGTTTGCATGGGAGGTGAACGAGGAGGGATTGAGCCCGTTGCACATAGCATCAGGAACCGGTCATGGGGACATAGTGAAGGAGCTCCTAGCGGTGAGCCCAGACTTGTGCTTCATCAAGGACAACGGTGGGAGGACGCCCCTCCACTACGCGGCCATGAAAGGGCGGGCAAGGGTGATCCCAGACTTACAAGCCAAGTGCCCTAATGCATCCAAGGAGGTGACCGCCAAGGGCGAGACGGTTTTCCACTTGGCTGTCAACAATAACCACTACAATGCCGTCAAGGTGTTGATGGAGGAGTTGGGGGATGACGCGAGGGGCCTCCTTAAGGCTAAGGACCACGAGGGCAACTCGGTGATGCACATCGCATCATCGAGGGGACAAGATCATGTACGTACTTCGATCTCATGCATTGATTCATAGATAAACTATTGAAAAAGATAAATGATCCTACATGTATATACATGTACATGAACATGCATGCGCAGATGGTGAAGTTGATAAATGGTAAGCAATCGTCGGAGGAGAACAAAGATGTGGGGGACGAGGGATTCATGAACTTCTCCAATCCAGATGGTGAGGGGGCCAACAACAACAACAAGAATATGAATAGTAAGAATGATGAAGAGATGGGGATGATGGAGACAATGAGCCAAACCACAAACCGCACAGAGAAGCAGATGCAGGAGCCGGCAGAGGCCATCTTCCAAAACATGTCGCGGAGGTTGGACGAGATGGCACCCATAGTAGCTAGCCTGATCTCGAGCGTGACCTATAGTGCGGGCCTTTCCCCACCCAAGACTCTTTGGAAGGAGAACATGAAGCTAGACCCCGAGTGCATCGGGCAAATGTACGGCTCTACCTCCCCGACCCCTAAGTTCTCGGACCCCTCCCAACTCTGCCCCTCTCGCCTCTTCCTTGCCTTCATCTGCTTCAACACTGCGGGATTCCTCTCCGCCATCCTCCTCATCTTCCTCTACCGTAACACCCAAGTCGCTCGCCTTCTTCTCTCCACTGCCCTCATCTTTATGACTATGACCTACCTCTCCTTGACCATCACCATGGCGCCCCATGTCCTCTCCCTCCTGATCATCCTCGGCTCCACTGTTTGTGCCTTCGCCATGGTCTTCATTTTTGTAGCGCTCTTCCGCACCATTATTAAGATTCTTGTTCGTTTGATTGTGTTCATCATGAAGAAGCTTGGCGTGTTGTAGATCAACCCTATTTACTACCTACAAACTCTCAATTTTGTTTCAATTCTCATATGTCACCCATATGGGAATAGGACTTATTGTGATTGAACGGATTGATATGATTGCGCGATCGAGGTTTCCTACTTAATTAATTGTTATGTATGACAATGATTCTTAATCTATTGGTTATATTTCCTGGATTCTTCATTCGTAACGGAAGATAAAAGTTCTTTTGTATTGTATTTATTTTATACAATGTATCAAGGAAGAAACATTAAGACCACTCTCATTTTTATATACTGAATCAAGCTAACTCCTTTATAAAGAACAATGCTCTGTATGTCCATTCAGACCATTCACCTGGTGATTGCACCGTAATGCTTCGAATAGTTGCCCCTTATCTGTGTGATCGATTACTTCTTTATTATAATTTATCTAAATTTTTTTTGCATGATATGGACATTACAATATATGAATCCCATTAGGATGCATAATGTTCTAATTGTCTAAAATGAAAACATATCAAGGTCGTTAGATGAGTGGACGATAGAAATTAAACCAATTTAAAAATAGGAAAAAGCAAAGATGTCCATTTCAATGGCAACACAAGTAAATAATATAAGTTAACTTTTCATTGAAAAACTCACTCTTTAACTGAAGAATCTTTCGCCAAACAAGATTTGGAACTCACTCGCTCGTACTCTTCCTATGTGTTTTGGATGAAAAACGATGATCGTCTAAACACCCTAAATTTGAGGTTATGATTGAGACCTTTGTATGATAATGAATGAATAAGCAATCTAAGAACGATATTGGATCGACGAATAACTTTATTGATAGTAAATCAAGTACAAGATCGAGTTTGTTGTGCAAAGATATGATCAGATAATTTCGTTACAAATCAATCTATCTTATATCGTTTGGACGTCGTGGGCTATCGATTGGCTTCCGAGATCTCCGGCCGGTATCTTCAACGGACTGCTACCGCTCGCCCATGCCTCCGGGCTTCTAGGGGACTCGTTGCAACTATGTTTCAAAACAAGCGGGCCGCGAGAGTAAACTCATTGGGCATTAATGAATGGGCTTCGACAGACGGAAAACGGAGGCCCAACAATACCCCTGAGAAGTTTGTTCGCCCGGCGGCAATTTTAAATTTCGAAAAGTTGGGCGAAAACCTTCTCACCACTTGATGATAGACACGAGGCGACGGGATGGTTTGCTTCGAAAACTTGCCTTGGAAACCGACGCTATCACATCCCTTAATAACTCCTGCAGTTTCATTTCTTTTCATCATAAGCTTTTCTCGTCTCCCGAAAACTCTCTCTTTGCGAAAACTGCTTCCTTGCGAAAACTGTTCATCTTCCTCAATGGCGAGTCAGTATGGCTTCATCTCTTCCAATTCCCTTTCCGCCAGAGACCAATACGTGTGTTCCATGCCGCAAGAGGAAATCGATGCTTTGGCTCAGGTAATAAGCAGGTAACCCGGACCATCATTAGGCTGGGTTAATATGAGGTTCATGAGAGTTGTGAGTTTTTATGAGCACAACCTTTAGAAAAATGAAAAGATCGGTTAGGTGAAAACCCGAAAGGGCGCCTAAGTAGAATTGAGTGGTAAAATATGAGTGTTTTAGGATCATTCTTGCTTGGGGACTTTGGGGCTTATGATGTCTCTCATTTTGGAGGTGTTTTAGTAGTTAATTTCCTTTGTAAATATGTGTTTTTCATTCCTTTCTTTGTTAGTTTCGTTCCTTCTTAGCTTAGTTCCCGGTTTTCTTTGAGATTCGGAAATATGCGAGTTTGCTTTGATTTGTAGGTAAAATGGCAAGAATGAGGACATTTTGGAGGAACTCATGAAGGAGTGTTGGGACGCTATCAAGAACGCTTGCGTACTTGATAGTGTGCCCACACAAACCGTCCCTCAGTTTTGATATGACAAACTCACTTTGATTCTAATAAAATTGTCCAAGTGTTCAGGAACGCAATATACCTAAAAGGACAACAAGTGTGTGAACGTCCCCTAGGCTTAGGGACGCCAGCTACAGGAAGTAAGGACCAGCAAGAGACTACTTGAGCAAGGACGGAGTCCCAAGCAAGTAGGAACGCAAGAAAGGAGTCCTTACTCACTAGCCGACAGGATGACATCACTCGACAATGTTTGATCATCCAAGGACACGTGGAGACCGATCCTGTAGCAGAGTCCAACACTACGTGGCGGACGATCCTGTAGCAGAGTTCATCAACACGTGGCGGCCGATCCTGTAGCGAAGTTCAACACACACAGCTGGATACAGGAAGCTTCCTCATCACCGCCATACTACGTGGAGGAAGATCCTGTAGCCACGTCCATGAAGGGCATGATCGTCCCAGAGAAATGACGCCCTTCCCCAAGTCCTATAAATAGCCCCAAGGCATTTATTGTGACGCCAACGCTTTCAGGAATATTCAGAGAGAATCAGAGGAAAGCGACCCACTCAAGAACACGAAGAACTAACTCAAGAACTCAAGAACAGTGTTTAGACCTGAGTTAGATCGAGTGAGATTTAGTACCCAAACCACAAAACAGTTTGTAACCAAAAGAGTGAGAGAGAGTTCTGCGAAGTACTGCAGAACGTAGGAATAGAGTCCTTTAGTAGATTGAACTAGCTTAAGTTGTAGGCTTAAAGGAGTTCTTTACAAGTGAACTTAGGGAAAAGCTAAGTGTCAGAGAACTGTAAAAACTCGCCAGTACAACTGTAAGAACGTTCAATATAAAGGAAAGAACTATTCAAAAATCCTCCAAGGAGGTAGAGGTTTACACTCAAGGATTACTTAGTCTTGAGTGGTTCCTCTATAATTCATTGCGTTCATACCTTACCTGTCTAGTTCTTTTTCCGCTGCATTACTTAAGGACGCTCCTACACCTCGTAGGAACGCCTAATCAAAGGACGCCTTTACCTAAGTAAAGGACGTCCCTCAGTACTAACGATCCAACAATTGGTATCAGAGCAGGCGCTCTAGATTCTTACTAAGTTGCAGGTAAAAATGGACATGGAACCTATTGGAATCTCTTTTGTGAAGCCTCCGCGTCTGACGGACGGCAACTTCAACCGCTGGAAGACTAGATTTGAGAACTTCTGTAGAAGCACAAATTATCAATGCTGGAACGTGATCAGAAAAGGTGACCTCAAAGTTCCCGATGACAAGAAAGACAAAGAGGACGAGTGGGGTCCTGATTAGTTCAAGCTATTGGAAACAAATGCTAAAGCAGTGTGCTTTCTTCAAGCGTCCCTCTGTGAAAGGGATGCTACAAGAGTTAGCAATCTCCCTACAGCAAAAAAATCGTGGGAAGCTCATGAGAAATTTCATGTGGGAACTGCAGAAATGAAAGAGGAAGTCCAGCTAAAAATCAAAAAGGAGTTCTATGCTTTTAGTATGTTGCCTAATGAAACGGTCAATGACTACTCGTACCGTTTTGAAGGTCTTGTCACCAAGATGAAGAACTTGGGTATTCCAGAATCAGAGAGCTCCATGAGGAACAGAGTTCAAGTAGTTATTGATGGGTTGACTGGTGTCTGGAACTTTGATAGGACGACTTTCAAAGAAAACACAGCCAACAAAACTCTAGATATGGAAGAGATCTATGGGAAGCTCAGGCAGTATGAAGAAAGAAGAATCTCCGACATGGCTCAACTAGGAAAGAATCCTCAAACTGATCTTGCTTTGGCGTCCACAACACCAGAGTACGCTGAGTACCTACGAGACCAAAGAGATCTAGCATTGATGATGCAAAGCAAATCAAAAGAAAAGCTTGAGAACTTGCGTTCCAAAGAGAAAGAAAGCAAGTCAAAGGAAGAGATTGATTCAGATGAGGAACTGTCTCTTATTCACAAAGCTCTCAAGTACTATAACAAGAAGAACAAGCATAGCAACAAGAGCAAGTCTTACAAAAAGGAGAGTCCCAAGTACACAGAGGCTGAAATGAAGGAACTCACATGCTACAAATGCAACAAGAAAGGACATTTTGCCAAAAAGTGTACTGTGGGAACGTCCTCCAAGGATAAGAAGAAAGCTCTTATTGGAGCATGCACAGCTGCATGGGATGATCTCAGTTCAAGTGATGATGAACGTGAAGATCAAGTTGCATACATGGCAGTGGAGGACGCCCCAGTTGTTGAAGAGAACGCCTCCGACAATGAACAAGAGGTAACTCACGATTCCATGATGCGTTCCTTAGAAAAATGTTCAAAACCAAAGCTTCTTAAACTCATTGGTAAAATCATGGAGGAAAGTCTTGCTATGAAAAGAAGAATGGATGAACTTGAAGATGAAAATATTGTAGTTGAATGTGAAAACTGTAGTTCAAGGACTATTCAACTAGAGTCCTCATGTGAAGAAACTAAGTCCCTAAAAACTGAACTTATGTGTCTCAAACTTGAGAACGCCAAGCTTAGGGAAGAAGTGAAAGTTTTGGGAAAGAGTCCCATAGTTGAGGAAGTGAAACCAATAGTCTTTGTCCCAGCCAAAAGAGGACTAGGTTATGAATCTGATACTAGGAACTCTCTCCCTAGTGACTTTGAGGCTAGCAAAACTTCAGAACTTGAACTTGAAAAGGAGAAAACCAAGAATCTTCTTGAAAGAATTAGAGTCCTAGAAAGTGGAGAAAAAGGTCAAGAGGACTACTATACTAATTCCACCAGAAGTATGTGATCCCCAAAAGATGAAGCAAAACAAAATCCAACGTCCCAACAAGAAGTACTACCTCGGTACTTACTATAGGACGTGCTGGTACTGTGGACAAGGTGACCACTTCAAATATGACTGTGTGAAACTGAAAGAAGATATTGCAAGTGGCAAAACTGCTAGGACTAACAATGAAAATGTTAAGTCCGTTCCAAAAGCTAATTCTAGGCGTCCTAGACGTTCTAGAAGCTCTTTCCGCAAGAATGCCATTTCTAATGATGTTAATATAAATGACTATATACCAGAACCAGAGTTCTATTACTGTAATGAGCCAGGTAAGGAACACCTTGCCTGGGTTGCCAAGAACTAACCTTGTTTTGGCAGGTGGAAGTGAGGGGACGCCCATGGATCATTGATAGTGGCGCCTCAAATCATATGACAGGAAGACAGATCCATCTCACTTCTATCCAAAGTAGTGCCACGAGAGGAACTGTCTCGTTTGGCAACAAGGGCAAGGGAAAGATCAAAGGAACGGGAACTGCTATTCTCAATCCGTCCATCAAAGCAACAAATGTGAGTCTTGTTGAAGGACTTGGCTTCAACCTTCTTAGCGTCTCTCAAATGTGTGATCAAGGTGAAAACCTAGTCACATTTGACTCAAAGGAGTGCCTTGTTATCAACAAGAAGTCCAACAAAGTTATTCTCAAAGGAGTACGTAAGAACAACATCTATATCTTCAATCAAGAGTTCAAGCCTAAATCATAATTATGTCTATCTGCTTCAAAGAAGGACGCTGATCTCTGGCATCGCCGGCTTGGCCATGCTGGACCAAGCACGATCTTCAAGCTTCACCAAAGAAATCTTGTGAAGGGACTTCCCCGAATTGATGCTGAGAGTGTTGAACAGTGTGAAGCCTGTATCAAAGGGAAGCAAACAAGAACGTCTTTCAAGTCCATAAACGAAGTAAGTACAAAGAAGCCTTTGGAACTTCTCCATATGGATCTTTGTGGACCAATGAAAACGTTGAGCTACGGTGGAAAGAGGTACATTTACGTTCTTGTAGATGATTTTTCTCGATTCACTTGGGTTCTTTTCTTAGTGTCAAAAGCAGATTGTTTCAATGCGTTCAAAGTCTTCATCAAACAAGTTGAAGTTGCCCTTGAGACGCCTCTTAAAGCCATAAGATCAGACCATGGGACGGAGTTCCAAAACTCAGAGTTCCTGGCCTACTGTGATCAACATGGCGTCTCACATAACTTCTCAGCTCCAAGGACTCCTCAACAAAATGGAGTTGTGGAAAGAAAGAACAGGATGTTGGAGGATATGGCAAGAACTATGCTCTTGGCTAATAACGTTCCCAAGTACTTCTGGGCAGAAGCTATTGCTACAGCATGTTACATCATCAATCGAGCCATGATCCGTCCTCTGCTGAAAAAGACGTCCTATGAGTTGTTAAATGGAAGGAAGCCTCGCATTGACTATCTCAAAGTCTTTGGTTGCAAGTGTTTCGTTCACAACAATGATAAAGAAAAACTTGGAAAGTTTGATGCAAGGAGTGATGAAGCCATATTCCTTGGGTACTCTCTCACCAGCAAAGCATATACAGTTTTCAACAAAAGGACTCTAAAGCTTGAGGAGAGTATTCATGTTGTGTTCAAAGAAAGCTCTTCTCACAAAGAAAAATCAAGTCAGAAAGAACGCTCCTCGTCACAACAGCAAGACGACTCTGAAGACGAAGCTGAAGATTGGTCCTCTGGAAAATACTATGTTCCTAAGGACGCAACTCCAAATCCTGAAGAAGTCTCAGTAGACGTTCCCAGTATCATCCAGGGAGTTCCCTCTCGTAGTGAATCTCCAGTGCAACCAGGTGTGGCTGAATCAAGTCAACAAGGTGAGCAACGTCAAGGTGTAGACGCTTTCTCTGAGGGGGAACGCACCGAAGATGATGCTCAAGGTGATAGTGATGATTCTGATGAAGAGGTTGATCCAAGATTTGCTCAATTATTTCAAAGGGAGTCTTGCTTCTCTAGGGACCACCCAACATCCCAGATTGTCTCAGATCCTTCTCAAGGAGTTCAAACAAGGTCAGCTGCAAGCAAGTCCCAGAGTGCAAATCTAGCTTTTTGTGCATTCAACGCTTTTGTTTTTATGGTGGAACCAAAGAATATCAAAGAAGCACTCCAGGACACTGACTGGATTCAAGCGATGCAAGAAGAACTTAACCAGTTTGAAAGAAACAAAGTATGGACCCTCGTCCCTCGTCCCAAAGGCAAAAACATCATAGGGACGCGCTGGGTGTTCAGAAATAAGCTTGATGAAAGTGGACGTGTGTCAAGAAACAAGGCAAGACTGGTGGCTCAAGGATTCAAGCAAGAGGAAGTCATAGACTATGATGAGACCTTTGCTCCTGTTGCTAGAATTGAGGCCGTTCGTCTCCTTATTGCGTTCGCCGCTCACAAAGGATTCAAGTTATTTCAGATGGACGTCAAAACAGCCTTCCTCAATGGAAAGCTGAAGGAGGAAGTGTACGTTGCTCAACCGCCTGGTTTCGTGGACGCCTCTCACCCAGATCATGTGTACTACTTGGACAAAGCGCTTTATGGACTTAAGCAAGCTCCTCGTGCATGTTACAGCAGGTTTGCGTCCTTTCTCTTATCTAATGGGTACATAAGAGGTTCAACTGATAAAACTTTATTCATAAAGAAAGTTCACAAGGACATTTTAATTGCCCAAGTCTATGTTGATGATATAGTCTTCGATAGTACTAACATGAAGCTTGTAGATGAGTTCAAGTCCTTAATGAGTAGTGAGTTTGAAATGTCTCTCATTGGAGAACTCAATTTCTTCTTGGGACTTCAAATCAACCAACTCAAGGAAGGGACGCGCATTCACCAACAAAAATATGTCCGTGAAAAGCTTGAGAAGTACGGGTTGAACTCGTCCAAGCCTGTTGCAACCCCATGTTCTACCAACTCGCGTCTCAACGCTGATGAAAAGGGAAAGGACGTTGATCAAAAGCTTTACAGAGGAATGATTGGTTCTTTGCTCTATTTGACCGCAAGCCGTCCCGATATCATGTTTGCCGTTTGCTTGTGTGCACGCTTCCAGGCAAATCCAAAGGAGTCCCACATGCAAGAAGTTAAAAGGATCTTTCGCTACCTCAAAGGACGCGACGATCTTTGTCTTTGGTACCCTAGGAAGACGTCCTTCAAGCTTGTTGGCTACTCGGACGCTGATTATGTTGGTCATGTGATTGATAGGAAAAGCACTTCAGGAATGGCACAGTTCCTTGGTTCATGCTTAGTCTCTTGGGGATCTAAGAAACAGAACTCTGTGGCGCTTTCAACTGCGGAAGCCGAGTACGTTGCTGCTGCCTCGTGTTGTTCACAAGTTATCTGGATCAAATATCAACTAGAGGACTACGGTATCAATCTTGAAACTATTCCAATTCGTTGTGATAACACAAGTGCTATTGAAATTTCCAAGAATCCTGTTTTTCATTCTCGCACAAAGCATATTCATATAAGGCATCATTTCTTGCGTAATAATGTTGAACTAGGACTCATTAGTATGGAGCATGTAAGGACTGAAGACCAAATAGCTTATATTTTCACTAAGGCGCTTGATAGACGTCCTTATGAGCATCTAAGGCTGCTCTTGGGAATGATAACCTTTATGTAGCAAGTCCCGTTCTACTATTCTCTCAATGATTGGCTATGTTTTGTAGATCCTAAGTGTTTAAGGACTGTCATGCATTGAATTCATATTTGCAAGGACGCTAGTCTAAAACTTCATATGTTTGCTACTTTGGAACGCCATTCAAATTTCTCTATTTGTCTCGAAAAGAGTATCCCTGATCACCCAACCCTCATTATAAGCCGAAATGATGGGAACTTTAAGCTTACCCTAGCCGAGAACTCTGCAAAAGCGTTCTATGAGCTTCATATTTTATTTTACGGGACGTACTTGCTTTGTTCTCAAATGGTTCGCAAGGTGATCACAAGGACGGTGAAATTGGTTATTGGTTTGCTTGAAGAGGTAAATCTTTGCTAAGTCTGAGAGAACGCCATTGGTTTGAAAGAGAGAAAGCCAGTTCAGCCTTGAAAGGAAGTTGAAGAGTCAGAAATTTGAATATTTGAAAGTTTGAATAGTGACCGTTGCTTTTGCTCAATGCTTAAGGGGGAAGTTTTGCCACGTGTCGCACAGTAAAACAGTGGTAATTACAGTTTTTGCCACCGCTTCCTCTATATAAGGCCAGAACAGTCGCTCTCGTTCATTTATTATTCTCAACCACTTCTTGCTTGAATCAGTGCTCTGACCTCTCTCTAGAACTCCGGCAGCTTTCTCTCACTAAAACTTCATCTGAAAATGTCTCAACAACTAAAGAACGTGGCCGGATCTTCTACCGGCGGGAAGAGAAGAAAGTTAGTGAAGTCCCACTACATTGAAAAGCCCAAGCCCATCGTCCTCAATGAATCGTTGGTGGACTTCATCAACAGGAAGCCGCAAACCCTGTACAATTTGATAAGGGAACGCATGGACAAACCTGACGTGAGGGAGGACGCAGTCAAGACAAAGAACTATGAAAAGTTCATTGAACGGTTCGTCATTCAAGGCCTTCACAAGAAAAACTACAAGGACTTGCCAGGACGGATGGACGACGTTCTCTTCTTTTCACAATTTGGAGGTGAGAATCTTGCTCCCTTGCTTGATCTTATCCCAGACCTCCACAACGCCGTCCTCCCAGACTTTCCCATGTACCCTAAGGACTCTCTGGCATACAAAATGCTGAAAAACCGTGTGCCAAGTCCCTCTCCCCCACCTCCTCAAGTCCCCACAGTCACTACCAAAAACTTGCTAAAGCGTCCAGCTCCATCTTCTCCTCTCTCCAAATCTTCCCAACCTTTCACCTCCTCAAACCCAGCACAAATTGTGGACAAGTTTTCACCCCACATCAAGGAGGGACGCTTCAAGAAAACCCACGACCCAAGGCCACTCAAAAAGGCCAAGTCTTCCAGCGTCCCCTCCTCAAAAACCTCCACAAAAAGGCCTTCCAATCTTTCTAAGGAATCCACTCCTCCACCCCAACCCATCTCCATCGTCCAACTACCCACTCCCCCACCGTCTCCTCAACCTACAAGAAAAAACGCCCTTATTCCTTTTCCTTCCAAACCCTTCTCTCCCCTAAATCTTGCAAACTTCCCATCCGCCCCGGCCCATATCTCACCGCCTAAGGACCCCGAGACTCCCAAGTCCCGCCGTCCATCCTCAGAAAGTGGCCCGGATGAAGCCGAGAAGCGTTCCACACTAGAGCACACCTTTCGCCGACGCAAAGCTGGCGAAACGCCTAAGGTGTTGCTACCTAAGGACGCTCCAGAACCTGAGCACATCTCCTCCTCCTCCTCTAGCTCATCTGAGAGCCAAAGAGGAACGCCTGCGGGCCGAGCCTCCCCATTCATAGATGTTGTTGGGGACTCCAACGACGAGGCGGAAGGAGTTGAGAGTGCTCCTGTTGAGAAACAAGTAGCTGAGGACGCTGGCGAGCACCAGGTCGCTCACAAGGACGCTGAGCCAACCTTATCTGAAGAGCTCGAGCGTGATGCTCAGGAAGTACCTCCCTACAATCAATCCCTCCCTCTCCTAAATCCCCTCCCAACTCCTCAAGAAAACCCATCCGCCACAATCCAAACAGAATCCAACCATGTCCCTGCGGATGCTGAGCCACAAACAGAACATCAATTAGAGGCTCAGGACGCCGAGGGCACGTCCCAAGGTCAAGCTACCTCTGATGCTAATCAAGCCACTGCTGGTGGCAATGCTGAAAATGAACAAGGAACAGAGAACGCTCCCTCCAAGGACGATGCTAAACATGAGTCCGAGGACGCCGATGATGAGTGTGATGATGATGAGGAGGACTCCGAATCTCCAAAGGGCAAGCGCAAAAGAAAGCCTGATGGCGCGCTTGTCAAAGTTCTTAGTCCCCTAATTTACTCAGAAGAGTGGCTCGCCTCCTTCGATGATGACGCAGTACAGGAGTTCCTCGAGCTTCTGAGATTTCAAGGCTGGTTGAACGTCGGGCCTGTGCCGGCTACTGTTGACAAAGAACAGGTCAAGGCGTTCTACAGGGATCTGCGCTACAAATCCAAAGATGGTTCTCTCCACTTCAAGATAGATGGTGAGAAAGCATCAGTCAATGAACGCCAGATCCGTTCTTTCATGGGACTCAATCCACAAAAGCCCTCGTCCAATGCTCTAAGCTCACTTCAAGAAGGCGGATTCGAGACAACTGATGAGGAACTGCCCCTGGTTGAACACGTTTTACAGGGCAAAAGGCCAATGGGACTGGACAGGGTTGCTCACGTATTGAGCAAGGTAGGCGCCATCGCTCATTACTTTATATGTCGCGCCGTCCTTCCTAGGCAGGAGAAGAGGTCAATCGTTCAGACGCACGATATCATTCTTATTGACGCTCTGCTAGAACGCCGCCCCATCAATCTAGCCAGAATTGCTATGCAACACATGGCTAAGTGTGGGAGGAAGCGCCACGCCTTGCCATACCCAGGTCTAGTTAAGCTCATCCTCATGTATCAGAACGCCTATGATGAAAGCGCTCCTTCAGAAGAACTTGGCTTGAAGTGGAACGCAAAGATGGGACTTGTCGAGATCAGGCACAATGAAGAGTTGCCTTCCGTGCTAAAACAGTTAGAAGCTGAGGCTGAGGAAGCCAGGAAGAAGGCTGAGGAAGAACGTCTCGCAGCTGAAGTTGAGGAAGAACGCCTTGCCTCCTTGCAGCATGAGTCCGTTCATGAAGAAGAGCCAGCCGTCGACTTTGCCGCTCTTGATCAGATGCTAATGGCTTCTTCTCCTCCTACAGAACATCCTACGGACGCTCCCTCTTCTAGTTCAGGTCCACTGCCCCGTTCTGCCCCTGCGAATATTGCTCAACATCCTCCTGCAGAACTCATGGGTGCGATCTTGGACAACCAGTGCCTCATCTTCTCAGCTCTCAAGGATTTGTCCTCTGCGTTCACCAAGGCTGTTGAACTTAATGAACAACTGCTCAAGTTTTATCAAGACCAGAGCCGTTCCCAGTGATCGCCGTCTCCCAACCCTTAATCCCTCAATCTTTTTTCTTATGCTTCTTTTGTTTTAAACACTATGGTCTTGGTTTGTAATAACCGTACTCTTATTTCCATTTGAATGGCAATCCACTGTTTGTGTGCATGTGTTTGTTCAAGCATTCCACTGCTTTTAGTTATGTGTTTGTGTTAACGTCCTTTTCACTTCTTATCCATTTCGATGATGCCAAAAGGGGGAAGTGTAATTTTGCAGAGATGCGCTATAAAATAGTTATCTAGAATAAGCAAGTGCTAAGGGGGAATTATTAAGTGAAAGGTCTAAGGAACGCCATGCTAGAATAAACTAGAGGACGTCTAGAAAATTCTAGGATGCTTTTCTCTCCTTAAAATCCAAATATTAGAGAATCAAAGAATGAAAACTTGTGCTTACTGCTGAAATTTCTCGAAGTGTTAGAGAACGCTTCTAAGTTTTCATGCATGCTAAATTCAAACGTCAAAACTATTTCTCGAAGTGTTATTGTTGGGACGCTATCAAGAACGCTTGCGTACTTGGTAGTGTGCCCACACAAACCGTCCCTCAGTTTTGATATGACAAACTCACTTTGATTCTAATAAAATTGTCCAAGTGTTTAGGAACGCAATATACCTAAAAGGACAACAAGTGTGTGAACGTCCTCTAGGCTTAGGGACACCAGCTAATAGGAAGTAAGGACCAGCAAGAGAATACTTGAGCAAGGACGGAGTCCCAAGCAAATAGGAACGCAAGAAAGGAGTCCTTACTCACAAGCCGACAGGATGACATCACTCGACAATGTTTGATCATCCAAGGACACGTGGAGACCGATCCTGTAGCAGAGTCCAACACTACGTGGTGGACGATCCTGTAGCAGAGTTCATCAACACGTGGCGGCCGATCCTGTAGCGAAGTTCATCACACACAGCTGGATACAGGAAGCTTTCTCATCACCGCCATACTACGTGGAGGAAGATCCTGTAGCCACGTCTATGAAGGGCATGATCGTCCCAGACAAATGATGCCCTTCCCCAAGTCCTATAAATAGCCCCAAGGCATTTATTGTGAGGCCAACGCTTTCAGGAATATTCAGAGAGAATCAGAGGAAAGCGACTCACTCAAGAACACGAAGAACTAACTCAAGAACTCAAGAACAGTGTTTAGACCTGAGTTAGATCGAGTGAGATTTAGTACCCAAACCACAAAACAGTTTGTAACCAAAAGAGTGAGAGAGAGTTCTGCGAAGTACTGCAGAACGTAGGAATAGAGTCCTTTAGTAGATTGAACTAGCTTAAGTTGTAGGCTTAAAGGAGTTCTTTACAAGTGAACTTAGGGAAAAGCTAAGTGTCAGAGAACTGTAAAAACTCGCCAGTACAACTGTAAGAACGTTCAATATAAAGGAAATAACTATTCAAAAATCCTCCAAGGAGGTAGAGGTTTACACTCAAGGACTACTTGGTCTTGAGTGTTTCCTCTATAATTCATTGCGTTCATTACTTATCTGTTTAGTACTATTTCCGCTTCACTACTCAAGGACGCTCCTACTGCTCGTAGGAACGCCTAACCAAAGGACGCCTTTACCTAAGTAAAGGCCGTCCCTCAGTACTAACGATCCAACAATTGGTATCAGAGCAGGCGCTCTAGATTCTTACTGAGTTGCAGGTAAAAATGGACATGGAACGTATTGGAATCTCTTTTGTGAAGCCTCCGCGTCTGACGGACGACAACTTCAACCGCTGGAAGACTAGATTTGAGAACTTCTGTAGAAGCACAAATTATCAATGCTGGAACGTTATCAGAAAAAGTGACCTCAAAGTTCCCGATGACAAGAAAGACAAAGAGGATGAGTGGGGTCCTGATGAATTCAAGCTAATGGAAACAAATGCTAAAGCAGTGTGCTTTCTTCAAGCGTCCCTTTGTGAAAGGGATGCCACAAGAGTTAGCAATCTCCCTACAGCAAAACAACAGTGGGAAGCTCTTGAGAAATTTCATGTGGGAACTGCAGAAATGAAAGAGGACGTCCAGCTGAAAATCAAAAAGGAGTTCTATGCTTTTAGTATGTTGCCCAATGAAACGGTAAATGACTACTCGTACCGTTTTGAAGGTCTTGTCACCAAGATGAAGAACTTGGGTATTCCAGAATCAGAGATCTCCATGAGGAACAGAGTTCAAGTAGTTATTGATGGGTTGACTGGTGTCTGGAACTTTGATAGGACGACTTTCAAAGAAAACACAGCCAACAAAACTCTAGATATGGAAGAGATCTATGGGAAGCTCACGCAGTATGAAGAAAGGAGAATCTCCGACATGGGTCAGCTAGGAAAGAATCCTCAAACTGATCTTGCTTTGGCGTCCACAACACCAGAGTACGCTGAGTACCTACGCGGCCAAAGAGATCTAGCATTGATGATGCAAAGCAAATCAAAAGAAAAGCTTGAGAACTTGCGTTCCTAAGAGAAAGAAAGCAAGTCAAAGGAAGAGATTGATTCAGATGAGGAACTGTCTCTTATACACAAAGCTCTCAAGTACTATAACAAGAAGAACAAGCATAGCAACAAGAGCAAGTCTTACAAAAAGGAGAGTCCCAAGTACACACAGGCTGGAATGAAGGAACTCACATGTTACAAATGCAACAAGAAAGGACATTTTGCCAAAAAGTGTACTGTAGGAACGTCCTCCAAGGATAAGAAGAAAGCTCTTATTGGAGCATGCACAGCTGCATGGGATGATCTAAGTTCAAGTGATGATTGTAGGATCTGTGTTAGTACCAGAGGTCGCCGACACCTACGATGTCGTCGACCAGAGTTAACAGCCTTAGGTTGTGCAGCGGAAATTCAAACACAAGAAAGACTTTAAGTTACCAGTTTCGAACACAGGTATTTAGAGTGGAAACCCTCCACAAACCAACTAGTTTGTCTCGGGAAAAACCACTTGCCTCCCAAGCTTCTCACTTGGTAGGACTTAAAGAGCGCTTCGACTCGTTATATTGATTTCTCGGGTTTACAAAGGTTCTCCTACTCCAAGATGCGAATCCCACGCCCTCT
The DNA here is from genome assembly GCA_934048045.1 of Polygonum aviculare. Taxonomy (NCBI): domain Eukaryota; kingdom Viridiplantae; phylum Streptophyta; class Magnoliopsida; order Caryophyllales; family Polygonaceae; genus Polygonum; species Polygonum aviculare. Next base: position 24,911,834 of record OW204026.1, read on the forward strand.
TGCAAGTACTCTGCCTATGTACTCTACCCTCACCCAATACAACTCTTCTCGTACTCTCCCGTCTACAGACTCGAGTCACACGAACCTTTCTTCTATTCTCAACAACACTCGCTCACAGTACGATATCGGAAACCTCAAAACCTATTACAGAAACCTCTCCCTTAGTTCTGCGCCGTTCTCTCCTAGTTTCCTTGCCTTCTCAGAACTCCGAACAGAATATATAAACTACGGAGATTGTGGTATAGTTCATCCTTTCTGTCCAAGGAATGAATTAGACACAATCTTTACAAATCTTTCCTAATCAGCTCCTTAAGACATAATAAAATCTTCTTGATTATCTCGGAATAACCCATGAAGATTTTCGGCATGTATGAACTTCTTCTTGCCTTAAAAGAACCTCCAGAATCCTTCTGCCGCGCTTTCCTTAAAACTGCTACGCGCTTTGCCATTTATAGAGTTCCGCTCGGCGTCGGATTTCTGGGCAACCAGGTTGTCGAGGTGGTCGGCGACTTCTGACTTTATCTTTTTGACGTCGGCGACCTCTTGACAGCAACCTGTTTGGAACCATCAAAACACACACACAGATTTTCTAACAAATTCCCCCTTTTTGATGGTGACAAACACCGATCTATTTTCTGCACTGGAAGGGGTCTTTTGCAATCTGTCCAAACATCTCAAAAAGCAATCTATTGCATCAGAGCATCAAGAAATCATCTCAAACAATTTCCCCCTTAACTTTTCAAAAGTTCCCCCTAAGTTCAACATTCACTTGAAATTCAGTATATCCCCTCAATTTAAGCATGCAACCCTCAGCTATTTCCCCCTTTTGGCAACATCAAAAAGATCATAAATCATGGAGAAATAAGCAAGGCAAACATATTAGCTAATATAGGCAAAAGCATGCAGAGACCAAGTCAACAACCACTCAAGCATGGCAATGTCAAACAGAACACACACAGCAAGAGTATTAATATCTTACAACCATATCGAACTTAAGAAAAGTTTTAGAGGAAGGAATAATGCGGTAGGGATAGAAAGCAGGATAGTGGTAAAGTCAAAAGTGCACCAGTCGACGACTAGATCATAGCTTTCAGTGCTTCCTTGATGTCGTCAACATCTTCATTAACCTCTGCAATCCTCTTAAGCATCTGCGTTATTCCTTTTGCTAACTCAAGATTCTGATTTTCCAAATCATCCAACTTAGCATTCAGAGTTGCCAACTCTGCTCTAGAACCTTCAGTCTTAGCAAAATCACTCTGAGCTTCCCTACTCACCCTTCTTTTTCTTTTCTCCTTTTTTTTCATCATTTTTTTTTCAGCATCATTTTTCTTTTTAACTCCTTCAAACGAGTTCATCATCTTTTGGACTTCACCCTCTTTCAACAAGCAACTGCAATCCATGAGAAGTCGGCGACAACAGCGATGTCGTTGACTTCACAACATCTTTCTCCATTTCTTCTCAACACTTCACTTTTTCTGAGCACAACTCTGAAATATCCTGATAAGTCGTCGACCTCAACTGATACACATGAGAAGTCGTCGACCTGTTCCTGTCTCACACTTCTGAGCAAAATCGTCAGACTAAATGCACCATGACAATTACCACCTGGAGTAGCTTGGGGGTTGGGTCACACCGGGTGGTGTCAAAGCAACCCAAGCATAAAAATAACATTTTGTGGAATTTGTCGATCATGTTGATAAGTCTCAGTTTAAATGACACAAACAAGCAATATGGGCTCAAAGAGACTCTCAAGCATGATAGGTCGGGGACAGCTATAGAATCAACCATCATTTGGGCTTCTAATGAGGGTTCAGGGGTCATCAGGTTGATTCTTTTGGGCTCAAAGAAAAAAGTTCAATATAATTGCAAGCATAATCACAATAAGCAGGAGGTCGTCGACATGCACACACAAGCAAAGTGAATCATCAATCAAAGCATGAATACCCTATTAGACTTACACCACATAAGCATGTTATTCTCATGATAGACTGTTGGGACGCTATCAAGAACGCTTGCGTACTTGTTAGTGTTCCACACAACCGTCCCTTAGTTTTGATATGACAAACTCACTATGATTCTAATAAAGTTGTCCAAGTGTTCAGGAACGCTAGTGACCAAAAGGACAACAAGTGTGTATGGGCGTCCCACAAGCTTAGGGACGCAAGCTAACAGGAAGTAAGGACCAACCAGAGACTACTTGAGCAAGGACGGAGTCCCAAGCAAGTAGGAACGCAAGAAAGGAGTCCTTACTCACTAGCCGACAGGATGACATCACTCGACAATGTTTGATCATCCAAGGACACGTGGAGACCGATCTTGTAGCGGAGTCCAACACTACGTGGCGGACGATCCTGTTGCAGAGTCCATCAACACGTGGCGGCCGATCCTGTAGCGGAGTTCATCATACACAGCTGGATACAGGAAGCTTCCTCATCACCGCCCTACTACGTGGAGGAAGATCCTGTAGCCACGTCCACGAAGGGCATGATCGTCCCAGAGAAAAGACGCCCTTCCCCAAGTCCTATAAATAGCCCCAAGGCATTGATTGTGACTTCAACGCTTTCAAGAATATTCAGAGAGAATCATAGGAAAGCGGCTCACTCAAGAACACAAAGAACAAACTCAAGAACTCAAGAACAGTGCTAAGACTTTGAGTTAGATCGAGTGAGACTTGTAACCCGAATCACAAATCTGTTTGTAATCAATAGAAAAGAAAGAGAGTCCTACGAAGTACTGTAGAACGCAGGGATAGGAGTCCTTTAGTAGATTGAACTTGCTTAAGTTGTAGGCTTAGAGGAGTCCTTTGCTAGTGGACTTAGGGAAAAACTAAGTGCCAGAGAACTGTAAAGACTCGCCAGTAAAACTGTAAGAAGTTCAATATAAAGGAAGAACTATTCAAAAATCCTCCAAGGAGGTAGAGGTTTACACTCAAGGACTACTTGGTCTTGAGTGGTTCCTCTATAAATCTTTGCGTTCATTACTTACCTGTTTAGTACTATTTCCGCTGCATTACTCAAGGACGCCCCTACTCCTCGTAGGGACGCCTAATCTAAGGACGCCTTTACCTAAGTAAAGGCAGTCCCTCAGTACTAACGATCCAACAATTGGTATCAGAGCAGGCGCTCTAGATTCTTACTGAGTTGCAGGTAAAGATGGACATGGAACCTATTGGAATCTCGTTCGTGAAGCCTCCGCGCCTGACGGACGGAAACTTTAACCGCTGGAAAACGAGGTTTGAAAATTTCTGCAGAAGTCAAAATTATCAATGCTGGAAGGTTATTATGAAGGGAGATCTCAAGGTACCCGCTGACAAAGCTGACAAGGAGGACGAGTGGGGTCCTGACGAGTTCAAGTTGATGGAAACCAACTTAAAAGCTATTTGTTTCCTTCAAGCGTCTCTATGTGAAAGGGATGCCACTCGAGTTAGCAACTTGCCAACAGCTAAACAACAGTGGGAAGCTCTTGAGAAGTTTCATGTAGGAACAGCTGGAATGAAGGAGGACGTCCAACTAAAGATCAAGAAGGAGTTCTATGCTTTCAGTATGTTGCCAAATGAAACGGTGAATGACTACTTGTACCGTTTTGAGGCCCTTGTCACCAAGATGAGGAACTTGGGCATCCCAGAAAGAGAAATATCCATGAGGAATAGAGTTCAAGTGGTCATTGATGGTTTGACCGGAGTCTTGAACTTTGACAGGACAACGTTCAAAGAGAACACAGCCAACAAAACTCTAGATATGGAAGAAATCTATGGGAAGCTCAGGCAGTACGAAGAAAGAAGGATCTCTAACATAGCTAAACTTGGACAGAATCCTCAAACTGATCTCGCTTTGTCGTCCACAACACAAGAGTACGCTGAGTATCTTCGTCGTCAAAGAGAAATCTCCTTAATGGTGGAAGCTAACAAGAATGAAAATCGCGAAAGGATGCGCATTCAAGCGTTGAGAGAAAAGGAAAGCAAGTCTAAAGAACAGCTTGATGAAGAAGAAGAAGTTGCTTTCATCCACAAAGCTCTCCGTTCCTTTGGCAAAAATAACAAATATTTCAACAGGCACAAGATGCCAAAGAAAGAGAGTCGTAAGTAAACTGATGCAGAAATGAAGGAACTTACATGTTACAAGTGTAACAAGAAGGGACACTTTGCTAAAAGGTGTACAACAGGAATGTCTGCAAAGGATATTAAGACAAAAGCCCTCATTGGGGCGTTCGCCTCTGCATGGGATAATGGGAGTTCCTCTTCGGATGATGATGATGAGGAGCCTGATGAGCAAGTGGCGTACATGGCTATGGAGGACGTCACAGTTGTTGAGGAGAACGTTCCGAAATCTGAAAATAAGGTAACTCGTGAATCTATGATGAGTTCTTTAGAAAATTGTTCCAAATCTAAGCTAATTAAACTTATTGGAAAAATCATGGAAGAAAGTGTTGTCATGCAACATAGAATGGATGAACTTGAGCTTGAAAATGAGAATACTGTAGTTGAATGTGAAAACTGTAGTTCCATGACCGTTCAACTAGAGTCCTCTCATGAAGAATCTAAGTCCCTGAAAACTGAAATTATGTGTCTCAAACTTGAGAACGCCAAGCTTAGGGAAGAAGTGAAAGTGTTGGGTAAGAGTCCCATAGTTGAAGAAGTGAGACCTATAGTTTTTGTCCCAGCTAAGAGAGGTCTAGGTTATGAAGATGACTCTAAGAACTCTCTTCCCAGTGATTTTGAGGCAAGCAAAACTTCTGAACTGGAACTTGAAAAAGAGAAAACTAAAAATCTTCTTGAAAGAATTAGAGTTCTAGAAAGTGGAGAAATAGGTCAAGAGGACTACTACACCAATTCCACCAGTCATAAAATTTACAAGAAAATTGCTAAAGGGGACGGCTCAAAGGTGTGCGATCCCCAAAAGATGAAGCAAAACAAAATTCAACGTCCCAATAAGAAGTATTATCTTGGTACTTACTATAGGACGTGCTGGTACTGTGGACAAGGTGACCACTTCAAATATGACTGTCTGAAACTTAAGGAAGACATTGAGAGTGGCAAAGCTGCTAGGACTAACAATGAAAATGCTAACTCCGGTCCAAAAGCTAATTCTAGGCGTCCTAGACGTTCTAGAAGGTCTTTCCGCAAGCATGCCAATTCTAATGATGTTAACATAAATGACTATATGCCAGAACCAAAGTTCTATTATTGTAATGAGCCAGGTAAGGAACACCTTGCCTGGGTCGCCAAGAACTAACCTTATTTTGGCAGATGGAAGTGAGGGGACGCCCATGGATCATTGATAGTGGCGCCTCAAATCACATGACAGGAAGCCAGATCCATCTCACTTCTATCCAAAGTAGTGCCACGGGAGGAACTGTCTCGTTTGGCAACAAGGGCAAAAGAAAGATCAAGGGAACGGGAACTGCCATTCTTAACCCGTCCATCAAAACAACCAATGTGAGTCTTGTTGAAGGACTTGGCTTCAATCTTCTTAGCGTCTCTCAAATGTGTGATCAAGGTGAAAACCTAGTCACATTTGACTCAAAGGAGTGCCTCGTCATCAACAAGAAGTCCAACAAAGTTGTTCTCAAAGGAGTACGTCAGAACAATGTCTATATCTTCGATCAAGAGTTCAAGCCCAAATCAGAATTGTGTCTATCTGCTTCAAAGGAGGACGCTGATCTCTGACATCGCCGACTTGGCCATGCTGGACCAAGCACAATCCTCAAGCTACATCAACGAAATCTTGTGAAAGGACTTCCCCGAATTGATCCTGAGAAAGTTGAACAGTGTGAAGCTTGTATCAAAGGGAAGCAAACAAGAACGTCTTTCATGTCCAAGAATGAAGTAAGTACAAAGAAGCCGTTGGAACTTCTCCATATGGATCTTTGCAGACCAATGAAGACGCTGAGCTATGGTGGAAAGAGGTACATTTACGTTCTCGTAGATGATTTTTCTAGATTCACTTGGGTTCTTTTCTTGGCAACCAAAGCTGATTGTTTCAATGCGTTCAAAGTCTTCATCAAACAAGTGGAAGTTGTCCTTGAGACGCCTCTCAAAGCCATAAGATCAGATCATGGAACGGAGTTCCAAAACTCAGAGTTCCTGGCCTACTGTGATCAACATGGCGTCTCACACAATTTTTCAGCTCCAAGGACTCCTCAACAAAATGGAGTTGTGGAAAGAAAGAATAGGACGTTAGAGGATATGGCAAGAACTATGCTTTTGGCTAATAGCGTCCCCAAGTACTTCTGGGCAGAAGCCATTGCCACAGCATGCTACATCATTAATCGTGCCATGATCCGTCCTCTGCTGAAGAAGACGTCCTATGAGTTGTTGAATGGAAGGAAGCCTCGCATTGACTATCTCAGAGTCTTTGGTTGCAAGTGTTTCGTTCACAACAATGATAAAGAAAAACTTGGAAAATTTGATGCAAGGAGCGATGAAGCCATATTCCTTGGGTACTCTCTTACCAGCAAAGCATATAGAGTTTTCAACAAAAGGACTCTAAAGCTTGAGGAGAGTATTCATGTTGTGTTCAAGGAGAGTTCTTCTCACAGAGAAAAATCAAGTAAGAAAGAACGCTCCTCATCGCATCAACAGGACGACTCTGAAGATGAAGCTGAAGATTGGACCTCAGGAAAATACTATGTCTCTAAGGACGCGTCTCCAAATCCTGAAGAAGTCTCTGTGGACGCTCCTAGTGTTGTTCAGGGAGTTCCCTCTCGCAGTGGATCTCCAGTTCAACAAGATATAGCAGAATCAAGTCAACAAGGCGAGCAACGCCAAAGTGTGGACGCTCTCTCTGAGGGGGAACACACTGGGGACGATGCTCAAAATGATAGTGATGATTCTGATGGAGACATTGATCCAAGATTTGCTCAACTGTTTCAAAGGGGGTCCCGCTTCTCTAGGGACCACCCAACTTCTCAAATTGTATCTGATCCGTCTCAAGGAGTTCAGACCAGGTCAGCTGCTAGCAAGTCCCAGAGTGCAAATTTAGCTTTTTGTGCATTCAATGCCTTTGTCTCTATGGTGGAACCAAAGAATATCAAAGAAGCACTCCAGGACGCTGACTGGATTCAAGCAATGCAAAAAGAATTCAATCAGTTTGAAAGAAACAAAGTTTGGACTCTCGTCCCATGTCCCAAAGGCAAAAATATCATAGGGACGCGATGGGTGTTCAGAAATAAGCTTGATGAGAGTGGACGTGTGTCAAGAAATAAGGCAAGACTGGTGGCTCAAGGATTCAAGCAAGAGGAAGGCATAGACTATGATGAGACCTTTGCTCCTGTTGCTAGAATTGAAGCCGTTCGTCTCCTTATTGCCTTCATCGCTCACAAAGGATTCAAGTTATTTCAGATGGACGTCAAGACTGCCTTTCTCAATGGAAAGCTAAAGGAGGAAGTGTATGTTGCTCAGCCACCTGGCTTCGAGGACGCCTCTCACCCAGATCATGTGTACTACTTGGACAAAGCGCTCTATGGACTCAAGCAAGCCCCTCGTGCATGGTACGACAGGTTTGCGTCTTTTCTCTTGTCTCATGGGTACACTAGAGGTTCAATTGATAAAACTTTGTTTATAAAGAAAGTTCACAAGGACATTTTAATTGCCCAAGTCTATGTTGATGATATAGTCCTTGGTAGTACTAACATGAAACTTGTAGATGAGTTCAAGTCCTTAATGAGTAGTGAGTTTGAGATGTCCCTCATTGGAGAACTCAATTTCTTCTTGGGACTTCAAATTAACCAACTCAAGGAAGGGACGCGCATTCACCAACAAAAATATGTCCGTGAAATGCTTGAGAAGTACGGGATGAACACGTCCAAACCTGTTGCCACCCCTTGTTCTCCAAACTCGCGTCTTTACACAAACGAACAGGGATAGGACGTTGATCAAAAGCTTTACAGAGGGATGATTGGTTCTTTGCTCTACTTGACAGCAAGCTGTCCCGACATTATGTTTTCCGTTTGCTTGTGTGCACGCTTCCAGGCGAATCCAAAGGAGTCCCACATGCAAGAAGTCAAAAGGATCTTTCGCTACCTCAAAGGACGCGATGATCTTTGCCTTTGGTACCCCAGGAAGACGTCCTTCAAGCTTGTTGGCTACTCGGACGCTGATTATGCTGGTCATGTAATTGACAGAAAAAGCACTTCAGGAATGGCACAGTTCCTTGGTTCATGCTTAGTCTCTTGGGGATCTAAGAAACAGAACTCTGTGGCGCTTTCAACTGCGGAAGCCGAGTACGTTGCTGCTGCCTCGTGCTGTTCACAAGTCATCTGGATCAAATATCAACTAGAGGACTACGGTATTAATCTTGAAACTATTCCCATTCGCTGTGATAACACAAGTGCTATTGAAATTTCTAAGAATCCTGTTTTTCATTCACGCACAAAGCATATTCATATAAGGCATCATTTCTTGCGTGACAATGTTGAACTAGGACTTATTAGTATGGAGCATGTAAGGACTGAAGACCAAATAGCTGATATTTTCACTAAGGCGCTTGATAGACGTCCCTATGAGCATCTAAGGCTGCTTTTGGGGATGATAACTTTTAAGTAGCAAGTCCCGTTCTACTATTCCCTCAATGATTGGCTATGTTTTGTAGATTCTAAGTGTTTAAGGACTGTTATGCATTGAATTCATATTTGCAAGGACGCTAGTCTAAAACTTCATGTGTTTGCTACTTTGGAACGCCATTCAAATTTTCTCTATTTTGTCTTGAAAAGAGTATCCCTGATCACCCAACCCTCATTATAAGCCGAAATGATGGGAACTCTAAGCTTACCCTAGCCGAGAACTCCGCAAAAGCGTCCTATGAGCTTCATATTTTCTTTTACGGGACGTACTTGCGTTGTTCTCAACTGGTTCGAAAGGTAATCACAAGAACGGTAAGTTGGTTGTTGGTTTGCTTGAAGAGGTAAAATTTTGCTAAGTATGAGAGGACGCTCAGTGCTTGTTGGTAAGAACGCCAGTTCAGTAGTTGAGGAGCAGTTGAAGAGTCAGAATTTTGAACTTTTGAAAGTGTGAACAGTGACCGTTGCTTTTGCTCAAATCTTAAGGGGGAAGTTTTGCCAAGTGTCGCACAGTAAAACAGTGGTAATTACCAGTTGTGCCACCGCTTCCTCTATATAAGGCCAGAACAGTCTGTTGGATCATTAGTACTGAGGGACGGCCTTATCTTAGATAAAGGCGTCCTGTGGTTAGGCGTTCCTACGAGGTGTAGGAGCGTCCTTGAGTAATGCAGCGGAAATAGTACTAAACAGATAATAGATGAACGTAGAGAATTATAGAGGAACCACTCAAGACCAAGTAGTCCTTGAGTGTAAACCTCTACCTCCTTGGAGGATTTGTGAATAGTTCTTTCCTTTATATTAACCGTTCTTACAGTTGTACTGGCGAGTTCATACAGTTCTCTGACACTTAGCTTTTCCCTAAGTTCACTTGTAAGGAACTCCTTTAAGCCTACAACTTAAGGTGGTTCAATCTGCTAAAGGACTCTATTCCTACGTTCTGCAGTACTTCGAAGAACTCTCTCTTTCTCTTTTGGTTACAAACTTGTTTTGTGATTTGTTTACAAGTCTCACTCGATCTAACTCAGGTCTAAGCACTGTTCTTGAGTTCTTGAGTTAGTTCTTCGTGTTCTTGAGTGAGTCGCTTTCCCGTGATTCTCTTTGAATATTCCTGAAAGCGTTAGCGTCACAATAAATGCCTTGGGGCTATTTATAGGACTTGGGGAAGGGCGTCTTTTCTCTGGGATGATCATGCCCTTCGTGGACGTGGCTACAGGATCTTCCTCCACGTAGTAGGGCGGTGATGAGGAAGCTTCCTGTATCCAGCTGTGTATGATGAACTTCGCTACAGGATCGGCCGCCACGTGTTGATGGACTTTGTAATAGGATCGTCCGCCACGTAGTGTTGGACTCCGCTACAGGATCGGTCTCCACGTGTCCTTGGATGATCAAACATTGTCGTGTGATGTCATCCTGTCGGCTAGTGAGTAAGGACTCCTTTCTTGCGTTCCTACTTGCTTAGGACTCCGTCCTTGCTCAAGTAGTCTCTGGCTGGTCCTTACTTCCTGTTAGCTAGCGTCCCTAAGCTTGTGGGACGCCCATACACACTTGTTGTCCTTTTGGTCACTGGCGTTCCTGAACACTTGGACAACTTTATTAGAATCAAAGTGAGTTTGTCATATCAAAACTAAGGGACGGTTGTGTGGAACACTAACAAGTACGCAAGCGTTCTTGATAGCGTCCCAACACAGTCACTCTCAGAATTCATTACGCTCAACCACTTTCTCGCTCTCAAATTTGCTCTGACTTCTCTCTAGAACTCCGGCGACTTTCTCTCTCTATACTTCATCTGAAAACATGTCTCAAAGGCAGTTGAACGTAGCCGGATCTTCTACCGGCGGGAAGCGTAGAAAGCTGGTGAAGTCCCACTTCATCGAGAAACCAAAGCCTATCGTTCTCAATGAGTCATTGGTGGACTTCATCAACAGGAAGCCGCGAACCCTTTACAACTTGATAAGGGAACGCATGGACAAACCGGATGTGAAAAATGATGAAGTCAAAACAAAGAACTACGAGCGGTTCATCGAACGGTTCGTCATCCAAGGCCTTCACAACACCAACTACAAGGATTTGCCCGGCCGGATGGACGACGTTCTATTCTTCTCACAGTTTGGAGGTGAGAACCTTGCTCCTTTGCTTGACCTAATCCCCGACCTACACAACGCCGTCCTACCTGAATTCGCCATGTACCCTAAGGACTCTTTGGCATACAAAATGATAAAAAACCGTGTGCCAAGTCCTTCTCCACCACCTCCTCAAGTCCCCACCATCACCACCAAATCTATCCTCCCATCCAAACGTTCAACTCCTTCTTCTCCCCTCTCAAAATCTTCTAAACCCTTCTCTTCCTCCAACCCAACAAAAATAGTGGATAAGTTTCCACCTCATATCTCGGAGGGACGCTCCAAAAAGGTTCACGACCCAAGGCCCCTCAAAAAGGCAAAGAATTCAAGCGTCCCATCCTCCAACGCCCCCACAAAAAGGCCTAGCACCACAAAAAGGCCGTCCAACCTGTCCAAGGAATCCACTCCTCCACCTAAACCCATCTCAATCGTCCAACTCCCTACTCCTCCTCCGTCCCCCCAACCTTCAAAAGCAAATGCCCTAATCCCCTTTCCTCCCCGCACTCATTCCCCTCTAAACTTGGCAAATTTCCCAACTGCCCCGGCCCACATTTCCCCACCTAAGGACCCCGAGACCCCAAAGTCCCGCCGTCCATCCTCTGAAAGTGGCCCGGAGGAGACTGAACGCACCCTTGAGCACACCTTTCGCCGAAGGAAGGCTGGTGAAAAGCCCAGGGTTCTGCTAGCCCAGGACGTTCATGCACAGATAGAGCACGTTCCCTCCTCCTCTTCCTCCTCTAGCTCATCTGAGAGCCAAAGAGGTACGCCCGCTCAAGCCTCCCCCTTCATAGATGTTGTTGGGGATTCCAATGATGAAGAGCAAGGAGAGGTGAACGCTCCGGCTGAACAAATTGAGGACGCTGGTGGGCACCAGGTCGCTCAGGAGAACGCCGAGCCGACTCTCTCTGATGAGCTCGCGCGTGATGCTCAGGAAGTCCCCCCATATGACCAGTCCCTCCCAATCCTCAATCCCACCCCAGCTCCACAAGAAAACCCCTCCCCCACAATCCAAACAGATTCCCAACTCCCCGCGGACGCTGAGCCCGCAACAACAGAACAACAGACAGAGGCTCAGGACGCTGAGGGCGCGTCCCAAGGACAGACTTCTGATGCTGATCAAGCCACAGCTGGTGGCGATGCTGAAAAAGAACAAGGCACAGAGGACGCTCCTTCAAAGGACGCTTCTGACAGTGACTCGGACAAGGCTGAGGACGAGTCAGATGACGATGAGGACTCTGAGTCCCCCAAGGGCAAACGTAAAAGGAAGAACGCTGATGTGCCCGTTAAAGTCCTAAGCCCGCTCATTTACTCGGAAGAGTGGCTTGCCTCCTTCAATGATAAAGATGTTAAGGAGTTCCTCGAACTTCTAAAATTCCAAGGATGGCAGAACGTTGGACCAGCGCCGATAACTGTTGACAAAGAACAGGTGAAGGCGTTCTACAGGGACTTGCGCTACAAGGCCAAAGATGGCTCACTCCACTTCAAAATTGAAGGTGAGAAGGCTTCAGTGACAGAACGCCAAATGCGCACCTTCCTGGGTCTAGGTTCACGCAAGCCACCGTCCGATGCTCTTAGCTCACTCCCTGAAGGCGGCTTTGAAACGACTGATCAAGAACTGTCTCTGGTTGAGCACATCTTTCAGGGAAAAAGGCCGATGGGACTCGACAGGGTAGCTCACGTTCTGAGCAAGGTTGGCGCAATCATTCACTACTTCATTTGTCGCGCCATTCTTCCAAGGCAGGAAAAGCGTTCAATTGTGCAAACTCATGACATAATACTAATTGACGCTATCCTAGAACGCCGCCCAATCAACTTAGCCAGAATTGCTATGCAACATATGGCCAAGTATGGCAGGAAGAGGCACGCCTTGCCGTACCCGGGTGTAGTGAAGGCGATCTTGCAGTCCCAGGACGCTTATGATGACAGCCGTCCCTCTGAAGAACTTGGCTTAAAATGGAATGCCAAGAAAGGTCTTGTTGAGATAAGGCATAATGAAGAGCTCCCGTCCGTTCTAAAACAGTTAGAAGCTGAGGCTGAGGAAGCAAGACTGAAAGCCGAAGAAGAACGCTTAGCTGCTGAGGCTGAGGCCGCAAGGCTTAATTCCACGCCTCAAGAGTCTCCTCGAGATCAAGAGCCCGCCGTAGATCTTGCAACCCTTGATCAAATGCTCTTAGGGACTCCTTCTTCTCCAGCTCTTCCAACGGACGCTCCTTCATCAAGTACCGGTCCTTTGCCCCGTTCTGCTCCTGCAAACATCTCTCAGCATCCTCCGGCAGAACTCATGGGTGCAATAATGGACAACCAGTGCTTGCGTACTTGTTAGTGTTCCACACAACCGTCCCTTAGTTTTGATATGACAAACTCACTATGATTCTAATAAAGTTGTCCAAGTGTTCAGGAACGCCAGTGACCAAAAGGACAACAAGTGTGTATGGGCGTCCCACAAGCTTAGGGACGCAAGCTAACAGGAAGTAAGGACCAACCAGAGACTACTTGAGCAAGGACGGAGTCCCAAGCAAGTAGGAACGCAAGAAAGGAGTCCTTACTCACTAGCCGACAGGATGACATCACTCGACAATGTTTGATCATCCAAGGACACGTGGAGACCGATCCTGTAGCGGAGTCCAACACTACGTGGCGGACGATCCTGTTGCAGAGTCCATCAACACGTGGCGGCCGATCCTGTAGCGGAGTTCATCATACACAGCTGGATACAGGAAGCTTCCTCATCACCGCCCTACTACGTGGAGGAAGATCCTGTAGCCACGTCCACGAAGGGCATGATCGTCCCAGAGAAAAGACGCCCTTCCCCAAGTCCTATAAATAGCCCCAAGGCATTGATTGTGACTTCAACGCTTTCAAGAATATTCAGAGAGAATCATAGTAAAGCGGCTCACTCAAGAACACAAAGAACAAACTCAAGAACTCAAGAATAGTGCTAAGACTTTGAGTTAGATCGAGTGAGACTTGTAACCCGAATCACAAATCTGTTTGTAATCAATAGAAAAGAAAGAGAGTCCTACGAAGTACTGTAGGACGCAGGGATAGGAGTCCTTTAGTAGATTGAACTTGCTTAAGTTGTAGGCTTAGAGGAGTCCTTTGCTAGTGGACTTAGGGAAAAGCTAAGTGCCAGAGAACTGTAAAGACTCGCCAGTACAACTGTAAGAAGTTCAATATAAAGGAAGAACAATTCAAAAATCCTCCAAGGAGGTAGAGGTTTACACTCAAGGACTACTTGGTCTTGAGTGGTTCCTCTATAAATCTTTGCGTTCATTACTTACCTATTTAGTACTATTTCCGCTGCATTACTCAAGGACGCCCCTACTCCTCGTAGGGACGCCTAATCTAAGGACGCCTTTACCTAAGTAAAGGCAGTCCCTCAGTACTAACGATCCAACATAGACAATCTGATTTCAGCCAGTCATCGAGGGGTAGCATGTAAGGTAACAAGTTAATCAAGAGAGATCATACCTAGCTCCATGCGAAGTCGTTCAAAGTGTTCCCGATTTAAAGCTTTGGTGAAAATGTCCGCCCTTTGTTCATCCGTCCTGCAAAACTCCATGGAGACCATCCCTTTCTCCACACAATCTCGAAGAAAATGGTGTCTTATCTCAATATGCTTTGTCTTTGAATGTTGCACCGGGTTCTTGGAGATATCTATAGCACTTGTGTTATCACAGAGTATGGGAATTGACCCACACTTGACTCCATAGTCACTGAGTTGTTGTTTGATCCAGAGAAGTTGTGAACAACATGCAGCGGCTGCGACATACTCGGCTTCAGCTGTAGATAAAGCGACTGAATTCTGCTTTTTCGAACCCCAAGAAACTAAGCAAGACCCCGGAAACTGAGCCATCCCGGATGTACTCTTCCTGTCAACACGGTTCCCTGCAAAGTCTGCATCAGTGTAGCCGACCAGGTCGAGGTTGCTGACCCTCGGATACCACAGACACAAGTTGTCACTCCCCTTAAGGTAACGAATGATCCTCTTTACAACCTTAAGAGGAGATTCTCTTGGATCGGCCTGAAATCTTGCACAAAGACACACGGCAAAGACAATGTCCGGCCTACTAGCTGTAAGATATAAGAGAGATCCAATCATACCTCGATACAAAGTTGCATTCACCTTTGGATCCTTCTCATCTTTTCCCAGTGATGTGGTCGTCGACATGGGAGTGTCAAAAGAGCGAGAGCTCTCAAGACCAAATTTCTTCACGCACTCCCTGAGGTACTTTTGTTGATGGATCTTGGTACCTTCCTCATCCTGCACGACCTGAAGTCCTAAAAAGAACTTGAGTTCACCAACCATGCTCATTTCAAACTCACTCGACATGAGGTTGGCGAACTTCTTTACTAACTCAGGGTCTATTGAGCCAAAGATGATGTCGTCGACATAGACCTGAACCACCAGAGTGTGATTGCCTTTCCTCAACAAGAATAAGGTCTTGTCAATCTCTCCTCGAACATATCCATTATGGATTAAGAGCTGCGATAGCCTATCATACCATGCGCGAGGAGCCTGCTTCAACCCATAGAGAGCCTTATCAAGCTTGTAAACATGATCTGGGTTGGCGACATCTTCAAAACCTGGAGTTTGCTCAACATACACTTCTTCCTTCAAGTACCCATTGAGAAATGCGGTCTTGACATCCATTTGCTGCAATTTGAACCCATGAAAAGTAGAATAAGCAATCAACAACCTTATAGCCTCAAGACGAGCTACGGGGGCAAATGTCTCTTGTTGATTGTAACCTTTCACTACAAGCCTGGCCTTGTTCCTGACCACGTTCCCTTCATCATCCAGATTGTTCCTGAACACCCAACGTGTTCCAATAACTGTTCTTCCCTTCGGCCTAGGGACCAAGTGCCACACCTTATTGCGCTCAAACTGATGAAGTTCCTCTTGCATATCATTGACCCAGTCCGGATCTTTCAAAGCTTCCTCAATGTTCTTCGGCTCCAACATAGAAATGAAGGCATTGAATGCAAAGAGGTTGAGTGAGGACCTCGTCTGCACACCCTTCGAATAATCAGTGATGATGTTGGTGACCGGATGAGCACTCTTCTGCTGATAATTCCTGATAGGTAGTTGAGTCAGGTCGTCGACCTGCATAACCTGAGACGAGCTACCTAGATCTGAGCTTTGAACTACCTGATCTGAACTTTGAACTGCTTGATCTGAACTTTGAACTGTTTGATCTGCACTTTGACCTGCTTGATCTGCACTTTGACCAGCTTGATCTGCTTCCCTAGCCTCAGAAATACCTTGATTCTGCACATCATTTGCATTCTGATCCTGATTCTGATTCTGATCTGCCTCTGCGTTCTGATCTGAGTCGGCGACACTGTCACGGTTGGCGACCTCAGACGGACTTTCAGCACTATCCCTGTCAGAGACATCTTCAAGACGTAAGAAGTAAACTAGATCACCATCATCACGATCCTGAATCAGAGAACCTGCCATGGTGCTTTCATCGAACACCACATGAACACTTTCTTCAATCTTCTTGGTCCTCTTGTTGTACACCTTGTAAGCTTTGCTTGTTGGAGAGTAGCCAACAAAGGTGCCAACATCACTTCTTGGATCGAACTTGCCCAGGTTGTCCTTCCCATTGTTATGAATATAGCATTTACATCCGAAAACGCGAAGGTGGGCAACATTGGGCTTGACTCCTCTCAACAGCTCATACGGAGTCTTTCCATGTAGTGGACGCAGCATAGCCCTGTTCATCACATAGCAGGCTGCATGAGTTGCTTCTCCCCAGATATTCCTTGGGAGACCACTAGAGATGAGCAAGGTCCGCGACATCTCCTCTAGAGCTCGATTCTTTCTCTCGACCACGCCATTCTGCTGTGGGGTCCTTGGCGCCGAGAAGTTGTGGCTGACTCCAGTCTTCTTACAATACTCAAGAAACTCAGAGTTTGCCGTGATCAGATCGGATAGCCACCAAGGAATGACCAAGCTTCCTTTCAACAGCCTTTGCCCATGTCTCGAACTCCTCGAAAACCTGATCTTTAGAAGCAAGGAAGATAGTCCAAGTATAGCGTGAGTAATCATCAACAATAACATAAACATATCTGTTTCCTCCTCTACTCTGCACGCGCATAGGTCCACACAAGTCCATGTGAATCAACTCAAGGGGCTTGGAGGTACTTACCTCCTTCTTGGACTTAAAGGAAGACCTTACTTGCTTACCCTTCACACAAGCATCACAGATTCCAGATTTAGAGACCTCAATCTTGGGCAAACCACGAACTAGCTCCTCTCTATGCAATTTGATCAACAACTGCGGACTAGCATGACAGAACCGACTGTGCCAGAGGTCGGCAACCTCTGTTCCAGACTTCAAGCACAAACTCTCTTCAGATTGCAAGCTGGGATCAACTTTGTAGACATTGTTTCTGCATAATCCCTTCAGAAGCGTCCTACCTGTACTAATTTCAATCACCTGGCACTGCTTATGATCAAAGACAACTTGATTTTTCCCGTTATCACACAGTTGAGCTACACTCAATAAATTAAAACCAAGGTTGTCGACCAGGCTAACATCAGAAACTGAAACCTTACTTGAGATCTTCACCTTTCCAATACCAGAAACCACACCTTTGCTATTGTTTCCGAAGGTAATGCTACCTCCCTTGTGTTGTTGAAGTGAGATAAAATCCTCAGATTTTCCAGTCATATGAGCTGAGCACGCACTGTCGATCAACCAGGGGTTGTCGACACTCACTTCAACCTGCACAAACAAGATTAGTTTTTACGAACCCAGAGTTGTTTCACAACTCCTCTGGGTTGAGCAACATATTTCACATCATTGGCAGAAACATCAGCATTAGCAGGTTTTGGGTTCTTGACAGAGTTGGTGACTTTAGGTTTCTTCCTAGTAGTCCTCGATTTCCTAGCATTTTCAGAATCCCTAGTCCTTTCGAAGCACTCATGTTGGTAATGGCCTCCTTTGCCACAATACCAGCATGTGATATGAGATTTCAACCCTACATACTTACTATATCCTGGGTAGATAGGTTTGTTGTCGACCCGGGCCTGGAAGTCAATTCGCGAAGGGCCAGCTTTCTGGACTTGGTTTTCCCACATGGTACGAACCTTTTGATTAGGGTACCACTTCTGGTTCCCTTTACCCTTAGGGTCCGCCACATGCGATGAACAACTTGCGTTGTGATCATGCATAGGGGATTTTCCTTTGGATGTCTGAGAATTAGAAGCGTTCCCCTTTTCATTCTGGCTTTTCCCATAACCAAGACCAGGTCGGTCAGCAACCTTCACAAATCTCCTTCCGAAGTCTCCCTTGACTTCTTGGACCTTGTCGGCGACAAACTCGTCTTTCCACTTCTGTTTCCTAGCTTCATCATCTATCTTCAAATTTTCAAGGTCATTAGACAATTTAGCATTTCCCAGTTTTAGCATGAGCTTTTCACCTTCAAGACTAGACACCTGTTTTTCAAGGTCGTCAACCTGTTTCCTAAAGTCAACAACCTGAGACTCAAGATTAGAACATTTAGTGCAATCAACAGGTTTAGAGAGAGTTTTCTTTTCTAGACTTATAGCTTTAGAAGACCAAACTTCGTTATCATCAATCAGATTGGCAATTTTTTCATCTTTTTCATCAATTTTTTCACTTAGTTCCGAAACTTGAAGACCAAGTTTTTCAATAATAGCACAAAGTTGTTCCCGTGTCTTCTTAGCTAAAAGTGAAGAAAGTTCAGTATCTTTTACCTCACTTGAGGAGTCATCACTCAAGGCCATAAAGCAGTGTTCTTTGGTCGGCGACCCATCTTCTTCTTCATCAGATAAGTCCCAAGTCGCCAACATGCTCTTGCCAACCTCCCTCTTTGGACATTGTTTAGCAAAATGCCCTTTGTCTTGGCAGTGATAGCATATCACTCCCTTCATGTCTCTAGCAGCTTCGGGGGTTTTGGCTGGAGCCTTGTTGCGGTTCCACAGTCTCTTCATTGCTTTAGAAATAAGAGCAACGTCGTGGTTGACGACCTCTTCATCATCCTGTCCTTGAGCAATGTCGAAGGCCTTCTCGACCTTCAAGGCAATATTCTTGATCTTTTCAGAGTCAAGTCTGTCATCCCTCCGTTGTTGGATCCCTCCATACATGGTTAGTTGACCAACAATGTCCTCCAGAGTCATCGACTTCGTATCCTTCTGAGTGAGAAGAGAAGTCGCCATGCCGTCCCACTTCTTGTTGAGGCCAGAAATCAACTTATTGGTTTGCTTCCATTGTGGAAGCTTTTCTCCCAGAAACTCTAGATGATTTACCAACCCTTGGAATCTTGAGAAGTAGTCCTGGACAGACTCGTTTCTTCCCTGGAATAGGTTCTGTTGGGACGCTATCAAGAACGCCTGCGTCCTTGGTAGTGTGCCCACAACCGTCCCTTAGTTTTGATATGACAAACTCACTATGATTCTAATAAAGTTGTCCAAGTGTCCAGGAACGTCAATGATAAAAGGACAACAAGTGTGTAGGGGCGTCCCATAGGCCTTGGGACGCTAGCTAACAGGAAGTAAGGACCGATCAGAGACTACTTGAGCAAGGACGTAGTCCCAAGCAGGTAGGAACGCAAGCAGAGCGTCCTTACTCTTTAGCCGACAGGATGACATCACCAGACAACATTTGATCATCCAAGGACACGTGGAGGTCGATCCTGTAGCAGAGTCCAACACTACGTGGCGGACGATCCTGTTGCAGAGTACATCCATACGTGGCGGCCGATCCTGTAGCCACGTCCGCGAAGGGCATGATCGTCCCAGGAGAAAGACGCCCTTCCCCAAGTCCTATAAATACCTCAAGGCATTTATAGTGACTTTAACGCTTTCAAGAATACTCAGAGAGAATCATAGGAAAGCGGCTCACTCAAGAACACGAAGAACAAACTCAAGAACTCAAGAACAGTGCTAAGACTTTGAGTTAGATCGAGTGAGACTTGTAACCCAAATCACAAATCTGTTTGTAATCAAAAGAGAAAGAGAGTTCTGCGAAGTACTGCAGAACGTAGGGATAGGAGTCCTTTAGTAGATTGAACTTGCTTAAGTTGTCGGCTTAGAGGAGTCCTTTACTAGTGGACTTAGGGAAAAGCTAAGTGCCAGAGAACTGTAAAGACTCGCCAGTACATCTGTAAGAACGTTCAATATAAAGGAAGAACTATTCAAAAATCCTCCAAGGAGGTAGAGGTTTACACTCAAGGACTACTTGGTCTTGAGTGGTTCCTCTATAATTCACTGCGTTCAATTTTTACCTGTTTAGTACATAATTCCGCTGCATTACTCAAGGACGCCCCTACTCCTCGTAGGGACGCCTAACCTAAGGACGCCTTTATCAAAGTAAAGGCAGTCCTTCTGTACTAACGATCCAACAATTGGTATCAGAGCAGGCGCTCTAGATTCTTACTGAGTTGCAGGTAAAAATGGAAATGGAGCAGGTTGGAATCTCGTTCGTAAAGCCTCCGCGCCTGACGGACGGCAACTTCAACCGATGGAAAATCAGATTTGAGAACTTCTGCAGAAGCACAAATTATCAATGCTGGTATGTTATCAGAAAAGGTGATCTTAAAGTTCCTGCTGACAAAGTTGACAAAGAAGACGATTGGGGTCCTGATGAGTTCAAAATGATGGAAACCAATGCAAAGGCTATTTGCTTTCTTCAAGCGTCCCTCTGTGAGAGAGATGCTACAAGAGTTAGCAATCTCCCCACCGCAAAACAACAGTGGGAAGCTCTTGAGAAATTTCATGTGGGAACTGCAGAGATGAAAGAGGACGTCCAGCTAAAGATCAAAAAGGAGTTCTATGCCTTTACTATGCTACCAAATGAAACGGTGAATGACTACTCGTACCGTTTTGAGGCCCTTGTCACCAAGATGAGGAACTTGGGCGTTCCAGAAACAGAAATCTCCATGAGGAACAGAGTTCAAGTAGTTATCGATGGATTGACTGGAGTTTGGAACATTGATAGGACAACTTTCAAAGAAAACACATCCAACAAAACTCTAGATATGGAAGAGATCTATGGGAAGCTCAGGGGGTACGAAGAACGTAGAATCACTGACATGGCCCAACTAGGAAAGAACCCTCAAACTGATCTTGCCTTGGCGTCCACAACTCCAGAGTACGCTGAATACCTGCGTGGACAAAGAGACCTGGCATTGATGATGCAAAACAAAGAAAAGCTTGAGAGCCTGCGTCCCAAAGAGAAAGAAAGAAAGTCAAAGGAAGAAATTGACTCAGATGAGGAACTCTCTCTTATTCACAAAGCTCTCAAATACTACAACAAGAAAAACAAGCATAGTAGCAAGAACAAGTCCTACAAAAAGGAGAGTCCCAAATACACAGAAGATGAAATGAAGGAACTCACATGCTACAAATGCAACAGGAAAGGACATTTTGCCAAGAAATGTACTGTGGGAACGTCCTCCAAGGAAAAGAAGAAAGCTCTCATTGGAGCGTGTACAGCTGCTTGGGATGATCTCAGTTCAAGTGATGGTGAACGCGATGATCAAGTGGCGTACATGGCAGTAGAGGACGCCCCAGCTGTTGAAGAGAACGCCTCCGATAATGAACAAGAGGTAACTCATGACTCTATGATGCGTTCTTTAGAAAAATGTTCAAAACCAAAACTCCTTAAGCTTATTGGTAAAATCATGGAGGAAAGTCTTGTCATGAAAAGAAGAATGGATGAACTAGAAGATGAAAACATTGTAGTTGAATGTGAGAACTGTAATTCAATGTCTATTCAACTAGAGTCCTCATGTGAAGAAACTAAGTCCCTAAAAACTGAACTTGTGTGTCTTAAACTTGAGAACGCTAATCTTAGGGAAGAAGTGAAAGCTTTGGGAAAGAGTCCCATAGTTGAAGAAGTGAGACCTATAGTCTTTGTCCCAGCCAAGAGAGGTCTAGGTTATGAAAATGACTCTAAGAACTCTCTTCCCAGTGATTTTGAGGCTAGCAAAACTTCTGAACTAGAACTTGAAAAAGAGAGAACTAAAAATCTCCTTGAAAGAATTAGAGTTCTAGAAAGTGGAGAAATAGGTCAAGAGGACTACTACACCAATTCCACCAGTCATAAAATTTACAAGAAAATTGCTAAAGGGGACGGCTCAAAGGTGTGCGATCCTCAAAAGATGCAGCAAAACAAAATCCAACGTCCCAACAAGAAGTACTACCTCGGTACTTACTATAGGACGTGCTGGTACTGTGGACAAGGTGACCACTTCAAACATGAATGTGTAAAACTGAAGGAAGACATTGAGAGTGGAAAAGTTGCTAGGACTAATAATGAAAATGCTAAGTCCGTTCCAAAAGCTAATTCTAGGCGTCCTAGACGTTCTAGAAGTTCTTTCCACAGAAATGCCACTTCTAATGATGTGAACATTAATGAGTACTTGCCAGAACCGGAGTTCTACTGTTGTAACGAACCAGGTAAGGGACACCTTGCCTGGGTCGCCAAGAACTAACCTTATTTTGGCAGGTGGAAGTGAGGGGACGCCCATGGATCATTGATAGTGGCGCCTCAAATCACATGACAGGAAGCCAGATCCATCTCACTTCTATCCAAAGTAATGCCACGGGAGGAACTGTCTCGTTTGGCAACAAGGGCAAAGGAAAGATCAAGGGAACGGGAACTGCTATTCTTAACCCGTCCATCAAAGCAACCAACGTGAGTCTTGTTGAAGGACTTGGCTTCAATCTTCTTAGCGTCTCTCAAATGTGTGATCAAGGTGAAAACCTAGTCACATTTGACTCAAAGGAGTGCCTCGTCATCAACAAGAAGTCCAACAAAGTAGTTCTCAAAGGAGTACGCCAAAACAATGTCTATATCTTCAATCAAGAGTTCAAGCCCAAATCAGAACTATGTCTATCTGCTTCAAAGAAGGACGCTGACCTCTGGCATTGTCGTCTCGGCCATGCTGGACCTAGCACAATTCTCAAGTTGCACCAAAGGAATCTTGTGAAAGGTCTTCCCCGGATTGATCCTGAGATGGTTGAACAGTGCGAAGCCTGTATCAAAGGGAAGCAAACAAGAACGTCTTTCAAGTCCAAGAATGAAGTAAGCACAAAGAAGCCGTTGGAACTCCTCCATATGGATCTTTGTGGACCAATGAAGACGTTGAGCCATGGTGGAAAGAGGTACATTTACGTTCTTGTAGATGATTTTTCTCGTTTCACTTGGGTTCTTTTCTTGGCGTCCAAAGCAGATTGTTTCAAGGCATTCAAAGTCTTCATGAAACAAGTGGAAGTTGCCCTGGAGACGCCTCTCAAAGCTATAAGATCAGACCATGGGACGGAATTCCAGAATTCAGAGTTCCTGACCTACTGTGATCAACATGGTGTCTCGCACAACTTCTCAGCTCCGAGGACTCCACAACAAAATGGAGTCGTAGAAAGAAAGAACAGGACGCTAGAGGATATGGCAAGAACTATGCTTTTGGCTAATAGCGTTCCCAAGTACTTTTGGGCGGAAGCTATTGCCACAGCATGCTACATCATCAATCGTGCCATGATCCGTCCTCTGTTGAAAAAGACGTCCTATGAGTTGTTGAACGGAAGGAAGCCTCGCATCGATTATCTCAGAGTTTTTGGTTGCAAGTGTTTCGTTCACAACAATGATAAAGAAAAACTGGGAAAGTTTGATGCAAGGAGCGATGAAGCCATATTTCTTGGGTACTCCCTCACTAGCAAGGCATATAGAGTTTTCAACAAAAGGACTCTAAAGCTTGAGGAGAGTATTCATGTTGTGTTCAAAGAATGTTCTTCTCACAAAGACAAACAAAGTAAGAAAGAACGATCCTCGTCACAACAGCAGGACGATTCTGAAGATGAAGTTGAAGATAGGTCCTCTGGGAAATACTATGTTCCTAAGAACGCCACTCAAAATCCGGAAGAAGTATCAGTGGACGTACCTAGCATTGTTCAAGGAGTTCCATCTCTTAGTGAATCCCTAATTCAGCAAGAGGTGGGTGAATCAAGTTTGCAAGGTCAAGGTGTGGACGCTCCCTCTGAGGGGGAACACACTGAGGACGCTTCTTCAGATGATGAAATTGATCCAAGGTTTGCTCAACTATTTCAAAGGGAGTCCCGCTTCTCTAGGGATCACCCAACTTCTCAGATTGTCTCAGATCCTGCCCAAGGAGTTTAAACCAGGTCAGCTGCAAGCAAGTCCCAGAGTGCAAATTTAGCCTTTTGTGCGTTCAACGCCTTTGTATCTTTGGTGGAACCAAAGAATGTCAAAGAAGCACTTCAGGACGCTGACTGGATTCAAGCAATGCAAGAAGAACTCAACCAGTTTAAAAGGAACAAAGTTTGGACCCTCGTTCCACGTCCCAAAGGCAAAAATATCATAGGGACGCGCTGGGTGTTCAGAAATAAGCTTGATGAGAGTGGACGTGTGTCTAGGAACAAGGCAAGACTTGTGGCTCAAGGATTCAAGCAAGAGGAAGGCATAGACTATGATGAGACCTTTGCTCCTGTTGCTAGAATTGAAGCCGTTCGTCTTCTTATTGCCTTTGCCGCACACAAAGGATTCAAGTTATTTCAGATGGACGTCAAAACTGCCTTTCTCAATGGAAAGCTCAAAGAGGAAGTATATGTTGCTCAGCCCCCTGGCTTCGAGGACGCCTCTCATCCAGATCATGTGTACTACTTGGACAAAGCACTTTATGGACTCAAGCAAGCCCCTCGTGCCTGGTACGACAGGTTTGCGTCCTTCCTTCTGTCTCATGGGTACACTAGAGGTTCAATTGATAAAACTTTGTTCATAAAGAAAGTTCACAAGGACATTTTGATTGCTCAAGTTTATGTTGATGATATTGTCTTTGGTAGCACTAACATGAAGCTTGTAGACGAGTTCAAGTCCCTCATGAGTAGTGAATTTGAGATGTCCCTCATTGGAGAACTCAACTTCTTTTTGGGACTTCAAATTAACCAACTCAAGGAAGGGACACGTATTCATCAACAAAAGTATGTCCGTGAAATGCTTGAGAAGTACGGGATGAACACGTCCAAGCCCGTAGCAACACCCTGTTCTCCAAATTCGCGTCTTTACGCAGACGAACAGGGAAAGGACGTTGATCAAAAGCTGTACAGAGGAATGATTGGCTCTTTGCTTTACCTAACAGCAAGCCGTCCAGATATTATGTTTGCCGTTTGCTTGTGTGCACGCTTCCAGGCAAATCCAAAGGAGTCCCACATGCAAGAAGTCAAGAGGATCTTTCGCTACCTCAAAGGACGCGATGACCTTTGCCTTTGGTATCCCAGGAAGACGTCCTTCAAGCTAATTGGATACTCGGACGCTGATTACGCTGGTCATGTCATTGATCGAAAAAGCACTTCAGGAATGGCACAGTTCCTTGGTTCATGCCTAATTTCATGGGGATCAAAGAAACAGAACTCTGTGGCGCTTTCAACTGCGGAAGCCGAGTACGTTGCTGCTGCTTCGTGCTGTTCACAAGTCCTCTGGATCAAATATCAACTTGAGGACTACGGTATCAATCTTGAAACTATTCCTATTCTCTGTGATAACACGAGTGCTATAGAAATTGCTAAAAATCCTGTCTTTCATTCTCACACAAAGCATATTCATATAAGACATCATTTCTTGCGTGATAATGTTGAACTAGGACTCATTAGCATGGGACACGTTAGGACGGAGGACCAAATAGCTGATATTCTCACTAAAGCACTTGATAGACGTCCCTTTGAGCATCTCAGATTGCTCTTAGGAATGATAACTTTTAAGTAGCAAGTCCCGTTCTACTATTCTCTCAATGATTGGCTATGTTTGGTAGATTCTAAGTAGTTAAGGACTGTTATGCATTGAACTCATATTTGCAAGAACGCTAGTCTAGAACTTCATGTGTTTGCTACTTTGGAACGCCATTCAAATTTTCTCTATTTATCTTGAAAAGAGTATCCCTGATCACCGAACCCTCATTATAAGCCGAAATGATGGGAACTCTAAGCTTACCCTAGCCGAGAACTCTGCAAAAGCGTCCTATGAGCTTCATACTTTCTTTTACGGGACGTACTTGCTTTGTTCTCAAATGGTTCTCAAGGTGATCACAAGAACGGTAAGTTGGTTGTTGGTTTGCTTGAAGAGGTCAAAGATTTACTAAGTATGTGAGAACGCCAGTGGTTGCAGTTGAGAACGCCAGTTCAGATTTTGAGAAGGAAGTTGAAGAGTCAGAAATTTGAATTTTGAACTTTTGAAAGTGTGAACAGTAACCGTTGATCAAATCTTAAGGGGGAAGCTTTGCCACGTGTCGCACAGTAAAACAGCGTTTATTACCATTTGTGCCACCGCTTCCTCTATATAAGGCCAAAACAGTCGCTCTCGTTCATTTATTGCTCTCAACCACTTTTCAACTCAGTTCAAGCTCTGACTTCTCTTCAGAACTCCGGCGACTTTCTCTCACTAAAAACTCATCGGAAGAATGTCTCAAAAGCAGATGAACGTAGCCGGAACTTCAGCCGGTGGGAAGAGGCGAAAGCTGATAAAATCCCACACTATTGAGAAGCAAAGGCAGCCCGTCCTTGATGAGTCCCTCGTGGACTTTATTAACAAGAAGCCGAAGACGCTCTACAGGCTTATCAGAGAACGCATGGCTAAGCCAGACGTCAAGAACGATCAGGAGAAAACTCAAAACTACGAGAAGTTCTTGGACCGGTTTGTGAGGCACGGACTGATGAAGAACAATTACAAGGACCTGCCGGGCAGCCTGGAGGACGTCTTGTTCTTCACAATTTATGGAGGTCAGAATCTTGATAGTCTCCTGGACTTAATTCCTGACCTAACAAAATGCGTCCTTCCGGACTTCCCTATGTATCCCAGCCAAAGACGGGTACCCAGTCCTTCTCCCCCACCTCCTCAAATTCAAACCATCCAATCTCACAAAACCCTGCCCGCCAAGCGTCCCGCTCCCTCATCCTCCTCAAAACAAACTGAGATAGTGGACAAGTTCCCGTCTCATATTAAAGAGGGACGCTCCAAAAAGGTACACGACCCAAGGCCCCTCAAAAAGGCCAAGTCCTCAAACGTCCCTCCCTCCAAAAACACCTCAAAACGGCCTAGCTCCTCAAAAAGGCCGTCCACCCCTCCCCCCCAACCCCTCAAAATCACCCAACTGCCCACTCCTCCTCGCTCCCCTCAACCCTCAAAGCAGAACGCTCTCATCCCCTTTCCTCCCCAAACCCTCTCTCCTCTCAACCTGGCCGACTTCCCTTCCGCCCCGGCCCATATCTCCCCACCTAAGGACCCTGAGACTCCCAAGTCCCGTCGTCCTTCCTCCTCCAGTGGCCCGGATGAGACCGAGCGGACGTTTGAGCACACGTTCCGCCGGAGGAAAGCTGGTGAGAGACCCAACGTTCTCCTCGCCAAAGACGCGCCCGTGCCAGTCGAGGATGTCTCCTCCTCCTCCAGCTCCAGCTCGTCTGATAAAGAAGGGACGCCTCAGGATGTCGACGTGATTGGCGACTCCAATGATGAGGTAGAAGTCGTTGAGAACGCTGGCGAGCACCAGGTTTCTCCAAAGGACGCCGAGCCAACTCTCTCTGAAGAGCTCGAGCGTGACAACCAGGAAATCCCTCCCTACAACCAATCCCTCCCCGTTCTAAACCCCACCCCAGCACCACAAGAAAACCCCTCCCCCTTAATCCAATCTGAATCCGCCCAAGTCCCTGAGGACGCTGAACCAGAAACCGAACGTCACACTGAAGCTCAGGACGCTAAAGGCGCGTCCCAAGGGCAAACCTCTGCTGGTGCCGTTCAAGCCACATCTGGTGGCGATGCTGAGAATGAAGGCACAGAGGACGCTGATCAAGATGAGTCTGGCGACTCAGAAAAAGAGAACAGTTCTTCAGAGGGTGAGGACTCTGAAACTCCCAAGGGCAAGCGTAGAAGGAAGAACGCTGATGTGCCTGTTAAAGTCCTGAGCCCTCTAATCTATTCTGAAGAGTGGCTCGCTTCTTTTGATGATGATGCTGTACAGGAGTTTCTTGAGCTTCTAAAAGTGCAAGGATGGCTGAACGTAGGACCAGCGCCGACCACTGTTGACATAGACCAGGTCAAGGCGTTCTACCGTGATTTGCGCTACAAGGCAAAAGATGGCTCCCTCCTCTTTAAAATTGAAGGAGAAAGAGTTTCAGTCACTGAACGCCAAATGCGCACCTTCCTTGGCCTCGGCTCTCGCAAGCCTCCGTCTGATGCTCTCAGTTCTCTACCTGAAGGCGGCTTTGAAACAACAGACCAAGAACTGCCGCTGGTTGAGCACGTCTTTCAGGGCAAAAGGCCACTAGGTTTGGACAGGGTAGCTCATGTACTGAGCAAAGTTGGCGCAATCGTTCACTACTTCATATGCCGCGCAATTCTTCCAAGGCAGGAGAAGCGTTCTATAGTGCAAACATCTGACATCATTCTAATAGACGCCATCCTGGAACGCCGCCCAATCAACTTAGCCAGAATTGCAATGCAACATATGGCCAAGTGTGGAAGGAAGAGGCATGCCTTGCCTTACCCTGGAGTGGTGAAAGCGATTCTGCAGTCCCAAGATGCATATAATGAGAACGCTCCGTCCAAGGAACTAGGCTTGAAGTGGAACGCTAAATCCGGCCTTGTTGAGATCAGGCACAACGAAGAGCTGCCGTCTGTGTTGAAACAGTTAGCGGCTGAAGCTGAGGAAGCAAGACAAAAAGCTGAAGAAGAACGCCTGGCTGCTGAAGCAGAACGCCAGGCGAATCCGTCTCAGGAAGGTGTACACGAAGAAGAGCCTGCCATGGACTTCTCTACTCTTGATCAGATGTTGTTGGCTCCTTCTCCTCCTCAAGACCCTTCTATGGACGCTCCTCCTTCAAGCTCTGGCCAAGTTCCCCGTCCTGCTCCAGCAAATATCACTGAGCATCCTCCTGCGGAACTCTTAGGTGCAATCATGGACAATCAGTGCCTCATTTTCTCTGCACTTAAGGACTTGACATCCGCGTTCTCCAAAGCTGCTGAACTTCAAGACGAACTTCTCAAGTTTTATCAAGCCCAGCGCCGTTCTCAGTGATTACCGCTACCCGTTCATCCTCTATTATTTTGCCCTCGCTTCTTTTGATTTTCAAACACTTATGACCATTGGTCTGTAATAACTCTTAACTCTTGTTTGAATGGCATTTCCTCTGCTTGCTTCCATTTGTGTGTTTAAGCGTTCCACTGCCTTTAGTTATGTTTTTGTGCTTAACGTTCTTATCACTTGTTATCCTTTTCGATGATGCCAAAAGGGGGAAGTGTAGTTTAAAGAACGCCATGCTAGAATAAACTAGAGAACGCCTAGATAACTCTAGGACGCTTTTCTCTCCCTAAAATCCAAAAGCTAGAAAGTCAAAGAATGAAAACCAGTGCTAAATGATATTTCTCTAAGTGTTAGAGGACGCTCTTAAGTTTTCATTTGCATGCTAAGCTCCAATGTCAAAACTTTTTGCTAAAGAGTTTGTCATCATCAAAAAGGGGGAAATTGTTGGGACGCTATCAAGAACGCCTGCGTCCTTGGTAGTGTGCCCACAACCGTCCCTTAGTTTTGATATGACAAACTCACTATGATTCTAATAAAGTTGTCCAAGTGTCCAGGAACGTCAATGATAAAAGGACAACAAGTGTGTAGGGGCGTCCCATAGGCCTTGGGACGCTAGCTAACAGGAAGTAAGGACCGATCAGAGACTACTTGAGCAAGGACGTAGTCCCAAGCAGGTAGGAACGCAAGCAGAGCGTCCTTACTCTTTAGCCGACAGGATGACATCACCAGACAACATTTGATCATCCAAGGACACGTGGAGGTCGATCCTGTAGCAGAGTCCAACACTACGTGGCGGACGATCCTGTTGCAGAGTACATCCATACGTGGCGGCCGATCCTGTAGCCACGTCCGCGAAGGGCATGATCGTCCCAGGAGAAAGACGCCCTTCCCCAAGTCCTATAAATACCTCAAGGCATTTATAGTGACTTTAACGCTTTCAAGAATACTCAGAGAGAATCATAGGAAAGCGGCTCACTCAAGAACACGAAGAACAAACTCAAGAACTCAAGAACAGTGCTAAGACTTTGAGTTAGATCGAGTGAGACTTGTAACCCAAATCACAAATCTGTTTGTAATCAAAAGAGAAAGAGAGTTCTGCGAAGTACTGCAGAACGTAGGGATAGGAGTCCTTTAGTAGATTGAACTTGCTTAAGTTGTCGGCTTAGAGGAGTCCTTTACTAGTGGACTTAGGGAAAAGCTAAGTGCCAGAGAACTGTAAAGACTCGCCAGTACATCTGTAAGAACGTTCAATATAAAGGAAGAACTATTCAAAAATCCTCCAAGGAGGTAGAGGTTTACACTCAAGGACTACTTGGTCTTGAGTGGTTCCTCTATAATTCACTGCGTTCAATTTTTACCTGTTTAGTACATAATTCCGCTGCATTACTCAAGGACGCCCCTACTCCTCGTAGGGACGCCTAACCTAAGGACGCCTTTATCAAAGTAAAGGCAGTCCTTCTGTACTAACGATCCAACAGGTTCTCATATTCTCGCTCAAGGGTTATGATTCTGTCCTTTTTGACATCATCATTCCCTTGATGGAGACGTTTGAGGGCATCCCAGATATCTTTGGCGGTGTCATAGCCTATGACCTTCTTCAAATCACTGCTAGTCATGGCATGGTGGAGAACCTTCTTGGCACGTTCGTTCTTCTCCAACCTCTTGAAGTCAGCATCGTCATACTCCGTGACGTCTTTCTCCTTGCCATCCGCCTTGAGGAACTTCTCAGGGCCAATAGAAATCACTTTCCACAGTTGACCATCAAGAGAGCATATGTGGGTACGCATCTGCTTAGCCCACCAGTCGTACTCTCCAGCCTTGAGAATTGGAGGTTTCCAGAAGGAGTCATTCACAGCGGTGTTGGTGGTAGTCATCTTTCCTGCAAGGTACTAGAAAAATCTAGAGCCAAGGCTCTGATACCAATTGTAGGATCTGTGTTAGTACCAGAGGTCGCCGACACCTACGATGTCGTCGACCAGAGTTAACAACCTTAGGTTGTGCAGCGGAAATTCAAACACAAGAAAGACTTTAAGTTACCAGTTTCGAACACAGGTATTTAGAGTGGAAACCCTCCACAAACCAACTAGTTTGTCTCGGGAAAAACCACTTGCCTCCCAAGCTTCTCACTTGGTAGGACTTAAAGAGCACTTCGACTCGTTATATTGATTTCTCGGGTTTACAAAGGTTCTCCTACTCCAAGATGCGAATCCCACGCCCTCTTGCAAGTACTCTGCCTATGTACTCTACCCTCACCCAATACAACTCTTCTCGTACTCTCCCGTCTACAGACTCGAGTCACACGAACCTGTCTTCTATTCTCAACAACACTCGCTCATAGTACGATATCGGAAACCTCAGAACCTATTACAGAAACCTCTCCCTTAGTTCTGCGCCGTTCTCTCCTAGTTTCCTTGCCTTCTCAGAAATCCGAACAGAATATATAAACTACGGAGATTGTGGTATAATTCATCCTTTCTGTCCAAGGAATGAATTAGACACAATCTTTACAAATCTTTCCTAATCAGCTCCTTAAGACATAATA
This sequence comes from Polygonum aviculare, assembly GCA_934048045.1. Lineage (NCBI taxonomy): Eukaryota > Viridiplantae > Streptophyta > Magnoliopsida > Caryophyllales > Polygonaceae > Polygonum > Polygonum aviculare. Next base: position 24,943,115 of record OW204026.1, read on the forward strand.
AAATCTTCTTGATTATCTCGGAATAACCCATGAAGATTTTCGGCATGTATGAACTTCTTCTTGCCTTAAAAGAACCTCCAGAATCCTTCTGCCGCGCTTTCCTTAAAACTGCTACGCGCTTTGCCATTTATAGAGCTCCGCTCGGCGTCGGATTTCTGGGCAACCAGGTTGTCGAGGTGGTCGGCGACTTCTGACTTTATCTTTTTGACGTCGGCGACCTCTTGACAACAACCTGTTTGGAACCATCAAAACACACAAACAGATTTTCTAACAATGATGAACGTGAAGATCAAGTTGCGTACATGGCAGTGAAGGACGCCCCAGTTGTTGAAGAGAACGCCTCAGACAATGAACAAGAGGTAACTCACGATTCCATGATGCGTTCCTTAGAAAAATGTTCAAAACCAAAACTTCTTAAACTCATTGGTAAAATCATGGAAGAAAGTCTTGCTATGAAAAGAAGAATGGATGAACTTGAAGATGAAAATATTGTAGTTGAATGTGAAAACTGTCATTCAATGACTATTCAACTAGAGTCCTCATGTGAAGAAACTAAGTCCCTAAAAACTGAACTTATGTGCCTCAAACTTGAGAACGCCAAGCTTAGGGAAGAAGTGAAAGTTTTAGGAAAGAGTCCCATAGTTGAGGAAGTGAAACCAATGGTCTTTGTCCCAGCTAAGCGTGGACTAGGTTATGAATCTGATACTAGGAACTCTCTCCCTAGCGACTTTGAGGCTAGCAAAACATCAGAACTTGAACTTGAAAGGGAGAAAACCAAGAATCTTCTTGAAAGAATTAGAGTCCTAGAGAGTGGAGAAAAAGGGCAAGAGGACTACTATACCAATTCTACCAGTCATAAAATTTACAAGAAAATTGCAAAAGGGGACGGTTCAAAAGTGTGTGATCCCCAAAAGATGAAACAAAACAAAATCCAACGTCCCAACAAGAAGTACTACCTCGGTACTTACTATAGGACGTGTTGGTACTGTGGACAAGGTGACCACTTCAAATATGACTGTGTGAAAATGAAAGAAGATATTGCAAGTGGCAAAACTGCTAGGACTAACAATGAAAATGCTAAGTCCGTTCCAAAAGCTAATTCTAGGCGTCCTAGACGTTCTAGAAGTTCTTTCCGCAAGAATACCATCTCTAATGATGTTAACATAAATGATTATATGCCAGAGCCAGAGTTCTATTATTGTAATGAGTCAGGTAAGGAACACCTTGCCTGGGTCGCTAAGAACTAACCTTGTTTTGGCAGGTGGAAGTGAGGGGACGCCCATGGATCATTGATAGTGGCGCCTCAAATCATATGACAGGAAGCCAGATCCATCTCACTTCTATCCAAAGTAGTGCCACGGGAGGAACTGTCTCGTTTGGCAACAAGGGCAAGGGAAAGATCAAAGGAACGGGAACTGCTATTCTCAATCCGTCCATCAAAGCAACAAATGTGAGTCTTGTTGAAGGACTTGGTTTCAAGCTTCTTAGCGTCTCTCAAATGTGTGATCAAGGTGAAAACCTAGTCACATTTGACTCAAAGGAGTGCTTTGTTATCAACAAGAAGTCCAACAAAGTTGTTCTCAAAGGAGTTTGCAAGAACAACATCTATATCTTCAATCAAGAGTTCAAGCCTAAATCAGAATTATGTCTATCTGCTTCAAAGAAGGATGCTGATCTCTGGCATCGCCGACTTGGCCATGCTGGACCAAGCACGATCTTCAAGCTTCACCAAAGAAATCTTGTGAAGGGACTTCCACGAATTGATGCTGAGAGTGTTGAACAGTGCGAAGCCTGTATCAAAGGGAAGCAAACAAGAACGTCTTTTAAGTCCAAGAACGAAGTCAGTACAAAGAAGCCTTTGGAACTTCTCCATATGGATCTTTGTGGACCAATAAAAACGTTGAGCTACGGTGGACAGAGGTACATTTACGTTCTTGTAGATGATTTTTCTCGATTCACTTGGGTTCTTTTCTTAGTGTCAAAAGCAGATTGTTTCAATGCGTTCAAAGTCTTCATCAAACAAGTAGAAGTTGCCCTTGAGACGCCTCTCAAAGCCATAAGATCAGACCATGGAACGGAGTTCCAAAACTCAGAGTTCCTGGCCTACTGTGATCAACATGGCGTTTCGCATAACTTCTCAGCTCCAAGGACTCCTCAACAAAATGGAGTTGTGGAAAGAAAGAACAGGACGTTGGAGGATATGGCCAGAACTATGCTCTTAGCAAATAGCGTTCCCAAGTACTTATGGGCGGAAGCTATTGCCACAGCATGCTACATCATCAATCGTGCCATGATCCGTCCTCTCTTGAAAAAGACATCCTATGAGTTGTTAAATGGAAGGAAGCCTCGCATTGACTATCTCAGAGTCTTTGGTTGCAAGGGTTTCGTTCACAACAATGATAAAGAAAAACTTGGAAAGTTTGATGCAAGGAGTGATGAAGCCATATTCCTTGGGTACTCTCTCACCAGCAAAGCTTATAGAGTTTTCAACAAAAGAACTCCAAAGGAAAAAACATCATAGGGACGCGTTGGGTGTTCAGAAATAAGCTTGATGAAAGTGGACGTGTGTCAAGAAACAAGGCAAGACTGGTGGCTCAAGGATTCAAGCAAGAGGAAGGCATAGACTATGATGAAACCTTTGCTCCTGTTGCTAGAATTGAGTCCGTTCGTCTTCTTATTGCTTTTGCCGCCCACAAAGGATTCAAGTTATTTCAGATGGACGTCAAGACTGCCTTTCTTAATGGAAAGCTAAAGGAGGAAGTGTATGTTGCTCAGCCCCCTGGCTTCGAGGACACCTCTCACCCAGATCATGTGTACTACTTGGACAAAGCGCTTTATGGACTCAAGCAAGCCCCTCGTGCATGGTACGACAGGTTTGCGTCCTTTCTCTTGTCTCATGGGTACATAAGAGGTTCAATTGATAAAGCTTTGTTCATTAAGAAAGTTCACAAGGACATTTTAATTGCCCAAGTCTATGTTGATGATATAGTCTTTGGTAGTCCTAACATGAAGCTTGTAGATGAGTTCAAGTCCTTAATGAGTAGTGATTTTGAGATGTCCCTCATTGGAGAACTCAATTTCTTCTTGGGACTTCAAATTAATCAACTCAAAGAAGGGACGCGTATTCATCAACAAAAGTATGTCCGTGAAATGCTTGAGAAGTACGGGATGAATACGTCCAAACCTGTTGCAACACCTTGTTCTCCCAACTCGCGTCTTTACGCAGATGAACAAGGGAAGGACGTTGATCAAAAGCTTTACAGAGGAATGATTGGCTCTTTGCTATACTTGACCGCAAGCCGTCCCGATATCATGTTTGCCGTTTGCTTGTGTGCACGCTTCCAAGCAAATCCAAAGGAGTCCCACATGCAAGAAGTCAAGAGGATCTTTCGCTACCTCAAAGGACGCGATGATCTTTGCCTTTGGTACCCCAGGAAGACGTCCTTCAAGCTTGTTGGCTACTCGGACGTTGATTATGCTGGTCATGTGATTGATAGAAAAAGCACTTCAGGAATGGCACAGTTCCTTGGTTCATGCCTAGTCTCTTGGGGATCTAAGAAACAGAACTCTGTGGCGCTTTCAACTGCGGAAGCCGAGTACGTTGCTGCTGCCTCGTGTTGTTCACAAGTCATCTGGATCAAATATCAACTAGAGGACTACGGTATCAATCTTGAAACTATTCCCATTCGCTGTGATAACACAAGTGCTATTGAAATTTCTAAGAATCCTGTTTTTCATTAACGCACAAAGCATATTCATATAAGACATCATTTCTTGCGTGATAATGTTGAACTAAGACTTATTAGTATGGAGCATGTAAGGACTGAAGACCAAATAGTTGATATTTTCACTAAGGCGCTTGATAGACGTCCCTATGAGCATCTAAGGCTGCTCTTGGGAATGATAACTTTTAAGTAGCAAGTCCCGTTCTACTATTCTCTCAATGATTGGCTATGTTTTGTAGATTCTAAGTGTTTAAGAACTGTTATGCATTAAACTCATCATTGCAAGGACGCTAGTCTAAAACTTCTTGTGTTTGCTACTTTGGAACGCCATTCAAATTTTCTCTATTTTGTCTTGAAAACAGTATCCCTGTTCACCCAACCCTCATTATAAGCCGAAATGATGGGAACTCTAAGCTTACCCTAGCCGAGAACTCCGCAAAAGCGTCCTATGAGCTTCATATTTTCTTTTACGGGACGTACTTGCGTTGTTCTCAACTGGTTCGAAAGGTGATCACAAGAACGGTAAGCTGGTTGTTGGTTTGCTTGAAGAGGTAAAATTTTGCTTAGTATGAGAGAACGCTCAGTGTTTGTTGGAGAGGACGCCAGTTCAGTATTTGAGGAGAAGTTGAAGAGTCAGAATTTTGAACTTTTGAAAGTGTGAACAGTAACCGTTGCTTTTGCTCAAATCTTAAGGGGGAAATTTTGCCACGTGTCGCACAGTAAACAAGTGGTAATTACCGATTGTGCCACCTCTTCCTCTATATAAGGCCAGAACAGTTGCAATCAAATTTATTACGCTCAACCACTTTCTCGCTCTCAAATCTGCTCTGACTTCTCTCTAGAACTCCGGCGACTTTCTCTCACTAAAGCTCATCTGAAAAATGTCTCAAAGACAGTTGAACGTGGCCGGATCTTCTACCGGTGGGAAGCGTAGAAAGCTGGTGAAGTCCCATTACATAGAGAAGCCCAAACCCATCGTTCTTAATGAATCTCTACTGGACTTCATCAACAAGAATCCTAGAACGTTGTACAACTTAATCAGGGAACGCATGCAATTGCCAGAAGTAAAGAACGATGGAGTGAGAACAAGAAATTATGAGAAGTTTATTGAACGCTTCGTCGTTCCCAGCCTCCACAACACAGACTTCAAAGATCTACCTGGACGGATGGACGATGTGCTCTTCTTCTCTCAGTTCGGAGGTGAGAATCTTGGCCCTCTTCTTGAGCTTATCCCAGACTTGCACAATGCAGTCTTGCCCGAGTTTCCTATGTACCCAAGGAACTCCTTAGCTTTCCAAATGACCAAGAACCGTGTGCCAAGTCCCTCTCCACCTCCTCCTGCCGTTCCTACCATAACCACCAAAAAATTGCTAAAGCGTCCTGCCCCATGCTCTCCCCTCTCAAAATCTTCCCAACCCTTCTCCACTTCAAAACCAACGGAGATTGTGGATAAGTTTCCTTCACATTTCAAGGAGGGACGCTCAAAGAAAATTCACGACCCAAGGCCCCTCAAAAAGGCCAAGATCTCAAGCGTCCCATCTTCCAAACCCTCCACAAAAAGGCCTAGCACCACAAAAAGGCCATCCAACCTATCCAAGGAATCAACACCTCCCCCTCAACCCATCCAAATCGTTCAACTCCCCACTCCTCCTCCGTCCCCTCAACCTTCCAAGAGAAATGCACTTATCCCTTTTCCTCCCAAACCCTACTCTCCTCTAAATCTTGCCAACTTCCCCACAGCCCCGGCCCATATCTTGCCCCCTAAAGACCCCGAGACCCCCAAATCTCGCCGTCCCTCCTCCGAAAGTGGACCAGAGGACGTTGAGAAGCGTCCAGCCCTTGAGCGCACCTTCAAACGCCGCAAAGTTGGCGAATCTCCCAAGGTGCTCATGGCTCAAGCTGCTCCAGAGCCCGAGCACATTTCCTCCTCCTCCTTTAGCTCATCTGAGAGCCACAGAGGAACGCCTCAAGCAAATGCTGAAGGAGTATCCCCTATCATTGACGTCGTTGGGGACTCCGATGATGAGGCTGAAGGAGTTGAGAATGCTCCCGCTGAAACACAAGTGGCTGAGGACGCTGGCGAGCACCAGGTACCTCAAAAGGATGCCGAGCCAACTCTTTCTGAAGAGCTCGAGCGTGATGCTCAGGAAGTCCCACCCTACAATCAATCCCTCCCCATCCTCAACCCCTCCCAAACTCCACAAGAAAACCCCTCCCCCACAATCCAAACAGAATCCCATCCAGTCCCCGCGGACACTGTTGGGACAATGTTAAGGACGTCTTCAGTAATTAACATTGAGCCTAGCGTCCCTTAGTTTTGATATGACAAACTCGCCTTGATCTAATAAAGTTGTCCAAGTGTCTCAGGAACGCATGTTGAAAAGGACAACAAGTTGAGGATTAGGTAGCCGTCCTTAGGAAGTAAGGACGCTACATCCTTCAGTGAACGGCTTGGTAAAATACAAACAAGGACACCGTCCTTAATCATTACACTGGAGTCCTTCAAAGCTGGCCGACAAAGTGACATCACCAGACAAGCTTTGATCATGATCTCCACGTGGAAGAAGATCCCGCATCTAAGTCTAACAGAATTGTCAGTAGGCTTCCTTGATCATCAGAGCAACACGTGGAAGCCGATTACTGTTGCAACGTCCCCAAGGGCATGATTGTCAGAGATAAAGTTGCCCTTTCCCAATGTCACTATAAATACTCCCCAGAGTATTTATTGTGAGGTGACGCTTCAGAGAATATTCAGAGAATTTGTCAAGTCGCTCAAGAACACCAAGAACACCAAGAACAAGCTCAAGAACAAGTGAAACTTAGGTGTTAGATCGAGCGAGAAGCGTTCAACAAAATCACAAACTGTTTGTAATAGAAAAAAACAACAAGAGTGAGAGAGTCCTTACGACGAACTGTAAGGACGAGGTGATAGTTTCCTTTAGAGAAATTAAGTTAGGTTACTCTACAGGCTTACAGGGGTTGTTACTAGTGGACTTAGGGACGCCAGTCTAAGTGCCAGAGAAGTGTAACCGCTCGCCAGTGTATTGTAAGGAAACTTAATAAGAAAGGAAAAAGCTATTACAAAATCCTCCAAGGAGGTAGAGGTTTACACTCAAGGACTAGTTGGTACTTGAGTGGTTCCTCTATAAATCAAAAGCGTTCCTCACTTATTATCTTAACCTGTTTAGTCTTTTGATTTCCGCTGCGAACCAAGGAAGTCCTTGATCTTTATTAAGGACATCCTGGTGAAGGACGACCTTAATTCTGTTAAGGACGCCCTTGCATTTCTGACTAACGATCCAACAGACACTGAGCCAGCAACAGAACATCAATCAGAGGCTCAGGACGCTGAGGGCACGTCCCAAGGTCAGACCTCAGGTGCCGATCAAGCCACAGTTGGTGGCGATGCAGAAAAAGAACAAGGCACAGAGGACGCTCCCTCAAAGGACGCTTCTGACAGTGACTCAGAGAACGCTGAGGAAGAGTCAGATGATGATGAGGACTCTGAGTCCCCCAAGGGCAAGCGCAAAAGAAAAAATGTTGATGTGCCCGTCAAAGTCCTTAGCCCGCTCATTTACTCAGAAGAGTGGCTAGCCTCCTTCGATGATGAATCCGTTCAGGAGTTCCTCGAACTTATGAGATTCCAAGGATGGTTGAACGTTGGACCAGCGCCGACCACTGTTGACAAAGAACAGGTGAAGGCGTTCTATATGGATTTGCGCTACAAAGCAAAAGATGGCTCCCTCCACTTCAAAATTGAAGGTGAGAAAGCTTCAGTAACCGAACGCCAAATCCGATCCTTCATGGGTCTAGGTCCACGCAAGCCACCGTCCGAAGCTCTTAGCTCACTTCCTGAAGGCGGCTTTGAAACAACAGATGAAGAACTGCCTCTTGTTGAGCACATATTTCAGGGGAAAAGGCCAATGGGACTTGACAGGGTAGATCACGTTCTGAGCAAGGTTGGCGCCATCATTCATTACTTCATATGTCGCGCCATACTTCCAAGGCAGGAAAAGCGTTCAATTGTGCAAGCACATGACATCATCCTAATTGACGCTATCCTAGAACGCCGCCCAATCAACTTAGCCAGAATTGCTATGCAACACATGGCCAAGTGTGGAAGGAAGAGGCATGCCTTGCCATACCTTGGTGTAGTGAAGGCAATCTTGCAGTCCCAGGACGCTTATGATGAGAGCGCTCCCTCTGAAGAGCTTGGCTTAAAATGGAATGCTAAGAAGGGACTTGTCGAGATAAGGCACAATGAAGAGCTGCCGTCTGTGCTATAACAGTTAGAAGCTGAGGCTGAGGACGCCAGACTGAAAGCCGAGGAAGAACGCTTAGCTGCTGAGGCTGAGGCCGCAAAGCTTAATTCTACGTCTCCAGAGTTTCCTCAGGACCAAGAGCCCGCAGTCGATCTTGCAACCCTTGATCAAATGCTCTTGGGGACTTCTTCTCCTCCAGCTTTCCCAACGGACGCTCCTTCTTCGAGTACAGGTCCTCTGCCCCGTTCTGACCCTGCAAACATCGCTCAACATCCTCCAGCAGAACTCATGGGTGCAATTATGGACAACCAGTGCCTCATCTTCTCTACTCTAACGGACTTGTCCTCTGCATTCTCAAAGGCTGCTGAACTTCAAGAACAACTGCTCAAGTTTTATCAAGACCAGCGCCGTTCTCAGTGATTGCCGTCCAACCCTTTAATCCCCTATCATTTTGCCTTTGCTTCTTTTCAACTTCAAACATTATGATCTTGGTTTGTAATAACCGTACTCGAATTTTGTTTGAATGGCAATCCACTGTTTGTGTGCATATGTTTGTTCAAGCGTTCCACTGCTTTTATTTATGTGTTTGTGCTAACGTCCTTATCACTTGTTATCCTTTTCGATGATGCCAAAAGGGGGAAGTGTAGTTTTGCAGAGATGCGCTACAAACTAGTTATCTAGAATAAGCAAGTGTTAAGGGGGAACTATTAAGTGAAAGGTCTAAGGAACGCCATGCTAGAATAAACTAGAGGACACCTAGAAAATTCTAGGATGCTTTTCTCTCCCTAAAATCCAAATGTTAGAGAATCAAAGAATGAAAACTTGTGCTAAATGAAATTTCTCTAAGTGTTAGAGGACGCTTTTAAGTTTTCATGCATCCTAAGTTCAAACGCCAAAACTATTTTGCTGAAGAGTTTGTCATCATCAAAAAGGGGGAAATTGTTGGGACGCTATCAAGGACGCCTGCGTACTTGGTAGTGTGCCCATACAAACCGTCCCTTAGTTTTGATATGACAAACTCACTTTGATTCTAATAAATTGTCCAAGTGTTCAAGAACGCCAGTGACAAAAGGACAACAATTGTGTATGGGCGTCCCCTAGGCTTAGGGACGCTAGCTAACATGAAATAAGGACCAACAAAAGACTACTTGAGCAAGGACGGAGTCCCAAGCAAGTAGGAACGCAGGAAAGGAGTCCTTACTCACTAGCCGACAAGATGACATCACACGACAATTTTTGATCATCCATGGACACGTGGAGACCGTTCCTGTAGCGGAGTCCAACACTACATGGCGGACGATCCTGTTGCAGAGTCCATCAACACGTGGCGGCCGATCCTGTAGCGAAGTTCATCATACACAGCTGGATACAAGAAGCTTCCTCATCACCGCAATACTACGTGGAGGAAGATCCTGTAGCCACGTCCATGAAGGGCATGATCATCCCAGAGAAATGACGCCCTTCCCCAAGTCCTATAAATAGCCTCAAGGCATTTATTGTGAAACTAACGCTTTCAAGAATATTCAGAGAGAATCAGAGGAAAGCGGCTCACTCAAGAACACGAGGAACTAACTCAAGAACTCAAGAACAATGCTAGAACTTGTGTTAGATCGAGTGAGACTTGTAACCAAACCACAAAACAGTTTGTAACCAAAAAGAGAGAGAGAGAGTTCTGCGGAGTACTGCAGAACGTAGGAATAGAGTCCTTTAGTAGATTGAACTATAGCTTAAGTTTTAGGCTTAACGGAGTTCTTTACAAGTGAACTTAGGGAAAAGCTAAGTGTCAGAGAACTGTAAAAACTCGCCAGTACAACTGTAAGAACGTTCAATATAAAGGAAAGAACTATTCAAAAATCCTCCAAGGAGGTAGAGGTTTACACTCAAGGACTACTTGGTCTTGAGTGGTTCCTCTATAATTCATTGTGTTCATTACTTATCTGTTTAGTACTATTTCCGCTGCACTACTCAAGGACGCTCCTACTGCTCGTAGGAACGCCTAACCAAAGGACGCCTTTACCTAAGTAAAGGCCGTCCCTCAGTACTAACGATCCAACAAACGTTCAATATAAAGGAAAGAACTATTCAAAAATTCTCCAAGGAGGTAGAGGTTTACACTCAAGAACTACTTAGTCTTGAGTGGTTCCTCTATAATTCATTGCGTTCATACCTTACCTGTCTAGTTCTTTTTCCGCTGCATTACTTAAGGACGCTCCTACACCTCGTAGGAACGCCTAATCAAAGGACGCCTTTACCTAAGTAAAGGACGTCCCTCAGTACTAACGATCCAACAAGGAGCCAAGTCAAGGAATGCAAGAGCCAAGCCAAGAATGAAAAGGAACCAAAGGAAACCCAAGAAGAAGACAAGGATCGAGGCCCAGGACCGAGCACCACCACGTCGAGCCCGAGTTCGAGCAGCCAGAGACCAGGACCGACGTTCCCAACGTCGGGCCCGATGTTGCCCCGTGTCGATCCGAGTCGGCAATGGAGTGGATTGTTCCCCAAGGCATATTTTTAGTAACTTTCCACATTTGCCCCTTTCTAAATTGGGAATTCCTTGGTCCCCAATCCAAGGAGGAGGATAATTAGAGGTGATTAGTGATCATTTGAGGGGGGGGGGGGAGCAAGAGTTCATACACACCACACCCAAATCACTCTCTAAAGGCTCAAGGAAGACTTGGAGAGCAAGGAGAAGAGAGGAGAAGGAAGAGAAGAGGAGATCGGTGGCCTAAAGAGGAGGATTAGTGAGTTTTGTACTTTGTTTTGCTTTGATCTAGTAGAATTGAGACTTGGTTCTTGTTGATACTTTGGATTTGAATGCAATTGGAGTTTGATTGGATGTTGATGATTGAGATTTGCTTGATTTCTCTTTTGATTATGTTTTTCTCTTACCATATGGAGTAGATTCCATAGTCTTGGGCTATGGGGGAATCCCCTAGCTAGGATTGGGTAGAAAAACCCCAATTCCATAGCCTTGAGTGCTTGATTTATGAATCCTCTCTACATTAAGCTTCAATTCTCTTGTGGAAACAAGAGATCTAGGGCTTGTGTTTGGTAAGAGTAAGCGTGAGCAATCTCGATCCCATCACAAGTTCCTAGCATCGAAGGTGAGTGAAAACTCCCTTAGGTCGAGGTGTAGAGTGGAGGGATCCGGGGCTAGCAACCTCGATCTCACAAGGATCAAACACTTATTGGTTGAATTGGGGAAGAATATCCAAGTCTAGTTAGGGGAGGAACCCAAAAACCCAAGACCGATCTACTTATTTGTGCAAGACCGAGTTACCCAGCAAGTCGGGCTTGACATAGTGTGCGTCGGTCCCGGCCAAACTCGACCTCGATCCACCCTCGGACCGAAGTGACCAGTGTCGGTCCGAGGCGATCTCCCTTGTTTTTCTTTGTTCTGCCTTTCTTTTCTCCCTTTTTAGTCTTTAGGGTACTCTCGACGCACGAACTCCCGTGTGTTCGACACCCTACCTCTTTACTACAATTGAGGTTTGGTTTTATAAATTTAAATTGTGAGACCCTCCGATCCCGGACCGATTAGAATTTTTGGCGCCGTTGCCGGGGAGTTCTACTTGTTTGAGGTACCCATCTTTTGTTGAGTCTTTGATTTGGTAATGATTTGGGTGAGGCACTAGCCCAAACCCCTTGTTTGTTTTGATTCGGTTTTTGTTTGTGTCTTTGGTTGTAGGTGCATGCGAGCTAGTTCCGTCCGAGGAACCCTTGAGCTCGACTTTGTGTGTGATCCGGAGAGTATTCTAAGGCAAGCACGAAAGAAGAAGAGGATGGCGGACCAAGCCCGTGATGAGGAGTTCGAAAGGATGAGAGCCGACATGGCTCGAATGCAACTTGAAATGGCGAACCGAGATGCCGAGGCCCGTAGAGAGAGGGAGCAAAGGATGAGGTTGGAGGCTCAAATCAACACTCAACCCCAGAATGCTAGACAATACATGCATCCGGAGTTGAAGGTGCCCGAACCGGCCATCGTCTTGCCGGAGGTGTCAAAGAATTTTGAGATCAAAACTCAATTTATCTCACTCATCAAGAGAGAGCAATTCCAAGGGAGACCGAATGAGTGCCCGATCGAGCATGTGAAGCAATTCAAAGATCTTTGTGAGACCATCTCGACGGACGATGAGACACTTGAGTATGTGCTACTCAAAGCCTTCAAGTGGTCTTTGGGAGGCAAAGCTTTGAATTGGTTGGAGAGCCAAGCACCTCGTTCCATCACATCATGGAGGGCTCTCAACGACTCATTCTTGATGAAGTTCTTTCCACCCACCAAGACGACGGAGCTTAGAAGGATGATTGCTAGCTTTCAACAAGGAGCTCACGAGCCACTTTTCGAGGCATGGGACCGGTTCAAAGAAATGTTAAGGGCGTGTCCAACGCATGGTCAACAACCCTATGTCCTTCAAGACATTTTCTTCCAAGGAATCAACCCCGCCACCAAGGATAAATTGAACCTCCATACCGATTGTGGGTTCATTGACTTGCCTCCGGAGCAAGCATGGGAGTTGCTAGACAAGCTCTCGGATTGTGAGGCCATTTATGGAGTCAATCAAGTGAGCAAGGAAGTGAGAGTCCATGGAGACGGTCCGAAAAGGCTCTATGATCCCAAAAGTACGTGAAGAGGTGGACAAAGATGTGAAGATCCAATTCTTGGAGGATGAGTTGAACAAGATGAAGAGGCTCTATCACCAAATTAAAAGCAAAACACAAGAGCATGTGAAGAGTGTGGTTCTTTGAAGCATGGAGCCCAAGAGTGACCAAATGAGCGCCAAGTCCGATTGGCCGAGCTAATTGAAGAGGCCAACTATGTTCAAAGGAACTTCGGAGGGAGAGCCAATTTCAACAATGGAGGAAGGTGGAACCAAGGCCAAACGAGTGGCTACAACAAAGCCGAGCCAAGGGCCCAACCACCACCTTACCGACCTCCGGGATTCTATGAGCAAACACCACAATGGGCTCAAGATTTGAAGAATCAAGTCACCAACATAGAGACCCAATTCAAGGAGTTTGGTGTGTGGAGAAGACAAGTGGACAACCAATTTGTTCACATGGCAAATCAACTTCCAAGAGAGGAACGGAGACTCCCGGGCCGACCCGAGGAGAATCCCCGTGCCCAACAACAACAAAATGAAGTTTGAGCCATAGGATTGAGGAGTGGATGGAGTTTACCCGAGCCCCAAGTTCCAAGAGCAAAAGAAGGAAGTCGGACCGAGGATCCCAGCACCTCGGGCCCGACATACCCAGACGTCGATCCAGAAGACGGAGGAGGTCCCCTGAGTTGGACCGAGGTGGAACCCAAGTCGGGCCCGACATGCCCTGAAGTCGGCCCGAGTTACCCAGATGCACTCTGCCCTAGGACCGAGGTTCCAGAAGTCGGTCCCGACGTCGATCCAATGTCGGTCCAAGATGAAAATGTAGAGAGAAGCCAAGATCGGTCCAAAGAGGTGGATCCAAGCAAGAAGCAAGGTGCTACAACTCTTCTATATCCTTTGAAGAAGCCCAAGGAGATTGTTGAGGGCAAGTTCAAGCGGTTCTTGAAGCTTTTACAAGGCTTGAACATCACTATTCCATTCACCGATGCTCTAAGTGAGATGCCATCATATGCAAAGTTCTTGAAGGAAATCTTGAGTAAGAAAAGGTCAATTGTGGAGATGCAAGATGAAGTCAAAATCCTAGAGTTACCTCAAAAGCTAGGTGATCCCAGAAGATTTGCCATCACCGTGGGGATTGGATCCCAAAACTTCAAGGCTCTTTGTGATTTGGGAGCAAGTATATCGGTTATGCCCATGAGCATATGGAGAAGGGCTAACCTCGGAGATATGGAACCGGTTGATATGAGTCTTACTATGGCCGATGGTTCATCAACAAAGGCCACCGGAATTCTAGATGACGTCCCGGTTCGAGTTGGAAGGTATTTTGTACCCGACGACTTTGTGATTCTTGACATGAAAGAAGATCCGATGGTGCCCATTATTCTTGGGAGGCCGTTTCTAGCTACGGCGGGTGCCAAATTCGATGTGAGGAATGGGAAAGTCACTTTCGAGATTGGAGAGGAAAAAGTGGAGTTCCATTTCAACAAGGCCCTTAATGAACCGGATGCATTGGCAATTTTGAAACTAGAGGAAAGTGCCAAGCGCAAGAGAGAGGAGTTGGAAACCACAAGAGAGGAAGTACCATTGAGAGACCATGACATGGTCAATGTTCAAGTCCATGAAGAGTCAAGAGATGGAGATAGCCCACCAAGCCATAAAGAGTAACCTAATCTATATCCTTTTGATGTGGGAGACTCTTACATTTGTCTAAGTGATTTGAAAGAGGATTTAGAGGATGACTACCTTTGCTTGAGCGATTTGTAAGAAGACTTGAGTTATAATGTCATTGAGCCCTCTAGAAATTCCTTAGACTTTTGTGATGTAGGTAATGAAGACCAAGTTGATAAGATGCAAGAGATACCAACCTACACTTTGGAGGACAAAGGAGATGTAGGATGCCACACTTTCATCAAACACAAATGGTGGCACTTCGGCTATGAGGAGAATGGAGATGGATATGTCAAGGAGGATCAATTCACCATTTTTCACCCTCCTTGAAGGGTAGAGGTTAGAAGTCAAGCTAGTGATTTAAAAGAAGCGCTCCTCGGGAGGCAACCCGGGTTTAGTAGATTCATTTTCGTAGTTTCTAGTTGTTTTTCTTTGCCTTAGCGTAGATTCTTCCTAATCTCTTCTTTAGCATGTGTTTTTGTGGAATTGTGTGTTATGTGAGCTTCATGATCATGTGTGGTATCGGTAAAAATAATAAATGGACTTGTGGGTAGAACCTTGCCATGAAAAGGGATTTTAGGAGTCGAAATCGGGTAGGACCGAGGTACCCAGTACCTCGGGCCCGAGCTTGCAACGTCGGTCCGGTAACGATGGTAAACTTTGGTCTTGATTTTGTGGAAATTCCTATTTTGCCCTTCTGACCTAACTTTGTCTTCTACCCCATTTAAGCCCCCTTTCCCATACCTAACACTCATCACCTCCATAACTACTTTCCCAAAATACCAAATCCTCCAATTCCTTCAAAAACTCGATCCCCATCTCCACCATACTCGAACCTCAAGAAAACCTCACCACAAATCTCGATTCAACCCCTAGCATCCTCAAGCATCGATCCTCAAGCCAAAATCCTAACCAAAATCCCATAGATCTTCATCCCTCTTCTAGATCTAGAAGGGAAATTTGAGTTTTGAGAGTTGATTGCTAGAAGTCTTTGATTCTTCATATTTGGTATGTGAATCTCAATCTCTACTTGATTCCTTGTGAATTTCATGCTTTTATTGCTAGATTTGAGATATGCCATGATTGAGTGAGCTTAGACCTTGAGCATCCATGGTGATTTGCATGCATGGTGAAATTGATGCTTAATTGTTGCTAAATCCCACATAGAACTTTGATTGATGATGAGAATTGGTTGATTTTGGATTTTAGGAGCATGATTGAGTGTTTAATGGGTGTTTCGAAGTAGAGAAGTCGGATTATAAGCGGACCGAGGTACCCAGAACCTCGGACCAATGTTGCAAGTCGATCCACGAATTCGGACCGAGGTCCACAACCTCGGACCCGATGTCTTTTGCATATCGGTCCTATGCTTTTCGAGATTCTTTTGTGTGAACTTAGGGATTCATGAGCTTGAATGTTGGTTATAGCATGTTTATCATGATATATATTGTGGCTTGACCATTGATATGTGACCCTTAGTTCATGTGTGATTGAATTTTGTGGATTGAGTGTGTTAAGAACAAGTATGGGGTCATCTCTTTGCATGATGAGTTGTTTGTGATGGAAGCTTGTGCTCTTGTTGTGATTGTATAGATTTTATCTTGGAGTTCTTTGGTTTTGATTGTGTGTAGGTACCATGTCTACCCGAGCATCTTCTTCAAGGAATGAGAAGGCAACTAGAAAGTCCAAGAAGTCATCCAAG
Source organism: Polygonum aviculare (assembly GCA_934048045.1). Lineage (NCBI taxonomy): Eukaryota > Viridiplantae > Streptophyta > Magnoliopsida > Caryophyllales > Polygonaceae > Polygonum > Polygonum aviculare. Next base: position 24,959,073 of record OW204026.1, read on the forward strand.
AGGGTCCAAAGGATGGACGATGTGCGCTTTGAGGATGAGGACGTGGCTAGAGAGTATGAGCGACTCATGGGTCTATCTCACCACACTCGGTGGTTAGATTGGGAGTCAATTCAAAAGATGAGCATGGATGAGACTCTTACTCGGTGCTACTCCAACATTGGGCTCAACGTCTTGCTCAGGTGGAATAACACTCATTATCCCGCCTTGACGTCCGAGTTCATGGCGACTTTCAAATGCACATATGAAGGAGTCGAGAGTGAAGGCATGATCTCTTTCCAAATGGGCAACGAGTTGCAAGAGTTATCTCTCCGGAATTTGGCACATTACTTTGGGTTCCCTTTTCCGAGAGATGAGGCTTATGTGGATAACGAGAAGGTTGACTACCTTTGGAAGTTTGTAGCCGGGAAGAGTGAGATGAGGAAGGGCGCACCGACAAATGAGATAGCAAACCCACTCTTCCGAGTCATGATCCAAGCCTTGGGTTGTTCCATCTTTGCTAGGCATGAATTAAGCAAGCCAATGAAGGAGGAAGCCATGCTACTCTATGAGATGTTGTTCGAGAATGAGAAGCCGATGAACCTCACGTGGGAATGGGTGAAGATGGTGAGGGACTTCCAAAGTTCCTCATGGATTTACTTTGGAGGTATGATTGCCCGATTGGCTCATCGTCTCGAGGTGGATTTGTCTACCTATACGCCGACCCCAAATAGCGTGGAGTTCATGGACCTCAAATACTTCAAGAAAGCTAATATCATCAAGGAGAAAGTTGTTCCCGGTTTCATAGATCGACTTATGCCTCACTCCAACTTTGGCAAGGTGCAAGTTCCCTTGGGACCTCGACTCTTCGACCTCACAAGCTATTACAATTGGTTTCAAGTATGGGGGGGCAATGTGAATCCTTATGGAGAGCCGGAGGGGACACTTGAGGTTAGGAGACGAGCACAACACATTCGTTTCACTACTCCTCAAGCTTCCCCGGACACCGAAGAAGAGGAGCCCAACCAATATGAGTTCGTGAGGAGAGATGACATGGAGGTGGACTTGCCTAGAGGTGAAGAAGAAGAAGAAGAAGAAGAAGGTGGTTACCACAATTTGCTCACCGACCACGCCCCAACACTCTTGGACCGAGGTACAAGCAACGTCGGGCCTGACACCCACCAACGTCGGTCCGATGCATACTTGCCCGATCCGGTCCCGAGCCGATTTGAGAGGGGTGAGGGAAGTGGTGCACAACAAGCACCACCAAGCTATGGAGGGTATGAAGGGTATGCCCAATGGTATCGGCCCGGAATGGTGTTCCCCGAGCCAAACCAATCGGTGGACATGAATTTCTTGGCCAACCAATTGTCGCATCTCCAACTTCAACAATCAACAATGCTTCAAGAGGCGCATCAACTCAATCTACAACAACAACACCTCAACTTCCAACAACAACAACTTGCCTACCACCAAGAAGACTTCCAAGCTCAATTTGATGAAGTGAACCGCAACATCGCCTACACTAGACGTGATGTGGATGACTTGAGGGCGGCCGAGGATCAAAGGTGGAGCGTCCAAGAGAATTTCAATGAGTTGATGACCGGGAACTTCTCTTCCCGTGAAGATCAATGGATGCGTCCCGCCCCACAAATTCAACCGCCAAGTCAAGACCCTTTCCACGACCATGTGTATGAGCGAGAGCGGCGAGCACGGCTCCAAAGGAGACAACGCCATGGCCACCCCCCGAACTAAGCCTCAACAAGCCATTCAAGAATAAGGAAAATTGTGAGCTCTCTTTACTCTTCTCTTTTACTTTAGAGTTTTGATTTCTTTTGATGAGGACATCAAAATTTTAAGTATGGGGTGGGTTAGTAGCTCATAGTTCCATGTGTTTGTGTTTGTTTGTTTATGGGATGTTTCATTTTGGGTTAGTGGCATGATGAATGATGATTGATTTTATAGCATGAATGGATGAGTTTGTTTGTTTTTTGTTTGAGAAAATTTTTGCAAAAATCCATAAAAATTTGAAAAATTGTGTGAAAATGTCAAAAAAGATTTTGTTTTTGGACTAGGAATTCCCATCTTAGATGTCCATATGAGGGCTAATTATGATGTGAGCATGTAAATTCCTTTGCATATTTTTGGATAGTTTAGCCTCTACATGGATGTTGTTTTTGATGTGATGTGATATCTTGCATGTTTTTATTGAGCACATGAGTTCTTGGATAAGTTTTGATGCAACTAAGCTAGAGTGAACCTTGTGAGATTATTTTTGGCCATTTTAGGGATGTTTGTTCATATTTGCATATCCCTCATTTTCTTGTGTGAGATTAGCTCAAGCATGCTTAGTAAAACTTGCTATTGCGGTGTTTATCTATTTTCCAAGACCAATATGAGATTTGTTCTATGCATTGTCACATTGATTTGAATTTTATTTCATTTAGTCACAAAATGTTCCATATCCTACCTTGAAGATAAACCGTTGTTTGTAGCCCCGTTTTAGCCTTAGACCTTTGTTTGAAACTCCTCAAAAATATAATTCCTAGCCTATATGACTTGACCCTTATGGGATTGGACTTTAGTGAGAGGTTTTGGAGTATATTTGGAGAGTTGAGATTCTCTTTGGTGAAGGGCAAAGAATGGAGTTATAAACCATGTGGGTAGTGCATCTTTGTTGTAAAGAATGAAAGAAAAGTTGGAAAAAAGTGGTGGATTGAAAGCAAGTGCTTAAGTGTAGAAAATGGGTTCGGACCGAGTTCAAAGTGACCTCGGGCCCGATGTGAATTCAAAGTCGATCCTAGTGGAAAAAGTGTGAAAAATCCAACAAAAAGTGTAATGCAAAGATGAAGTGGAATGTTAAGTGAAAGTTTGGGTTGAAAGTTGAAAGAAAAGAAAAAAATCAAAGTCTTTTGGATGAGAGTGAAGTTGAAAGTGGAATAATTTGGTGAAGTTGGTGAGAGACTAGAAAGTTCAATCCCCATTATAAGCACCACACGACCAAAGTGATTCCCACCTTGAGAAATACCAAAAGCCCCATTACAACCCGGCCGAATGGAACCTCTTTGAGGACCTCCATTGAGCCAAGTTCATATTCTTTGTGTGCATTGTAATAGGCATCTCTAGGTGGAGGAATTGGTGATATTAGCTTCAATGGTAAAGTCTTTACTTGCATAATTTTGAGTATGAGTGTTCATTGCTAAACCTAAACACATGATGAGTGATACACATTTTCATATCTCTAAAGTGAGGCTTCGTTGCATAAACTTTTGTTGGGACAATGTTAAGGACGCCTTCAGTAATTAACATTGTGCCTAGCGTCCCTTAGTTTTGATATGACAAACTCGCCTTGATCTAATAAAGTTGTCCAAGTGTTTCAGGAACGCATGTTGAAAAGGACAACAAGTTGAGGAATAGGTAGCCGTCCTTAGGAAGTAAGGACGCTACATCCTTCAGTAAACGGCTTGGTAAAATACAAACAAGGATACCGTCCTTAATCATTACACTGGAGTCCTTCAAAGCTGGCCGACAAAGTGACATCACCAGACAAGCTTTGATCATGATCTCCACGTGGAAGAAGATCCCGCATCCAAGCCTAACGGAATTGCCAGTAGGCTTCCTTGATCATCAGAGCAACACGTGGAAGCCGATTACTGTTGCAACGTCCCCAAGGGCATGATTGTCAGAGATAAAGTTGCCCTTTCCCAATGTCACTATAAATACTCCCCAGAGTATTTATTGTGAGGTGACGCTTCAGAGAATATTCAGGGAATTTCGTCAGTCGCTCAAGAACACCAAGAACACCAAGAACAAGCTCAAGAACAAGTGAGACTTAGGTGTTAGATCGAGCGAGAAGCGTTCAACAAAACCACAAACTGTTTGTAATAGAAAAGAACAAAAAGAGTGAGAGAGTCCTTACGACGAACTGCAAGGACGAGGTGATAGTATCCTTTAGAGAAATTAAGTTAGGTTACTCTACAGGCTTAAAGGGGTTGTTACTAGTGGACTTAGGGACGCCAGTCTAAGTGCCAGAGAAGTGTAACCGCTCGCCAGTGTATTGTAAGGAAACTTAATAAGAAAGGAAAAAGCTATTACAAAATCCTCCAAGGAGGTAGAGGTTTACACTCAAGGACTAGTTGGTACTTGAGTGGTTCCTCTATAAATCAAAAGCGTTCATTACTTATTGTCTTAACCTGTTTAGTCCTTTGATTTCCGCTGCGAACCAAGGAAGTCCTTGATCTTTATTAAGGACATCCTGGTGAAGGACGACCTTAACTCTGTTAAGGACGCCCTTGTATTTCTGACTAACGATCCAACAATTGGTATCAGAGCAGGCGCTCTAGATTCTTACTGAGTTGCAGGTAAAGATGGACATGGAACCCATTGGAATCTCGTTCGTGAAGCCTCCGCGCCTGACGGACGGCAACTTCAACCGCTGGAAAATTAGATTTGAGAATTTCTGCAGAAGCACAAATTATCAATGCTGGAAGGTTATTATGAAGGGAGATCTCAAGGTACCCGCTGACAAAGTTGACAAGGAGGACGATTGGGGTCCTGATGAATTCAAGCTAATGGAGACAAATGCTAAAGCAGTGTGCTTCCTTCAAGCATCCCTCTGCGAAAGGGATGCCACAAGGGTCAGCAATCTCCCCACAGCAAAACAACAGTGGGAAGCTCTTGAGAAATTTCATGTGGGAACTGCAGAAATGAAAGAGGACGTCCAGCTGAAGATCAAGAAGGAGTTCTATGCCTTCACTATGTTGCCAAATGAAACGGTGAATGACTATTCATACCGTTTTGAGGCCCTTGTCACCAAGATGAGAAACTTGGGCATCCCAGAAACAGAAATCTCCATGAGGAATAGAGTTCAAGTGGTCATTGATGGTTTGACCGGAGTCTGGAACTTTGACAGAACAACGTTCAAAGAGAACACAGCCAACAAAACTCTTGATATGGAAGAAATCTATGGGAAGCTCAGACAGTACGAAGAAAGAAGAATCTCTGACATGGCTCAGCTAGGAAAGAATCCTCAAGCTGATCTTGCTTTGGCGTCCACAACACCAGAGTACGCTGAGTATCTTCGTGGCCAAAGAGATCTAGCGCTGATGATGCAAAACAAAGAAAAACTTGAGAACTTGCGTTCCAAAGAGAAAGAAAGAAAGCCAAAGGAAGAGATTGACTCAGATGAGGAACTCTCTCTTATTCACAAGGCTCTCAAGTACTATAACAAGAAGAACAAGCATAGCAGCAAGAGCAAGTCCTACAAAAAGGAGAGTTCCAAGTACACAGAGGCTGAAATGAAGGAACTCACATGCTACAAATGCAACAAGAAAGGACATTTTGCCAAAAAATGTACTGTGGGAACGTCCTCCAAGGAAAAGAAGAAAGCTCTCATTGGAGCGTGTACAGCTGCTTGGGATGATCTTAGTTCAAGTGATGGTGAACGTGATGATCAAGTTGCATACATGGCAGTAGAGGACGCCCCAATTATTGAAGAGAACGCCTCCGACAACGAACAAGAGGTAACTCATGATTCCATGATGCGTTCTCTAGAAAAGTGTTCAAAACCGAAATTGCTTAAACTCATTAGTAAAATTATGGAGGAAAGTCTGGTTATGAAAAGAAGAATGGATGAACTCGAAGATGAAAATATTATAGTTGAATGTGAGAACTGTAATTCAATGACTATTCAACTAGAGTCTTCTTGTGAAGAAACTAAGTTTCTAAAAACTGAAATCATGTGTCTCAAACTTGAGAACGCTAATCTTAGGGAAGAAGTGAAAGTTTTGGGTAAGAGTCCCATAGTTGAAGAAGTGAGACCAATGGTCTTTGTCCCAGCTAAAAGAGGTCTAGGTTATGAATCTGACACTAAGAACTCCCTTCCTAGTGATTTTGAGGCAAGTAAATCCTCTGAACTTGAACTTGAACGGGAGAAAACCAAAAATCTTCTTGAAAGAATTAGAGTTCTAGAGAGTGGAGAATCAGGAAAGGAAGACTACTACACTAAAACAAGATGAAACAAAAGATGAAACAAAACAAGATTCAACGTCCCAATAAGAAGTACTACCTCGGTACTTACTATAGGACGTGTTGGTATTGTGGTCAAGGAGATCACTTTAAGTATGAGTGTTTGAAACTAAAGGAAGACATTGAGAGTGGAAAAGTTGCTAGGACTAACAATGAAAATGCTAAGTCCGTTCCAAAAGCTAATTCTAGGTGTCCTAGACGTTCTAGAAGTTCTTTCCGCAAGCATGCTATTTCAAATGATGTGAATATTAATGACTACATGCCAGAACCAGAGTTCTACTTTTGTAACGAATCAGGTAAGGAACACCTTGCCTGGGTCGCCAAAGACTAACGTTCTTATGGCAGGTGGAAGTGAGGGGACGCCCATGGATCATTGATAGTGGCGCCTCAAATCATATGACAGGAAGCCAGATCCATCTCACTTCTATCCAAAGTAGTGCCACGGGAGGAACTGTCTCGTTTGGCAACAAGGGCAAAGGAAAGATCAAGGGAACGGGAACTGCTATTCTCAACCCGTCCATCAAAGCAACAAATGTCAGTCTTGTCGAAGGACTTGGCTTCAATCTCCTGAGCGTTTCCCAGATGTGTGACTGAGGTGAAAATTTAGTCACATTTGACTCAAAGGAGTGTCTCGTTATCAACAAGAAGTCCAACAGAGTTGTTCTCAAAGGAGTTCGCCAGAACAATGTCTACATCTTCAATCAAGAGTTCAAACCAAAATCTGAGTTGTGCCTATCTGTTTCAAAGGAGGACGCTGATCTCTGGCATCGTCGTCTTGGTCATGCTGGACTAAGCACAATCCTCAAACTGCATCAAAGAAATCTAGTGAAAGGACTTCCCCAAATTGATCCTGAGAAGATTGAGCAATGTGAAGCATGTATTAAAGGGAAGCAAACAAGAACGTCCTTCAAATCTAAGAACGAAGTCAGCACAAAGAAGCCTTTGGAACTCCTCCATATGGATCTTTGTGGACCAATGAAGACGTTGAGCCATGGTGGAAAGAGGTACATTTACGTTCTTGTAGATGATTTTTCTCGTTTCACTTGGGTTCTTTTCTTGGCTTCCAAAACAGATTGCTTTAATGCGTTCAAAGTCTTCATCAAACAAGTGGAAGTTGCCCTGGAGACGCCTCTCAAAGCCATAAGATCAGACCATGGGACGGAATTTCGGAATTCAGAGTTCCTGGCCTTCTGTGATCAACATGGTGTCTCACACAATTTTTCAGCTCCAAGGACTCCTCAACAAAATGGAGTTGTGGAAAGAAAGAACAGGACGCTAGAGGATATGGCAAGAACTATGCTTTTGGCTAATAGCGTCCCCAAGTACTTCTGGGCGGAAGCTATTGCCACAGCATGCTACATCATTAATCGTGCCATGATCCGTCCTCTGCTGAAGAAGACGTCCTATGAATTGTTGAATGGAAGGAAGCCTCGCATTGATTATCTCAGAGTGTTTGGATGCAAGTGCTTTGTTCACAACAATGACAAAGAACGACTTGGAAAGTTTGATGCAAGGAGTGATGAAGCTATATTTCTTGGATACTCTCTAACCAGCAAAGCATATAGAGTTTTCAACAAAAGAACTCTAAAACTTGAAGAGAGTATTCATGTTGTGTTCAAGGAGAGTTCTTCTCACAGAGAAAAATCAAGTAAGAAAGAACGCTCCTCATCGCATCAGCAGGACGACTCTGAAGATGAAGCTGAAGATTGTTTCTCTGGAAAATATTATGTTCCTAAGGACGCCACTTCAAATCCTGAAGAAGTCTCAGTGGACGTTCCTAGTATGGTTGAAGGAGTTCCCTCTCGAAGTGAATCTCCAGTTCAACAAGATGTGGCTGAATCAAGTTTGCAAGGTCAAGGTGTGGATGATATCTCTGAGGGGGAACACACCAAGGACGCTTCTTCAAATGATGAAATTGATCCTAGGTTTGCTCAACTATTTCAAAGAGAGTCCCGTTTCTCAAGAGATCATCCAACTTCTCAGATTGTTTCCGATCCGGCTCAAGGAGTTCAAACCAGATCAGCTGCAAGCAAGTCCCAAAGTGCAAATTTGGCCTTCTGTGCGTTTAACGCCTTTGTATCTATGGTGGAGCCAAAGAATATCAAGGAAGCACTTCAGGACGCTGATTGGATCCAAGCAATGCAAGAAGAACTTAACCAGTTTGAAAGGAACAAAGTTTGGACTCTCGTCCCTCGTCCCAAAGGCAAAAATATCACAGGGACGCGATGGGTGTTTAGAAATAAGCTTGATGAGAGTGGACGTGTGTCAAGGAACAAGGCAAGACTGGTAGCTCAAGGATTCAAGCAAGAGGAAGGCATAGACTATGATGAGACCTTTGCTCCTGTTGCTAGAATTGAAGCCGTTCGTCTTCTTATTGCCTTCGCCGCTCACAAAGGATTCAAGCTATTTCAGATGGACGTCAAGACTGCCTTTCTCAATGGAAAGCTAAAGGAAGAGGTGTATGTTGCTCAACCGCCTGGTTTTGAGGACGCCTCTCATCCAGATCATGTGTACTATTTAGACAAAGCTCTCTATGGACTCAAGCAAGCTCCTCGTGCATGGTACGACAGGTTTGCGTCCTTTCTTCTGTCTAATGGCTACACAAGAGGTTCAATTGATAAAACTTTGTTCATTAAGAAAGTTCACAAGGACATTTTAATTGCCCAAGTCTATGTTGATGATATAGTCTTTGGTAGCACTAACATGAAACTTGTAGATGAGTTCAAGTCCTTAATGAGTAGTGAATTTGAAATGTCTCTCATCGGAGAACTCACCTTCTTCTTGGGACTTCAAATCAATCAACTCAAAGATGGGACGCGCATTCATCAACAAAAGTATGTCTGTGAAATGTTGGAGAAATATGGGATGAATACGTCCAAGCCAATGGCAACACCTTGTTCCCCAAATTCACGTCTTTATGCAGATGAACAAGGGAAGGACGTTGATCAAAAGCTGTACAGAGGAATGATTGGATCTTTGCTATATTTGACCGCAAGCCGTCCAGACATCATGTTTGCAGTTTGTTTATGTGCACGCTTCCAGGCAAATCCAAAGGAGTCCCACATGCAAGAAGTTAAGAGGATCTTTCGCTACCTCAAAGGACGCGACGATCTCTGCCTTTGGTATCCTAGGAAGACGTCCTTCAAATTAGTTGGCTACTCGGACGCTGACTATGCTGGACATGTCATTGATAGAAAAAGTACTTCAGGAATGGCACAGTTTCTTGGTTCATGCCTAGTCTCATGGGGATCTAAGAAACAGAACTCTGTGGCGCTTTCAACTGCGGAAGCGGAGTACGTTGCTGCTGCCTCGTGCTGTTCACAAGTCATCTGGATCAAATATCAACTTGAGGACTATGGTATATCTCTTGAAACTATTCCTATTTTGTGTGATAATACCAGTTCCATAGAAATTGCTAAGAATCCTGTTTTTCATTCTCGCACAAAACACATTCATATAAGACATCATTTCTTGCGTGATAATGTGGAACTAGGAATTATTAGCATGGGACATGTAAGGACTGAGGACCAAATAGCTGATATTTTTACTAAAGCACTTGATAGACGTCCCTTTGAGCATCTCAGGCTGCTCTTAGGGATGATAACCTTTAAGTAGCAAGTCCCGTTCTGCTATTCTCTCAATGCTTGGCTATGTTTAGTTGATTACATAATTGCTATGTACTTTATGCACTAATTTCACTTTTGCAAGAACGCTAGTCTAAAACTGTTGTGTGCATATCATGAGAACGCCTTTGAACTTCTCTATTTGTCTTAAAAAGGAGTTTCCCTGATCACCCAACCCTCATTATAAGCCGAAATGATGGGAACTCTAAGCTTTCCCTAGCCGAGAACTTTGCAAACGCGTCCTATGATCTTCACTTTTCTTTTACGGGACGTACTTGCATAGTTTTCAAATTGGTTCTTAAGGTGATCTCAGGAAGGATGTGTAAATTCTGTGAACGCCAGTTATAATCTGAGTTGAGGACGACAGTACAGTACAGTACAGGTTCATTCGGAACGCGCCCTTTTTGGAAGTTGAACAGTTGTTGTTTGGATTTTGAAATGAGGAAGTTACCAGCGTGCCCTTCACCAACCTCCTATATATACATTGATTGAAACGGTTGTCAGAACTTTCGCACGCTAAAATTTCAAAGCTCCGTTTTGCTCTGACTTCTCTCTAGATTTTATGTAGAAGGTCCTCCAGAAATTCAAATTGACGAGATCTTGAAAGACTTCATCGATACAAAGCCACGCACTCTCTATGTTGCAGTGGTGAACTACATGAAGGACTGCAAGGATCAAGTCCGTCTTCGCAATCTGAGGACGTTCTTGGATCGGTTTGTAGTGCCCGTGTTGAGGAAGACAGGGGGAATGGACGCTCCTTTCTGTGGAGGCACCAACATATTTCTAGAGGCGTTCCAAGGTCAAGATTGGAGGATCCCCTTGATTGAATCCATTCCAGACCTTTCCAATGCCAGATTTGTGGATCTTCACTCCTGGAGAAGAAACTACTCTGGGATTGCCATGGGACCAAAAGTATGGCGTCCTGGAGATAAAGCACAGCCTTGAGCTTCCCTCCATTAGGAAGCAAATTGAGAAAGAGAGAAAAGAGGCTGCAAAGAAAAAGAAAGAAGAAGAGGTCGCCAAGAGAGCTGAAGAGAAACGACTAAGGCAGGAAGCTGCTAAGAAAGCTGCTGAGGACGAGCGTGCTAGACAAGAAGCAGCAAAGAAAGGGAAGACTGTTGCTCCTGAACCTCCCTTGATTGTTGATACTGAGGATGATCGTGCTGCTCGCTATGCTGAAGTCGATCAGTTGTCGTCCTTCATTCATGCCGATCCGATGGACTTCAATTTCTCGCCTTCTCATCTTCCTCCTCAACAACAGCCGTCCTACTTTCAATGCTCCCCTGCTCCTTCCAACACAGAAGCTTACTCTGAGAAGCAGCTGTACGCCCTCATCCTTAACAATCAGAGTGTTCTTGCGCAATAAGGGAACGCCATCATTCAGCAGAACAATGCGGCCATGCAACAGAACTACCACTATTTTCAGGCCGTTAAGAATCAGAATGACTTGATTAAGCTGCTAGTCCAGTCAATTCACAGGGACAGTACAGAGGGAGACACCCCAGAGGAAGAGGAACCTGCTGCGACGGACGCCAATGTCAATGATCAAAGCCGTCCTGTTGGATCACCTTCCACCTAACCCTTTATTCCCTCATTTTTTTTTTGCCTGTGCTTCTTTTGATTTTCAAACACTTGTCTGATTGTCTGTAATGACTACATTTCGTTTCAATGGCAATTCTTGTGTTTGTGTGCATATGTGTGTTTAAGCGTTCTTTTGCCTCTAATTGTGATTTTGTGCTATCGTCCTTAAGCTAACTTGTTATCCTTTTCGATGATGCCAAAAGGGGGAAGTGTAGTTTTGCAGAGATGCGCTTTTAATAGTTATCTAGAATAAGCAAGTGTTAAGGAGGAATTTCAGTGAAAGGAACTAAGTTTAAAAGGGACGCTAATTAAGAAAGAAATATTTGGATTAGAAAGCCGTCCCTTCCCTAAAATCCAAAAGGAAGATTAGATCAAGTATTGAAAACTTGTGCCTGTAGATTATTTCTAAGTGTTGAAAGGACGTTCTTTGAGTTTTCAAAGCATGCTAGAGCTTAAGTTCAAAATGTTTATTGCCCAGAGTTTGTCATCATCAAAAAGGGGGAAACTGTTGGGACAATGTTAAGGACGCCTTCAGTAATTAACATTGTGCCTAGCGTCCCTTAGTTTTGATATGACAAACTCGCCTTGATCTAATAAAGTTGTCCAAGTGTTTCAGGAACGCATGTTGAAAAGGACAACAAGTTGAGGAATAGGTAGCCGTCCTTAGGAAGTAAGGACGCTACATCCTTCAGTAAACGGCTTGGTAAAATACAAACAAGGATACCGTCCTTAATCATTACACTGGAGTCCTTCAAAGCTGGCCGACAAAGTGACATCACCAGACAAGCTTTGATCATGATCTCCACGTGGAAGAAGATCCCGCATCCAAGCCTAACGGAATTGCCAGTAGGCTTCCTTGATCATCAGAGCAACACGTGGAAGCCGATTACTGTTGCAACGTCCCCAAGGGCATGATTGTCAGAGATAAAGTTGCCCTTTCCCAATGTCACTATAAATACTCCCCAGAGTATTTATTGTGAGGTGACGCTTCAGAGAATATTCAGGGAATTTCGTCAGTCGCTCAAGAACACCAAGAACACCAAGAACAAGCTCAAGAACAAGTGAGACTTAGGTGTTAGATCGAGCGAGAAGCGTTCAACAAAACCACAAACTGTTTGTAATAGAAAAGAACAAAAAGAGTGAGAGAGTCCTTACGACGAACTGCAAGGACGAGGTGATAGTATCCTTTAGAGAAATTAAGTTAGGTTACTCTACAGGCTTAAAGGGGTTGTTACTAGTGGACTTAGGGACGCCAGTCTAAGTGCCAGAGAAGTGTAACCGCTCGCCAGTGTATTGTAAGGAAACTTAATAAGAAAGGAAAAAGCTATTACAAAATCCTCCAAGGAGGTAGAGGTTTACACTCAAGGACTAGTTGGTACTTGAGTGGTTCCTCTATAAATCAAAAGCGTTCATTACTTATTGTCTTAACCTGTTTAGTCCTTTGATTTCCGCTGCGAACCAAGGAAGTCCTTGATCTTTATTAAGGACATCCTGGTGAAGGACGACCTTAACTCTGTTAAGGACGCCCTTGTATTTCTGACTAACGATCCAACAACTTTATTCCTTGAACACTTGATCATGTGTGATGATGTAATCTTGCTAGCATATCTATCATTTGTGCTTACATACTTGATTTTTCATATGAGGCTTTACTTGAAGATTATGCTTCGGTCTTGCTTACTTTGTTATTGCTTGAGGACAAGCAAGTTTAAGTATGGGGTATTCTGATGTCTCACATTTTGGAGGTGTTTTAGTAGTTAATTTCCTTTGTAAATATGTGTTTTTCATTCCTTTCTTTGTTAGTTTCGTTCCTTCTTAGCTTAGTTCCCGGTTTTCTTTGAGATTCGGAAACTATGCGAGTTTGCTTTGATTTGTAGGTAAAATGGCAAGAATGAGGACATTTTGGAGGAGCTCATGAAGGAGCCAAGTCAAGGAATACAAGAGCCAAGCCAAGAATGAAAAGGAACCAAAGGAAACCCAAGAAGAAGACAAGGATCGAGGCCCAACACCGAGCACCACCACGTCGGGCCCGAGTTCGAGCAGCCAGAGACCAGGACCGACGTTCCCAACGTCGGGCCCGATGTTGCCCCGTGTCGATCCGAGTCGGAAATGGAGTGGATTGTTCCCCAAGGCATATTTTTAGTAACTTTCCACATTTGCCCCTTTCTAAATTGGGAATTCCTTGGTCCCCAATCCAAGGAGGAGGAAAATTAGAGGTGATTAGTGATCATTTGAGGGGGGGGGAGCAAGAGTTCACACACACCACACCCAAATCACTCTCTAAAGGCTCAAGGAAGACTTGGAGAGCAAGGAGAAGAGAGGAGAAGGAATAGAAGAGGAGATCGGTGGCCTAGAGAGGAGGATTAGTGAGTTTTGTACTTTGTTTTGCTTTGATCTAGTAGAATTGAGACTTGGTTCTTGTTGATACTTTGGATTTGAATGCAATTGGAGTTTGATTGGATGTTGATGATTGAGATTTGCTTGATTTCTCTTTTGATTATGTTTTTCTCTTACCATATGGAGTAGATTCCATAGTCTTGGGCTATGGGGGAATCCCCTAGCTAGGATTGGGTAGAAAAACCCCAATTCCATAGCCTTGAGTGCTTGATTTGTGAATCCTCTCTACATTAAGCTTCAATTCTCTTGTGGAAACAAGAGATCTAGGGCTTGTGTTTGGTAAGAGTAAGCGTGAGCAATCTCGATCCCATCACAAGTTCCTAGCATCGAAGGTGAGTGAAAACTCCCTTAGGTCGAGGTGTAGAGTGGAGGGATCCGGGGCTAGCAACCTCGATCTCACAAGGATCAAACACTTATTGGTTGAATTGGGGAAGAATATCCAAGTCTAGTTAGGGGAGGAACCCAAAAACCCAAGACCGATCTACTTATTTGTGCAAGACCGAGTTACCCAGCAAGTCGGGCCCGACATAGTGTGCGTCGGTCCCGGCCAAACTCGACCTCGATCCACCCTCGGATCGAAGTGACCAGTGTCAGTCCGTGGCGATTTCCCTTGTTTTTCTTTGTTTTGCCTTTCTTTTCTCCCTTTTTAGTCTTTCGGGTACTCTCGACGCACGAACTCCCGTGTGTTCGACACCCTACCTCTTTACTACAATTGAGGTTCGGTTTTATAAATTTAAATTGTGAGACCCTCCGATCCCGGACCGATTAGCTTACATGTTAGATTTGGGTAGATCCTAGATTGCTCTACACTTTTTAGAACTTGAGTATTATATCTTGTTGTGAAGTGTGTGTTTAGCTTCATTGTTTTATTCTCATGATTTCTCTATATATTTTGGGTTCGGGTTGTGAGCTGAGTGTTTTTATTTTCCCTTGTATTTCTTGAGATCTTAGATGTGTTGATCTGTTATATTTATTTTGAGCTTACTCGAGGACGAGCAAGATCTAAGTATGGGGGAATATGATTCGGCCTATTTTGTATGGGTTAACTCTTAGATTTTAGGATGTTATTGAGAGTGTTTTGGTTAGATTTGAGCGTTATTGTAATACGAAGACCGAAGATACGAGATATGAAGAATCAAGAGTTTTTAGAGCTTAATTGAAGATAAGTTCGCCACTGCATGGATTGCGCGGTCGCGTTGTCTATGATGCGGTCGCGGTGGAGCAAGGTGACGACGTTTAAGACCTATGAAGGCCGCGGTCGCGTTGTCTATGACGCGGGCACGGTAGCAGCCGACTCAGCCAAGCCAAAGATAGACCGCCGCGGGCGCGGTGGTGCTTGTTGAGAGAGTCTCACAAATAAATTTGTCAATACCTCGTTGAGTATAGCGAAGTCAGGATCGTCCAAGGGAGTTAGTAGATTTATAGTCTGAAAACAAAGCAAAAACAAAACAAAGCAAAACAACACAAACAACACAGATCACACCTCTCCGTAGGAGGTCGTAGCCGACCCTAGGGGGGTCGCAGCCGACCTTCGACAGGGACGAAACAACACTCTGAAAACAACTATTGAGGGAGGTCGCGGCCGACCTGTTGTAGGTTGCAACCGACCTTTCTGGGCACGGGAAGGAGTTTCGTAATATCAAGGAAAAAAAACTAGGAATAGGGATTCACCTAACCATAAACATGCATTCAAACGATGATAAAAGACCTACTCGACTCATAATCTCATGGGTGACTTTCGCCACAAAAGAACACATTAAAATCTCAACTTCCATGAAGATGTTAACCTGCAATCAAACTTGTTTTTCTTAGGGTTATAACTTTCATCATAACCCCAGATAGCCCTCATTCACATCATAATCTTTCAATTAGTTTGCAAACAAGAACATACCCCACTTTCGTCAAGGGTTTGAAGCATACAAGAGGGATTTATGGGCTGAGATTTCAAGTCAAGCATAGATCTAAGCTTCAAGGTTTCAAATGCACTTTCATGGTGGGTTTCACCCCAAACCTAGCAAGTTGACTACTCACACATCACAAAACACACAAGCAACAATAGAGAAGAGAGAGACATAATCAAAAGCAACCAATTTTAATTAACCAAAGATCCAAACTTACAAACTTTAGCAAACCCACAAGGTCCCTCCACACACCGTTGTCTTCTACCTTCTTCCTAGAACAACAACTAGGACAAGCTTTCTTCCTCACTACTTTCCCTTACAAGCAACCTCTCTCTCACACTCACTTTCTTCTTCATCACCGCCACTTTCTTCTTTCTCCAATCTCTCAGCTCACCTTCTTCCTTCCCTCCAACCCTTAGAACCCTTGAGCCTTTTCCAAGAAGAAAAGCTAGGTAGAAAGAGGGACAAAAGGCCCCTTTTGTAGCAGCCCAAAAAAGTCAAAAAGGAGTTTGCCTAGCCTGCCACATCTCTGCCACAGCCGCCCACTTTCGAATTTCGAAAATCCCGCAAAAAGGGTTTACTTGGGCAGCACGGATTACTTGGACCGACATCGGCGAAGGTCGCGGGCGACCCTATGGGGGTCGGCGCCGACCTACTGCGGGAAACGGGATTTTTCTTGTATTGTTTTGATCTTGCTCCAATTGATCGGTCCTTTGCTTGGCGTTTCTTCCTTTTTGTTCCTTGAATTCCTTGAGCTCCTTGTACTTCTTTGAGGCTCCCTTTGTTGCAACTTTGGCTCTTAGTTCTTCGACACTTTGACTCTCGAAAACTAACACATTCTAACAAGCTCCAAAATGCAATGAAAAACTTCTCCTAAAGGCTTCAAATACCTACACAACACGAAACAACACACAAACGACTCCAACCCTCGAAAGAGAGTTGAAATCTTATGCAAAACACACAAACACAAAGGAAAATATGCAAAACAAACTAGAAAACTACCTATGATAATCAACTAAAAAGCACGACATCAAAATACCCCATACTTAGACTTGCTTGTCCTCAAGCAATCACTCACATGCATCAATACCAAGCAATAAGCTCAAAGAATGCCTTTAAGGAGAAGGTAAGCGCAAGTAGAACAATGAGCACACAACTTCGATATCATAGCACGCATGAATGCATTCTAAGCAATAACAATCCGACCTCACAAGGACAATGTGTTTCACTCATCTTCAAGTGTTTAGGATATATCAATGGGCACTCAATCTCAACTCCAAATGCAATACCTCATAGACAATGGAAATTATATTCGAAATTCTCCACCGAAGAAATCAAAACAAATTAAATCATCAAGAGAACTTAGGTGGCTCAATGAAGACTTCAAAGAAGTTTTATTCGGCCGGGTTATAATGGGGCTCGGTATTTCAAAGGGTGTGGAATAGTTTGGTCTTGTGGTGTTTAATGAATCCGGGAACCTAGACTCCTAGACGTCAAAACTCAACAACACTCGACCAACTCTTCTTTCTTCCTCCAAACACCAAACATCTAGCTTTAACGCACACTTCACTTCACCCATCCCTTTGTCTTTTCTTTATGCAGAAGCATCGACTTTAGCACTTATTCAAACACCATCATTTTTTTTGAGGGCTGGCGGGGGTCGGCCGCGACCTATAGATGGTCGGCTGCGACCCACGACAGTGAGCGTCCTTTTCACTACACTTGTGCATCACGAGCCAACACTTCATCTTTTTCATTCTTTCCTTAAGACAACTCCTTCAATCTCCACCTTTACAATCTCTTCATCTTCACCCTTCTCCCACATTAACATCACCATCCACTCTAAGTCCTAATTCCCGGATTAAGGGGGTCAAGCTTATAATGGTTAGGATGCTTTTGTGGAGCAAGAAACAAGGCTTTAGGCTCTAACAAGGGGCTTCAAACAAGGGATCATGCATAGGTAGGATGAAAAGGAGAGAAATGGGCTAATGAAAATAAGTTCAATATCATTTGATCCAACAAGTAATGAATGTATCTCCATTGGTTTCAAATCAAGAATAAGCATGCCATTGTCAAGTGATAAATGCATATGGAAGAGTAAAAATCACACATGAAAAACAAAGGAATAAAACATACATTCCTTGTGGCCAAAAGATTTCTCACTTAGGTTCAATTTGTTGGATTGCTTTTCACTTAGAATCATGCATGTTCAATGCTCAGTATATGCTCAAAATTCGAAAATCAAAGTCATGGTAGGCAATCTCATAAAGCAAGTTACAAGGAATTACATGATGATGCTCATAATCACTATCCTAGGACATCTTAGCAAAACTATTTTTCCATCGTGAAAATCAAAAAGAAAAGACTCTAGCATGCAAACACACACAAACATGCAAAGACACATAACACAAACAAGTAGTATCTCCCAAACCACCCCATACTTAAAGCATCAATGTCCCCATTGATTAAAAAGTAAAAAGAGGGAAAAGAAGTACATACTTGGACTTGGAGCATTGGCGAAGAAGGTTCATATTTCAGGAGGTTGGGGGAACGGAGAGTCCGGGAACATCTTTTGAGCAAGCCATGCATTGTAGGCAAATTGGGCTTGGCGATCTTCATTGTACTCATCCCAGAAGTTGTTGAAGCCTTGAGTTGCATCTTGGAAACGGGTCAATGTTTGGTTGTGGTAGTGTTGGATAGTGGAATACAAGAAGTTTTGTTGTATGCCGAGGGCGTCCATCTTGGCGTTGAGCATGTTAATGTCGGGAGGAGCTTGAGAGCTAGACTCGCCACCTTGAGGCTCAAATTGAGGACCATCGGACCACTCGAATCCGGAGGGATTGGAGGAGTACGGAAACATCCCGGCTTGAGGACCCATCGTGTAATCCATAGGGTCACCACTCCCCTGCCCTGCCTCGCCGCCGACCCCATAGTGCCCGGCGCCGACCCCTTCATGAGAGGAACCCCCTTGTTGGAAGTGGTCGCGGCCGACCCCAGGATGGTCGGCGCCGACCCCTTCCAGGGAGTTCCTTCTTGCGCGTTTTTGCCCTGGTCGTGGGGTTGAGCCATCTCTCGAGAACCGACTCGGTTGTCGTCTTGCATGCTCATCTTCCGAGAGGAGTTGGGAGTAGGGAGAGGGCGAAGGCGCCCAATCATCATACCAATAAGGGTGATAGGACAACTCACAATTTTCATCATTGAGGGGCACTTCATGAGTGATGCCGGCGGGGGTGGTGAACTTGTTGAAGTAGCTGGCCTTATCGTACCACTCAACCACCGAAGTATTCAAGTAGTACCGGACATCCATGCGGATCACGGGCTTGGAGTTGTAGCGGGAGAGGTCGACCTTGAGTTTTTGGGCAATGATGACAACCAACCAACCACACATGGTATACTTCGGGCTCTTTCGTTGGTTGATGGTGTTGTAGACGAACTCATGGGCAAGGTTGATTCGTGGAGCGTCAGTGAAGAGGATGGAGGACAAGCATGCGAGCTCTCGCAAGGTGGGGCGGGAGAGCTCGTACTTGCACCAAATGGCGGCACCAAGAATGCGCAAGATCACCTTGAAGACTGGATTGGCAATGTCCCGAGCAAGAGGGTTGCTTGTGGTTTCCCCCTTGCCAGTGAGGTAAGAGCACATTCGTTGGAAGGGGAAGTCCTTCAAGGCGTAGGTTCCCGATGGTGTGGGGAAGCCAAGCATCTTGTTGAGCTTGTGGATTGTGGTAGTGTGCTTCTTCCCGCCGATTTGAAACGCGATCTTGGTCTTGCCGAAGTCGTCCTTGTGTTGTTCGGTGATAGAGAGGGTGGCGGCGAACTCACAAGTAAGAGCCGGTTAGTGCCTTTGAACGGGCTCATCGATGAGCCCTTTGGCTCCAAGCAAGTGAAACGCCTCCACTACCGCCACGTGCACATGGAGGTTCTCGTGCAACTCTTGAAAGTAGGACCGCACCGACACCTTTCCCGCCTTCAAATGCTCATAGAGTAGCATTTGTTCCTCATGTTGAATCACCACGTCATCCATTACCGCCACATTCTTGCCCTTCTTTTGTCTCTTGGTCGTCCTTGATGATGATGCCATTTTCCTACACAACCCAAAAAAACTTCCAAGATAATTTCCAACTCAAACAACACAAACACCACACAAGAGACACTCAAACAAGCAGCAAAGAGTCACCCCATACTTGCAAGAAACACACACTTTTAATTTCATAGGAAAATTCTCAACCAAGTATGCATAGTCATGAATCATAGGCAAGGAATGGGAAAAACTCATGTTTTAATCATTTCAAATCATGGCAACAACAACTCAAATAACATGTTTTCAAAACTATCACGAAGTATCTAGGGCCGGGGACGACCCATGGAAGCTCGTGCATGACCAAGTACGCGCCAAAACAAGCCAACAAACATTCGAAATTCTGGTGGTGGCCGCGGGCGACCCTATGGGGGTCGGCGCCGACCACGTGCAGCAAGTTCATCTTCGAAAATTTAGCTTTTACGCCCTCTAATGGCCACCAAAAGTCCTAGAAAAATTCTATTGACCCAAAATACCCAAACAAGCATAGATCAAGCACTAAATCATACCAAAACTCATTAATTCTCAACCAAACATGTAGATCTAAGCACATATAGCCCAAAGTTCAACATTCAAGCTCAAGAACACCCAAATCTAGATTTCTAACTAAACCCTCAAAATTACTCAAGTAAACTTGAACAAAAGTTCAAGGGAGTAGAAGAACATACCAAAAGATTGTTGAGTAAGGAGAATGAAAGCAAAATAGGGGTCGGAGCCGAGGTCTTGAGAGGTCGGGGTCGTGGGTTGTGGGTATGGAGGGCACGAAAAATCTGGGATTTTGGGGTGGATTTGGGTAGGAGAAGAAAGATTAGTAAGGATTTTGGTGGAATTTGGGAGAAAGAGTGTAGATCTAGTGGTGTATGGAGCAAGGGAGTGAATGAGAGCTTGTAGGAGGCTACAATGGGGGGAGGTCGTGGAAATGGCAGCTAGGTCGTGGATGAAGAGTAAAAAGAGGTGGGGAAGGGATAAAAATTATAAAGAAAAAGTTCAGGGGCTTACTTGTAATTTCCCGAAATTTTTACACAATTTTCACCTTTCGCCAAGGGGTCGGCCGCGGCCTATGGGGGGTCGGCGCCGACCATGTCCAGGAGCTTTCACCAATTTCGTTCGTCTTCAACATCTTGCACTCGACCAAAGCCTCGTGTCCCTACAAAATACTTATGGAAATGCAAGGCAAACTACCTATCTAATCTAAGAAAAGGAAATAACGGGTTGCCTCCCGAAAAGCGCTTTCTTTAACGTCTTTGAGCTAGACGAGGAGTACCTTAGCTAGGTGGCGGTGGTGAGAGCCCATGTGGCTCGGATTTCCTCATCGGACTCCACTTTTTCATAGTACTTATTCAATCGGTGGCCATTGACCTTGAAAATTCCTCCATTGTCATCTACGAGGTCGGCTGCTCCGTGAGAGTACATACGATGAACCGTAAACGGTCCACTCCATCGGATTCTCAATTTCTCGGGAAAGAGGCGGAGCCTAGAATTGAAGAGAAGTACTCGATCACCATCCTTGATGTTTTTGGGCACAAGCTGTGTATCATGCCACCTATTAGTCTTCTCCTTGTAGATCCTTGAGTTCTCATATGCCTTAAGCCTCAATTCCTCTAGCTCTTGCAAGTCCATGAATCTTTTTGCTCCGGCTGCGTCGAGATCCATGTTGAGCTCCTTGAGAGCCCATAGAGCCTTATGTTCGAGCTCGACGGGCAAGTGACACGACTTGCCATACACTAGGTTGAAAGGAGTGGTGCGGAGTGGTGTCTTGAAGGCGGTGCGGTATGCCCACAAAGCATCATCAAGCTTGGAGGACCAATCTTTTCTTGAGCGGGACACCGTCTTTTCTAGAATACTCTTGATTTGCCGGTTAGAGATCTCCACTTGACCACTAGTTTGAGGATGATAAGGTGTGGCCACCTTGTGAGACACCACTTGGTCAAAAGAAATTCAAAGCTCCTCTCAATGAAATGTGAACCACCATCACTAATGAGAACTCGGGGTAAACCAAAGCGGGGGAAGATGTTGGTCTTCATGAACTTAGCCACCACTCGTGCATCGTTAGTTCTTGTGGCTACGACATCAACCCATTTGGAGACATAGTCAACCGCCACGAGTATGTTTTAGTAGGGACCCGAAGAGGGGAAAGGTCCCATGAAGTCTATACCCCATACATCAAAGAGTTCCACTTCCAAGATTCCGGTGAGCGGGTTCTCGTTCCTCCATGTAATGTTTCCCGCCCTTTGGCATTCACCACAAGTGGTCACATAAGCTTGCACATCCTTGAAGATAGTAGGCCAATAGAATCCACTTTGAAGAATCTTCGCGGTGGTTTTGAACCCCTTAGCATGGCCTCCCGTCGGAAGAGTGTGGCAATGAAGGATCACTCCTTCTATTTCCTCATCCGGCACACAACGTCTAAAGATGTGATCACTTCCTTGCTTGAATAAGTAAGGATCATCCCAATAGTAGCGCTTGACATCGTGGAGGAACTTTTTCTTGGCTGGGGAAGTCAATCCATCCAGAACAATGCCACCTACAACATAATTGGCAAAATCCGCAAACCACGGGGCTTTCACCCCCTTAATAGCATCTATTGAGTGTAAAATGGGAGAAGGGAAGGTGGATCAGGAAGTACACAAGATAGGAAAAAGATGTGACCTTGGGCGACCTCGATCGGGGTCGCTTGCGAACCATCACGACCATCATCAAAAACCGAAGAAGGGGCAGAGGAGGTCGCAGCCGACCATATGGGGGTCGCGGCCGACCTACAGCAGAAGCGTCCTTCTCGCGATACTTCGTTGCTTAGAAGAGTTTCGTCCGGGCGGGAGTCATTGATGGGCACTGCGATTCCGGACTCCGTGATGTGCTCGATGGGTAGCCTCGAAAGGTGATCCGCCACAAGGTTTTCCGCTCCCTTCTTGTCTCGTATCTCTAGATCAAATTCTTGTAGGAGGAGCATCCACCGGAGCAAGCGCGGTTTAGCATCCTTCTTGTCCATGAGGTAACGGACAGCCGCATGGTCGGTGTAGACTATCACCTTTGAGCCCACCAAGTAAGAGCTAAACTTCTCAAATGCGAACACCACGGCTAGAAACTCTTTCTCCGTTGTTGTGTACTTGCCATGGGCCTCATCAAGCGTCTTGCTTGCATAGTAGATAGCATGAAGCTTCTTCTCCTTTCTTTGCCTAAGGACCGCGCCCACGGCATAATCACTTGCATCACACAGGAGCCGACACAAGTGCATCCCGGATCCTATGAAAAGCTTGAAGACACTCGGAAGAAAACTCAAACACCACATCTTTCATAAGAAGGTTAGTCAATGGTTTGGAAATTTTCGAGAAATATTGAATAAACCTTCTATAAAACCCGGCATGTCCTAGAAAGCTTCTAAGACTCGGGGAGAGTCTTAAGCTCCGGAATAGGCGGTGGTGGTGTAATAATGTCATCATCTTCATCCGCCTTCAGAAACTCCTCGGCTTCACCATCTTCGTCCTCTATCAAGCATGTTGGTGAGATCCTGTCGGGGGTCGCGGACGACCCAGGGGGGGGTTGGCTGTGACCTATAACAGGGGAGGTTGGCCTCTTCCTCGTCATCTTCACTTGTGTATTCTCCGAGCAACATCTTGACCTCCATAACTTCGCCGGTCTCCTTCATGGTAGGGTTGAATCGGAACTCTACCACCTCTTCTCCAATCTCAAAAGTGAGGAGACCTTTCTTTACATCAATGACCGCTCCGGCGGTGGCAAGGAATGGCCGTCCAAGAATGATTGGGACGACCGGGTCTTCTGGCATTTCCATCACAATAAAGTCGTTGGGCACAAAGAACTTGCCGACTTGGATAGGAAAGTCATCAACAATTCCGTTGGGTTGCACACATGAGCCATCCGCCATATAGAGCCTAATGTTTACCGGAACCAAAGGACCCATTTTGGTCTTTGACCATATAGAAAGAGGAGAAGGCTAGCACTTGCACCAAGATCACATAAAGCCTTGAATCGGTGGGCACCAATGCAAATGGTAATAACAAACTTACCCGGATCACCAAGCTTTTCCGGGAGCTCAATAGACCGCACATCATTGGTCAATTCGGACAACGACCGCTTCTTTGACAAGATTTCTTTGAGAAATTTGGTGTAGGCGGGCATCTCGTTCAAAGCTTCGGCAAAGGGAATGGTGATGTTGAGGCCTTGGAGGACCTTCACGAAACGTTTAAACTTCCCTTCTGTGAAATCATTAGCCTTTTTGGACGGGTAAGGGAGTACCTTCGTTGTCGGAGGTGAGGGGACGGAAATCGGGGCTCTCTGAGGGAGGTCGGCAGCGACCTTGGGGTGGTCGGCTGCGACCTCCTCTGTAGTAGGGAGGGGGTCGGTGGCGACCGTTAGGGAGTCGGCCACGACCTGGTCCAGAGGGGTTTCGTCCTCTTTGTCCGCCGTCTCTTCACCTGTAACTCGGTCCGGCAACTTCTTCCCGCTCCTTAGGTGAACGGCGGTAATATGGCCTCTTGGGTTCTCATCGGGGTGGCCCGGTAAGCGCCCTTGAGGTCGTGGGATTTGAGCCGCTAGATCACCGAGTTGAGAGTCAACGTTTTTTCTCCATGTGTCAAGATCTCCCAGCCTCGAATGGACACCTTTCAGCTGAGTGGTGAGTTCAGTCCTTACTCCTTGCATCAATCTTTCTTGCAACTCTTCAACCCATGATGGCTCCGCTTGATAACCGGGAGGTCTATAAGGAGAAACCCTTTGTTCTTGCGGGGGAGGTAGATAACCTTGACCATGGCCATTGTTATTCCATTGAGGATAGTTGTTGTTCCTCCCCGCATAAACATTGTTTTGGGCTCGGTAGGGTCCTCGCATATAGTTCGCCTCCGCATAAGCCTCGGCGGCCCGGACTTGTTCCACATTAGTACAAGAAGCGGCGGTGTGAGATTGAGAACCGCACTCTTGAAAAGGTGGGCCGGCGGACTTGAAGTATCTCACTTGCTTCTTGAGCCGGTTGATTTCATCTTGCATAAATTGGAACATCACATCTTGATCAACGGGCTCACCATTAGGATCATAGAGCTTCTTTAGTTGAATCCGGACGGCTTGTTGGGTCCCGTACATGGCATCATAGTTGGTGAGTTTGTCTATGAGACCCCATGCCTCGTCGGGATCCATCTCAATAAAACCGCAATCGGTGTGGAGGTTGAAGCGGTCTTTTGTCGCAGCATTGATCCCTTGAAAGAATATTTCTTGAAGGACATAAGGAGGTTGTCCATGAGTTGGACATTGCCGAAGAAGCTCCTTGAATCTCTCCCAAGTTTCAACAAATGTCTCGTTGAGAAGTTGGTGATAGGAAGTGATGCGCTTCCTTAGCTCGGTGGTCTTGGCCGGTGGAAAGAACTTCGTCATGAACAAGTCGTGCAAAGCCTTCCATGTAGTGATGGACCTAGCGGGAAAACTCTCGAGCCAATGAAGGTCCTCCTCGGCTAGAGACCACTTGAACGCCTTGAGGAGAACATACTCAAGTGACACGCCATCGGCGGCGATGGTGTCACAAAGATCGGTGAAGTTTTTTATGTGCTCCATGGGGCATTCGGTGGGCTTGCCTTCATATTTAGACCTTTTGATGAGAGTGATGAAGTGGGACTTGATCTCAAAAGCGCGCTCAATTACCGGGAGCACAATAGCGGACTCGGCAACCCTAAGCTCCGGATGCATGTATTGCTTAGCGTTCCTCGGAATTGCATCTAGTTGTTCTCGGAGGCGGGCGGCCGCCTCCCTTTCTTACCGCACAGCAGCGGATTGAGCATCTCGCTCTAGTTGCATACGCTCCATTTGAGCGCGAAGTTCAGCCATTTGATGAGCAAGAGCCTCCGCGTCGGCCATTGCTTTTCGTTCTCTTAGCTTGCGACGAAGTGTTCTCTCTTTTTCGGGATCAAAGGGGAAATGGTCAATTACCCTTCGTGAACTAGAGGGCATACACCTGCGTACAAAACACTAGTATAGCGAAGTCAGGACAAAGAAACTAAACTATCTCCCCGGCAACGACGCCAATTTGTTAAGAGAGTCTCACAAATAAATTTGTCAAGACCCCGCTGAGTATAGCGAAGTCAGGATCGTCCACGGGAGTTAGTAGAACTATAGTCTAGCAATCAAACTACGAAAACAAAGCAAAACAACACAAACAACACAAATCACACCTCTCCGTAGGAGGTCGCAGCCGACCCTAGGGGGGTCGCAGCCGATCTTCGACAGGGACGAAACAACACGTTGAAAACAACTACTGAGGGAGGTCGCGGCCGACCTGTTGCAGGTCGCAGCCGACCTTTCTAGGCACCGGAAGGAGTTTCGTAATATCAAGGAAAAACAACTAGGAATGCGGATTCACCACACCATAATCATGCATTCAAACGATGATAAAAGACCAACTCGACTCATAATCTCATGGGTGACTTTCACCACAAAAGAACACATTAAAATCTTAACTTCCATGAAGATGTTAACATGCAATCCAACTTGTTTTTCTAAGGGTTTTAACTTTCATCATAACCCCGGATAGCCCTCATTCACATCATAATCTTTCAATTAGTTTGCAAACAAGAACATACCCCACTTTCGTCAAGGGTTTGAAGCATACAAGAGGGATTTATGGGCTGAGATTTCAAGTCAAGCATAGATCTAAGCTTCAAGGTTTCAAATGCACTTTCATGGTGGGTTTCACCCCACACCTAGCAAGTTAACTACTCACACATCACAAAACACACAAGCAACAATAGAGAAGAGAGAGACATAATCAAAAGCAACCAATTTTAATTAACCAAAGATCCAAACTTACAAACTTTAGCAAACCCACAAGGTTCCTCCACACACCATTGTCTTCTAGCTTCTTCCTTGAACAACAACTAGGACAAGCTTTCTTCCTCACTACTTTCCCTTACAAGCAACCTCTCTCTCACACTCACTTTCTTCTTCTTCACCGCCACTTTCTTCTTTCTCCAATCTCTCAGATCACCTTCTTCCTTCCCTCCAACCCTTAGAACCCTTGAACCTTTTCCAAGAAGAAAAGCTAGGTAGAAAGAGGGACAAAAGGCCCCTTTTGTAGCAGCCCAAAAAAGTCAAAAAGGAGTTTGCCCAGCCTGCCACATCTCTGCCATAGCCACCCACTTTCGAATTTCGAAAATCCCGCAAAAAGGGTTTACTTGGGCAGCACGGATTACTTGGACCGACATCGGCGAAGGTCGCGGGTGACCCTATGGGGGTCGGAGCCGACCTACTGCAGGAAACGAGATTTTTCTTGTATTGTTTTAATCTTGCTCCAATTGATCGGTCCTTTGCTCGGCGTTTCTTCCTTTTTGTTCCTTGAATTCCTTGAGCTCCTTGTACTTCTTTGAGGCTCCCTTTGTTGCAACTTTGGCTCTTGGTTCTTCGACACTTTGACTCTCGAAAACTAACACATTCTAACAAGCTCCGAAATACAATGAAAAACTTCTCCTAAAGGCTCCAAATACCTACACAACACGAAACAACACACAAACGACTCCAACCCTCGAAAGAGAGTTGAAATCTTATGCAAAACACACAAACACAAAGGAAAATATGCAAAACAAACTAGAAAACTACCTATGAAAATCAACTAAAAAGCACGACATCAGTGCTGTTGTGGTCGCGGTGATGCCCATACCTATCTTTTCTATCTTGTTTCCTTTCTTATCTTTTCGTCTCGTACCTTATTTATTTCGAGGAGCATGTTCCTTGGGCTATATAAGGAGGAGCCTTCATAGGTCTTATCATCTTCTAGATATCATCTCTTATCATCTTCTATCAATCTTATGAATTCAATTGTTCTTTCAATAAAGATGTTTGCTTTCTTTGTAATGGGGAACTAATCTCCTTTGGAGTTTATTCAATCAAGGAAGCTTTGTTATGAAGTTGTGAAATTCTGGTAACTTCTTTATCCCTAGGTCTTTATTGATACTCTTGTGCTTCATCCCATGATCTTTGCTTGATTATATGAGCCTGATCAACTTGTTTAATTGGCTTAGATCTATTGTTTGAATTAGGATTGGTTGTTGTCTATGCATCTTTCTTATTCACGAAACAACTATATTCTAGGACCGTGGACTAGTTTAGGAAAGAGTATTCAATGGTTAATTTGTGCATGAGACTCGTAGCTTGATTGCATGATTTGATTTCCTAATATCATTGAGTGTACTGCATGATTTGAATTAAGCGTCCTTGTTCATATCATAGTTTTGCTAGGACTGTGGACTAGCGAATAATCAAGATAAGGATTGGAATTGACCTAGGAATATAAAGAAGTGGACGAATTCATGATCAACGGATTAATAAAGTGGAATTGATTGAATGAACTCTGCTTGTTAACTTTGATTGAAATCTCTCTAAAAACCCCCCTTTGGTTACTTTGCATGAAAAACACTAAAATCTGATTAAGAAACTGATTCTCTTGGGTTCAACCCCATACTTGCTTACTATACTTGTGTTTGCTTGTTTGAATTTTATTTTTGATTCTTGGCACAACGACTTTAGCCGAGTCATTATATTACGTGAGTCCTTACAACTATTACACATGCAAATTTCACACTTTCCTAAGCTATAAGATTCCGTCACTAAAGCTTACTAGTGAAATATATCTAAGCCCTAGTTTTGTAACCTACACGATACACAAGTACATAAAGAACTCAGACCTCACGTGTTTTGTAGTCCCTTAGAAACACACTATTATCTTCCTTACAAACAAATTTGATTTGGTGGTAGACTTCTTCTTCGATCTAGTTCACTGTCTCTCTTTGTTCTTGAGTTCGCTCTTATGTTCATAAATGCTCTGTTGAGAGACTCGGAAGAAATCACATAGCATTCAATGCTTTAGACTTGTATCTATAGGCGATGTGGAAGGGCTCGTTTCACCCTTTTACCCTTAAGCGTTCTCAAAGATCTTTTGTAGGTCTTGTCACTTCCCTCCAAAGTTGTGCATTGGCAACAGTTTGTCTCCACGTGAAAGTCAACTCTTCCTCTTGCTGGGAAGCCTCCACGTGGTCCTTAGGATGGAATGTCGAAAGCAACATTTTGGAAGCTTGCATTTGTCTCAAACATCTGAAGCTTCTGAGGACTACATCTGCGGATAGGGTGTCATCTTTGTCGGGCAGCCTTGACTTTGTTTGAATTTGAGCATTGGCGTTTTTGTGCGCGTTTCTACTCGATAAGAATGGCCTCTCTATCTCGTAGGAACCTTGTACTTCTTCACTTGATCTTTGAATTCATGTGTGTCCCTATGGTCTTGGGACATTTGTTCATTTGCTATCCTTTTCTTTTCATGAGCGTCCTTGGAACCTTTCCTGGGATATGATAAACACGTCGACAAAAAATGAGATAACATAGAGTTTGTCATTATCAAAACTAAGGACGACGATCGCTGATTTAATGTTAGTGACTGGCGCACCCATCATCGTCCCAACAATTTTTCCCTTTTAGATGGGCTCAAATCATATCCAGCCCCCTGTACTTTCACAAAATTGTCACTTAGACACCTCACCTTTGAGTTGACCCTATTGAACACTCGAACTTTTGATTTTGTACCTATTGAACATTTGGTCAGAGATTTTAATAAAATCTGTAAACACGCGCCCCAGCTGTAATCACATAAGCATATTACTTAGGCCAAATAAGCCACTTTAAAAAAAAATTAAAACACAGATTTATTAGATCTGTAAAACTCTTCGTTCGTGAATGGTGAGCTTCCCTCGTCAGACACCTTGCCCGCCCTCTCCACAGTCCGTCGCTCTTCAAAATCCCTCGTCGCTCTTCAAGCACGGCATCCACAAGCTCGCCCTCTGCACAGTCCGGCGTCTGATTTCGAAGAAGGTCGTGAGCTCGCCCGCTGCACAGTCTGACGACGACGAACGGCGCAAGGATCCTCCACGATGAACCCTAGCTAAGTCGAACAACTCAAGGTTAGTTTGGGCTAGTTTTTCGTTGCGGAATTTACAAATTATTCGATTTTCTTTGATTTCCATTCGATTTTGTGATTTGGGTTGGGAATTAGGGCGTTTTTAATTTAGGGCTCAAATTTTGGGGGTTTTGATTGAGGCTCGAAATTGGGGGTTTTTGATCGAGGGCTTGAAGGTGGAGTATAATGTTGGTTTGTATTAGATTGAAGGACATAAATTTGGTGGAATTCGATTCAGAGGGTTGTTTTTGGATGGCGTATTTAGCACCAGCTGCACACAGTTAGATCTTTGAGGATAAGTTGCTGTAGGGTGTAGAAGTGGGACAACTTGATAGTGTAAAAGCAAAAAAGATAATTTCATATCCAAATCCGAGCTATTGCACTTCTGTTGGATTCTTCTATATTATTGAACACGTTAGTCCTACTGTACGGTTCAATGCCATGCTTTTGTTGGATTCAGCTTTTATTGAATTGAAGAAAGAAGGAAAGAGGGAGAGTAATGGTGGAAGAATGCCCAGATTTGTGGTTGAAGAAGGCGAAGAACGAAGCTGCGAAGAACGAAGAAGGTGAAGAATGCCCAGGATCGAGCTTATGTGTTTTTTTAACATAATTAAATTTGTTTCCTTTTTTTAAGAAATTACATGTCAGCTCAAACAATAAAATTTTAACCCTTCTCACTCGCCCACTATCGCGTGAAATACATGTATAGAGCCAGCTCAGATTTGTGGTGTTCAATAGGTACAAAATCAAAAGTTCGAGTATTCAATAGGGCCAACTCAAAGGTGAGGTGTCTAAGTGGCAATTTTGTGAAAGTACATGTATATGATTTGCGCCCTTTTGGATGATGACAAACTCATTATACAATACGCACAAAATATATAGCTTAGCATCAATGAGAACACTTGAGCGTCCTTTGAGAATGTTAACATGCAAATCAAGTGTTTCAAACTTAGAGTTTTCTTTTTTGAAGAACTGTGGGTTGAGTTTTTATGTTGTCGTTCTTAAGATTTGGCTAAAACATTCCCCCTAAACACATGCATTTTATGATAACTTTAACAACACATCTCTGCAGATACTATACTTCCCCGTTTTGGCATCATCGAAAAGGAAGACAAGTGCTAGTTTAGGTTAGCGCAAAATCATAACCAAAAGTAGGAACGATTAGATACATGTGAATGCAAATACAGGGAACTCCATTCAAGCAAAATAAATCATTGTAATTATTACAGCCCCAAGGATATTGTTCAAAAGATACAACCGAAAACAACATAAAAGATGAGGAAGGGAAGGGGTAGGAGAAGTCAGTCCGGATGCTCCGTAATGGCGTTCCTAATGTCTTGAAGTGGCTCATTTGTATCAACCAAGGACTCATGTAGCATCTTGACTGTATCAATCAAGATGCATTAGTTGTCGATCATCATTGCGTAGAGCTCCTTGGAAGTATATTCATTCACGTGAGGAGAGGAGTCTTCTTGACGCTGATCGACATGATTCTGAGGGGGCGGCATCCGCATGACTTGATCATTTTGCACTTTGGCAGCGGCCTTAGTAGCGGCCAACTCTTCCAACCTTCTCTACATGATTACAGACAAGTCCTCGTTGCAACGAATGTGGGAGATCTATCGGACGTCTCAGCTAAGCCCACCCCGAGTTCCCTCATACACGCCCTCCTTCTCCATTAGAATTTTTACAAGCTCAGGGAAAGGCAATGGATGTTCCTTTTTGGTACACTTTCCCATATGATCGATCATTACCCTAGATAGGTTTATGGGCTACTTCCTCGGGAAGGCGTCCAACAATATGCAATCTACGACCTGAAAAATCAATTTCTTCTTCTGTCTTGTGACAATCATACTCACCAAGAAGTGGTGAGCGATGGCGCTCGTCCTTGATAAAACGTGGGCAACCCGGTCGACAGTAGGAGGGATCTTTCCGTTGATGAGGTGGAAGAAGATCCTATCTTGATCAAAGCATCCAAAATTCTTGCTTGGGACGCCATGAAGTACTTTAGGAGGTGAGGGCTTAAGCTTGAGCAATCTGCGAACTATCCCTTCAGCAATCGAGAACGGCTCATCACTCAATGTGAATGTCCCTTGAGGTTTGTTCTCGTGCTGGGTGACTTGGAAATTAGAGTAGAACAACTTCATTTGTTCCGAGTCAACCGTCAAAGTTCTCACGTAATCGTTCCCAACCTTGGAACTAGAGCAGCTCAAGGAACTCATCAATAGCGTTCTCCTCTAAGAATTTCGCGGAGAAGACTAGAGGACCTAGGATTTTCTCGTTTTTGCTTTTCCCCTCTTTATTTTGCCTTTTTCTTTGTGGCCTTCAGAATTTTCTTCACTACCGTCATCCTCATTGTCTTGAGGGTCGACGTCCTCGTCAGATTGACCCTCATCATCTTGGGCGCGAGAGGTTTCGTTGGACTGGTCGACGTTGTCGCCAACATCTATCTCTTGTTATATTTCCATTTCATCAGCATGAGAGGGAGACGGGCGTAGGGACGACTGAGGAACCTCCACATGGAGAATTCCTATCACTTTAACTTCCTCGATCTCTAAAACGGGAGGAGCAGAGGATTTAGCAAGAGGAGGCTTGACAGGGGACGGCTCTACAATCCTTATGATCTCTACAGTGGCGTCTTTAGCCAGTGGATGCGATTTGTGAGAAGAGTTGGTGTAGGGCAGAGTCTTGGCCATATCAACTTGAATCTCAACATCTAACAGATCATCCCTTAGGTAGGTTTGTCTTTGTTTTGTAGTGTAGTTTAAATTCTCCTCGTTGTTAGGTTTCTACGCTTTCTTATGATGATTTGTAGCTTAGAGCGTAGATGTGGTGATGCATGGAGTTTATGGACTTAAAGACATAGTAGGGTTCGAGAATAAGGAATTGCATGAAGATAGAGTGAATTAACACAAACGCGAGCTAACGGACCTAAGGCGCGGTTGAGCATCAGCCATAAGTGGTCGTGCTTGGCAATTTGGTCTTAGTTACTGAAGCACGGGATGTGAGCACCAAGGCGCAGTCATGCCTCACCTTTTCCTGGTCGCGCTTCACCCCCGTGCCGTGCGAAGACATTAGACCACCTTTGATTTTGATTGGATCCTTTAATGATAGTTTTGTTTCCTTGTTTTATGATATTTTGTCCTATTGATACATTGATATTCCTTAGGTTAGAAGCATGTTTTGATTATCTAGACTTAGTGTTTGATCGAGTGAGAATTGTAACCAATATCACAAACTGTTTGTAAACCAGAAAATCAAAAGAAAAAGAGAGAAGTCCTACGACGTACTGTAGGACGTGGGAATAGAGTCCTTTAGCACATTAAGCTCGCTTAAGTTGTAGGCTTAGAGGAGTCCTTTACTAGTGGACTTAGGACGGACACTAAGTGCCAGAGAACTGTAAAGACTCGCCAGTACAACTGTAAGGACGCTTAATAAGAAAGGAAAAGTCTATTTGAAAATCCTCCAAGGAGGTAGAGGTTTACACTCAAGGACTACTTGGTCTTGAGTGGTTCCTCTATAAATTGACGTGTTCCTTACTTGTTATTTTCATCTGTTTAGTTTGTTATTTCCGCTGCACTACAAGGACGCCCTTATACTTAGTAAGGACGCTTGACTCAAGGACGCCTTTACCCAAGTAAAGGACGTCCCCCTTCATACTAACGATCTAACAATTGGTATCAGAGCGGGCGCTCTAGATTTTTGTTGAGTTGCAGGTGAAAATGGAAATGGAACCTATTGGAATTTGTAGCGTGAAGCCTCCACGCCTAACAGACGACAACTTCAATCGCTGAAAAATTAGGTTTGAGAACTTTGTAAGGAGTCAGAACTATCAGTGCTGGAGAGTGATCAAGTTTGGTGATCTCAAAGTCCCTGCTGATAAAGTAGACAAAGAGGAACAATGGGGTCCCGACGAGTTCAAGCTGATGGAGACAAATGCTAAGGCGATATGCTTTCTTCAGACGTCCCTCTGGGAAAGGGACGCCACCAGAGTTAGTAACTTGCCCACAGCTAAGCAACAGTGGGAAGCTCTCGAGAAGTACCACGTAGGAATTGCTGAGATGAAAGAGGACGTACAGCTCGAAGTTAAGAGGGACTTATATACGTTTCGAATGATGCCAAACGAAACGGTCAAGGACTACTCCTTCCGTTTTGATGCCCTTGTCACCAAATTGAAAAATTTGGGTATTCCAGATGCTGAAGTCTCAATGAGAAACAAAGTCCAAGTGTTGATCGATGGATTGACAGGAGTATGGAACTTTGACAAGACTACCTTCAAGGAGAACCAGGCCAACAAGTGTCTTGATATGGAAGAAATCTATGGGAAGCTAAGGCAGTATGAAACAAGGAGGAACTCTGATATGGCTGAGCTGGGACGGAATCCTCAAACGGATCTCGCTTTGGCCTCAATAACGCCAGAGTACGCTGAGCACCTTTGCCGACAAAGAGAAATCGCATTGATGATGGAAGCTAGGACCAAGGAACACCGTGAGAACATGCGTGTTCAAACCTTCAAAGAAAACCAAAGCAAGTCAAAGGAACAACTTGATGAAGATGAAGAGCTTGCTCTCTTGCACAGTGCTCTCCGTTCCTGGGCTAAAAGGAACAAAGCTCACTCAAAGCATAAAATGCCTTACAAGAAGGAGAGTCCCAAGTACACTGAAGCTGAGATGAAGGAACTTACTTGTTTCAAATGCAACAAGAAAGGACACTTCGCCAAGAAATGCACTTCAGGACTGTCCTCAAAGGAAATGAAGAAGAAGGCCTTGTTGAGTGCCTTTGAGGCTGCATCAACCAGTGCCTGGGACGACAGTGATTCAGATAATGAGGATCCTGATGATCATGTTGCGTTCATGGCAATGGAGGACGCTTGTTTGAGCCAAAATTCTCCCTAGGGAATTGTGGCCTAGATCGGGCCTGATCGAAGTTAATCACAGAGAAGACGAATGATATAAAATCTCTTGAATTGTATTCAAAGTGTGTTCGAATGCGTAAAAGAGCCTCCCCCGCTTAGGGGTTACAATGTGCTTATATAGTATCCTTGGAGATCAATCTATCCTATTAGAAAGATAAGATTACATATGATTCGACCTGATCTCCATCCTAACGGCACGAATCGGACGAGATCTATCTTATATCTTTGACTCTATCTTGTTTAACCAACTTCGGTCTCCACCACCTCTCGCTGTGCTCTGAAGAAGTATTAAAGAAGTCTTGACGGGGTCTCGATACTTTTATGAGGAAAATCTGGGCCCAACAATACCCCTAAATGCAGCGTTCGGATTTTGAACCTTTTCAAATTTTGAATGGTGCATTTAAGTGATTAGACGTTGCAGTCAAGCCTTGGTTTTCGGGATTTTGCAGACCTCTTAAACCCTTTCTTCCGTCCTTCTTTCCCATTCTCGCCTTCAATTGTGTCCGCCTTTCTCTCTTCTTCCTCTGTTCTTCGTCCTTCGAACACTCCAGGTACTGCTCCAACCCCTTTTCGCTTCTCTTTCTTGCTTTCTATGGCTCCGAGGTCCCCCTTTACTTCTTCCAAAGCCCTTGGCGAGGAAGACCTTCTTCCTTGCACCATGACCCGGGATGAAATTGCGGAATGGGTCGAATTTGGGGGTTTTCCCAGGGGAACCCGATTCCACGCTCCTACCATCGAAAAGATCGATTGGGTGCGAAAGGGTTGGGTGTGCTTTCTAGATTACCCGTTCACCTTAGGTTTGAAGTTCCCCTTTTCCGACTTCATCCGTGAGTTTATTAGCACCCTAAAGGTCTCCCCTTGTCAAATCCTCCCTACGACGTGGCGTACCCTTGCTCGAATCAACGAGCTTGCCACAGAACGAGGGCTTAAGATGACGATGGGGGAACTCCTTCTCGCCTACAAAATCTTCCAACAAAGGGCCGGCCGAATTACTCTTCACGCTAGGGATGTGAAAAACCCTTTGATTCCCAAAACAAAAATGCCTTCCCGGAGCTTGCAAGCTCGATTCTTCTTTATTGATTTAGAATCTTTAAGGGGCTTAGACGAGGACGTATTGTCGGTCTTTCGAGATGGATGGAACACGTCTCGTAAGGAGCTAAGCTTTAATTTGCTGGTTCTTGTTTGCCTGTCGATGATTTTTTTTACGCTGGACTTAACGCTATTGTTACTTGTCTTGTATGCAGTTCCAATTGGGATCAACTCCAGGCGAACCAACACCGGTGTTTACAAAAGGTTGCTGAGGATCAAGACCGAAAAGCGTAAGCCCAAGAAGATCCGTCCCGAACCCGAAGTCTTTGTAGAGGAAACGGGGAACACAGACTTTGAAGAGGACGAGACCGAGACGGATAAGACCCCTACGTCTTCTGCCATGGCAAGCTCTTCCGGGAAGAAATCAGGTTTAGTCCCTTTCTGCCTCTGTCCTGGATCTTCTTTTTGGACCCTCGCTTTTTTGGAGGTATTGTGTTACTGACTCTGACTCGGTGCGTAGGCGCCAAGATCGACATGTCTGCTGCTGGGATGGTTAAGAGATTAAGGTCTAGTGGTCTCAAAGCGATGACTTCCCCGACCCCTTCTGTGGACTCCAAAAAGTCCCAACCTCCGAAGCGGAAAAGAGTTGAAGAGACCCCGTCCCCTGTTACCAAGAAGAGGGAACCGAAGGACCTCCTGAGCTCTTTTGACGACAAGCTATCGCCTAATGTTAAGGCTGATTTCCAATCTCTGCCTCTTGATGCCGCTTTCAGCCGTGTGGGGACTACTCTCAGATTGGTACGTTGCTTCTTCCTATCTCTTGTCTTCCGTTCTGGTACTTCATTGATTCTCTTCCGCATATTTCGTCGTGCTTGCGTTGTTTTACCGGGTTGTGCATTGTACAGGCTTTTCAGGAATTGATGGCGACCAACAGCCGTTCCCATGATGAGGTGTCCAGGCTAGAGGCTGAGGTCAAGGGTGCTCGGGATGCGGCCGTTGCATCGGAGAGGAAGGTTCGCAAGATTCAATCCTCCATTGACTCCCTGTCAGTGCAGATGGAGGATGTTCAAGCTGAGAAGGCCTCTCTTGAATCCTGGATGCACGAGGGTAAAAGGTCGGCCAAGAATTTCTCTGAGGTGGTGACCCAAGTGGTTGGGTATTACACTCTGAAGGCGCGAGTGGAGCTTCTTCAAGACCAGGCGGAGGGTAGAGGTGCAAATTGGGTGCTCGCCACGGAGCAGGCGTCCTTGGAGGAGTACTTCCCCTCCTGCAATCCTCCCCCTGGGCAAGAGTTCATAGAAGCCGCCGAGCAAGGTGTTGAAAAAGAGGACTCTGAGGGGGCTAAGGAAGGCGAGGTTCCAGGAACCGACGCCGAGGACGCTTGTACTGAGGGGGGCACCATAGCCAAGGATGCCGCAGAGGACACCAAGGATGGAGATGCTGAAGCCAAGACTGAAGGAAATGCGAGCCCAAGTGATGGTTGATCACCCCTGCCCTCTCTTTTATGCAAAACTTATGTTCTTCTGCTAGTCTCTGAATAGTCCGGTTGTTTAAAACTTTTTTGCTACTTCTTTGGCTGTTAAGCCAGTACTCTTTTAATATTTTCGGCCGCAGGCCGGAAAATATTAGTACCTAATCGTTTTGACGCCCTCTGTATGGCGTTTTCGGTTATTTGCTTTTGTGATGCCCGCTTTTATTATTTAGCTTGCGTTTCGTCGGTAGTGTTAGATGGTTTTGGATGCGTTAGTAGGTCAGCATCCGGGGGCAGTGTTATGCGACTCTTCCCCTGCGCTTGATTATTACGAAAACAGGTTTTCGGTTATTCACGCTTAGTTTACTGCAAAGGTCCGTGCATAGTTGTTTATGGTTAGGCATCCTTTGGATCCATAAGTTTAGTCCTTAGGATGTAATGTTTTCACGGCGTCCCGCGAATGTGGCCTTGGGTATCGGTGCTATAGCGTTCCCCTTCTCGTATTAATCCAATGTGACTACATTGATTGGATTTAGATGGGGGGTAACCAACTTATGGGTTACTTCATCACGTTGTATGCGTGATGACATCGTCATATTTAGACGGCATAACCATGCAAACGTACAGTGGTCGATTTGAGTAAGACATTTTTAGTCGTGTGTGAGCTTTGATCGCGAAGATGTTTTGTACGAGATGATTTTAAGATGTGGGAGAGTTGTGTTCTCGCGAAACATATCAAATCATAAACAAAGACAAATTCTAGATCGTGTATCAAAAAATAATAGTGCATAAGTGTCAGAGGTGGTGACCCCCGAGTCTTTTATTTGAAAAGGAAATAGCTAGGTCCTAAAGAAGTCTCAAAACTAATGCTAAAGAAGCGATTGAAATTTTATCGAGAACAATTGAGTTAGAAGTAATACTTCTTTAAGTGTGTCGCGTTCCAGCTCCGGGGAACTGCTTC
This sequence comes from Polygonum aviculare, assembly GCA_934048045.1. NCBI lineage: Eukaryota > Viridiplantae > Streptophyta > Magnoliopsida > Caryophyllales > Polygonaceae > Polygonum > Polygonum aviculare. The sequence goes on from OW204026.1 coordinate 24,996,966, forward strand.
GCCGTCTCTGGATTCTAACTAGTATGCTCCATTTCCTGCTATCTTGGTGATCTGGTACGGCCCTTCCCAAGTTGGTCCCAACTTGCCGGCATTGGCTTCTGCGGTGTTCTGGAATACCTTGCGCAAGACCCAATCCCCCTCTTGGAAGCTCTTGACGCGAACATTCTTGTTGTAGCTTCTCGCGACTTGCTGCTGGTATTTTTAGATGCGTGCATGTGCTACTTCTCTGATATTGGGACGCTATCAAGAACGCTTGCGTCCTTGGTAGTGTGCCCACAACCGTCCCTTAGTTTTGATATGACAAACTCACTTTGATTCTAATAAAATTGTCCAAGTGTTCAGGAACGCTAGTGACAAAAGGACAACAAGTGTGTGTGGGCATCCCCTAGCTTAGGGACGCTAGCTAACAAGAAGTAAGGACCAGCTAGAGACTACTTGACCAAGGACGCAGTCCCAAGCAAGTAGGAACGCAAGAAAGGAGTCCTTACTCTCTAGCCGACAGGATGACATCACTCGACAATATTTGATCATCCAAGGACACGTGGAGACCGATCCTGTAGCGGAGTCCAACACTACGTGGCGGATGATCCTGTTGCAGAGTTCATCAACACGTGGCGGCAGATCCTGTAGCGGAGTTCATCACACACAGCTGGAGACAGGAAGCTTCCTCATCACCGCCCTACTACGTGGAGGAAGATCCTATAGCCACGTCCTCGAAGCGCATGATCGTCCCAGAGAAAAGACGCCCTTCCCCAAGTCCTATAAATAGCCAAAGGCATTTATTGTGACGTTAACGCTTTCAGGAATATTCAGAGAGAATCCGAGGAAAGCGACTCACTCAATAACACGAAGAACTAACTCAAGAACAGTGCTAGAACTTGTGTTAGATCGAGTGAGATTTTGTACCCAAACCACAAAACAGTTTGTAATCAGAAAAAACAAAAAGAGAGAGAGAGTTCTGCGAAGTACTGCAGAACGTAGGGATAGAGTCCTTTAAGAGATTGAACTTGCTTAAGTTGTAGGCTTAGAGGAGTCCTTTACTAGTGGACTTAGGGAAAAGCTAAGTGTCAGACAGTTGTAAAGACTCATCAGTACAATTGTAAGAACGTTCAATATAGAGGAAAGAACTATTCAAAAGTCCTCCAAGGAGGTAGAGGTTTACACTCAAGGACTACTTGGTCTTGAGTGGTTCCTCTATAATTCACTACGTTCATTACTTACCTGTTTAGTACTTTATTTCCGCTGCATTACTCAAGGACGCCCCTACTCCTCGTAGGGACGCCAAATCAAAGGACGCCTTTACCAAAGTAAAGGTCGTCCCTTAGTACTAACGATCCAACAATTGGTATCAGAGCAGGCGCTCTAGATTCTTACTGAGTTGCAGGTAAATATGGACATGGAACCTATTGGAATCTCTTTCACAAAGCCTCTGCGCCTGACGGACGGCAACTTCAACCGCTGGAAGATCAGATTCGAAAACTTCTGTAGAGGTCAGAACTATGAATGCTGAAAGGTAATCATGAAGGGCGACCTCAAAGTTCCTGATGACAAGAAAGACAAAGAGGACAAGTGGGGTCCTGATGAATTCAAGCTGATGGAAACAAATGCTAAGGCAGTATGCTTCCTTCAAGCGTCCCTCTGCGAAAGGGACACCACCAGAGTCAGCAACTTGCCTACGGCAAAACAACAGTGGGAAGCTCTTGAGAAGTACCAGGTGGGAACTGCTGAAATGAAGGAAGATGTTCAACTCGAAGTCAAGAAGGAGTTATATGCCTTTAGAATGTTGCCACATGAATCAGTTAAGGACTACTCTTATCGCTTTGAAGCTCTTGTCACCAAGATGAGGAACTTGGGTATCCCAGAAACTGAAGTCTCCATGAGGAACAGAGTTCAAGTGGTCATTGATGGACTTACAGGAAAGTAGAACTTTGATAGAACCACGTTCAAGGAAAATACTGCTAACAAGACTCTAGATATGGAAGAAATCTATGGGAAGCTTAGAGGGTATGAAGCCAGAAGGGACGCTGATATGGCTGAGCTGGCACGAAACCCTCAGACAGATCTTGCTTTAATGACGGCAACACCAGAGTACGCTGAGTACATGCGTCACCAAAGAGATCTTGCTCTAATGGTGGAAGCCAACAAGGAAGAGAACCGTGAAAAGATGCGCGTTCAAGCCTTAAAAGAAAAGGAAAGCAAATCTAAGGAACAACTTAATGAAGAGGAAGAACTTGCACTTCTGCACAAGGCTCTTCGTATCTGGGGTAAAAGGAGCAAGGAATTCAAGAAGCACAAGATGCCCTACAAAAAGGAGAGTCCCAAGTACACCGAAGCAGAAATGAAGGAACTTAATTGTTACAAATGTAACAAGAAAGGACACTTTTCCAAACAATGTACCACGGGAATGTCTTCCAAGGAAATGAAGGCAAAAGCCCTCTTTGGAGCGTGCGAAGCTGCATGGGATAATGTTAGTTTAGATGATGAAGATGATGAACAAGCAGCGTACATAGCCATTGAGGACGCCTCAGACGATGAACAAGTGGCATACATGGCTATGGAGGACGCACCAACTGTTGAAGAGGACGCCCCCGATAAGGAACCTGAGGTAACTCGTGAGACTATGATGAATTCCTTAGAAAACTGTTCTAAGTCCAAACTTATTAAACTCATTGGTTTAATCATGGAAGAAAGCGTGACCATGCAACATAGAATGGATGAACTTGAACTTGAAAATAAAAATGTTTTGGTTGAATGTGAGAACTGTGCTACAGTTTCTTTGCTACTAGAGTCCTCATGTGAAGAAAATAAATCTCTAAAAACTGAAGTGATGTGTCTTAAACTAGAGAACGCTAAGCTTAGGGAAGAAGTGAAGGTGTTAGGAAAGAGTCCTATCATTGAGGAAGTTAGACCAATGGTCTTTGTCCCAGCCAAGAGAGGACTAGGATACGAGTCTGACTCTAGGAACTCCCTACCTAGCGACTTTGAGGCAAGCAAAACTTCAGAACTTGAACTAGAAAGAGAGAAAACCAAGAATCTTCTTGAAAGAATTATAGTCCTAGAGAGTGGAGAGAAAGGCCAAGAGGACTACTACACTAATTCCACTAGTCATAGGATCTACAAGAAAATTGCTAAAGGAGAAGGTTCTAAAGTGTGTAATCCACAAAAGATGAAGCAAAACAAAATCCAACGTCCCAATAAGAAGTACTACCTCGGTACTTACTATAGGACGTGCTGGTATTGTGGTGAAGGAGATCACTACAAATATGAATGCTTGAAACTAAAGGAAGACATTAAAAAGGGAAAAGATGCTAGGACTAACAATGAAAATGATAAGTCCGTCCCTAACGCTAATACTAGGCGTCCTAGACGTTCTAGAAGTTATTTTAGAAGGCATGCTATTTCAAATGATGTTAATCTGAATGACTATTTGCCAGAACCAGAGTTCTACTACTGTAACGAACTAGGTAAGGAACAGCTTGCCTGGGTCGCCAAAAACTAACTTTGTTTTGGCAGGTGGAAGTGAGGGGACGCCCGTGGATCATTGATAGTGGCGCCTTAAATCACATGACAGGAAGCCAGATCCATCTCACTTCTATCCATAATAGTGCCACGGGAGGGACTGTCTCGTTTGGCAACAAGGGCAAAGGAAAGATCAAAGGGACGGGAACTGCTATTCTCAATGCGTCCATCAAAGCATCAAATGTCAGTCTTGTTGAAGGACTTGGCTTCAATCTCCTTAGTGTCTCCCAAATGTGTGATCAAGGTGAAAATCTAGTCACATTTGACTCAAAGGAATGCCTTGTCATCAACAAGAAGACCAACAAAGTTGTTCTCAAAGGAGTACGCCAGAATAACGTTTACATCTTCAACCAAGAGTTCAAGCCAAAATCTGAGTTGTGCCTATCTGTTTCAAAGGAGGACGCTGACCTCTGGCATCGCCGCCTTGGCCATGCTGGACTAAGCACAATCCTTAAGCTGCATTAAAGAAATCTTGTTAAGGGACTTCCCCGAATTGATCCTGAGAAAGTTGATCAGTGTGAAGCTTGTATCAAAGGGAAGCAAACAAGAACGTCCTTCAAGTCCAAGAACGAAGTCAGTACAAAGAAGCCTTTGGAACTTCTCCATATGGATCTTTGTGGACCAATGAAGACGTTGAGCTACGGTGGAAAGAGGTACATTTACGTTCTTGTAGATGATTTTTCTCGATTCACCTGGGTTCTTTTCTTAGCATCAAAAGCAGATTGCTTCAATGCTTTCAAAGTCTTCATCAAACAAGTGGAAGTTGCCCTGGAGACGCCTCTCAAAGCTATAAGATCAGACCATGGGACGGAGTTCCACAACTCAGAGTTCCTGGCCTACTGTGATCAACATGGAGTCTCGCACAACTTCTCAACTCCAAGAACTCCTCAACAAAATGGAGTTGTGGAAAGAAAGAATAGGACGCTGGAGGATATGGCAAGGACTATGCTCTTAGCTAATAGCGTTCCCAAGTACTTCTGGGCGGAAGCTATTGCTACAGCATGCTACATCATCAATCGTGCCTTGATCCGTCCTCTGCTGAAGAAGACGTCCTATGAGCTGTTGAACGGAAAGAAGCCTCGCATCGATTATCTTAGGGTTTTTGGTTGAAAGTGCTTTGTTCACAACAATGACAAAGAAAGACTTGGAAAGTTTGATACAAGAAGTGATGAAGCCATATTCCTTGGGTACTCCCTCACAAGCAAAGCATACAGAGTTTTCAACAACAGGACTCTTAAGCTTGAGGAGAGTATTCATGTTGTGTTCAAAGAGAGTTCTTCTCACAAAGAAAAATCAAGTCGTAAAGAACGCTCTTCTTCGCAACAACAGGACGACTCTGAAGACGAAGCTGATGTTTGGTCCTCTGGAAAATACTATGTTCCTAAGGACGCTACCCCAAATCATGAAGAAGTCTCAGTGGACGTTCCTAGTGTTGTTCAGGGCGTTCCCTCTCGTAGTGAATCCCCAGTTCAACAAGATATGGGTGAATCAAGTCAACAAGGCGAGCAACGCCAAGGTGTGGACGCTCTCCTTGAGGGGGAACATACTGAGGACGATGCTCAAGAAGAAAGTGATGATTTAGATGGTGAAATTGATCCAAGATTTGCTAATTTATTTCAACAAGAGTCCCGTTTCTCTAAGGATCATCCAACCTCTCAGATTGTCTCAGATCCTAATCAAGGTGTTCAGACAAGGTCAGCTGCAAGCAAGTCCCAAAGTGCAAACTTAGCCTTTTGTGCGTTCAACGCCTTTGTGTCTATGGTGGAACCAAAGAACATCAAGGAAGCACTCCAGGACGCTGACTGGATTCAAGCAATGCAAGAAGAACTTAACCAGTTTGAAAGGAACAAAGTTTGGACGCTTGTCCCTCGTCCCAAAGGCAAAAATATCATAGGGACGCGCTGGGTGTTCAGAAATAAGCTTGATGAAAGTGGTCGTGTGTCAAGGAACAAGGCAAGACTGGTGGCTCAAGGATTCAAGCAAGAGGAAGGCATTGATTATGATGAAACCTTTGCGCCTGTTGCGAGAATTGAGGCCGTTCGTCTTCTCATTGCCTTTGCCGCGCACAAAGGATTCAAGTTATTTCAGATGGACGTCAAGACTGCCTTTCTCAATGGAAAACTCAAGGAGGAAGTGTATGTTGCTCAGCCACCTGGCTTTGAGGACGCCTCTCACCCAGATCATGTGTACTACTTAGACAAAGCTCTCTATGGACTCAAGCAAGCTCCTCGTGCATTGTATGACAGGTTTGCGTCCTTTCTTTTGTCTCATGGCTATTCAAGAGGTTCAATTGATAAAACTTTGTTCATAAAGAAAGTTCACAAGGACATTCTAATTGCCCAAGTCTATGTTGATGATATAGTATTTGGTAGTACTAACATGAAGCTTGTAGATGAGTTCAAGTCCTTAATGAGTAGTGAGTTTGAGATGTCCCTCATTGGAGAACTCAATTTCTTCTTGGGACTTCAAATTAACCAACTCAAGGAAGGGACGCGTATTCATCAACAAAAATATGTCCGTGAAATGCTTGAGAAGTACGGGATGAACACGTCCAAGCCCATGGCAACACCTTGTTCTCCCAACTCGCGTCTTTACGCAGATGAACAAGGGAAGGATGTTGATCAAAAGCTTTACAGAGGAATGATTGGCTCTTTGCTCTACTTGACCGCCAGCCGTCCCGATATCATGTTTGCCGTTTGCTTATGTGCACGCTTCCAAGCGAATCCAAAGGAGTCCCACATGCAAGAAGTTAAGAGGATCTTTCGCTATCTCAAGGGACGCGATGATCTTTGCCTTTGGTACCCCAGGAAGACGTCCTTCAAGCTCGTTGGCTATTCGGACGCTGACTATGCTGGTCATGTTATTGATAGGAAAAGCACTTCAGGAATGGCACAGTTCCTTGGTTCATGCTTAGTCTCATGGGGATCTAAGAAGCAGAACTCTGTGGCGCTTTCAACTGCGGAAGCCGAGTACGTTGTTGCTGCCTCGTGCTGTTCACAAGTTATTTGGATCAAATATCAACTAGAGGACTACGGTATCAATCTTGAAATTATTCCCATTCTTTGTGATAACACAAGTGCTATTGAAATTGCTAAGAATCCTGTTTTTCATTCACGCACAAAGCATATTCATATAAGGCATCATTTCTTGCGTGACAATGTTGAACTAGTACTTATTAGTATGGGGCATGTAAGGACTGAAGACCAAGTAGCTGATATTTTCACTAAGGCGCTTGATAGACGTCCCTTTGAGCATCTCAAGTTGCTCTTGGGGATGATAACTTTTAAGTTGCAAGTCCCGTTCTACTATTCTCCCAATGATTGGCTATGTTTGGTAGATTCTAAGTGTTTAAGGACTGTTATGCATTAAATTCATATTTGCAAGGACGCTAGTCTAAAACTTCATGTGTTTGCTACTTCTGAATGCCATTCAAATTTCTCTATTTGTCTTGAAAAGAGTATCCCTGATCACCCAACCCACATCATAAGCCGAAATGATGGGAACTCTAAAGCTTACCCTAGCCGAGAACTCTGCAAAAGCGTCCTATGAGCTTCATATTTTTCTTTTACGGGACGTACTTGCTTTGTTCTCTAATGGTTCGCAAAGTGATCACAACGACGGTTGATTTGGTTATTGGTTTGCTTGAAGAGGTAAATTTTTGCTAAGTATGAGAGAACGCTCAGTGTTTGTTAGAAAGGACGCCAGTTCAGATTTTGAGAAGAAGTTGAAGAGTCAGAAATTCGAATTTTGAACTTTTGAACAGTGACCGTTGCTTTTGCTCAAATCTTAAGGGGGAAGTTTTGCCACGTGTCGCACAAGAAATCAGTGTTAATTACAGTTGTGCCACCGCTTCCTCTATATAAGGCAGAAACAGTCGCTCTCAGAATTTATTATTCTCAACCACTTCCCTGCTCAAAGAATTTGCTCTGCCTTCTCTCTAGCATTCCGGTAACTTTCTCTCTCTAAAACTCATCTGAAAATGTCTCAAAGACTAGTGAACGCTGCCGGATCTTCTGCCGGCGGGAAGAGAAGAAAGTTGGTGAAGTCCCACTACATAGAAAAGCCAAAGCCCATCGTTCTCAATGAATCTTTGGTGAACTTCATCAATAGGAAGCCGAAAACCCTCTACAATTTGATTCGGGAACGCATGGACAGACCTGACGTGAAGAACGACGAAGTTAAGACAAAGAACTATGAGAGGTTCATTGAACGGTTCGTCATTCAAGGCCTTCATAAAATGAACTACAAGGACCTACCAGGACGGAGTTTGGTGGTGAAAATCTCAGTCCTCTACTTGATTTAATACCAGACTTGCACAACGCAATCCTCCCAGAATTTCCCATGTACCCTAGGGACTCCTTGGCTTACAAAATGCTTAAAACCCGTGTGCCAAGTCCCTCTCCCCCACCTCCTCAAGTCCCCACAGTCACAACAAAAAAACTTGCTAAAGCGTCCAGCCCCATCTTCTCCTCTCTCCAAATCAACTCAACCTTTGTCCTCTTCCAAAACTACTGAAATTATGGATAAGTTTCCACCCCACATAAAGGAGGGACGCTCCAAGAAAGCCCACGACCCAAGGCCCCTCAAAAAGGCCAAGACCTCAAGCATCCCCTCCTCCAAAAGCTCCAAACAAAGGCCTAGCTCCACAAAAAGGCCCTCCAACCTCTCCAAAGAATCCACTCCACCTCCTCAACCCATATCAATTGTCCAACTCCCCACTCCTCCACCGTCCCCTCAACCATCAAAGAAAAATGCCCTCATTCCTTTTCCTCCAAAACCCTACTCTCCCCTAAATCTAGCCAACTTCCCATCTGCTCCGGCCCATATCTCACCACTAAAGGATCTCGAGACTCCAAAGTCCCATCGTCCTTCCTCTGAAAGCGGACCAAATGAAGCTGAGAAGCGTTCCACACTAGAGCACACCTTTCGCCGACGCAAAACTGGCGAAAAGCCTAAGGTGTTGCTACCTAAGGACGCACCAGAGCCCGAGCAAATCTCCTCCTCAACCTCTAGCTCATCTGAGAGCCAAAGAGGAACGCCTGCTGAACACGTCTCCCCATTCATTGATGTCGTTGGGGACTCTAACGACGAGGTGGAAGGAGTCGAGAATGCTCCTGCTGAGAAACAAGCTGAGGACGCTGGTGAGCACCAGGTCGCTCCAAAGGACGCCGAGCCCACTTTATCTGAGGAGCTCGAGCGTGATGCTCAAGAAGTCCCACCCTACAACCAATCCCTCCCTCTCCTAAATCCTCTCCCAACTCCTCAAGAAAACCCCTCCCCCACAATCCAAACAGCATCCAACCAAGTCCCTGCAGACGCTGAGCCACAAATAGAACATCAATCAGAGGCTCAGGACGCCGACGGCACATCCCAAGGTCAAGCTACTTCTGATGCTGATCAAGCCACAGCTGGTGGCAATGCTGAAAATGAACAAGGCACAGAGAATGCTGCTGACCAGGACGCTGATAAAGAAGAGTCAAAGGACTCTGTTGATGAGAACAGTGTTGAAGGGTTTCTCGAACAAATAAATTTGTATTCAAGACCCCACTGCGTATAGCGAAGTCAGGATCGTCCACGGGAGTGAGAATAGTGCTAAGTTTAATCGATAAACTACGAAAAGCAAAGAAAACAAGGGTTAAACAACTCAGGCTCGACCCAAAGAGGGTCGATCTCGACCCAAAGAGGGTCGATCTCGACCCTAGGGGGGGTCGATCCTGAGAGCAGAAACACACGAACGCACACAAAACACACTCAATCACAAACAGGGGCTCGAACACGACGAAGGGAGTCGGGATCAAGGCAAAAGATACGAATTTCAATCAATATAAAAGGCAAATCCTAGGGCTAGGGCTACCACAACAACAACCACACATGCTTTCAACAAGAATTCACAACTATCATGCCATCTAGATCATAGAAAAGTTAACTTTCGCAAACAATTCAAGCCATTCAATCAACTTTCGCAAATAAAACAACTTTCTACCTATCCTTCAACCTAGGAATATCAACTTTCGCAAATAATCCTATTAGATGTAATCAAGCAACTAACTTTTAACTTTCGCTATAGCTAATTACAAGACATGCCTCAATTTTCACCAAGGATTAAGCACAAGATAGGTTAGATATGATCATCAAGCATTCAAGTCATGAATTCAAGTTTTAAACATGCATGATTGTGTTGGGTTTTTGCCCAACCCTAGAACTTAAGAAGACTACTCACTCATAGCAAAGAAGAACAAGGAAGAAGAAGAAGAAGACAAGATCAAACCAAACTAAAATTCAACTAAAAACCAAAGGTCAATCTTACAAATTCTCAAACTTGCTCTCAAAGTCTTCTTCCTAGCTCTCCAAGTCTTGGATGATAAATTGATTGAATGAATAAAAACTATAGGTTCAACCTCCTTTTATAGAAGAAAAGGAGTCCTAATCTAACTAGGAAACACAAAGAAACAACCTTCCTTAAATACAAACTAGGAAACTCTACAATATATCCGGAATAAAGGAGAGTCGGTGCCTAGGATCGACCCCCTAGGGGTCGATCTCGACCCCCCTCAGGGTCGATCCTGAGAGCTCTTTTTTCAGTTTCTTCTAACTTCTTCACTTGGCTCGAGCTCGACCCTTCCTAGCTCGATCTTGGGGTCGACTTCTTCACTTCTCCTCTTGATTTTGCTCCTCTTAGCTCTTCTCCTTAGCTTGTCCTTTTGAGATCTTCCTCATAGCTTGTCCATCCTCTCTTAGCATTGCTCCAAACTCTTCTTCAAGCTTCAAAACACCTACAAAACGACACAAATATGCGTAGTTTCTGAATCTCAAGGAAATACGAAAACTTATGCAAAAAGACTCAAAAACACAAGACTCAACCATGAAAACCAACTCAAACTAACCTATCTAAACCCTAAAAATCTACCTAAAACGCGGACATCAAAACACCCCACACTTAGACTTGCTTGTCCTCAAGCAATAATCATGCAAATCAAGACGAATAACACAATCTTCAAGCATAGCCCTTATCAAAACATTTTAAAACACAAGTGAAAAAGTAGACAAGTAACTTTAACGTCATCACATATGTAGGAGTCTCAAGCTAGGCAATCACAATTCAACCTCACAAGGGATATAAATGTGTTTCTCTCTACTCTCATGTGTTTAGGCTATCACATCAACTCTCACCTCAATCTTTATGCAACATCTACGTTATCATTGAGACTTATATCACCAATCTCTCTACCTAGAGAAGTAAAAACACATCAATCTTCATAAGAACTTAGGCTCAATGAAATCTTCATAGAAGACTCCATTCGGCCGGGTTGTAATGGGGCTGGGTAATAACAATAGGTAAGGAGTTCTTTGGCCATGTGGTGCTAAATCCGGGAATCAAACTCCTAAATACAACACTTCAAACCGAAACAACTCTCTTCTTCTCTTTTCATCTCATAACCAAACACTTCAATGAAACTCATACCCATCAGTTTCTAACCCAAACTTCCATAATACAACTTATAAATACTAGGAATTCTTGGCTTTGCACTTATACATTTTCTATTCTTTCTTTCTTCGCTCTTTTTTTTTTCAGCTTCGAGCATCAGGGGGTCGAGATCGACCCATGGGGGGGTCGAACCTGAGAGCATTTTTTCCTTTGTTTTGGGTCGAGATCGACCCATATAGGGGTCGATCCTGAGGCTATTTGCTCGAGCTCTTCCTTACTTCTCTCTTTTCTTTTCATCAATTTTTCAACAATGTGCTATCCAAGCCAAGAATCCTTTTACATTACACTTTAACAAGATGTATTCTATCTTTTAACAATGTCACCTCTTTCAAACCCAACCACAATGCCACCCACCAAAACTTATTCCCAACACAATCTAAGTCCAATTCCCGGAAGAGGGTCAAGCTAATATAGGTTAGGGATAATTTTTGTGGAGCTTTAAACAAGAGGCTAAAGCTAGAACGGGGCTTCAAGCAAAGACAATTCAAGGTAGGCATGGAAGAATATGGGCTAAAAATATAAGTTCTTAATCACAATCAACATGCATGAACAATCTCATCACGGTTTCAAGAAATAGATAACCATATCAATGACAAGAAACATATGCATAAGAGAGCAAAATCACACAAACAAAGAAGAGGGAAGTAATGATGTTCTCCCTTTTAAGGCCAAAATTCTCACTAGGTAACAATTTTGCTGGATTGCAACTACTTCACTCAAGACACATATGCTCAATTTCATCACAAGTCAATTTCACAATCAAAGGCAATTTCTCAAAAACTTGTGCTACACTATCCAACTATGCCAAAAGAATTATATGACAAGCATGAAAATTAATTTTCATCATAGGACATCTAAGATGGAATGCTCTTCTATCCTAAAACAAACAAAGAAGCAAATATTTTTGGTTTTTTCGACATTTTACAATTTTTTTTGGATTTTTGACATTTTCTCAATTTTTTTTTGAATTTTCAAGAGTTTTCTTAACAAGCAACCTATCAAACAAGCAAAGCAAGCAAAGCAAGCAAAGACTCAATTATATACAACATGTGAGATTTCTTCTTCCCCACCCCATACTTAAATCATGCAATGTCCCCATGCATGAAAACACATGAAAAAGTAAAGAGAAAAGAAGGAGGAAACTCACAAGAACTCTTAGAAGCTTGAATTGGAGATGGAGATCCTCATGGAGGTGGAGGTGGTCGACGTGGGCGGAAAGGAGGTTGCTCCGGGGGAGCCCATGCATCGCGATCGGGGAAGTTGCCTTGGTTCCATCACATGTAGTCCTCCATTTGAGCCCACCGGTAGTCATCCACTTCTTGTTGAGCATAGTAGTACCCTTGAAATTGTTGGAATTGTTGGTGTTGTTGAGTCATCATCTCCCGGGTCTGAGTTTGGTACTCCAAGAGGGCCGCTTGACCCCTCATAATCTCATCATAGTGCTCCTTTTGCGAGACGCACATGGAGGCCATCTCATTGGCTAAGTAAGCCATATCATACGTCGGCGGGTCCTCATGAGGCGGTGGATCAGTATAGGAAGGACCGGAATGAGCTCCCGAAGACGCCCCAAACTCAAAATATGCCCCGGAAGAAGGAGGAAAGGGTGGCGGGATCGACCCAGTGGGGTCGAGATCGACCCCCATAGGGTCGATCTTGGGGCTAGTCGGAGGTGGGGGCAAGGCAAGGAAGTTGGTGGCTTGTGGTTCGGGGCTTGGGTACCGACGTGGCCGGACTCTCTGATCGGTCCGGGATCGGAGGTCTCACAATTTAAATTTATAAAACCGAACCTCAAGATTGTAGTAAAGAGGTAGGATGTCGAACACACGGGAGTTCGTGTGTCGAGTGTACCCGGAAATACTTAAAAAGGGATGAAAACAAGGCAAAATCAAAGGAAAAGCAAAGAGAGATCACCTCGGACCGACACTGGTCACTTCGGTCCGAGGGTGGATCGAGGTCAATTTGGCCGGGACCGACGTTGATGCAAGTCGGGCCCGATGTACTGGGTAACTCGATTTAAGCAAAATTGGTAGATCGGTCTTGGGTTTTTGGGTTCCACACCTAACTAGACTTGGATATTCTTCCTCAATTCAGCCAATAAGAGCTTGATCTTAGTGAGATCGAGGTTGATCGCCCCAAATCTCTCCAATCTACACTTCGACCCAAGGGAGTTTTCACTCTCCTTCGATGTTAGGTCTAGCAATTGGGATCGAGATGCTTTCGCTTTGCTCTTACCAATCACAAGCCCTAAGCCCCTTGTTTTCACAAGAGAATTGAAGCTTAGTGTAGAGAGGATTCACAAATCAAGCACTCAAGGCTATGGAATTGGGGTTTTCTACCCAAATCTAACTAAGGGTTTCCCCCATAGCCCAAGACTATGGAATCTACTCCATCAAGTAAGAGAAAAACGAAATCAAAAGGGAAATAAAGCAAATCTCAATCATCAACATCAAACCAAACTCCAATTTCATTCAAATTCAAAGGTCTCTACAAAATCCAAGTTCAATTCTACTAGATCAAAGCAAAACAAAGCACAAAAACTCACTAATTCTCCTCTCTCTCTCCACCGGCCTCTCCTCTCTTCCTTCCTCCTTCTTCTCCTTGCCCTCCAAGTCTTCCCTTGAGCCTTTAGAGAGTGATTTGGTTGTGGTCTATCCAAACATGCCTTTAATGCTTTCTAATCACCTCTATTTATAGCCTTCTAAGGATTGGGGACCAAGGAATCCCAATTTAGAAAGGGGCAAATGTGGAAAGTTGCTAAAAATATGCCTTGGGGAGCAATCCTCTCATCCGCCGACTTTGGACCGACACGGGTGACCTCGGGCCCGACGTTGTCCAACCTCGGTCCCGTGCGCTGGATTCTCGATCTCGGGCCCGACGTGGTGGAACTCGATCCTGGGCCTCGATCCTTGCTTTCTTCCTTGGTTTCTCTTGGTTCCACTTCATTCTTGGCTTGGCTCTTGTACTCCTTGACTTGGCTCCTTCCTTAGCTCCTCGAAATCGCTCTCATTCTTGCCATTTTACCTACAAAAACACACAAAACTCGCATAGTCTCCGACTCTTGAAGAAAACCGGGAACTAGGCTAAAAAGGGAACGAAACTATAAAGAAGAGAATGAAAAACACATATTTACAAAGGAAATTAACCACTAAAACACCTCCAAAATGAGAGACATCAGAATACCCCATACTTAAACTTGCTTGTCCTCAAGCAATCACAATGTAAGCAAGACCGAAGCACAATCTTCAAGTAAAGCCTCATATGAAAAATCAAGTAAGCACAAGTGATAGACATGCTAGCAAGATTACATCATCACACATGATCAAATGTTCAAGGAATAAAGTCTAATGCAACAAAGCCTCACTTTAGGTATGTGGAAATGTGTATCACTCATCATGTGTTTAGGCTTGAAAATGAACACTCAAACTCAAAAATCATACAAGTAAAGACTTTACAATTGAAGCTAATATCACCAATTCCTCCACCTAGAGATGCCTATTACAATGCACACAAAGAATATGAACTTGGCTCAATGGAGGTCCTCAAAGAGGTTCCATTCGGCCGGGTTGTAATGGGGCTTTTGGTATTTCTCAAGGTGGGAATCATTTTGGTCTTGTGGTGCTTACAATGGGGATTGAACTTTTCTAGTCTCTCACCAACTTCACCAAATTTTTCCTCTTTCAACTTTCACTCATCCAAAAGACTTTGATTTTTCTCTTTTCTTTTCTTCTTTCAACCCATACTTTCACTAAACATTCCACTTCATCTTTGCACTACACTTTTTGTTGGATTTTTCTCACTTTTTCCACTAGGATCGACTTGCAACACAACTCGGGCCCGATGTGCACTTTAACTCGGTCGGTGCCCTTTTCTTTCACTTAAGCATTTTGCTTTCAATCCACTACTTTTTCCAACTTTTCTTTCTTTCTTTTCACACTTTTAGCTTCACAAAGATGCACTACCCACTTGATTTTTAACTCCATTTTTCGCCCTTCACCAAAGAGAATCTCAACTCTCCAAATATTCTTCCAAACCTCTCACTAAAGTCCAATCCCATAAAGGTCAAGTCATATAGGCTAGGAATCACATTTTTGAGGAGTTTCAAACAAAGGTCTAAGGCTAAAACGGGGCTACAAACAACGGTTTATCTTCAAGGTAGGATATGGAACATTTTGTGACTAAATGAAATAAAGTTCAAATCAATGTGACAAAGCATAGAACAATTCTCATATTGGTCTTGGAAAATAGATAAACACCTCAATAGCAAGTTTTACTAAGCATGCATGAGCTAATCACACAAGAAAATGAGGGATATGCAATATCGAACAAACATCCCTAGAATGGCCAAAAATAATCTCACAAGGGTCACTCTAGCTTAGTTGCATCAAATTTTTTCCTTAGAACTCATGTGCTCAATAAAAACATGCAAGATATCATATGACATCAAAAACAACATCCATGTAGAGGCTAAACTATCCAAAAATATGCAAAGGATTTTACATGCTCACATCATCATTAGCCTTCATATGGACATCTAAGATGAGAATTCCTAGTCCAAAACAAAATCTTTTTTTTTTTTGACTTTTTCAACCGAAAATTTTCACATTTTTATGGATTTTTTTCGAAAATTTTTCTCAAACAAAAACAAACTCAAAACAAACTCATCCATACATGCCATAAAATCAATCATCATTCTCATGCATCATGCCACTATCCAAAAGAAACATCCCATAAACAAGAAACAAACTACCTACACATGGAACTAATGAGTAACTAACCCACCCCATACTTAAAACTTTTGATGTCCCCATCAAAATTCAAAAGTAAAGAGAAAAGAGTAAAGAAGACTCACAATTCCTTATTTGCAAATGGCTTGATGAGGCTTAGTTCGATAAGAGTAGAGCCCAAGAGGCTCTCACTTCTTCGCTTGGGTCGATCTTATCATAGTACTTCTTCACTCTATGACCATTTACCCGAAAAGTCTTTCCATCATTATCCATCAAATCGACCGCTCCTTGAGAATGTATGTGATGTACTACAAACGGTCCGCTCCACCTCGTCCGAAGCTTCCCCGGGAAGAACCGAAGTCGTGAATTAAAGAGAAGCACCTTGTCTCCCACTTGGTAAGCCTTCGGGACCAACTTCCTATCATGCCATTTTTTTGTTTTCTCTTTGTACAACTTGGCATTCTCGTAGGCCTTCAAACGCAACTCCCCTAACTCATGAAGGTCTAAGAACCTCTTTTCTCCGGCCAAATTCACGTCCCAATTCATCTCCTTTAAAGCCCACTTGGATCTATGCTCCAATTCTACCGGGAGGTGGCACGCCTTGCCATACACCAAGTTGAATGGTGTAGTCCCAAGAGGCGTCTTGAAGGCGGTCCTATAAGCCCATAGTGCATCATCGAGCTTAGATGACCAATCCTTCCTTAACTTTGACACCGTCTTCTCCAAAATTGCCTTGATTTGACGATTTGAGACTTCCACTAGACCACTTGTTTGAGGATGGTAAGGTGTAGCAACTCGGTGAGACACCCCATACTTGATCAAAACATTCTCGAAGCATCTCTCAATGAAGTGAGGGCCTCCATCACTAATAAGTACCCTCGACACTCCAAATCTAGAGAAGATGTTGCTCTTCAAAAATTTCATCACAACTCTTGCATCATTGGTTCTTGTTGGAATGGCTTCTACCCACTTAGAGACATAATCAACAGCCACTAATATGTACTTGTACGGGCCCGACGTTGGGAAAGGTCCCATGAAGTCGATCCCCCATACATCAAAGAGCTCCACTTCTAGAATTCCGGTTTGCGGAGTCTCATTTCTCCTTGACAAGTTCCCTTCTCTTTGGCACTCCTCACATCTCTTCACAAACTCATGCACATCCTTGAACATGGTTGGCCAATAGAACCCACAATGAAGGATTTTGGCCGTGGTTTTGGAACCCTTGGCGTGCCCTCCGGTTGGCAAAGAATGACAATGGCGAATGACACTTTCAACCTCCTCACTTGGAATGCACCGTCTATAGATTCTATCGCTACCCTCCTTGTATAAGTATGGATCATCCCAATAATATTGCCTAGCATCATGCAAGAATTTCTTCCTAGCCGAGTAAGACAAATTTGGTGGGATCACTCCTCCTACAACAAAGTTAGCAAAATCCGCAAACCAAGGAGCAACCCTTCGTTTTGTGGTGTTAATAGACAATAGACAAGTAGGAGATGAAGATTTAATGGACTTAGGATGTGAATGAATTGAGGCCGAGTGAAGGATCTTACTTGTTTCCATGAATCGACATTGTAAGGTATTGAGCCCGACATGTGGTGATATCGATCGAGTTGAGCAAGTGCAGATTTCACTTAGGACCGACGTTGTGGGCCTCGGACCCGAGGTACTGGGCATCTCGGTCCGGCATTCCACACTTCGGGCCCGACATTCTGGGTTAGTCGATCCATCCTTCTTGCTACTCATTAGTCCTTCATCCGCCCTCATGTCGTCTATCTCCATACCATCTCCCATCTCCTTCATGTACTCCATTGGCAATCGAGATAGATGATCCGCCACCAAATTCTCCGAACCCACTTTATCCTTGATCTCATGGTCAAATTCTTGAAGAAGAAGCATCCATCTTAAGAGCCTTGGTTTTGCATCTTTCTTCTTCATGAGGTACTTGATTGCCGCGTGATCCGTATAGACCACCACTTTAGACCCCACAAGATATGACCGGAATTTCTCAAATGCAAACACCACCGCTAGGAACTCCTTTTCCGTAGTTGTGTATTTACATTGAGTCTCATCCAAGGTTTTACTTGCATAGTAGATGGCATGCAACTTTCCCTCCTTTCTTTGCCCAAGAACGGCTCCCACGGCAAAATCACTTGCATCACACATCATTTCGAAGGGAAGATTCCAATCGGGTGACGCCATGATAGGTGCCGAAATCAAAGCATCTCTCAACCTACAGAAAGCACTCATGCAATCCTCGGAAAATTCGAAGGGAACATCCTTCATCAAGAGGTTAGATAATGGTTTTGAGATTTTAGAGAAATCTTTGATAAAACGTCTATAAAAACCCGCATGACCTAGGAAGCTCCTAACATCACGCACACAAGTAGGTGGGGGAAGTTTCTCTATTATCTCAATCTTGGCCCTATCAACTTCTATTCCTCTACTAGAAACGAGATGCCCTAAGACTATTCCTTCCTTAACCATGAAATGACATTTTTCCCAATTAAGCACAAGGTTAGTTTCTTCACATCTAGCCAACACTCTATCCAAATTAGCCAAACAAGCATCAAAAGAGGATCCATAGACCGAAAAGTCATCCATAAATACTTCTACAATTTCCTCTACCATGTCGGAGAAGATAGACATCATACACCTTTGGAACGTTGCCGGAGCATTACATAAACCGAAAGGCATACGTCTATAGGCAAATGTTCCATAGGGGCATGTAAAGGTCGTCTTCTCTTGATCATCGGGGTGAATAGGTATTTGCCAAAATCCACTATACCCATCAAGATAGCAAAAGTATTCATGTTGTGCTAATCTTTCAAGAACTTGGTCAATAAAAGGAAGGGGAAAATGATCTTTACGAGTTCCACTATTTAGTTTTCGGTAATCAATGCACATGCGCCATTTGGTTGTGGTTCTAGTTGGAATCATTTCTCCTTTCTCATTTTTCACTACGGTCAACCCACCTTTCTTAGGAACTACATGCACGGGACTAACATATTTGCTATCCGAAATTGGGAAGATGATTCCCGCATCCAACATCCTAAGTATCTCACTTTTAACCACTTCTTTCATATTAGGATTCAATCTTCTTTGGGGTTCAATTGTGGGCTTATGATTATCCTCCATGTAAATCCTATGCATGCAAATTGATGGTGAGATTCCTTTAAGTTCCTCTAATGAATACCCTAAGGCTCCCCTATGCTTTCTTAAGATTACTAACAACTTGGACTCTTCCTCATTACTCAAGTTAGCATTCACAATTACGGGGAATGTAGAGTTAGGGCCTAAGAAAGCATACCTCAAGTCCTTTGGGAGCTCCTTTAGCACATGGGAAGGCTCCGGTGGTGCTTGAGTTTCCTCCGTCTCGGCTTTGAACACCTCTAAGTAAGTCATCCCGCTCTCCATCTTCTCGTCCTCTTCTTGAAGAGCTATCACCCCTTCATTCTTCACTTCAACGCCATAGGGTGGAGGGATGGCTTTCAACTCTAGCTTCCTTGTTCTTGGTTTGTTGGCTATAGCTTCCCATTGTACACCATTTGGAAGAAATTGAACCATCTTAGCTTCTCTATGCAATGCTTCTCTCGAGGTTGGCTTGAAAGAGAAGTCAAGCTCAAGTCCTCCAAATTCAAGGGACAAGTGACCTTTCCTCACATCTATGACGGCTCCAACCGTAGCCAAGAATGGTCTCCCCAAGATGATAGGCTCACCCGGTACTTCTAGCATATCCACCACAACGAAGTCCGTTGGTACATAGTGCCCTTCTATACACAATGGATAATCCTCCACTACTCCAATTGGCTCAATTGAAGTCCCATCGGCTATGGTCAATCTCATATTTACCGGAGCAATGAGTCCCATAGCGGTTGACTTCCATATGGTGTATGGTATAACACTTGTACTTGCCCCAAGGTCACACAATGCTTGAAACTTCCTTGGTCCAACACCCACGGTGATGGCAAATCTTCCGGGATCTCCAAGCTTTTGAGGTAGCTCCAATATCTTCACCTCGTCTTGCATCTCAATGATCGACCTTTTCTTGCTCAAGATCTCTCTCAAAAACTTTGCATAAGACGGCATCTCGCTTAGAGCATCGGTGAAAGGAATAGTGATGTTCAAGCCTTGCAAAAGCTTTAAGAACCGCTTGAACTTGCCCTCAACAATCTCCTTGGGCTTCTTCATAGGATAAGGGAGAGTAGTGCCACCTTGCTTCTTGCTTGGATCATCCTCCTTGGATCGACTCTTCTCAACAAAATCACCTTGGATCGACGTTGGAGGTACCTCGGGACCGACTTCTGGAACCTCGGTCCCAGGGCAAAAGGCTTCCGGGCACATCGGGCCAACTTCAGGGGATGTCGGGCCAACTTCAGAGCAAGTCGGGCCCGAGTTGCTGGGTAACTCGGTCCGACTCAGGGGACTTCCTCCATCTTCTGGTTCGACTTCAGAGGACCTCGGGCCCGAGTTGCTGGGTAACTCGGTCCGAGTTGCTGGCTCCTCTTCTTTTGGTACTTGTGGCTCGGGCAAACTTCGTCCACTCCGCAATCCTATGGCTCGAACTTCGTTTTGTTGTTGTGGGGCACGGGGATTCTCCTCGGGTCGGCCCGGGAGTCTCCCTTCCTCTCTTGGAAGTTGATTCGCCATGTGAACAAATTGGTTGTCCACTTGCCTTCTCCACACACCCAACTCCTTGAATTGATCATCAAACTTCCTCTCCATGTTGGTAACTTGGTTCTTCAAATCTTGAGCCCATGGTGGTGCTTGCTCATAGAAACCGGGAGGTCGGTATGGTTGTTGTTGGGCTCTTGGCTCGTTTTGGTTGAAGTTGTTGTTGTAGCCACTTGCTTGCCCTTGATTCCACCTTCCTCCATTGTTGTTGAAGTTGGTTCTCCCTCCGAAATTCCTTTGAACATAATGAGCCTCCTCGATTTGCTCCGCCAATCGGACTTGGCGCTCATTTGGGGACTCTTGAGCTCCATGCTTCAAGGAACCACACTCTTCACATGCTCTTGTGGTTTGGGCATAACTCATCTTCCGCCTCATCTTGTTCAACTCGTCCTCCAAGAATTGGATCTTCACATCCTTGTCCACCTCTTCACTCTTGGGGTCGTAGAGCTTCTTCGGGCCTTCTCCATGGACTCTTCCCTCCTTGGCCACGTTGCTAGTGCCATACATCGCCTCATAATCCGAGAGTTTGTCCAACAACTCCCACGCTTGCTCCGGTGGCAAGTCAATGAACCCACAATCGGTATGGAGGTTCAACTTGTCCTTCGTGGCGGTGTTGATCCCTTGGAAAAAGATGTCTTGTAGGACATAAGGTTGTTGGCCATGTGTCGGGCATGCTCTCAACATCTCTTTGAACCGGTCCCACGCCTCAAAAAGTGGCTCATAAGCTCCTTGTTGGAAACTAGCAATCTTCCGCCTAAGCTCCGTCGTCTTGGTGGGTGGGAAGAACTTCATCAAGAATGCTTCATTTAGGGCTCTCCATGAGGTGATAGATCGAGGTGCTTGACTCTCCAACCAATGCAAAGCCTTTCCTCCCAAAGACCACTTGAAGGCCTTGAGTAGCACATACTCAAGTGTCTCATCATCCGTGGAAATGGTCTCGCAAAGGTCCTTGAATTGCTTGACGTGCTCGATCGGACACTCGTTCGGCCTCCCTTGGAATTGCTCTCTCTTGATGAGCGAGATAAATTGAGTTTTAATCTCAAAATTCCTCGCCACCTCCGGTAAAACTATGGCCGGCTCCGGATGCATGTATTGTCTAGCATTCCGGGGTTGAGTGTTGATTTGGGCCTCCAATCTTATCCTTTGCTCCCTCTCCCTACGGGCCTCGGCGTCTCGGTTTGCCATCTCAATTTGCATTCGAGCCATTTCGGCTCTCAACCTCTCGAACTCCTCATCTCGGGCTTGGTCCGCCATCCTCTTCTTCTTGCGGGCTTGCCTTAGAATACTTTCCGGGTCAATCACAAAGTCGAGCTCAGGAGTTCCTCGGACGGAACTAGCTCGCATGAACCTTCAACCAAAGACACAAACAAAACCAAATCAAAACAAAACAAGAGGCTCGGGCTAATCCCTCACCCAAATCACTAAAAAATCAAAGACTCAACAAAAATGGGTACCTCGAACAAGTAGAACTCCCCGGCAACGGCGCCAAAATTCTGATCGGTCCGGGATCGGAGGTCTCACAATTTAAATTTATAAAACCGAACCTCAAGATTGTAGTAAAGAGGTAGGGTGTCGAACACACGGGAGTTCGTGTGTCGAGTGTACCCGGAAATACTTAAAAAGGGATGAAAACAAGGCAAAATCAAAGGAAAAGCAAAGAGAGATCACCTCGGACCGACACTGGTCACTTCGGTCCGAGGGTGGATCGAGGTCAATTTGGCCGGGACCGACGTTGATGCAAGTCGGGCCCGATGTACTGGGTAACTCGATTTAAGCAAAATTGGTAGATCGGTCTTGGGTTTTTGGGTTCCACACCTAACTAGACTTGGATATTCTTCCTCAATTCAGCCAATAAGAGCTTGATCTTAGTGAGATCGAGGTTGATCGCCCCAAATCTCTCCAATCTACACTTCGACCCAAGGGAGTTTTCACTCTCCTTCGATGTTAGGTCTAGCAATTGGGATCAAGATTCTTTCGCTTTGCTCTTACCAATCACAAGCCCTAAGCCCCTTGTTTTCACAAGAGAATTGAAGCTTAGTGTAGAGAGGATTCACAAATCAAGCACTCAAGGCTATGGAATTGGGGTTTTCTACCCAAATCTAACTAAGGGCTTCCCCCATAGCCCAAGACTATGGAATCTACTCCATCAAGTAAGAGAAAAACGAAATCAAAAGGGAAATAAAGCAAATCTCAATCATCAACATCAAACCAAACTCCAATTTCATTCAAATTCAAAGGTCTCTACAAAATCCAAGTTCAATTCTACTAGATCAAAGCAAAACAAAGCACAAAAACTCACTAATTCTCCTCTCTCTCTCCACCGGCCTCTCCTCTCTTCCTTCCTCCTTCTTCTCCTTGCCCTCCAAGTCTTCCCTTGAGCCTTTAGAGAGTGATTTGGTTGTGGTCTATCCAAACATGCCTTTAATGCTTTCTAATCACCTCTATTTATAGCCTTCTAAGGATTGGGGACCAAGGAATCCCAATTTAGAAAGGGGCAAATGTGGAAAGTTGCTAAAAATATGCCTTGGGGAGCAATCCTCTCATCCGCCGACTTTGGACCGACACGGGTGACCTCGGGCCCGACGTTGTCCAACCTCGGTCCCGTGCGCTGGATGCTCGATCTCGGGCCCGACGTGGTGGAACTCGATCCTGGGCCTCGATCCTTGCTTTCTTCCTTGGTTTCTCTTGGTTCCACTTCATTCTTGGCTTGTCTCTTGTACTCCTTGACTTGGCTCCTTCCTTAGCTCCTCGAAATCGCTCTCATTCTTGCCATTTTACCTACAAAAACACACAAAACTCGCATAGTCTCCGACTCTTGAAGAAAACCGGGAACTAGGCTAAAAAGGGAACGAAACTATAAAGAAGAGAATGAAAAACACATATTTACAAAGGAAATTAACCACTAAAACACCTCCAAAATGAGAGACATCACTCTCAAAGACGCATCTTGTGTAGGCCGAACTCTCAAAGGAAACTTGTTGGGAGACCATACCTCGTACCAATTCGAGACGTGAAGCAAGTCAACTCGCTCCCGAGTAATAGCGACTAAGACCTTTGAAAGTGGAGTAGAAGGTGGAATCGCCTTTGGAAGGCTTGTCAATTAACTTGGCGTTGGCGATGAATGGAATATCCATAAAGATAGGTTTCTCCGCAGTGTAAGCCCTCATGTTCACTCCAAGGCTCATTGCAAGTCGGGCAATCATTCCACCAAAGTAGATAGCACCTGAACCACCCTTGAAATCCTCAATACTTTTCATCCACTCATAGCCAAGATTTATAGGAGCCGGAGAGGTAAAGAGCATGGTTCTTAGCACAATCATTTCCCTTCTAGAAGTACGATTGAGCTCGGTTCTCGGGAAGAGGACGCCCCCTAGAATGTGCAAGATGATCCGGAAGAGAGGATTGGCGAGATTCGAGACTTGCATGTTATGGCAAGATGACACTTCTTTTCATGAAAGATAACTCCAAGTGGTGAGGATCGGTATTGGGCTCGGGTCGTCCTCCGTCGGATTGGGGAAGCCAAAGGCGTCATTAAGTTGTTTCAAAGTGAGCTTGAACCACTTGTTACCCAATTGAAACTCCATCTTCTTGTCGGAATCCGGGCTTGCTATGTCGGAGGAGAAAGTAGCCATGAACTCACAAGTGAGAATGGGGTAACGATGATTGTCCCACTCCAACATGTGTGCGGCTCCGATGTAAGAGAAAGCCTCCTGGACGTCCTCATGAATGTGCAACCTTTGCCCATCCGCCTCATCATACCACCTTGTCTTGTGTTTCATCTCGAGGTAGGTATTGAATGCCTCAACATATATACTTGGAAGAAATGTGGTAATCATCTAGCGCGGACTTGTCACTCCTCCTTGCTCGTTTTGAGGATTTGGAACTTGAGGCCGACATAGTACCTACATCAGTTCAAACACCAAAACCACATAATACACACACTCCACCCCATACTTAAATAAAGGCAAGAATCTCAACAAAGTTCTTCATAACATGGATAGGAGAGGATCTATAATAATGGAACATGAAGCACAAATTCATATCTCATCCTATCATGCAACCTAAACCCAAAGAAACACACCCAACCAAGAGCAAAATGTACCTAGGCACGACCTAGGGGGGGTCGTGCTCGACCCCGAAAGGGTCGATCCTGAGCATAGCAACAAATTCAGTAAGAACACACATGTCAGGCTCGACCCCAGGGGGGGTCGATCTCGACCCTAGGGGGGGTCGATCCTGAACGTGCAGATCGTCTTCTACCTCTAACTCAACCAAAAATCGGGTATGGAACCCATTGGCACCAATCCACAATTTTCTACCAAAATTAGTGACTCGGGCAAAGTCGTTGTTCCCTTATCAAAAATAAATCCCAAACATGCAAACAAAAGTATAGTAGGCAAGCAAGGGGTCGAACCCAAAGGAATCAGTTTTTATTCAGATTTTAGTGGTTTTCATGCAAGTAAACAAAAGGGGGTTTTGAAAATTGGTTTCAATCAAAGGTTATCAAGTAGAGTTTATCCAATCAATTCCACTTTATTAATCCGTTGATCATGAATTCATCCACCTCTTTATATGCCTAGGTCAATTCCAATCCCAATCATTAGAAATCGCAAGTCCACGGTCCAAACAATTCTATAATCCTAGGCAAGGACGCTTAACCTAGAATTAGCATAGAGCACATGGATATTAGGAAATAAAATCATGCAATCAAGCTACGAGTCTCATGCACAATTTAACCATTGAATACTCTTCCCTAAACTAGTCCACAGTCCTAGAATATAGTTGTTTCGAGAAATAGGAAAGATGCATAGACAACAACCAATCCTAAATCAAACAATAGATCTAAGTCAATCAAACAAGTTGATCAGGCTCATAAAATCAAACATAAATCATGGGATGAAGCACAAGAGTATCAATAAAGACATAGGGATAAAGAGATTACCCGAATTTCACAACTTCATAATAAAGCTTCCTTGATTGAATAAACTCAAGAGGAGAGTTAGTTCTCCATTACAAAGAAAACTCTAATCTTTATTGAAAGACAATTGATTGACAAGTAAGTTGAATGATATCTAGAAACCTAGAAAAGGTTCCCCTTATATAGCCCCAAAGATCCACCTGTTCGGACTAAATAAGATAGGAAACCGAAAGATAAGAAAGGAAAGAAGATAAAAACGGTGAAATCTCGTCCTCGTGGAGGTCGGCCGCACCGCGACCGCGGCACCACCACCGCGCCCACGGCGGTCTTCAAATGGTCAAATCCGAGTCGGCTGCTACCGCGACCGCGGCCTTCATAGGTCTTCATGGTTCGCTCCTTCACGCCACCGCGCCCGCGTCATAGACAACGCAACCGCGGCCTTCATGCATTGGCGAATCTTCGTCTTTAAGCTCTTTAACTCTTGATTCTTCATAGTTCGTGTCTTCGGTCTTGATATTACAATAACGCTCAAAACTAACCTAAACACTCTCAATATAGCTCTAAAATACAAGAGTTATCCTATACAAAATAGCCTGAATCAAATTCCCCCATACTTAGATCTTGCTCGTCCTCGAGTAAGCTCAAAACAAATATGACAAGGTAGCACATCTAAGATCTCAGGAAATACAAGGGAAGATAAAAACACTCAGCTCACAACCCGAACCCAAAATATAGAGAAATCATAAGCATAAAACAATGAAGCTCAAACACACACCTCACAACAAGATATAACACTCAAGCTCTAAAAAGTGTAGAGCAACCTAGGATCTACCCAAATCTAACATGTAAGCCCCAAAGTCCCCAAGCAAGAATGATCCTAAAACACTCAAATTTTACCGCTCAATTCTGCTTAGGCGCCCTTTCGGGTTTTCACCTAACCGCTCTTTTCATTTTTCAAATAGGTGTGCTCACAAAACTCACAATCACTCATAAACCTCATATTACCCCAGCCTAATGCTGGTCCGGGTTACCTGCTTATTACCTGAGCCGCCCTTTCGGGTTTTCGACTCATCCCAGGATTTATATGCCTTTTTTCAATTTTTATGGATCTTTCTATCTTTTTTCTTTTCTTTCTTTCTTTATTATGCAAAACGTATGGTGCAAATGCTCCATGAAAAGAAAAAAAATCCAAAAATCTGAAACAAATCACTATCTAAGCTAACTATGATAAGCGAATGCGAGTACTCCTTCCCCCATACTTAAATCCTTCATTGTCCTCAATGAAGCAAAGAGAAAGGATAGAAGCAAGGAAGAAGGTATATCAAAAGACTCACAAACGAATGAAGAGTGGTGGAATGGAAAGCTTCGTATTTCCAAGTCTGTTGGCGAACCGCGGGCGCGGAATCTGTGCGGAGAGCGAAGTAAGCGTCGGATGGTCACCGCGGGCGCGGCTGCTGGAGCGCGGGTGCGGTTCTTGTGCAGGAACAACGTCTCGACTTCGTCTCGAAAAGTGTGATGTGCAAGCAACCTTCGTATCTTGACTCGTCTTCTTGAAAGATGGATCAGTACTCGAACTCGAGCCGTGGAGAAGAGAACTCTCCGGGGAAACAAAGCTCCCCCATACTTAGGCTTTACACATAGCCAAAGAATGGAAAGTACAAAGATGGATGAAAAGAAGAAATAGAAGGTGGAAAGATAGATGATGGATAGAATGGATATAGATGGATGGAAAATATAGAGGTAGAATGGGACCAAAAAGTCCTCTTTTTGTCTCTTTTTTTTCACAGAAAAAAGAGCTAAAACCGAGACGCAGTATGGTTGCCGCGAACACGGGCTAGTACCTGTTCGTCGGGGCGCGCTGACGGTCCACCGCAGGCGCGGCCAAGGAGGCGCGGGCGCGGTTTCACGCCAGGCGTGTCCTTTCGGACCTAGTACCTGCATTTTAGCTAAAAGAACACAAGCAAATCCTAAGCTAGGAATGGAAAAACAATCTATCTAATCTTTGGGTTGCCTCCCAAGCAGCGCTTTTGTTTAACGTCGTCAGCTCGACGTGGATATGATCAATATGGGTCCTCATTAACATCAATTCGGACCGTGTTGCCACCATGAGATATGGAAAGAGATCCATTGGCAACGTCAATGACCGTGTTGGCGGTTTTCATGAATGGACGACCGAGTAAGAGAACCGGGTCGTACCGCCCTTCGCCTATCTCCATCACATAAAAATCTGCAGGAAAGATCAAACCCTGCACCTGCACTAGAACATCCTCAACTAACCCTTTCGGGCGCACATTAGAGTGGTCAGCCAATTCAATAACAATGTCGGACTCCTTTAAAGGACCAAGGCCTAACCTATCTTACATGCAAGCTGGAAGAACATTAATGGAGGAACCTAAATCTAGCATAGCACGCTCAATTTTAGTTTCTCCAATAGTGACAGGGACGGTGAATCTTCCTGGGTCTGAGCATTTTTTAGGTAGTTGCTTCTGGAATAGGGAATTACAAGTCTCAATTTTACTATCCTGCGTCTTTTCAACTAGAGCTACCTTTTCAATCTTACGACTAGTCCTATTCTTTCTTTTTATGGTGCATAGCTCTTTCATAAACTTAGCAAAACGAGGGACACTTTGGATGAGATTAAGGAGAGGAACATTTACCCGACAATTGGCGAAGGTCTCGAATAGTTCCTTGTCATATGCCGGCTTCCTTGTGTCCTTGAGAGCATCGGGGAATGGAGGAGAGGGCTTGAAAGAATCCAATGGTGGAAGGGGTTTAGCCACATACCCATCGTCCTCTTCTACTGCTGGGGCTCGGTTCCGTCGAGGAGAGTTTGGGCGAGGAGGCAAATAGTTCTTGAAAGCATAATCGAGTAGAGCCTCGAAATTTCGCTCGGCCTCCTTACCGCGGGCGCGGTCCGGACTCCGCGGTCGCGGGTCGCTACGTCTCTCATGGTCCATGTCCTCTGTTGGAATTTCGCGGGCGCGGAGGGGGGAGCGCGGGCGCGGAATTCCAGCAGAGACTTGGTCTTCTTCTCCAGCTGCCCCGGCGCGGTCACGGCCAGGGGGACGCGGTCGCGGATCATCACCAGTGGGTGATTCCCGACTCGCCAATACTCTACCGCTCCTCAAATTCATGGCACTGACATTCTCCTTATGATTGAGCGGTTGAGAAGGAAGCTTCCCGGAATCCTTAGACTCGAGCCTATTGATCATAGTGGCAAGTTGGCTCAGCTGAGTCTCAAGATTCTTTACAGCAGCTCTCGTCTCTTGGTTCTCCTTCAAAAGAGCGGTAATAGCATCATTCTGAGACGGAGCAGGCGCTCTCGGGGCATAGTTATTGGACCGAAACTGTTGTTGCTGGCCCTGAGGAGCGTACTGCTCCTGCTGTTGTGGTGGGTCTTGCTGCTGCTGGTTGTTCCACCTCAAGTTAGGATGGTTCGCCCACCCCGGATTGTAAGTGTTAGAATAGGGATCATTGCGGGGTCGGGGCGCACCATAATTGCCAATAGCATTGACCGACTCCTCGGTCTCTTGAATAATAGGGCACTGGTCTGTGTGGTGGCTTGCATCATAGCAAAGACCGCAAGCGTTGACTTGCTGAGTCGTCCTCTTCGTGAGGAATTGCTTCATAAGATCCTTGAGCTCCCTTACTTCAGCATTCAGGGACTCATTCACCACACTAACGGACCTCACCTTGGTCCTGGACTTTTGATTACGGGCTTGTTCCGCCAAGATTTCAACTTTCTGAAAAGCTGCAGCGGGGATTAAGTTCTCGTAACTACCCCCACAAGATGCATTCACGAGCCTCTTGTCATTGTCGCAGAGTCCCTCAATGATGTAGCAAATAAGATCTTTGGCTTGGTAGCCATGATAGGGACAACTCGCGATGAGCCTCTTGTAGCGCTCATAATAGTCATAGAGGTTCTCGTCTTCCCCTTGTTCCAAACTACTGAGCTGCTTCTTAATAGATGTTTGTTTGGAAGCGGGGAAGTACTTCTCAAGAAACGCCTTCTTCATGGCCGCCCAAGTAGTGATAGAACCCGGCACCAAATAAAGGAGCCAGTCCTTGGCGGTGTCCTCAAGAGAAAAGGGAAAAGCCCGGAGCTTGATTTGATCCTCCGTCACATCAGTGGGCTTCATACTCACGCACACCGCGTGGAATTCAGTGATATGCTTGTTCGGGTCCTCACCGCTCAACCCGTGAAATTTGGGCAAGTGGTGAATGAGGCCAGACTTTAGTTCGAACTTCACACCCTCCCCGAGTTCGAGGAATTGAACAGCGAGCTGCTGTTGCTGAAGATCGGGCGCTGTGAGTTGGCGAATAGTTTGTTCCGCCATGGCGCCTTCTAGTTCAGAATCAGAGAGAGAGAGAGATTCAAGAAGATTGTACAAAGTGGACACTCTGGGGGCACTCCGTATCTTCCGAAGAGTCCTGCGAATTTCTGGATCAAAACGAACAGGGGAAGTATTTATAGACCGGGTACGGACCATGTGTTAGGCCCGCACCCAAAAGATGGTTCTGCGCACGAACCGCGGGCGCGCCGAGGGGGCCGCGGGCGCGTTTTGAGCGCAGAACACGAAAACGCACGAAATCAAAACAAGAAAAAGGATTCCCCGGCAACGGCGCCAAAATTTGACTCGGGCAAAGTCGTTGTTCCATTATCAAAAATAAATCCCAAACATGCAAACAAAAGTATAGTAGGCAAGCAAGGGGTCGAACCCAAAGGAATCAGTTTTTATTCAGATTTAAGTGGTTTTCATGCAAGTAAACAAAAGCGGGTTTTGAAAGTTGGTTTCAATCAAAGGTTATCAAGTAGAGTTTATCTAATCAATTCCACTTTATTAATCCGTTGATCATAAATTCATCCACCTCTTTATATGCCAAGGTCAATTCCAATCCCAATCATTAGAAATCGCAAGTCCACGGTCCAAGCAATTCTATAATCCTAGACAAGGACGCTTAACCTAGAATTAGCATAAAGCACAGGGATATTAGGAAATACAATCATGCAATCAAGCTACGAGTCTCATGCACAATTTAACCTTTGAATACTCTTCCCTAAACTAGTCCACGGTCCTAGAATAGAGTTTTTTCGAGAAATAGGAAAGATGCATAGACAACAACCAATCCTAAATAAAACAATAGATCTAAGTCAATCAAACAAGTTGATCAGGCTCATAAAATCAAACATAGATCATGGGATGAAGCACAAGAGTATCAATAAAGACCTAGGGATAAAGAGATTACCAGAAGTTCACAACTTCATAATAAAGCTTCCTTGATTGAATAAACTCAAGAGGAGAGTTAGTTCTCCATTACAAAGAAAACTCTAATCTTTATTGAAAGACAATTGATTGACAAGTAAGTTGAATGATATCTAGAAACCTAGAAAAGGTTCCCCTTATATAGCCCCAAAGATCCACCTGTTCGGACTAAATAAGATAGGAAACCGAAAGATAAGAAAGGAAACAAGATGGAAACGGTGAAATCTCGTCCTCGTGGAGGTCGGCCGCACCGCGACCGCGGCACCACCACCGCGCCCGCGGCGGTCTTCAAATGGTCAAATCCGAGTCGGCTGCTACCGCGACCGCGCCATAGGCAGCGCGACCGCGGCCTTCATAGGTCTTCATGGTTCGCTCCTTCACGCCACCGCGCCCGCGTCATAGACAACGCGACCGCGGCCTTCATGCAGTAGCGAATCTTCGTCTTTAAGCTCTTTAACTCTTGATTCTTCATATTTCGTGTCTTCGGTCTTGATATTACAATAACGCTCAAAACTAACCTAAACACTCTCAATATAGCTCTAAAATACAAGAGTTATCCTATACAAAATAGCCTGAATCAATTAGCTCATGAAGATCAAATCTAGACATACCCAATCATGCAAACTTCAACAACAACACATTCAAGCAAGCAATTTCCAAATTCATCAACTTAGGTCAAAAACCCCCAAATGTGCACATTCAACCCAAAAATCCAATTTCACTCAAGCTTAAGCAAAATTGAGAGTAGAGGGTTAGAAATCATACCGAAATTGCCTTGTAAGAAGTGAAAGAAGTAGAAATTTGGGTCGATCTCGAGCTAGATCTAGGAGGAGACGATGGGCTGATTTTTGGGGCTGTGGGGGGGGGGGGGGGCGGTTTGGTGCAGCCAACTCAGAGGGGAGTGGGTGGTGGTGCGGCTGAGGAGTGGTGGTGGCCGGAGTGGCGGTGGTGCGGCGGATTCCGGCGAGCTCGTGGGTAGGAGAGGCGGGAGAGGGGGTCGAGCACAAAGGAGAGGCAAGGGAGGGGGTCGGTCGGGCGGAAAGGAGAAGGAGGAGGAGTGTTTTGATTTAAATTTTGGGTAAAAAACATGCCTTACACCAAGGGGGGCAATTTCGGAATTTCGCACTAGGGTCAATCTCGACCCATCTGGGTTGATTTTTCCGCCGATTTGGTCCTCGTGCAAGATTGTCTTATCCCGTCTTTTGAGCTCGTGTTTTGCAATTTAGAGTCCTGCAAAAACATCACAAAAAAATCCTATCCCAAGCAAAATATATCCTAATCTAGTCTAAGGAAGTTTAGAAAATAAAAACAAAAATCTAATCTAGAAATTTAAAAAGAATGGAAAAATTAAAAAGAAAAATCTAATCTAGAAACCGGGTTGCCTCCCTAAGCGCTTTTTTAACGTCATGAGCTTGACGATGGGTGCTTTATCTTAGTCCGAGGTGGTGAGAGCCCAAGTGGCTCGGATCTCTTCGTCGGGTTCCTTCCTAGCATAGTACTTCTTCAAACGATGCCCATTGACTTTGAAAATCCCACCATTCTCATCTATAAGATCGGCCGCCCCGTGCAAGTAAATATGGTGAACCGTGAATGGTCCGCTCCATCGGGTCCGTAGCTTTCCGGGGAAGAGTCGGAGTCTTGAGTTGAATAAGAGCACTTGGTCACCGACCTTGATGGTTTTTCGCACAAGCTTGCTATCATGCCACTTCTTGGTCCTCTCTTTGTAAATTTTGGAGTTCTCATATGCCTTGAGCCTCAACTCTTCAAGTTCTTGCAATTCCATGAAACGCTTCTCCCCGGCCGCATCGAGATCCATGTTGAGCTTCTTGAGAGCCCATAAAGCCTTGTGTTCGAGCTCGACGGGCAAATGACAAGACTTTCCATACACTAGATTGAAAGGAGTGGTGCGGAGTGGTGTTTTGTAGGCGGTGCGATAGGCCCATAGAGCATCATCAAGCTTGGAAGACCAATCTTTTCTTGAGTGGGACACCGTCTTCTCTAGAATGCTCTTGATTTGCCGGTTCGAAACTTCTACTTGACCGCTAGTTTGAGGATGATAAGGTGTGGCGACCTTGTGAGACACCCCATACTTGGTCAAAAGCGCCTCAAAGCTCCGCTCAATGAAATGAGAGCCTCCATCACTAATGAGAACACGAGGGACACCGAAACGGGGAAAAATGTTGGTCTTCATGAACTTAGCCACTACTCGAGCATCATTCGTCCTTGTAGCTATGGCCTCAACCCAGTTAGAAACATAGTCAACCGCCACGAGTATGTACTTGTAGGGACCCGAAGAGGGGAAGGGTCCCATGAAGTCAATACCCCAAACATCAAAGAGCTCAACTTCCAAGATACCGGTGAGTGGGTTCTCGTTCCTCCATGTAATGTTCCCCGACCGTTGACACTCATCACAAGTTGTCACATATACTTGCACATCTTTGAAGAGAGTGGATCAATAGAGTCCGCTTTGAAGGATCTTAGCGGTTGTTTTGAATCCCTTAGCATGGCCACCCGTGTGTAGAGTATGACAATGTCGGATGACTCCCTCTATCTCATCGTCCGGCACACAACGTCGAAAGATGTGATCACTCCCTTGCTTGAACAAGTAAGGATCATCCCAATAGTAGCGCTTGACGCTGTGGAGGAACTTCTTCTTAGCTTGGGACGTCAATCCGTCCGGGATAATGCCTCCTACCACATAGTTAGCAAAATCCGCAAACAAAGGGGTCTTCGACCCACGTATAGCAAGAATAGAGGGAGGAGGAGAAGAAGATGGAGATGGAAGCACATTAGAACTTGAAGGAACCGAAGAGGGAGAAGAGGACGTACACGGTCGACCCAAGGGAAGGGTCGTGCTCGACCCCATGGGGGTCGATCCTGAGAGCTCATCTTCTCTGGTGGGGGTCGATCTCGACCCGGGGGGGTCGAGCCTGAGAGCTTGGCAGCTCCTCCTCCAATGTCTTCATGGTGATCTTTGTTGCCTAGCATAAGGGTCTCATCCGGGCGTGTATCATCGATGGGGATCGATCCGCCGGACTCCATGATGTGCTCAAGGGGTAGTCTAGATAGGTGATCCGCCACTAGGTTCTCCGCTCCCTTCTTGTCTCGGATTTCATGATCGAATTCCTGCAACAAAAGCATCCAACGAAGCAGCCTAGGCTTGGCGTCTTTCTTCGCCATTAGAAATCTTATCGCGGCATGGTCGGTATAAACAATCACCTTAGAGCCTACTAGATAGGAGCGGAATTTTTCAAATGCAAATACTACGGCAAGAAACTCTTTCTCGGTGGTAGTGTACTTACTTTGAGCTTCATCAAGAGTCTTACTTGCATAGTAAATGGCATGAAGCTTCTTGTCTTTCCGCTGCCCAAGAACCGCACCAATGGAATAGTCACTAGCATCACACATGATTTCAAAGGGAAGTGTCCAATCCGGTGATTGCATGATGGGGGCCGTCACAAGAGCTCTTCTCAACCTGTAAAATGCTTCAAGACAATCCGAAGACATGCTAAACTCTACATCTTTCACTAGTAAGTGAGTCAAAGGCTTAGCAATTTTAGAAAAGTCTTGAATGAAGCGCTTATAGAACCCCGCATGCCCCAAGAAACTCCTAACGTCTTTCACGGAAAATGGAGGGGGCAATTTTTCAATAAGCTCAATTTTTGCCTTGTCCACCTCAATCCCTCGCTTAGACACTAGATGACCTAAGACAATTCCTTCTCTAACAATGAAATGACACTTCTCCCAATTAAGCACAAGGTTCGTTTCCTCACATCTTTTAAGGACCCTAGAAAGGTTAACAAGACATGAATCGAAATAGGAACCATAAACCGAGAAATCATCCATAAACACCTCCACTATCTCCTCAATCATGTTGGAGAAGATGGCCATCATACACCTTTGAAAAGTGGCCGGGGCATTGCAAAGCCCAAACGGCATTCTCTTGTAAGCGAACGTCCCATAAGGACAAGTGAATGTGGTCTTCTCTTGATCACCGGGGTGAATGGGAATCTGCCAAAAACCACTATAGCCATCCAAATAGCAAAAGTAATCATATTGAGCTAAACGTTCCAAAACTTGGTCAATGAAGGGGAGTGGGAAGTGATCCTTCCTAGTGGCACTATTAAGTTTCCTATAGTCTATGCACATCCTCCACTTGGTGGTAGTCCTAGTAGGAATCAACTCTCCCTTCTCATTTTCTACAACCGTCATCCCCCCTTTCTTAGGAACCATATGTACGGGGCTAACCCACTTACTATCGGAGATAGGAAATATGATACCGGCATCTAGCATTCTAAGGATTTCTTTCTTTACTACCTCTTTCATGTTAGGGTTTAGCCTACGTTGGTGCTCAATAGTGTGTTTATAGTCATCCTCCATATATATCCTATGCATGCACAATGATGGTGAAATACCACTAAGTTCCTCTAGAGAATATCCGATGGCTTTCATATGGGTCCTAAGCACATCAAGCAATTTGTTCTCCTCGTCCTCACTCAAATTAGCATTAATAATGACGGGAAAAGAAGAATTTGGACCAAGAAAAGCGTACCTCAAAGAATCAGGAAGCTCCTTGAGCTCGGGAGTGGGCTCGGGCAAGCTAACTTCATCCTCGTGCTCCGCCTTCAGTGCATCCAAGACAAGGAAGGACTCCTCGCCATCATCCAGGGGGGTCGTGCTCGACCCAATGGGGGTCGATCTTGAGACCCTCGAACTTTGCGGTAGAGGTTCCCATGTCAAAAATCGTCCCGTCGGGTTGTTGCACTCGATGTAGTCGGAGTGTGTGTAGAGCATCTGTTGGGCCCTAGTTCAAAACCAGTACGCATATCTAGATAGGCCCACGAGAAACGAGCAGCTCAAGGGAATCCGAAGTTGTTACACGAAACATTCCACCATATTGAAGAACATCTTATCTTATCTAGCCAAATATTCTATCTATTGTATCATATTTTTTGTTATACGGAACCTTCGTTGGGGAGTCAAACCGCGACCGCGGGTCCATCACCCGCGACCGCGGGTCAGCGATTGACAAGGTTACGGATCGTGCTTCCGACTCACTTTTCGGGAGCTACGCTTATCGGATTTGGACGATCCACATATCGCCGGAAAGAGGAGGAGATAAGCTACAAATTATCTTCAGAAGTCGAAGCAAGAATCCTACTCGAAGTCAGGTGAAACTGGGCACGAACAGCGCAGCCCATGAGGAGCCTGTAAAGCTGAGTAACGAGGTTCTAGAAGGCAATCCGAGTAATGAGCTACGAAATCAGCATATTTGCCCGCCAAGATATAAGATAGACTTAAATTATATCTTGTAGGGATTTCTTTTATCTTATGTAACCGAATTTATACCATACTTAGGGGAATTCTATCTAGTAGATGCGTATCTATCTAGTTAGTATTCTATCTTGTACACACTCTATCTTTTAGGTGTCCCCTATATATACATAGAGGGGGGTCACGAAATCACACACGATGTACGCATATCACCACATGTACACATTCACATGCATCAATACAAATTTACACGTTTTTCTCTTCAATTCTTTGGTTCTATTTACATTGTTCAGGCCCGATCTAGGCCAAGGGGTCACCAATCTTGCTTGGTTGATTTCTGGCTCTAACAATTTGGCGCCCACCGTGGGGCTGAGAACGAAGTAATTCCGAACGAAAGCTACAAACTTTCGATACAATCGACATCATATATTCGTTTTCACACGATCAAACGACTCTACAACCAGACAGCGATCCCGGGTTGCGTCGTGAGACCTGCGAGAGTGACGAACTGCCCAGATCGCACGCCTGGATAACGGACGAAGAAACTAATTCCGAACGAAAGCAAACAACTTTCGATCCAATTGACATTCATGTTAAGAGAGGAAGACAGCATCGAGAATCAAAACAATGTTGGAAACGCCCAACACACCCAGAATACTTCCAGGAAGCGTTGGATGTTCGATTTGGATACGACTATCCGAAAAGGATCATAAAACAGATGACTAATCAGATATCTTCAAGGCTAGACCTTGATGGTGGCGAAAAGACATCAATGGGGTAGCGGTCTCGACGCCATATCTAGCTACGACACCCCTCTGACTGCCTTATTTGGGGAGCAAGCCAATCCAGTCAACCGCTGGGTTGCTTCCAGAACACTTCTAGAAATATCACAGAGATGACCTCAAGGATAGACCTTGACGGTCGAAAAGAAACATCGAGGGACGTAGCGGCTTCAACACCATACCTTGGAGAAATACAACACGAAACCAGCGCGGACACAACCATGACGAATCGACCTAGACGACCCTTCTGGAGTCAGGATAACGTTCCAGCCCCTCATATACTGGTTTCCTCGTTCCTTTATCTCACAATTGATTCCATACTTTTATTTTGCTAAAAGATATCTCTCTTTCTTATAAGCATCGATCTTTTACGCTTATACATATTTACTGTTTACTAGTTTCAATTGCTAGACGCATTGAGAAACCCTATTAACCTAATGATAAATCGCTTGTTAAAGCATGACCGATTGATCTATGTTCTAGACTCCTCCCTTACTAACGATGTGCATTACTCTTATACCCAAGAGACAAGAACTTCATACATGGAAGTTTACAACCTTTTGTGACAACAAAGGATCCGTACCCTCAGGTTATGCGATATCTAGATGACCTAGCAGGAGTTCCACATCTTCAATACTCAGGAAAGCATCCTTAACCAACACTTTTCTGACTCTCGTATCAATTTCCTCTTTTTTTCTGGATCTGGTCTGGAGCATATATACTCTCCATCCATTATTGTTGACGAGTTATCTAGAGTTACTACTATTACATGACATTGTTTGAGAACTAATCCAGTACTTTCCCTGTTTCGGTATCTAGACTCTGAAACTGGCTAAGTTTTTCCCTATCTAGTACTCAGTTGCTAATACTTATATTTTTGAGGATTAACTTCCATACTCATGGCTACGTTGTTCTCTGATAACGCCTTAAGGGTAATCCATGCTAATGCTCATACGATTTCCCAGCATTACAGGTGGAATACTTACACATCGACTACGCAAGAAAGGCTCGTGCCAACACCAGACACTGGTTATCCACAAAACTTCAAAGTTCACAAGAAAGTGGTACACCATTCACCCAACTCTATATTCTAGATAATAGTTCTAGCATTTAGCATTAGTTGAAACACTATTGTTCTTTCCTTCCTTTGCAATTCTTTCAGCATATTATATATATCTTTAGTATGACTACGCTTAAAGATTGTTTGCAAACTTAGCATGGACAGTGTCGTGCAAAAACCAGCACGACACAAAGTCCCCCCCCCCCAGGATACCTACCTAGTAGCCCTGATCAGGCTAACAACGGGTTATAATACCACTACACACACATAAGCGCATGTTCCCACAAATCTCACGGCAGATATCCCACAAAGCTCGCGAGAAAGGATATTCCCACAAACCTCGTGGACATAACATTTAGGTTCATAAGTTGACCTAGGCATTTATCGCCAGATTATCCCACAAACCTCGTGGACGTAATGATTAGGCCCATAAGAGACCTAGGCAAGTATCGCCAGTATTGCAAAACTCGCACGAATATTTGGATCCATAAATAAGGCACAATTCGCCTGACACATATGCTAGCATCCGACGGATTAATCCACACATACTACCTGGTTGTACAACCTAGATAACCTATCATATGGTTGACATCTCGAGCTAACGTTAGCACATCGTACAAACAAGCTTGTTTAGTGATATCACGACAAACGACCGTTGAGACGCACTAAATACCTTTGAGGACTCTGTCACAAACGCATGCACCGCTCGAGCAAATACACACGTAAGTCTCTAGATACACTCTCTAGACACAGTATCTAGAATACATACCCATCCTAAAAACCGCCACGATCACGTAAGTCGGGTACGAAGACTCCCTACCAGGCAGCCCCCTGGAACGGTTACAAACACATATTACCAGACAGTTCCCTCTGGTATGATCACAAAAAGTACCCTACGAGGCAGTTCCCCCTGGTATGGTTGCAAGAACATCTTACCAGGCAGTTCCCTCTAGTACGATTTACGTACTGACAAAGCTCTAGAGCATACTCAAAACGAGTAACCACTATTGTGGGACGCCGCATCACACTTACGTCCGGGGTACGGTCTTGGAACAAGCTTACAAAAATACCTTTGAAACACGCATCGAACCACACCCTACAGTCAAAGAACGAGCGTACCGTTCAACAAAAGACAAAAGCGAAGCAATCATTTCTAGATGCAGACTCTAGAAATGCACCTCCCTGCTTCGGAATAGGAATCATTAGACATGGCCTACCTATATTATTGAAAGGTGATCATAATACTGATTAACCTTATCATTACTAAGACAACGATCCAATCCATGTAACTAGAAAACGATACAATAGAACAAGACCGAACGGTCACTTCTAGATATAGTATCTAGAACACATCTTTCCTGAGTCGCTGGACTCAGCATGCTTACTTATCCAAGACGATGGATTTTTGACATCTATCATGTTTTTGAACGAAGTACCAATACCACACTAGACAGTGCCTCATCGGCATCAACAAGACGAAGTCATCGATAGACAAAAGCAAGTACTAACAGAGGAGAACATAAACAAAGTTACGCAAAGGAGTTATCGTCCAACAAAAGGGTTACATTTCTGGATCTCATAGCAAGAACACGAACCCAGACAGGGGTATGCAAAAATTCTTACAAGATGAAGACGTCACGGCACCAACAAAAGTTCTTGGCTTAGAGGATGCAATACACAATGGGGTCGATTCAAGACCAACGTTCTATAAGAAGGAAGCAATAACAATACAGGGGTACTTGAAGAGTCCAGTAATCTACAACTGCTCGTGAACATTTCTAGATCAGCAAACTGGAATTCAGTGAAGCACGCCCATCATGATCACAATCTGGCCAATTATCTTTGACCTAAGACAGGGGTTTAAGTACATTCTGGAAGGCCTCAACGACACTATCTTCACTATTTCGTCTGGGGTACGTTTGCAAGAGACAAATCTTGCGAAAGAGCCTAGTACTGGGGTACTGGGGTAGAGATACATAGCAGAGTTGTTCTTCCCATCAACACAATCTTAAGATTCCCAAGGCAAAGCTTCATCAAATACTAAGCAACCACGACAGCCACCACATTGACCAAACACTAGGTCATCTTCACAGTTTTTCACAACTTTACTTCCCAAGCACAGTGCAACTCATCGAGTACTCGCTAGCTGATCTAGAGAGTCTCCGATGCAGACATGCAAAAACAACCAGTTTTACTACCTTAAGAAGTCACTTCACAACACAGTTCCCAAGACATGAGCCTTCAAGCTAAGGCATATACCTTCAGTTTCTTAGACATCTACCAAGATTGTTCAAACTCTAGGATCCTCTTTGACGATGGTTTTGGATAAGACAACAAGGTTTTAAGACAGCAAAGTCTTCGATGACACATTACGAATCGGCTTCCAACTCCATAGTGGATCTGGATTTACAACCCCATCCGGGGGTATTGTTGGGCCCTGGTTCAAAACCAGTACGCATATCCAGATAGGCCCACGAGAAACGAGCAGCTCAAGGGAATCCGAAGTTGTTACACGAAACATTCCACCATATTGAAGAACATCTTATCTTATCTAGCCAAATATTCTATCTATTGTATCATATTTGTTGTTATACGGAACCTTCGTTGGGGAGTCAAACCGCGACCGCGGGTCCATCACCTGCGACCGCGGGTCAGCGATTGACAGGGTTACGGATCGTGCTTCCGACACACTTTTCGGGAGCTACGCTTATCGGATTTGGACGATCCACATATCGCCGGAAAGAGGAGGAGATAAGCTACAAATTATCTTCAGAAGTCAAAGCAAGAATCCTACTCGAAGTCAGTCGAAACTGGGCACGAACAGCGCAGCCCATGAGGAGCCTGTAAAGCTGAGTAACGAGGTTCTAGAAGGCAATCCGAGTAATGAGCTACGAAATCAGCATATTTGCCCGCCAAGATATAAGATAGACTTAAATTATATCTTGTAGGGATTTCTTTTATCTTATGTAACCGAATTTATACCATACTTAGGGGAATTCTATCTAGTAGATGCGTATCTATCTAGTTAGTATTCTATCTTGTACACACTCTATCTTTTAGGTGTCCCCTATATATACATAGAGGGGGGTCACGAAATCACACACGATGTACGCATATCACCACATGTACACATTCACATACATCTATACAAATTTACACGTTTTTCTCTTCAATTCTTTCGTTCTATTTACTTTGTTCAGGCCCGATCTAGGCCAAGGGGTCACCAATCTTGCTTGGTTGATTTCTGGCTCTAACAGCATCTTGACCTCCTCATGACTTGATTCCTTCAATGTTGGATTGAACCGGACTCGACCACTTCTTCACCAATCTTGAAAGTAAGAAGTCCACTCTTGACATCAATG
Source organism: Polygonum aviculare (assembly GCA_934048045.1). Lineage (NCBI taxonomy): Eukaryota > Viridiplantae > Streptophyta > Magnoliopsida > Caryophyllales > Polygonaceae > Polygonum > Polygonum aviculare. The sequence continues at coordinate 25,038,029 of OW204026.1, forward strand.
ACCGCGCCCACGGTGGCTAAGAAGGGTCGTCCGAGTATGATGGGAACGACCGGATCCTCGGGCATCTCCATGATTATGAAATCATTAGGCACAAAGAACTTCCCCACTTGAACGGGGAAATCATCAACTACACCCGTGGGCTGAACGCATGACCCATCCGCCATGTATAGCCTCATGTTCACCGGTACTAATGGCCCCATGTTGGTCTTGGACCAAATTGAGAGTGGAAGCAAGCTAGCACTAGCACCAAGATCAAACAATGCCTTGAAGCGATAAGCTCCAATACCGATTGTAATAGCAAACTTCCCGTGATCACCAAGCTTCTTGGGAAGGTCCAATGACCTCACCTCATCCGTTAGTTCCGACATTGATCGCTTCCTAAACAGAATCTCCTTCAAGAACTTGGTGTAAGCGGGCATTTCATTCAAGGCCTCGGCGAAAGGAATAGAAAGATTCAAGCCTTGAAGCAACTTAACAAAGCGCTTAAACTTTCCTTCCGTCGCGTCCTTGGGTTTCTTCGAAGGGTAAGGAAGTATCTTAGAATGGGAAGAGGAAGGTGTGGGATCGGGAATGAGTGGAGGAGAAGGGTTGGAAGACGTTCCGGGTGCAGATTGGTCGAGCTCGACCTCATCGGGGTCGATCGCCCCTTCGTCCTCATCACCAGTAGCCTCAGGATCGACCATGAGGGGGGTCGAGATCGACCCTAAGGGGGTCGATCCTGAGACAACATCCTTCGCCGTTTGCTATGGTGGATCGGGTAATGCTTTGCCACTCCGAAGGTTCATGGCTCGGATTTCACCATTGCTTGCTCGGCCTCTAGGATTCTCTTCGGGGCGGCCCGGGAGTTGTCCTTGAGGTCGTGGGATTTGAGCCGCTAGATTACCAAGTTGGGAATCAACATTCTTCCTCCATGCGTCAAAGTTTCCCAATTGGTCTTGAACGCCATCAAGTTTGCGGTCGAATCTTTCAAAGTAACCGTGAGCCCAAGCCGGTGGTTCTTCTTGATAACCGGGAGGTCTATAAGGAGGGGCCCTTTGCTCTTGTGAAGGAGGTGGATAACTTTGGACTTGGCCATTGTTATTCCATTGAGGATAGTTGTTGTTGTTCCTCCCCGCATAAGCATTGTTTTGGCCTCGGTAGGGTCCCCGCATATAGTTGGCCTCCGCATATGCCTCGGCAGCCCGAACTTGCTCCACATTCATACAAGAAGCGGTGGTATGAGATTGGGAACCACATTCTTGACAAGTGGGTGCAACGGACTTGTAGTAACTCACTTGCTTCTCGAGCCGGTTGATCTTATCTTGCATGAATTGAAACTTCACATCTTGATCAATTGGCTTGCTATTCGGATCATAAAGCTTCTTTGATTGAATCCGCATAGGTTGTTGGGTCCCATACATGGCATCATAGTTGGTGAGTTTGTCCAATAGAGCCCATGCCTCATCGGGATCCATCTCAATGAAACCGCAATCGGTGTGAAGATTGATGCGGTCCTTTGTGGCGGCATTGATCCCTTGAAAGAATATCTCTTGAAGAACATAAGGAGGTTGTCCATGAGTAGGACATTGCCGAAGAAGCTCCTTGAATCTCTCCCAAGTCTCAACAAAAGTCTCGTTAGGAAGTTGATGATAAGAAGTGACCCGCTTCCTTAGCTCGGTAGTCTTGGCCGGTGGAAAGAACTTCGTCATGAACAAGTCGTGCAAAGCCTTCCATGTAGTGATGGACCCAGCGGGTAAACTTTCGAGCCAATGAAGTGCCTTCCCGGTTAGAGACCACTTGAACGCCTTGAGGAGCACATATTCAAGTGACACGCCATCGGCGGCGATGGTGTCACACAGATCGGTGAAGTTTTTGATGTGCTCCATAGGGCATTCGGATGTCTTGCCTTCATATTGAGACCTCTTTATGAGAGTGATGAAGTGGGACTTGATCTCAAAGGCACGCTCAATTGCTGGGAGCACAATAGCGGACTCGGGAACTCTAAGCTCCGGATGCATGTATTGCTTAGCGTTCCTCGGAATAGCATCTAGTTGCTGTTGGAGACGGGCAACAGCCTCTCTCTCCCGGGCAGCAACCTCTCTTTCTCGATGCAAAGCAGCATCTTGAGTAGCACGCTCCATTTGCATGCGCTCCATCTGAGCACGGAGTTGTTCCATCTGTTGAGCAAGAGCCTCAGCGTCGGCCATTGCTCGTCGTTCTCGTAGCCTGCGATGAAGGGTTCTCTCTATTTCAGGATCAAAGGGAAAATAGTCGATTTTCCTTCGTGAACTAGAGGGCATACACCTGCAATCACAAACACAAGAAAACGAATCAGTAACACACAAGGGGTATGGGCTATTCCCAAACCCAAATATCAACTAAACTCGGCACTATTGCACACTCCCCGGCAACGGCGCCAATTTGTTGAAGGGTTTCTCGAGCAAATAAATTTGTATTTAAGACCCCGCTGCGTATAGCGAAGTCAGGATCGTCCACGGGAGTGAGAATAGTGCTAAGTTTAATTGATAAACTACGAAAAGCAAAGAAAACAAGGGCAGAACAACTCAGGCTCGACCCAAAGAGGGTCGATCCTGAGAGCAGAAACACACGAACGCACACAAAACACACTCAATCACAAACAGGGGCTCGAACACGACGAAGGGAGTCGGGATCAAGGCAAAAGATACGAATTTCAATCAATATAAAAGGCAAATCCTAGGGCTAGGGCTACCACAACAACAACCACACATGCTTTCAACAAGAATTCACAACTATCATGCCATCTAGATCATAGAAAAGTTAACTTTCGCAAACAATTCAAGCCATTCAATCAACTTTCGCAAATAAAACAACTTTCTACCTATCCTTCAACCTAGGAATATCAACTTTCGCAAATAATCCTATTAGATGTAATCAAGCAACTAACTTTTCACTTTTTCTATAGCTAATTACAAGACATGCCTCAATTTTCACCAAGGATTAAGCACAAGATAGGTTAGATATGATCATCAAGCATTCAAGTCATGAATTCAAGTTTTAAACATGCATGATTGTGTTGGGTTTTTGCCCAACCCTAGAACTTAAGAAGACTACTCACTCATAGCAAAGAAGAACAAGGAAGAAGAAGAAGAAGACATGATCAAACCAAACTAAAATTCAACTAAAAACTAAAGGTCAATCTTACAAATTCTCAAACTTGCTCTCCAAGTCTTCTTCCTAGCTCTCCAAGTCTTGGATGATAAATTGATTGAATGAATAAAAACTATAGGTTCAACCTCCTTTTATAGAAGAAAAGGAGTCCTAATCTAACTAGGAAACACAAAGAAACAACCTTCCTTAAATACAAACTAGGAAACTCTACAATATATCCGGAATAAAGGAGAGTCGGTGCCTAGGATCGACCCCTTAGGGGTCGATCGCGACCCCCCTCAGGGTCGATCCTGAGAGCTCTTTTTTCATCTTCTTCTATCTTCTTCACTTGGCTCGAGCTCGACCCTTCCTAGCTCGATCCTGGGGTCGACTTCTTCACTTCTCCTCTAGATTTTGCTCCTCTTAGCTCTTCTCCTTAGCTTGTCCTTTTGAGATCTTCCTCATAGCTTGTCCATCCTCTCTTAGCATTGCTCCAAACTCTTCTTCAAGCTTCAAAACACCTACAAAATGACACAAATATGCGTAGTTTCCGAATCTCAAGGAAATACGAAAACTTATGCAAAAAGACTCAAAAACACAAGACTCAACCATGAAAACCAACTCAAACTAACCTATCTAAACCCTAAAAATCTACCTAAAACGCAAACATCGAACAGTTCTTCAGATGATGAGGACTCTGAGTCCCCTAAGGGCAAACGCAAAAGAGAGTCTGATGGTGCGCCCGTCAAAGTCCTCAGCCCCTTAATATACTCCGAGGAATGGCTCTCCTCCTTCGACGATGACGAAGTTAGGACGTTCCTTGATCTTATAAGGTTTCAAGGCTGGTTGAACGTTGGGCCTGCGCCGGCTGATGTTGACAAAGAACAGGTCAAGGCGTTTTACAGAGATCTGCGCTACAAGCCTAAAGATGGTTCTCTCCACTTCAAGATAGATGGTGAGAAAGCATCAGTTTATGAACGCCAGATCCATTCCTTCATGGGCCTCAATCCTCAAAAGCCCCCGTCCAACGCTCTAAGCTCCCTTCCAGACGGCGGATTTGAGACAACAGATGAAGAACCGCCCTTGGTTGAGCACGTGTTTCAGGGCAAAAGGCTAATGGGACTGGACAGGGTCGCTCATGTTTTGAGCAAGGTAGGCGCCATTGCACATTATTTCATCTGTCGCGCCGTCCTGCCCAGGCAAGAGAAGCGTTCAATCGTTCGAACGCATGACATTATTCTGATTGACGCTCTGCTAGAACGCCGCCCCATAAATCTTGCCAGAATTGCTATGCAACATATGACTAAGTGTGGAAGGAAGCGTCACGCCTTGCCGTACCCGGGTCTGGTGAAGCTGATTCTCAAGTCCCAAAATGCTTATGATGAAAGCGCTCCTTCCGAAGAGCTTGGATTAAAATGGAACGCTAAGAAGGGACTGGTAAAGATAAGGCACAATGAAGAGTTGCCTTCCGTGCTAAAACAGTTAGAAGCTGAGGCTGAGGAAGCCAGACAGAAGGCTGAGCAAGAACGCATGGCAGCTGAAGCTGAAGAAGAACGTCTCGCTGCTACATCTCAGGAGTTCGTTCATGAAGAAGAGCCAGTCGTCGACTTTGCCACTCTTGATCAGATGCTAATGGCTTCTTCTCCTCCTTCTGTTCCGCCTATGGACGCTCCCTCTTCGAGTTCAGGTCCAGTGCCTCGTTCTGCCCCAGCTAACCCTGCCCAGCATCCTCCTGCAGAACTCATGGGTGCTATTATGGACAACCAATGCCTAATCTTCTCCGCCCTCAAAGACTTGTCCTCTGCTTTCTCTAAATCGGCTGAACTTCATGAAAAACTTCTAAAGTTTTATCAAGACCAGAGCCGTCCTCAGTGATCGCCGTCCTCCACCTCTTTATCCCTCGTTGTTTTGCTTTTGCTTCTTTTGTTTTTCTCAAACACTTAAGTCTGTAATAACATTGATTCTACTTCCGTTTGAATGGCTATTACACTGTTTGCTTGCATTGTGTTTGTTTAAGCGTTCCACTGCTTCTAGTTGTGTTTTTATGCTAACGTCCTTATCACTTATTATCCTTTTCGATGAGGCCAAAAGGGGGAAGTGTAGTTTTGCAGAGATGCGCTATAAATTAGTTATCTAGAATAAGCAAGTGTTAAGGGGGAACTATTAAGTGAAAGGTCTAAGGAACGCCATGCTAGAATAAACTAGAGGACGTCTAGAAACTTCAAGAACGCTTTTCTCTCCTTAAAATCCAAAAATTAGAGAATCAAAGAACGAAAACTTGTGCTTAATAAAATTTCTCTAAGTGTTAGAGGACGCTTTTAAGTTTTCATGCAAGCTAAGTTCAAACGCCAAAACTATTTTGCTGAAGAGTTTGTCATCATCAAAAAGGGGGAAATTGTTGGGACGCTATCAAGAACGCTTGCGTCCTTGGTAGTGTGCCCACAACCGTCCCTTAGTTTTGATATGACAAACTCACTTTGATTCTAATAAAATTGTCCAAGTGTTCAGGAACGCCAGTGACAAAAGGACAACAAGTGTGTGTGGGCGTCCCCTAGCTTAGGGACGCTAGCTAACAGGAAGTAAGGACCAGCCAGAGACTACTTGAGCAAGGACGGAGTCCCAAGCAAGTAGGAACGCAAGAAAGGAGTCCTTACTCTCTAGCCGACAGGATGACATCACTCGACAATATTTGATCATCCAAGGACACGTGGAGACCGATCCTGTAGCGGAGTCCAACACTACGTGGCGGACGATCCTGTTGTAGAGTTCATCAACACGTGGCGGCAGATCCTGTAGCGGAGTTCATCACACACAGCTGGAGACAGGAAGCTTCCTCATCACCGCCCTACTACATGGAGGAAGATCCTGTAGCCACGTCCTCGAAGGGCATGATCGTCCCAGAGAAAAGACGCCTTTCCCCAAGTCCTATAAATAGCCCCAAGGCATTTATTGTGACGTTAACGCTTTCAGGAATATTCAGAGAGAATCAGAGGAAAGCGACTCACTCAAGAACACGAAGAACTAACTCAAGAACTCAAGAACAGTGCTAGAACTTGTGTTAGATCGAGTGAGATTTTGTACCCAAACCACAAAACAGTTTGTAATCAGAAAAACCAAAAAGAGAGAGAGAGTTCTGCGAAGTACTGCAGAACGTAGGGATAGAGTCCTTTAAGAGATTGAACTTGCTTAAGTTGTAGGCTTAGAGGAGTCCTTTACTAGTGGACTTAGGGAAAAGCTAAGTGTCAGAGAACTGTAAAGACTCGCCAGTACAGCTGTAAGAACGTTCAATATAAAGGAAAGAACTATTCAAAAATCCTCCAAGGAGGTAGAGGTTTACACTCAAGGACTACTTGGTCTTGAGTGGTTCCTCTATAATTCATTGCGTTCATTACTTACCTGTTTAGTACTTTATTTCCGCTGCATTACTCAAGGACGCCCCTACTCCTCGTAGGGACGCCAAACCAAAGGACGCCTTTACCAAAGTAAAGGGTTTTCCTCAGTACTAACGATCCAATATCTGAGCTCTTGGACCGTGTCTAGGTCAGCCTCCAATTCTTCTTTGCTACCTGCGGATGTGGTGATCCCGTATCGAGCGGTGGGCACCGTAACCTCGGCTGGTATGACGGCTTCGCAACCGTGCACCAGGGAGAAAGGTTTTTGGCCGGTCGTGCCCTTGGGTGTAGTGCGGTCGGCCCACAGGACGAAAGGTAGCTCCTCTGCCCAATTTCCTTTGGCTTTTGCTAACCGCTTCTTCAAGTTGTTGATGATGACTTTATTGCTTGCTTCGGCCTGGCCATTAGCCTGAGGATATCTAGGTGTGGAGGTGACCAAGTCGATGTTCCAAGCCTTGCAAAAGTCGCGCATCCTTTTGCTTATGAACTGGGAGCCGTTGTCGCAAGTGATCTCCGCGGGCACTCCGAATCTGCTCAAGATGTTTCTCTTTATGAATGAGATGACCTGTTTGTCCTTGATTTCCCGGAAGGCTTCGGCTTCGATCCACTTAGAGAAATAGTCCGTCATTGCCAGGAAAAATACTTTTTGTCCCGTGGAAGGGGGTAGTTTCCCTACGATGTCCATTCCCCATCTCATGAAAGGCCAGGGAGTGATTGACGGGTGGAGGGCTTCCGGCAGCTGGTGCGGTACCGGGGCATGGCGCTGGCACGCGTCGCAGGACTGAGCGTACTTGTTAGCGTCTTGTCGTATGGTGGGCCAATACCACCCCTGTCAGAGGATTTTATTGGCCAAGCTTCGACCCCCGGTGTGATTACCGCAATCTCTGCTATGGACTTCTCTCAAGACCTCTTTAGCGTCTTCTTTCTCTATGCATCGTTGTAGGAAACCCGCTGCTGATTTGTGAAACAAGATCCCATCGATGATAGTGAAACGCGTTGCTTTTGACCTTAGGGCCTTGGCCTCGTCTTTATCTTTAGGGGCTTCCCCTTTGACAAGCCAATCGAGGTACGGCCTTGTCCAGCTTGACTCGGCATCTTCTCTCGCCTCATCAGGTTTATAATACCTCTTTGATACCCCAGTCTCTAGGGGAGAATCTTTGGTTTGCGCTGCTGACACCTCAGTGATGGCTGATTGTAGCAGGTGGACGAGCGGCACGCTGCTGAACTCTCGAGGGTCCAAGGTTTAACCAAGCCCTGCCAGGGCATCGGCCGAAGCGTTTTGCTCGCGAGGGATCTGCTTGAACTCAATTTGGTCAAACTTCTTGGAAAGTGTTTTGACTATCCCGAGGTAGCTGATCATCCTGTCGTCCTTGGCTTCAAAAACCCCTAAGATTTGGTTGATGATGAGCAGGGAATCAGCGCGTACCTTGATTCTCTTTATAGACAAATCGGCAGCTAGCTCTAGGCCGAATATGAGCGCTTCGTACTCGGCTTCATTGTTTGTTGCTTCGAAATTGCATCTTACTGCCTGGGCTATTAGATCCCCCTTTGTCGACTTTAGCACAACCCCGAGTCCTGCTCCCCTTATGTTCGATGCTCCGTCAGTGTGTAACAGCCATTCTTCTTTGGTATCGTTGTTGGAGGTAGCTAAGACTTCTTCGGGTACTCCTTCTTCAGGGGTTGGGGTGAAGTCGGCAACGAAGTCAGCCAGAACTTGTGATTTGATTGCTCTTCTGGGCTCGTACCTGACGTCGTACCCGCTCAGTTGGATCGCCCACTTCGCCATCCTTCCCGAGAATTCAGGCTTTTGCATGATTTTCCGGAGTGGGTAATTTGTCGGGACTACGATGGTGTGAGACTCGAAGTACGGCCGTAGTTTGTTCGAGCACATCACCACTGCTAACACCAACTTCTCGGTGGGAGAGTAGCGTGTTTCTGCCGGCACCATGGTTCTGCTTACGAAGTAGACTGGTACTTGTTGGCCTTCTTCATCCTTGACGAGTACCCCGCTCAGGGCGTTCTCCGATACCGCTATGTAGAGCTGCAAAACTTCTCCAGGGACCGGTTTGGCCAACAACAAGGGGTTAGCAAAATACTTCTTTAGTTCCTCGAAGGAAGCTTCGTGTTTTTCGGTCCACTGGAAACTCTTGTTCTTTTTTAGGACCTCATAGAACAGCCGGCACTTGTCTGATGATTTGGAGATGAATCGGTTTAGTGCGGCTATTTTTCCGGCTAACTTTTGTACGTCCTTCACACTTCGGGGGGGTTTTAGGGAGGCGATTGCTCGTACCTGATCAAGTCTGGCCTCAATCCCCCGTTTGGTCACCACATGCCTTAAGAAAGTACCAGACTGTACTCCGAAGATGCACTTCTGCGGATTTAGCTTCATGTTGTATTTCTCCAGAATCTTGAAGGTCTCCTCAAGATGGCTCCCGTGTAGGGAACTTTCTGTGCTCTTCACCACCATATCGTCGATGTACGATTCCATAGTTTTACCAATCTGGTCTTTGAACATCCGGTTGACCAGTCGTTGGTAGGTCGCGTCGGCGTTCCTAAGACCGAATGGCATCACCCGGTAGTTGTAGGTGCCCTGCCCTGTAATGAAGGAGGTCTTCTCTTGGTCTTGGGGCTCCATCTGAATCTGGTGGTAACCGTTGAAAGCGTCCATGAAGGTGAGTAGTTCGTACCCAACCGTGGCGTCTACCATAGTGTCAATGTGGGGCAGCGGGAATGAGTCCTTGAGACAGGCTTTGTTGAGGTCGGTGAAGTCCACGCACACCCGCCACTTTCCATTCTTCGTTGGTACCACCACCACGTTGGCTAGCCAATCTGGGTAATTCACCTCTTTGATCTTCCCTGTTCCTAACAACTTCTTCACTTCCTCTTCAATCGCTTGGACCCGATCTGGCGCGAACCTCCGCCTCTTCTGCTTAACAGGTGGGTGTTCGGGGTTGACATTGAGCTTGTGTGTGATGATGGAGGGGTCGATCCCCGTCATGTCTTCGTGGCTCCAAGCAAAGCAATCTTTGTGACTTTTTAGGAACTTTACTAATTCTTCTTTGATGGTTGGTTCCAACTTTTCTCCGATCTTTACCACCTTACCCTCTTCGAGAGTCACCTCCTCCGCTTTTTCTTCGGTTTCGATTTGTGCTGGCGGAGGGGTGACGCTCTGTAATTGCTATGCTTCCGGTATTAGGGTGGTTGGCTTGAGGGCCGCTTTGTAGCACTCCCTAGCCAACCGTTGATCCCCGCGGATTTCCTCTACTCCCCAGGGGGTCGGGAATTTCACAGTCTGGTGGTAGGTGGACGCGACGGCTTTCATGTCGTACAGCCACGGACGTCCTAGGATGACGTTGTAGCAAGAGGGGCAATCCACCACGAGGAAATCGACCTGCTTGTTAATCCCTTTAGCAAAGGTGGTGAGAGCAATGTCCCCTACTCTGTGTTTAACCTCGCCGCTGAAACCCACCAATGGAACCGGATGCTTGTGGATGTCGTTCTCGGACAATCCCATCTCTTTCAAAGCATCGAGTGTCATGAGGTTGGTGGAGCTCCCGGTGTCAATTAAGATTCTTTTCATCAGTACGTTCCCCATATGTAGGGAGATCACCAGGCCATCGTGGTGGGGTTCGGCGGAGAAGTCCGCATCGCTGTCGTCGAAGACAATAGCGGACCCGGATGATCCCCCACCGGCACGTCGCGGGCGATCGAAGTTGCTTTCGCGCGCGTGTCGCTTCGCCGCTGAGTACGTGAGGCCGCAGATGCTTGAACCCCCTGAGATGACATTGACAACTCTGTTGGGTGTTGGGGGGTCCCTCCGTCTCCTTGACTCGGGCTGTAGGCTCTCTATTACTTCTTTGGGTACCTGGGCATCTGGTGCTACATCTTTGATTCTCCCTTCCGAGACGAGGCGAGCCAATTCCTTCCTGAGCATGATACAATCTCGGGTCCAGTGGCCGTGATACTCGTGGTAATCGCACCACTTGGTGGTGTCTCTGTCTGCTTTTGGGGCTTTGTCCAGCCGTGGCCATCTCACGTATTCCCCTTGTTTCGCCATATTTCGCAAAAGCTTGTCCGTGGAGATGTTGAGCTTGAGTGATTCCAACGATGGTGGTGGCGGGTCCCGGTATTGATCGTCCGCTTGTCGTGCTCTGGCTGTGTTCACCTGCCCGTGGCCAGGGCGTGAATACGGGTGTGCCCGACGATCTTTTCTCTGATCAAGCGAGCCCTTACGGCCATCGGTTGAGCCCCTCTTCTCGTACTTCTCCACTTCTAGGGTTCTCTTCCGCAGGGTCCTATCCTCCTCCAGCCTGACGTGAGCCAAGGCTCTGGCCTGAACTTCCTCGAAGGTGTAGCAGGGATGCTTGGTGAGCTCTTTGTATAGGCCGCCATCGGGTATGATTCCTTGCCTAAATGCCTCCACTCCGGTAGTAACGTCACAAGATTTTATCGAGACTTTTTCGCGGTTGAACCGTTCTAGGAATTCCCTGGTAGTCTCGTGTTGCTTCTGACGGATCCTATAGAGGTCGCTGGATTGTTTCTTGAATTTGCGGCTGCTGGCAAATTGGGTGCGGAAGGAATCCGATAGCTCGGCGAAAGAACCGATGCTACCGCGTGGCAACTTTATGAACCAGGTCAGCGCCGGACCCGTTAAAGTCGTGCCAAACCCCTTGCACATTACTGCTTCTTTGGAGTACGACGGGACCGCACTTGTCATCATCTTTTGCTTACAGATCGCGACGTGCTCGTCGGGGTCAGTGGTGCCGTTGTATGGGGTCATATTTGGCACGGCGAATTTCTTTGGTATCTCCACTCTGGTAATGCGGCGGGAGAAAGGGGACTCGTCGAAGCCGTCAGGAGCTTCCGGTTCCAAAGGTTGGAAATTCTTTCGACCGATCCGGAGTTGACCAGCGATGACCCCTATCTGCTCCGTCACCTTTCTTTGTATGGTCGCGTCGAGGTCTCTGGGCCTCCCCCTTTCGAAATCTTCTTCATCGGTCTCTCCCTTGTCTGGCCAGGCATCCCGAGGTGGTGTTCGGCGTCTCCTAGCCTTTGACCGGGGATTTCTTGGCGGGTCTTTGTCAAGGAGGACTTCTTCGCGGCGGTGGCGGGCGAAAGCTTCTGGGGCATCTTTTGGTAACAATAGTGTCTTGTTACGCGCGTCCAGAGTTTCGTCCCCTTTGGAGGTTCTGTTGGGACAATGTTAAGGACGTCTTCAGTAATTAACATTGAGCCTAGCGTCCCTTAGTTTTGATATGACAAACTCGCCTTGATCTAATAAAGTTATCCAAGTGTCTCAGGAACGCATGTTGAAAAGGACAACAAGTTGAGGATTAGGTAGCCGTCCTTAGGAAGTAAGGACGCTACATCCTTCAGTGAACGTCTTGGTAAAATACAAACAAGGACACCGTCCTTAATCATTACACTGGAGTCCTTCAAAGCTGGCCGACAAAGTGACATCACCAGACAAGCTTTGATCATGATCTCCACGTGGAAGAAGATCCCGCATCTAAGTCTAACAGAATTGTCAGTAGGCTTCCTTGATCATCAGAGCAACACGTGGAAGCCGATTACTGTTGCAACGTCCCCAAGGGCATGATTGTCAGAGATAAAGTTGCCCTTTCCCAATGTCACTATAAATACTCCCCAGAGTATTTATTGTGATGTGACGCTTCAGAGAATATTCAGAGAATTTGTCAAGTCGCTCAAGAACACCAAGAACACCAAGAACAAGCTCAAGAACAAGTGAAACTTAGGTGTTAGATCGAGCGAGAAGCGTTCAACAAAATCACAAACTGTTTGTAATAGAAAAGAACAACAAGAGTGAGAGAGTCCTTACGACGAACTGTAAGGACGAGGTGATAGTTTCCTTTAGAGAAATTAAGTTAGGTTACTCTACAGGCTTAAAGGGGTTGTTACTAGTGGACTTAGGGACGCCAGTCTAAGTGCCAGAGAAGTGTAACTGCTCGCCAGTGTATTGTAAGGAAACTTAATAAGAAAGGAAAAAGCTATTACAAAATCCTCCAAGGAGGTAGAGGTTTACACTCAAGGACTAGTTGGTACTTGAGTGGTTCCTCTATAAATCAAAAGCGTTCCTCACTTATTATCTTAACCTGTTTAGTCTTTTGATTTCCGCTGCGAACCAAGGAAGTCCTTGATCTTTATTAAGGACATCCTGGTGGAGGACGACCTTAATTCTGTTAAGGACGCCCTTGCATTTCTGACTAACGATCCAACAATTGGTATCAGAGCGGGCGCTCTAGATTCTTACTGAGTTGCAGGTTAAGATGGACATGGAACCCATTGGAATCTCGTTCGTGAAGCCTCCGCGCCTGACGGACGGCAACTTCAACCGCTGGAAAATTAGATTTGAGAATTTCTGCAGAAGCACAAATTATCAATGCTGGAAGATAATCATGAAGGGTGATCTCAAAGTCCCTGAAGACAAGAAAGACAAAGAGGATGAATGGGGTCCTGATGAATTCAAGCTTATGGAAACGAACGCTAAGGCTATATGCTTCCTTCAAGCATCTCTCTGTGAGAGGGACGCCATCAGAGTCAGCAACTTGACTACGGCAAAAGAACAGTGGGAAGCTCTCGAAAAGTACCACATAGGAACAGCTGAGATGAAGGAAGATGTCAAGCTTGAAATTAAAAAGGAGTTCTATGCCTTCAGAATGCTGCCTAATGAATCTGTAAAGGACTACTCAAGTCGCTTTGAAGCCCTTGTGACCAAAATGCGAAACTTGGGTATCCCAGAAGCTGAAGTCTCAATGAGGAACAGAGTTGGAATAGTCATTGATGGACTCACAGGAAAGTGGAACTTTGATAGAACCACGTTCAAGGAAAACACTGCTAACAAGACCCTGGATATGGAAGAGATCTATGGGAAGCTTAGGGGTTATGAAGCAAGAAGGGAAGCCGATTTGGCTGAATTGGCAAGAAATCCTCAAACAGATATTGCATTGATGACCTCAACACCAGAGTACGCTGAGTATCTTCGTCGTCAACAAGAACTTGCTATGACGGTGGAAGCCAATAAGAATGAGAACCATGAAAAGATGCGAGTTCAAGCTGTGAAAGAAAGAGAAAGCAAGTCTAAGGAACAGCTTGAAGAAGAGGAAGGACTTGTTCTTTTTAACAAAGTTCTGCGTTCTTTTGGAAAAAGAAGCAAACATTTCAACAAGCACAAAATGCCCAAGAAGGAAGGTCCCAAGTACACAGAGGCAGAGATGAAGGAACTTACTTGTTTTAAATGTAACAAGAAAGGACATTTTGCTAAAAAGTGTACAACAGGAATGTCTTCAAAGGATATGAAGACAAAGGCTCTCATTGGAGCGTTTGCTTCTGCATGGGATAACATGAGTTCTGATGATGAAGAACCCGATGAAGAAGAGGCCTACATTGCTCTTGAGGACGCCTTCGATAATGATCAAGTGGCTTTCATGGCTATGGAGGACGCCACAGTTGATGAGGAGGACGCTCCTAAATCTGAAAATGAGGTAACCCGTAAGTCTATGATGAATACAAACAAGGACACCGTCCTTGTTTGTATTCATCATACAAACTATCAATGCTGGAAGGTATCTTCGTCGAAAAGGACTTGTTCTTTTTAACAAAGTTCTGCGTTCTTTTGGAAAAAGAAGCAAACATTTCAACAAGCACAAAATGCCCAAGAAGGAAGGTTCCAAGTACACAGAAGCAGAGATGAAGGAACTTACTTGTTTTAAATGTAACAAGAAAGGACATTTTGCTAAAAAGTGTACAACAGGAATGTCTTCAAAGGATATGAAGACAAAGGCTCTCATTGGAGCGTTTGCTTCTGCATGGGATAACATGAGTTCTGATGATGAAGAACCCGATGAAGAAGAGGCCTACATTGCTCTTGAGGACGCCTTCGATAATGATCAAGTGGCTTTCATGGCTATGGAGGACGCCACAGTTGATGAGGAGGACGCTCCTAAATCTGAAAATGAGGTAACCCGTGAGTCTATGATGAAATCCCTAGAAAATTGTTCTAAAACTAAACTCATAAAACTCATTGGAAAAATCATGTAAGAAAGTGTGATTATGCAAAAGAGAATGGATGAACTGGAACTTGAAAATGAAAATATTGTTGTTGAATGTGAAAATTGCAGTACTATGTCTATTCAACTAGAGTCCTCATGTGAAAAAGTTAAATCCCTGAAAACTGAATTAATGTGTCTCAAGCTAGAGAACGCTAACCTTAGGGATGAAGTCAAAGTGCTAGGAAAGAGTCCTGTAGTTGAAGAAGTTAGACCTATGATGTTTGTCCCAGCCAAAAGGGGACTAGGATATGAGTCTGATTCTAAGAACTCTCTTCCAAGTGACTTTGAGGCTAGTAAATCCACAGAACTTGAACAAGAAAGGGAGAAAACCAGGAATCTTCTTGATAGAATTAGAGTCCTAGAGAGTGGAGAGAAAGGTGAAGAGAACTACTATACTAACTCCACTGGTCATAGGATTTACAAGAAAATTGCTAAAGGGGAAGGTTCTAAAGTTTGCAACCCTCAAAAGATAAAACAAAACAGGATTCAACGTCCCAATAAGAAGTACTACCTCGGTACTTACTACAGGACGTGTTGGTATTGTGGTCAAGGAGATCACTACAAGTATGAGTGCTTGAAACTAAAGGAAGACATTGAAAAGGGAAAAGCTGCTAGGACTAACATTGAAAATGAAGAGTCCATCCCTAAGACTAAGTCTAGGCGTTCTAGACGTTCTAGGAGTTCTTTCCGCAGATATGCTACTTCAAATGATGTGAACATTAATGACTACATACCAGAACCAGAGTTCTATTTCTGTAACGAACCAGGTAAGGAACACCTTGCCTAGGTCGCCAAAAACTAACTTTGTTTTGGCAGGTGGAAGTGAGGGGACGCCCATGGATCATTGATAGTGGCGCCTCAAATCATATGACAGGAAGCCAGATTCATCTCACTTCTATCCAGAGTAGTGCCACGGGAGGAACGGTCTCGTTTGGCAATAAGGGCAAGGGAAAGATCAAAGGGACGGGGACTGCTATTCTCAATCCGTCCATCAAAGCAACAAATGTCAGTCTTGTTGAAGGACTTGGTTTTAATCTCCTGAGTGTTTCCCAAATGTGTGATCAAGGTGAAAATTTAGTCACATTTGACTCAAAGGAGTGTCTCGTGATCAACAAGAAGTCCAACAAAGTTGTTCTCAAAGGAGTTCGCCAGAACAATGTCTACATCTTCAATCAAGAGTTCAAGCCAAAATCTGAGCTGTGCCTATCTGTTTCAAAGGAGGACGCTGACCTCTGGCATCGTCGTCTTGGACATGCTGGACTAAGCACAATCCTCAAACTGCATCAAAGAAATCTTGTGAAAGGACTTCCTCAAATTGATCCTGAGAAGAGTGAACAATGTGAAGCATGTATTAAAGGGAAGCAAACAAGAACGTCCTTCAAATCTAAGAACGAAGTCAGCACAAAGAAGCCTTTGGAACTCCTTCATATGGATCTTTGTGGACCAATGAAGACGTTGAGCCATGGTGGAAAGAGGTACATTTACGTTCTTGTAGATGATTTTTCTCGTTTCACTTGGGTTCTTTTCTTGGCTTCCAAAACAGATTGTTTTAGTGCGTTCAAAGTCTTCATCAAACAAGTGGAAGTTGCCCTGGAGACGCCTCTTAAAGCCATAAGATCAGACCATGGAACGGAGTTTCAGAATTCAGAGTTCTTGGCCTTCTGTGATCAACATGGTGTCTCGCACAATTTTTCAGCTCCAAGGACTCCTCAACAAAATGGTGTTGTGGAAAGAAAGAATAGGACGCTGGAGGATATGGCAAGGACTATGCTTTTAGCCAATAGCGTTCCTATGTACTTCTGGGCGGAAGCTATTGCTACAGCTTGTTATATCATCAATCGTGCCATGATCCGTCCGATGCTCAAAAAGACGTCCTATGAATTGTTGAATGGAAGGAAGCCTCGCATTGATTATCTCAGAGTGTTCGGATGCAAGTGCTTTGTTCACAACAATGACAAAGAACGACTTGGAAAGTTTGATGCAAGGAATGATGAAGCTATATTTCTTGGATACTCTCTAACCAGCAAAGCATATAGAGTTTTCAACAAAAGGACTCTAAAGCTTGAGGAGAGCATTCATGTTGTGTTCAAGGAGAGCGTTTCTAATAAAGAAAAACAAAGTAAGAAAGAACGCTCCTCCTCACAACAGCAGGACGATTCTGAAGACGAAGCTGATTTTGGGTCCTCTGGAAAATATTATGTTCCTAAGAACGCCACTCCAAACCCTGAAGAAGTCTCAGTAGACGTTCCTAGTATTCGAAGTGAATCTCCCATTCAACAAGATGTGGCTGAATCAAGTCTGCAAGGTCAAGGTGTGGACGCTCTCTCTGAGGGGGAACACACCGAGGACGCCTCTTCAGATGATGAAATTGATCCTAGGTTTGCTCAACTATTTCAAAGAGAGTCCCGTTTCTCAAGAGATCATCCAACTTCTCAGATTGTCTCCGATCCAGCTCAAGGAGTTCAAACCAGATCAGCTGCAAGCAAGTCCCAAAGTGCAAATTTAGCCTTCTGTGCGTTCAACGCCTTTGTATCTATGGTGGAACCAAAGAATATCAAAGAAGCACTTCAGTTTGAAAGGAAAAAAGTTTGGACTCTCGTCCCTCGTCCCAAAGGGAAAAATATCATAGGGACGCGCTGGGTGTTCCGAAATAAGCTCGATGAAAGTGGTCGTGTGTCAAGGAACAAGGCAAGACTGGTGGCTCAAGGATTCAAGCAAGAGGAAGGCATTGACTATGATGAAACCTTTGCTCCCGTTGCTAGAATTGAGGCCGTTCGTCTTCTCATTGCCTTTGCCGCACACAAAGGATTCAAGCTATTTCAGATGGACGTCAAGACTGCCTTTCTAAATGGAAAACTCAAGGAAGAGGTGTATGTTGCTCAACCGCCTGGTTTCGAGGACGCCTCTCATCCAGATAATGTGTACTACTTAGACAAAGCTCTCTATGGACTCAAGCAAGCTCCTCGTGCATGGTACGACAGGTTTGCGTCCTTTCTTCTGTCTAATGGCTACACAAGAGGTTCAATTGATAAAACTTTGTTCATTAAGAAAGTTCACAAGGATATTTTGATTGCCCAAGTCTATGTTGATGATATAGTCTTTGGTAGTACTAACATGAAACTTGTAGATGAGTTCAAGTCCTTAATGAATAGTGAATTTGAAATGTCTCTCATTGGAGAACTCACCTTCTTCTTGGGACTTCAAATCAACCAACTCAAAGATGGGACGCGCATTCATCAACAAAAGTATGTCCGTGAAATGCTGGAGAAATTTGGGATGAATACGTCCAAGCCAATGGCAACACCTTGTTCCCCAAATTCACGTCTTTATGCAGATGAACAAGGGAAGGACGTTGATCAGAAGCTATACAGAGGAATGATTGGCTCTTTGCTCTATCTGACCGCAAGCCGTCCAGACATCATGTTTGCAGTCTGCTTGTGTGCACGCTTCCAGGCAAATCCAAAGGAGTCCCACATGCAAGAAGTCAAGAGGATCTTTCGCTACCTCAAAGGACGGGACGATCTTTGCCTTTGGTATCCCAGGAAGACGTCCTTCAAACTAGTTGGCTACTCTGACGCTGACTATGCTGGACATGTCATTGATAGAAAAAGTACTTCAGGAATGGCACAGTTTCTTGGTTCATGCCTAGTCTCATGGGGATCTAAGAAACAAAACTCTGTGGCGCTTTCAACTGCGGAAGCTGAGTACGTTGCTGCTGCATCGTGCTGTTCACAAGTTATCTGGATCAAATATCAACTTGAGGACTATGGTATATCTCTTGAAACTATCCCTATTTTGTGTGATAATACCAGTGCCATAGAAATTGCTAAGAATCCTGTTTTTCATTCTCGCACAAAGCACATTCATATAAGACATCATTTCTTGCGTGATAATGTGGAACTAGGAATTATTAGCATGGGACATGTACGGACTGAGGACCAAATAGCTGATATTTTTACCAAAGCACTTGATAGACGTCCTTTTGAGCATCTCAGGCTGCTCTTAGGGATGATAACCTTTAAGTAGCAAGTCCCGTTCTGCTATTCCCTCAATGCTTGGCTATGTTTAGTTGATTACATAATTGCTAAGTACTTTATGCATAAATTTCACTTTTGCAAGAACGCTAGTCTAAAACTGCTGTGTGCATATCATGAGAACGCCTTTGAATTTCTCTATTTGTCTTAAAAAAAAAGAGTTACCCTGATCACCCAACCCTCATTATAAGCCGAAATGATGGGAACTCTAAGCTTTCCCTAGCCGAAAACTTTGCAAAAGCGTCCTATGATCTTCACTTTTCTTTTACGGGACGTACTTGCATAGTTTTCAAATTGGTTCCTAAGGTGATCCCAGGAAGGATGTGTAAATTCTGTGAACGACAGCTATAATCTGAGTTGAGGACGCCAGTACAGTACAGGTTCATTCGGAACGCGCCCTTTTTGGAAGTTGAACAGTTGTCGTTTGAATTTTGAAATGAGGAAGTTACCAGCGTGCCCCTCACCAACCTCCTATATATACATTGATTGAAACGGCTGTCAGAACTTTCGCACGCTAAAATCTCAAAGTTCCGTTTTGCTCTGACTTCTCTCTAGATTTCCGGCAACATCTCTCTAGCTTTCCGATCAGTCTCCGACGACCTCTCTCCGATCAGATCAGAATGTCAAGGGTCATGAATACTTCTGGTTCGTCTTTGAGTGGGAAGCGAAAGCGTTTTGCTAAGAGGAACTTTTACGTCGAAGGTCCTCCAGAAATTCAGATTGACGAGATCTTGAAGGACTTCATCGACACAAAGCCACGCACTCTCTATGTTGCTGTGGTAAACTACATGAAGGACTGCAAGGATCAAGTCCGTCTTCGCAATCTGAGGACGTTCTTGGATCGGTTTGTGGTGCCTGTATTGCGGAAGACAGGGGGAATGGACCCCCCTTTCTGTGGAGGCACTAACATTTTCTTAGAGGCGTTCCAAGGTCAAGACTGGAGGATCCCCTTGATTGAATCCATCCCGGACCTTTCCAATGCCCGATTTGTGGATCTTCCCGCCATAGCATCAAAGAAACGGTTAGTGAAACCAAACTCCAATCCCTTTTCTCCTTCATCCCTTCCCCGAGCTGTTACCACCAAATCTACTCCCCCTCCATCTCGTCTTATCCACTCCTCTCTCCTACAAAAGGCTTCCTCCTCCCAACCCACAAAAATCTTTGACAGATTTCCAGCTAATGTGGAGGAGCGAACCAAATTCAAGCATGACCGTCCTCACCCCAAACCCCTCAAAAGGCGAAAGCTCGCCAAGGCCAAGCCCAATCCCATTCCCCTTGACACCCCTTCAACCTCACCTTCACCAATCGACATTCTCGACCCATCCATGCCTGACCCTACCCTTCTCCAATTAAAGCAGGCCTTCCCTGATGTGGACATCTCCCCTTCCCCATCTCCTCAAAATTCCCCTTCCCCCTCTGCCCCTCCCACTCCCAAATCAAGGGGCCACTCAGCTGAGAGGGACGACTCCATAGAAGCGGAGTTTGGCTCTGCTCACTCTGAGGAGATCTCTACAACAATCGTCCTTGATGAATTCACAAGACAGCAGATTGCTGAGGACGAAGAGCTTTGTCGCAAAATTGCAAATCAACGCGACAATGTGGTACAAGAGGACGCTCTCACTATCGATGAGCAAATATCTGCTGATGCTCTTGAGATTCCTCCTTGGGAAGCCGTCCCAATGGACACGGGGGATAAGTCTGCCCCCAAAGGAAAAGGTGGACAAAAGCGTCCACGGAAAACAAAAGCGTCCAAAGACGCCGCTGGTCCATCTGAGGGACAGGCTGATGAAAATCTCCAAGAAGGAGATAACAATGACGGAGAGGAAGATGAGGATGATGAAGAAGAGAATGAGGACGGTACTTCTGGTCCGCCCAAAAAGAAAAACAAGAAGTCTGAGCATATTCTTCCTCCCCTCGTCTACGATGAAGCCTTCCTTAGCCAGTTTTCTGAGGCCAAGGATCTTGTTGAGCTCCTAAAGGTTCAAGGATGGCTCAAGTTATCAGAGGAGAATGTGACAGTGGATCCTAAGCTGGTGCAAGACTTCTACGATTCTCTCAACGTCAACATAGAGAATGGTACAGGGACGTTCTTGGCCAATGGCGAATCTGCTACCTTCTCTGAAAAGACAGTCCGTCAACTGATGGGGCTTGATAAACAGCGTCTTGGAACTGAGGCCTTGCACAGAGTTCCAGCAAGCGGCTTTGGCATCGAAGGAGAGGACCTTGAAGCCCTGTTCAAAAGAATTTTTAATGGGAAGACTCCGGATTCCCAGGATAGAGTGGCTTCCGTCCTTTCTCGTACCGGTGCTCAAGCTCACTATATGATTTGTCGGACAGTTGTGCCTCGACAAGAGAAGAAATCCATTGTCCAGACTATAGACTGCTTGTTGCTGGACGCTTTCCTTCAAGGACGTAAAATCAACTTAGCCAGAATCATGATTGAGCACATGGCCAAGTGTACAAAGAAGAACCATGCCCTTCCTTATCCAGGTTTGGTGAAAGCTCTGCTGATTGAAAATGATGCTTACACACCTGGCGAGGAAATCTCTTTGGGCTTGCCATGGGATCAAAAGTACGGCATTGTTGAAATAAAGCACAGCCTTGAGCTTCCCTCCATCAGGAAGCAAATTGAGAAAGAAAGAAAAGAGGCTGCAAAGAAAAAGAAAGAAGAAGAGGCCGCCAAGAGAGCTGAAGAGAAACGACTAAGGCAGGAAGCTGCTAAGAAAGCTGCTGAGGACGAGCGTGCTCGACAAGAAGACGCAACGAAAGGGAAGACTGTTGCTCCTGAGCCTCCCTTGATAGTTGATACTGAGGAAGATCGTGCTGCTCGCTATGCTGAAGTTGATCAGTTGTCGTCCTTCTTTAATGCCGATCAGATGGACTTCAACTTCTCGCCTTCTCATCTTCCTCCTCTTCAACATCCGTCCTACTTTCAATGCTCTCCTGCTCCGTCCAACACAGAAGCTTACTCTGAAAAGCAGCTGTATGCCCTCATCCTTAACAATCAAAATGTTCTTGCGCAACAAGGGAACGCCATCATTCAACAGAACAACGCTGCCATGCAACAGAACTACCACTATTTTCAGGCAGTTAAGACTCAGAATGACTTGATTAAGCTGCTAGTCCAGTCAATTCACAGGGATAGTACAGAGGGAGACACCCAAGAGGAAGAGGAACCTGCTGCGACGGACGCCAATGTAAATGATCAAAGCCGTCCTGCTGGATCACCTCCCACCTAACCCCTTTATTCCCTCGCTATTTTTGCCTGCGCTTCTTTTGTTTTTTAAACACTTGTCTGATTGTCTGTAATGACTACATTTCGCTTCAATGGCAATTCTTGTGTTTGTGTGCATATGTGTGTTTAAGCGTTCTCTTGCCTCTAATTGTGATTTTGTGCTATCATCCTTAAGCTAACTTGTTATCCTTTTCGATGATGCCAAAAGGGGGAAGTGTAGTTTTGCAGAGATGCGCTTTTAATAGTTATCTAGAATAAGCAAGTGTTAAGGAGAAATTTCAGTGAAAGGAACTAAGTTTAAAAGGGACGCTATTTAAGAAAGAAATATTTGATTTAGAAAGCCGTCCCTTCCCTAAAATCCAAAAGGAAGATTAGATCAAGTATTGAAAACTTGTGCCTATAGATTATTTCTAAGTGTTGAAAGGACGCTTTTTGAGTTTTCAAAGCATGCTAGAGCTTAAGTGCAAAATGTTTATTACCCAGAGTTTGTCATCATAAAAAAGGGGGAAACTGTTGGGACAATGTTAAGGACGCCTTCAGTAATTAACATTGTGCCTAGCGTCCCTTAGTTTTGATATGACAAACTCGCCTTCATCTAATAAAGTTGTCCAAGTGTTTCAGGAACGCATGTTGAAAAGGACAACAAAGTTGAGGATTAGGTAGCCGTCCTTAGGAAGTAAGGACGCTACATCCTTCAGTGAACGTCTTGGTAAAATACAAACAAGGACACCGTCCTTAATCATTACACTGGAGTCCTTCAAAGCTGGCCGACAAAGTGACATCACCAGACAAGCTTTGATCATGATCTCCACGTGGAAGAAGATCCCGCATCCAAGCCTAACGGAATTGCCAGTAGGCTTCCTTGATCATCAGAGCAACACGTGGAAGCCGATTACTGTTGCAACGTCCCCAAGGGCATGATTGTCAGAGATAAAGTTGCCCTTTCCCAATGTCACTATAAATACTCCCCAGAGTATTTATTGTGATGTGACGCTTCAGAGAATATTCTGAGAATTTGTCAAGTCGCTCAAGAACACCAAGAACACCAAGAACAAGCTCAAGAACAAGTGAGACTTAGGTGTTAGATCGAGCGAGAAGCGTTCAACAAAATCACAAACTGTTTGTAATAGAAAAGAACAAAAAGAGTGAGAGAGTCCTTACGACGAACTGTAAGGACGAGGTGATAGTTTCCTTTAGAGAAATTAAGTTAGGTTACTCTACAGGCTTAAAGGGGTTGTTACTAGTGGACTTAGGGACGCCAGTCTAAGTGCCAGAGAAGTGTAACCGCTCGCCAGTGTATTGTAAGGAAACTTAATAAGAAAGGAAAAAGCTATTACAAAATCCTCCAAGGAGGTAGAGGTTTACATTCAAGGACTAGTTGGTACTTGAGTGGTTCCTCTATAAATCAAAAGCGTTCCTTACTTATTGTCTTAACCTGTTTAGTCTTTTGATTTCCGCTGCGAACCAAGGAAGTCCTTGATCTTTATTAAGGACATCCTGGTGAAGGACGACCTTAACTCTGTTAAGGACGCCCTTGTATTTCTGACTAACGATCCAACAGAATCCTAGAAAGTGGAGAGAAAGGTGAAGAGGACTACTATACTAACTCCACTGGTCATAGGATTTACAAGAAATTTGCTAAAGGAGAAGGTTCTAAAGTTTGCAACCCTCAAAAGATGAAACAAAACAAGATCCAACGTCCCAATAAGAAGTACTACCTCGGTACTTACTACAGGACGTGTTGGTATTGTGGTCAAGGAGATCACTACAAGTATGAGTGTTTGAAACTAAAGGAAGACATTGAAAAGGGAAAAGCTGCTAGGACTAACATTGAAAATGAAGAGTCCGTCCCTAAGACTAAGTCTAGGCGTTCTAGACGTTCTAGGAGTTCTTTCCGCAGATATGCTACTTCAAATGATGTGAACATTAATGACTACATGCCAGAACCAGAGTTCTATTTCTGTAACGAACCAGGTAAGGAACACCTTGCCTGGGTCGCCAAAAACTAACTTTTTTTTGACAGGTGGAAGTGAGGGGACGCCCATGGATCATTGATAGTGGCGCCTCAAATCATATGACAGGAAGCCAGATCCATCTCACTTCTATCCAGAGTAGTGCCACGGGAGGAACAGTCTCGTTTGGCAATAAGGGCAAGGGAAAGATCAAAGGGACGGGAACTGCTATTCTCAATCCGTCCATCAAAGCAACAAATGTCAGTCTTGTTGAAGGACTTGGTTTCAATCTCCTGAGTGTTTCCCAAATGTGTGACCAAGGTGAAAATTTAGTCACATTTGACTCAAAGGAGTGTCTCGTGATCAACAAGAAATCCAACAAAGTCGTTCTCAAAGGAGTTCGCCAGAACAATCTCTACATCTTCAATCAAGAGTTCAAGCCAAAATCTGAGTTGTGCCTATCTGTTTCAAAGGAGGACGCTGACCTCTGGCATCGTCGTCTTGGACATGCTGGACTAAACACAATCCTCAAACTGCATCAAAGAAATCTTGTGAAAGGACTTCCTCAAATTGATCCTGAGACGATTGAATAATGTGAAGCATGTATTAAAGGGAAGCAAACAAGAACGTCCTTCAAATCTAAGAACGAAGTCAGCACAAAGAAGCCTTTGGAACTCCTTCATATGGATCTTTGTGGACCAATGAAGACGCTGAGCCATGGTGGAAAGAGGTACATTTACGTTCTTGTAGATGATTTTTCTCGTTTCACTTGGGTTCTTTTCTTAGCTTCCAAAACAGATTGCTTTAATGCGTTCAAAGTCTTCATCAAACAAGTAGAAGTTGCTCTGGAGACGCCTCTTAAAGCCATAAGATCAGACCATGGAACGGAGTTTCAGAATTCAGAGTTCCTGGTCTTCTGTGATCAACATGGTGTCTCGCACAATTTTTCACCTCCAAGGACTCCTCAACAAAATGGTGTTGTGGAAAGAAAGAATAGGACGCTGGAGGATATGGCAAGGACTATGCTTTTAGCCAATAGCGTTCCTATGTACTTCTGGGCGGAAGCCATTGCTACAGCTTGTTATATCATCAATCGTGCCATGATCCGTCCGCTGCTCAAAAAGACATCCTATGAATTGTTGAATGGAAGTAAGCCTCGCATTGATTATTTCAGAGTGTTCGGATGCAAGTGCTTTGTTCACAACAATGACAAAGAACAACTTGGAAAGTTTGATGCAAGGAGTGATGAAGCTATATTTCTTGGATACTCTCTAACCAGCAAAGCATATAGAGTTTTCAACAAAAGGACTCTAAAGCTTGAGGAGAGCATTCATGTTGTGTTCAAGGAGAGTGTTTCTCATAAAGACAAACCAAGTAAGAAAGAACGCTCTTCCTCACAACAGCAGGACGATTCTGAAGACGAAGCTGTTTTTGGGTCCTCTGGAAAATATTATGTTCCTAAGGACGCCACTCCAAATCCTGAAGAAGTCTCAGTGGACGTTCCTAGTATTATTGAAGGAGTTCCCTCTCGAAGTGAATCTCCAATTCAACAAGATGTGGCTGAATCAAGCCTGCAACGTCAAGGTGTGGACGCTTTCTCTGAGGGGGAACACACCGAGAACACCTCTTCAGATGATGAAATTGATCCTAGGTTTGCTCAACTATTTCAAAGAGAGTCCCGTTTCTCAAGAGATCATCCAACTTCTCAGATTATCTCCGATCCAGCTCAAGGAGTTCAAACCAGATCAGCTGCAAGCAAGTCCCAAAGTGCAAATTTAGCCTTCTGTGCGTTCAACACCTTTGTATCTATGGTAGAACCAAAGAATATCAAAGAAGCACTTCAGGACGCTGATTGGATCCAAGCAATGCAAGAAGAACTTAACCAGTTTGAAAGGAACAAAGTTTGGACTCTCGTCCCTCGTCCCAAAGGGAAAAATATCATAGGGACGCGCTGGGTGTTCCGAAATAAGCTCGATGAAAGTGGTCGTGTGTCAAGGAACAAGGCAAGACTGGTGGCT
The DNA here is from genome assembly GCA_934048045.1 of Polygonum aviculare. Lineage (NCBI taxonomy): Eukaryota > Viridiplantae > Streptophyta > Magnoliopsida > Caryophyllales > Polygonaceae > Polygonum > Polygonum aviculare. The sequence goes on from OW204026.1 coordinate 25,063,837, forward strand.
CAAGGATTCAAGCAAGAGGAAGGCATTGACTATGATGAAACCTTTGCTCCCGTTGCTAGAATTGAGGCCGTTCGTCTTCTCATTGCCTTTGCCGCACACAAAGGATTCAAGCTATTTCAGATGGACGTCAAGACTGCCTTTCTAAATGGAAAACTCAAGGAAGAGGTGTATGTTGCTCAACCGCCTGGTTTCGAGGACGCCTCTCATTCAGATAATGTGTACTACTTAGACAAAGCTCTCTATGGACTCAAGCAAGCTCCTCGTGCATGGTACGACAGGTTTGCGTCCTTTCTTCTGTCTAATGGCTACACAAGAGGTTCAATTGATAAAACTTTGTTCATTAAGAAAGTTCACAAGGACATCTTAATTGCCCAAGTTTATGTTGATGATATAGTCTTTGGTAGTACTAACATGAAACTTGTAGATGAGTTCAAGTCCTTAATGAGTAGTGAATTTGAAATGTCTCTCATTGGAGAACTCACCTTCTTCCTGGGACTTCAAATCAACCAACTCAAAGATGGGACGCGCATTCATCAACAAAAGTATGTCCGTGAAATACTGGAGAAATTTGGGATGAATACGTCCAAGCCAATGGCAACACCTTGTTCCCCAAATTCACGTCTATATGTAGATGAACAAGGGCAGGACGTTGATCAAAAGCTATACAGAGGAATGATTGGCTCTTTGCTCTATCTGACCGCAAGCCGTCCAGACATCATGTTTGCAGTTTGCTTGTGTGCACGCTTCCAGGCAAATCCAAAGGAGTCCCACATGCAAGAAGTCAAGAGGATCTTCCGCTACCTCAAAGGACGGGACGATCTTTGCCTTTGGTATCCCAGGAAGACGTCCTTCAAACTAGTTGGCTACTCTGATGCTGACTATGCCGGACATGTCATTGATAGAAAAAGTACTTCAGGAATGGCACAGTTTCTTGGTTCATGCCTAGTCTCATGGGGATCTAAGAAACAGAACTCTGTGGCGCTTTCAACTGCGGAAGCTGAGTACGTTGCTGCTGCCTCGTGCTATTCTCAAGTCATCTGGATCAAATATCAACTTGAGGACTATGGTATATCTCTTGAAACTATTCCCATTTTGTGTGATAACACCAGTGCCATAGGAATTGCTAAGAATCCTGTTTTTCATTCTCGCACAAAGCACATTCATATAAGACATCATTTCTTGCGTGATAATGTGGAACTAGGAATTATTAGCATGGGACATGTAAGGACTGAGGACCAAATTGCTGATATTTTTACCAAAGCACTTGATAGACGTCCCTTTGAGCATCTCAGGCTGCTCTTAGGGATGATAACCTTTAAGTAGGAAGTCCCGTTCTGCTATTCCCTCAATGCTTGGCTATGATTAGTTGATTACATAATTGCTAAGTACTTTATGCACTAATTTCACTTTTGCAAGAACGCTAGTCTAAAACTGCTGTGTGCATATCATGAGAACGCCTTTGAATTTCTCTATTTGTCTTGAAAAAGAGTTTCCCTGATCACCCAACCCTCATTATAAGCCGAAATGATGGGAACTCTAAGCTTTCCCTAACCGAAAACTTTGCAAAAGCGTCCTATGATCTTCACTTTTCTTTTACGGGACGTACTTGCATAGTTTTCAAATTGGTTCTTAAGGTGATCTCAGGAAGGATGTGTAAATACTGGAAACGACAGTTATAATCTGAGTTGAGGACGCCAGTACAGTACAGGTTCATTCGGAACGCTCCCTTTTTGGAAGTTGAACAGTTGCCGTTTGAATTTTGAGATGAGGAAGTTACCAACGTGCCCCTCACCAACCTCCTATATATACATTGATTAAAACGGCTGTCAGAGCTTTCGCACGCTAAAATCTCAAAGCTCCGTTTTGCTCTGACTTCTCTCTAGATTTCTGGCAACATCTCTCTAGCTTTCCGATCAGTCTCCGACAACCTCTCTCCGATCAGCTCAGAATGTCAAGGGTCATGAACACTTCTGGTTCGTCTTTGAGTGGGAAGCGAAAGCGTCTTGCTAAGAGGAACTTTTACGTCGAAGGTCCTCCAGAAATTCAGATTGACGAGATCTTGAAGGACTTCATCGACACAAAGCCACGCACTCTCTATGTTGATGTGGTGAACTACATGAAGGACTGCAAGGATCAAGTCCGTCTTCGCAATCTGAGGACGTTCTTGGATCGTTTTGTGGTGCCCGTATTGAGGAAGACAGGGGGAATGGACGCTCCTTTCTGTGGAGGCACCAACATTTTCTTAGAGGCGTTCCAAGGGCAAGACTGGAGGATCCCCTTGATTGAATCCATCCCAGACCTTTCCAATGCCCGATTTGTGGATCTTCCCTGCACAACATCAAAGAAAAGGTCAGTGAAACCAAACTCCAATCCTTTTTCTCCTTCATCCCTTCCCCGAGCTATTACCACCAAACCTACTCCTCCTCCATCTCGTCTTATCCGCTCCTCTCTTCCACAAAAGGCTTCCTCCTCCCAATCCACAAAAATCTTTGACAAATTTCCAACTAATGTGGAGGAGCGAACCAAATTCAAGCATGACCGTCCTCACCCCAAACCCCTCAAAAGGCGAAAGCTTGCCAAGGCCAAGCCCAATCCCATTCCCCTTGACACCCCTTCAACCTCACCTTCACCAATCGACATCCTCGACCCATCCATGCCTGACCCTACCCTTCTCCAATTAAAGCAGGCCTTCCCTGATGTGGACATCTCCCCATCCCCATCTCCTCAAAATTCCCCTTCCCCCTCCGCCCCTCCCACTCCCAAATCAAGGGGCCACTCAGCTGAGAGGGACGGCTCCATAGAAGCGGAGTTTGGCTCTGCTAACTCTGAGGAGATCTCTACAACAGTCGTCCTGGATGAACTCACAAGACAGCAGATTGCTGAGGACGAAGAGCTTTGTCGCAAAATTGCAAATCAACGCGACAATGTGGTACAAGAGGACGCTCTCTCTATCGATGAGCAAATATCTGCTGATGCTCTTGAGATTCCTCCATGGGAAGCCGTCCCAATGGACACGGGGGATAAGTCTGCCCCCAAAGGAAAAGGTGGACAAAAGCGTCCACGAAAAACAAAAGCGTCCAAGGACGCAGCTGGTCCATCTGAGGGACAGGCTGATGAAAATCTCCAGGAAGGAGATAATGACGGAGAAGAAGACGAGGATGATGAAGAAGAGAATGAGGACGGTACTTCTGGTCCGCCCAAAAAGAAAAACAAGAAGTCTGAACATATTCTTCCTCCCCTCGTCTATGATGAAGCCTTCCTTAGCCAGTTTTCTGAGGCCAAGGATCTCGTTGAACTTTTAAAAGTTCAAGGGTGGCTCAAGATCTCAGAAGAGAACGTCAAGGTTGATCCCAAGCTTGTGCAGGACTTCTATGATTCTCTCAATATCAACATCGAAAATGGCACAGGGACGTTCTTGGCAAATGGAGAGTCTGCTACTTTTTCTGAGAAGACCATCCGCCAGCTGATGGGGCTAGACAAACAGCGTCCAGGGCATGACGCCTTGCACAGAGTTCCGGCTTCCGGCTTTGGGATAGAAGGCGAGGCACTGAATGCCTTATTCCGGAGGATCTTCAATGGGAAGACTCCAGATGCCAATGACCGGGTTGCTTCAGTCCTGTCTCACACTGGTGCTATGGCACACTATATGATCTGCAGGACTATCGTCCCCAGGCAAGAGAAGAAGTCGATTGTGCAAACTATTGACTGTCTACTCTTGGACGCCTTTCTTCAAGGCAGAAAGATCAACTTGGCCAGAATAATGATTGAGCACATGGCCAAGTGTACAAAGAAGAACCATGCCCTTCCTTATCCAGGTTTGGTGAAAGCTCTGCTGATTGAAAACGATGCTTACACTCCTGGAGAAGAAACAACTCTGGGATTGCCATGGGATCAAAAGTATGGCGTCCTGGAGATAAAGCATAGCCTTGAGCTTCCCTCCATCAGGAAGCAAATTGAGAAAGAGAGAAAAGAAGCTGCAAAGAAAAAGAAAGAAGAAGAGGCCGCCAAGAGAGCTGAAGAGAAACGACTAAGGCAAGAAGCTGCAAAGAAAGGGAAGACTGTTGCTCCTGAGCCTCCCTTGATAGTTGATACTGAGGAAGAACGTGCTGCTCGCTATGTTGAAGTTGATCAGTTGTCGTCCTTCTTTAATACCGATCAGATGGACTTCAACTTCTCGCCTTCTCATCTTCCTCCTATTCAACAGCCGTCCTACTTTCAGTGCTCTCCTGCTCCGTCCAACACAGAAGCATACTCTGAGAAGCAGCTGTACGCCCTCATCCTTAACAATCAAAATGTTCTTGCGCAACAAGGGAACGCCATCATTCAACAGAACAACGCTGCCATGCAACAGAACTACCACTATTTTCAGGCCGTTAAGACTCAGAATGACTTGATTAAGCTGCTAGTCCAGTCAATTCACAGGGATAGTACAGAGGGAGACACCCAAGAGGAAGAGGAACCTGCTACGACGGACGCCAATGTCAATGATCAAAGCCGTCCTGCTGGATCACCTCCCACCTAACCCTTTATTCCCTCATTATATTTGCCTGTGCTTCTTTTGTTTTTCAAACACTTGTCTGCCTGTCTGTAATGACTTCATTCCCATTCAATGGCAAATCTTATGTTTGTGTGCATATGTGTGTTTAAGCGTTCTCTTGCCTCTAATTGTGATTTTGTGCTATCGTCCTTAAGTTAACTTGTTATCCTTTTCGATGATGCCAAAAGGGGGAAGTGTAGTTTTGCAGAGATGCGCTTTTAATAGTTATCTAGAATAAGCAAGTGTTAAGGAGGAATTTCAGTGAAAGGAACTAAGTTTAAAAGGGACGCTAATTAAGAAAGAAATATTTGGTTTAGAAAGCCGTCCCTTCCCTAAAATCCAAAAGGAAGATTAGAAATATTTGGTTTAGAAAGCCGTCCCTTCCCTAAAATCCAAAAGGAAGATTAGATCAAGTATTGAAAACTTGTGCCTGTAGATTATTTCTAAGTGTTGAAAGGACGTTCATTGAGTTTTCAAAGCATGCTAGAGCTTAAGTTCAAAATGTTTATTTCCCAGAGTTTGTCATCATCAAAAAGGGGGAAACTGTTGGGACAATGTTAAGGACGTCTTCAGTAATTAACATTGAGCCTAGCGTCCCTTAGTTTTGATATGACAAACTCGCCTTGATCTAATAAAGTTGTCCAAGTGTCTCAGGAACGCATGTTGAAAAGGACAACAAGTTGAGGATTAGATAGCCGTCCTTAGGAAGTAAGGACGCTACATCCTTCAGTGAACGTCTTGGTAAAATACAAACAAGGACACCGTCCTTAATCATTACACTGGAGTCCTTCAAAGCTGGCCGACAAAGTGACATCACCAGACAAGCTTTGATCATGATCTCCACGTGGAAGAAGATCCCGCATCTAAGTCTAACAGAATTGTCAGTAGGCTTCCTTGATCATCAGAGCAACACGTGGAAGCCGATTACTGTTGCAACGTCCCCAAGGGCATGATTGTCAGAGATAAAGTTGCCCTTTCCCAATGTCACTATAAATACTCCCCAGAGTATTTATTGTGATGTGACGCTTCAGAGAATATTCAGAGAATTTGTCAAGTCGCTCAAGAACACCAAGAACACCAAGAACAAGCTCAAGAACAAGTGAAACTTAGGTGTTAGATCGAGCGAGAAGCGTTCAACAAAATCACAAACTGTTTGTAATAGAAAAGAACAACAAGAGTGAGAGAGTCCTTACGACGAACTGTAAGGACGAGGTGATAGTTTCCTTTAGAGAAATTAAGTTAGGTTACTCTACAGGCTTAAAGGGTGTTGGATCGTTAGTACTGAGGGACTGCCTTTACTTTGATAAAGGCGTCCTTTAGTTAGGCGTTCCTACGAGGTGTAGGAACGTCCTAGAGTAATGCAGCGGAATTTAAGTACCAAACAGGTAAGTAATGAACGCAGATGAGTTATAGAGGAACCACTCAAGACCAAGTAGTCCTTGAGTGTAAACCTCTACCTCCTTGGAGGATTTTTGAATAGTTCTTCCTTTATATTGAACGTTCTTACAGATGTACTGGCGAGTCTTTACAGTTCTCTGGCACTTAGCTTTTCCCTAAGTCCACTAGTAAAGGACTCCTCTAAGCCTACAACTTAAGCAAGTTCAATCTACTAAAGGACTCCTATCCCTGCGTTCTGCAGTACTTCGCAGAACTCTCTTTCTCTTTTGGTTACAAACAGATTTGTGATTTGTTTACAAGTCTCACTCGATCTAACTCAGGTCTAAGCACTGTTCTTGAGTTCTTGAGTTAGTTCTTCGTGTTCTTGAGTGAGCCGCTTTCCTATGATTCTCTTTGAATATTCTTGAAAGCGTTAACTTCACTATAAATGCCTTGCGGTATTTATAGGACTTGGGAAGGGCGTCATTCACGTTCTGACGATCATGCCCTTGTGGTACGTGGCTGCAGGATCTTCTTCCACGTATGATGGCGGTGGTGAGGAAGCTTCCTGTATCCAGCTGTGTGTGATGGACTCCGCTACAGGATCGGCCGCCACGTATGGATGTACTCTGCAACAGGATCGTCCGCCACGTAGTGTTGGACTCTGCTACAGGATCGGTCTCCACGTGTCCTTGGATGATCAAATGTTGTCTGGTGATGTCATCCTGTCGGCCAGTGAGTAAGGACTCCTTTCTTGCGTTCCTACTTGCTTGGGACTACGTCCTTGCTCAAGTAGTCTCTGATCGGTTCTTACTTCCTGTTAGCTAGCGTCCCAAAGCCTATGGGACGCCTATACACACTTGTTGTCCTTTGTTAGATGGGCGTTCCTGAACACTTGGACAACTTTATTAGAATCATAGTGAGTTTGTCATATCAAAACTAAGGGACGGTTGTGGATACACTACCAAGGACGCAGGCGTTCTTGATAGCGTCCCAACAGTTTCCCCCTTTTTGATGATGACAAACTCTTCAGCAAAAAGTTTTGACATTGGAACTTAGTATGCATGAAAACTTAAGAAAGATCATTTAGCACAAGTTTTCATTCTTTGATTTTCTAGCTTTTGGATTTTAAGGAGAGAAAAGCTTCCTAGAATTATCTAGGCGTTCTCTAGTTTATTCTAGCATGGCGTTCTTTAGACCTTTCACTTAATAGTTCCCCCTTAACACTTGCTTATTCTAGATAACTAATTTATAGCGCATCTCTGCAAAACTACACTTCCCCCTTTTGGCATCATCGAAAAGGATAACAAGTGATAAGAACGTTAAGCACAAACACATAACTAAAGGCAGTGGAACGCTTAAACACACATAATGCAAGCAAACAATTGTAATAGCCATTCAAACAAACTTTAGAGTTATTACAGACATAGAACGTAGTGTTTGAAGTTCAAAAGAAGCAAAGGCAAAATGATAGGGGATTAAAGGGGTGTTGGCAATCACTGAGAACTGCGCTGGGCTTGATAGAACTGGAGGAGTTCTTCTTGAAGTTCAGCAGCCTTAGAGAACGCGGAGGTCAAGTCCTTAAGTGCAGAGAAGATGAGGCACTGATTGTCCATGATTGCACCTAAGAGTTCCGCAGGAGGATGCTCAGAGATATTTGCTGGAGCAGATCGGAGCCTTGGTCCTGAACTGGAAGAGGGAACGTTCAATTGATGATCTTCAGCAGGAGAAGGAGCCATGAGTAATTCATCAAGAGCGTTAAAGTCTACAGCTGGCTCTTCTACTTGGGAGGACTCCTGTCGCAAGGCAGCCAGGCGTTCTGCTTCAGCATCAGCAACCATGCGTTCTTCTGCTTCTTTTAACCTTCGCTCCTCAGCCTCGGCCTCTAACTGTTTGATCACTGATGGAAGCTCTTCATTGTGCCTGATTTCAACAAGACCGTTCTTAGCATTCCATTTGAGACCAAGTTCTTCTTGAGGAACACTGTCGTCGTAGGCGTTCTGAGACTAAAGGATGAGCTTGACCAGACCGGGATAGGGTAGAGCATGTCTCTTCCTCCCACACTTAGCCATATGTTGCATAGCTATTCGTGCTAAGTTTATGGGGCGGCGTTCAAGGAAAGCGTCAATCAATATAATATCGTGTGTTTGCACGATTGAACGCTTTTCCTGCCTTGGAAGGACGGCGCGGCAAATGAAGTAATGAGCGATTGCGCCAACTTTGCTCAGAACGTGAGCAACCCTGTCCAAACCTAGTGGACTTTTTCCCTGAAAGACGTGCTCAACCAGGGGCAGTTCTTCATCTGTTGTCTCAAAGCCACCTTCAGGAAGGGAGCTCAAGGCGTCAGATGGGGGCTTCTTGGCAGCAAGACCCATGAAGGCTCTGACCTGGAGTTCACTGACGGAGGCTTTCTCACCATCGATTTTGAAATGGAGAGAGCCGTCTTTAGATTTGTAGCGCAGGTCCTTGAAGAACGCCTTAATCTGTTCTTTATCAACCATGGCTGGCGCAGGCCCTACGGTCAACCACCCCTGGAATCTCAGAAGTTCAAGGAACTCCTGGACATCATTATCGTTTGTGAAGGACGCTAGCCACTCTTCGGAGTATACGAGTGGACTGAGGACTTTCACAGGGGGACCGTCGGGCTTCTTCTTGCGTTTGCCCTTGGGAGTTTCAGACTCCTCGCCACCACTGGACTCGTCCTCAGAGTCATTTTCAGAATTTGCCCTTGACGGAGCGTCCTCTGTGCCTTTATCTGTTTCATCTTGACCACCAGGTGTGGCTGGAGGGGCATCAGAGGTTTGACCCTGGGACGTGCCTTCGGCGTCCTGAGCTTCAGAAGATTTTTCATGTGTAGGCTCAGCGTCCGCCAGGACTTGGATGGTTTCTGTTTGGATTGTGGGAGAGGGGTTCTCTTGTGGGGCTGGGGTGGGGTTGAGGATGGGGAGAGATTGATTGTAAGGAGGGACCTCTTCAGCATCACGCTCGAGTTCTTCCGAGAGAGAAGGCTCGGCGTTCCCCGGAGCGACCTGGTGCAGACCAGCATCCTCCACTTGTGCAGGGGCGTTCACCTCCTCTGCTTCGTCATTGGAGTCCCCAGTGACATCGATGAATGGGGAATCCTGAGCAGGGACGTCTTCCTCACTTCCAGATGATCTTGACGAGGAAGAGGAGGAAGATGAGGAGGGAACGTGCTCAACTTGCACTGGCGCGTCCTTGGCCATTAACACCTTTGGTTTCTCGCCAGCTTTTCGGCGGCGGAAGGTGTGCTCAAATGAGCGCGAGGCCTCCTCTGGGCCACTCTCTGAAGATGGACGACGGGACCGTGGCGTCTCGGGGTCCTTGGGGGGAGAGATGTGAGCCGGGGCGGAGGGGAAAAGGGCCAGGTTAAGCGGGGACGGTGGAGGGAAGGGGATGATGGCATTTTGAGAGGATGGTTGAGGGGACGGGGGAGGAGTTGGGAGTTGTTCGATTTGTATTTGAAGAGGGGGAGTGGATTCCTGTGAGAGGTTGGAAGGCCGTTTTGAGGAGCTTGGCCTTTTTGTGGGGGGATTGGCGGAAGGGACGCTTGAGGTCTTGGCCTTTTTAAGGGGCCTTGGATCATGAGTTTTCTTGGAGCGTCCCTCCTTTAGGTGTGGTGGAAATTTATCCACGATTTGAATGGGGTTTGAGGAGGTTTGTTTGGAGGTCTTGGAGAGAGGAGATGAGGGAGTGGGACGTTTGAGGGTTTTTGTGGTGGTGGTGGGAACTTGTGGAGAAGGGGAAGAGGGAGTTGGAACTCTAGCTTTGAGCATTCTGTAAGCTAGGGAGTCCTTCGGATACATGGGGAAGTCGGGCAGGACGGCGTTGTGGAGATCGGGAATTAGCTCAAGTAAAGGGCCAAGGTTCTCACCTCCAAATTGGGAAAAGAATAGAACGTCGTCCATCCGTCCTGGCAAGTCCTTGTAATTTATGTTATGAAGACTTGGCATGACGAAACGCTCGATGAAGCGTTCGTAGTTCTTCGTCTTTGTAGCGTCCCTCTTGACCTCAGGAAGGTCCATGCGTTCCCTTATTAGGTTGTAAAGGGTTCGCGGTTTCCTGTTTATGAAGTCCACCAAAGACTCGTTGAGGACGATTGGCTTTGGCTTCTCTATGTGATGGGACTTCACAAGCCTTCGGCGCTTTCCGCCGGTAGAAGATCCGATTACGTTCCTTTGTTGTTGAGACATGATTCTGATGAATACTTAGAGAGAGAAAGTCACCGGAGTTCTAGAGAGAAGTCAGAGCTTGAACTGAGTTGAAAGGTGGTTGAGAGCAATAAATGAACGAGAGCGACTGTTTTGGCCTTATATAGAGGAAGCGGTGGCACAAGTGGTAATTAACACTGTTTTACTGTGCGACACGTGGCAAACTTCCCCCTTAAGATTTGATCAACGGTCACTGTTTATACTTTCAAAAGTTCAAAATTCAAATTTCTGACTCTTCAACTTCCTTCTCAAAATCTGAACTGGCGTTCTCAACTACAACCACTGGCGTTCTCACATACTTAGCAAATCTTTGATCTCTTCAAGCACACCAACAATCAACTTACCGTTCTTGTGATCACCTTGAGAACCAATTGAGAACAAAGCAAGTACGTCCCGTAAAAGAAAAATATGAAGCTCATAGGACGCTTTTGCAGAGTTCTCGGCTAGGGTAAGCTTAGAGTTCCCATCATTTCGGCTTATAATGAGGGTTGGGTGATCAGGGATACTCTTTTCAAGATAAATAGAGAAAATTTGAATGGCGTTTCAAAGTAGCAAACACATGAAGTTCTAGACTAGCGTTCTTGCAAATATGAGTTCAATGCTTAACAGTCCTTAACTACTTGGAATCTACCAAACATAGCCAATCATTGAGAGAATAGTAGAACGGGACTTGCTACTTAAAAGTTATCATCCCCAAGAGCAATCTGAGATGCTCAAAGGGACGTCTATCAAGTGCTTTAGTGAAAATATCAGCTATTTGATCCTCCGTCCTAACGTGTCCCATGCTAATGAGTCCTAGTTCTACATTGTCACGCAGGAAGTGATGCCTTATGTGAATATGCTTTGTGCCTGAATGAAAAACAGGATTTTTAGCAATTTCTATAGCACTTGTGTTGTCACAGAGAATAGGAATAGTTTCAATATTGATACCGTAGTCCTCAAGTTGATATTTGATCCAGAGGACTTGTGAACAGCACGAAGCAGCAGCAACGTACTCGGCTTCCGCAGTTGAAAGCGCCACAGAGTTCTGTTTCTTTGATCCCCATGAAACTAGGCATGAACCAAGGAACTGTGCCATTCCTGAAGTGCTTTTTCGATCAATGACATGACCAGCGTAATCAGCGTCCGAGTATCCAGTTAGCTTGAAGGACGTCTTCCTGGGGTACCAAAGGCAAAGATCATCGCGTCCTTTGAGGTAGCGAAAGATCCTCTTGACTTCTTGCATGTGGGACTCCTTTGGATTTGCCTGGAAGCGTGCACACAAGCAAACGGCAAACATAATATCTGGACGGCTTGCTGTTAGGTAAAGCAAAGAGCCAATCATCCCTCTATAAAGCTTTTGATCAACGTCCTTTCCCTGTTCGTCTGCGTAAAGACGCGAGTTGGGAGAACAAGGTGTTGCTACGGGCTTGGACGTGTTCATCCCGTACTTCTCAAGCATTTCACGGACATACTTTTGTTGATGGATTCGCGTCCCGTCCTTGAGTTGGTTAATTTGAAGTCCCAAAAAGAAGTTAAGTTCCCCAATGAGTGACATCTCAAATTCACTACTCATGAGGGACTTGAACTCATCTACAAGCTTCATGTTAGTGCTACCAAAGACAATATCATCAACATAAACTTGAGCAATCAAAATGTCCTTGTGAACTTTCTTTATGAACAAAGTTTTATCAATTGAACCTCTAGTGTACCCATGAGACAAAAGGAAGGACGCAAACCTGTCGTACCAGGCACGAGGGGCTTGCTTGAGTCCATAAAGTGCTTTGTCCAAGAAGTACACATGATCTGAGTGAGAGGCGTCCTCGAAGCCAGGCGGCTGAGCAACATACACTTCCTCCTTTAGCTTTCCATTGAGAAAGGCAGTCTTGACGTCCATCTGAAATAGCTTGAATCCTTTGTGTGCGGCAAAGGCAATAAGAAGACGAACGGCTTCAATTCTAGCAACAGGGGCAAAGGTCTCATCATAGTCTATGCCTTCCTCTTGCTTGAATCCTTGAGCCACAAGTCTTGCCTTGTTCCTTGACACACGTCCACTCTCATCAAGCTTATTTCTGAACACCCAGCGCGTCCCTATGATATTTTTGCCTTTGGGACGTGGAACTAGAGTCCAAACTTTGTTCCTTTCAAACTGGTTGAGTTCTTCTTGCATTGCTTGAATCCAGTCAGCGTCCTGAAGTGCTTCTTTGATATTCTTTGGTTCCACCAAAGATACAAATGCGTTGAACGCACAAAAAGCTAAATTTGCACTCTGGGACTTGCTTGCAGCTGACCTGGTTTGAACTCCTTGAGATGGATCAGAAATAATTTGAGAAGTTGGGTGGTCCCTAGAGAAGCGGGACTCCCTTTGGAATGGATGAGCAAATCTTGGATCAAGATCTCCATCAGAGTCATTACTATCATCTCGAGCATCGTCTTCAGTGCGTTCCCCCTCAGAGAGAGTGTCCACACCTTGACTTTGCCCACCTTGTTGACTTGATTCAGCTACATCCTGTTGAACTGGAGATTCACTATGAGATGGAACTCCCTGAACAAAACTAGGAGCGTCCACAGAGACTTCTTCAGGATTTGGAAACGCGTCCTTAGAGACATAGAATTTTCCTGAGGACCAATCTTCAACTTCATCTTCAGAGTCGTCCTGCTGTTGTGACGAAGATCGTTCTTTCTTACTTGCTTTTTCTTTGTGAGAAGAACATTCTTTGAACACAACATGAATACTCTCCTCAAGCTTTAGAGTCCTTTTGTTGAAAACTCTATATGCTTTGCTGGTGAGGGAGTACCCAAGAAATATGGCTTCATCGCTCCTTGCATCAAACTTTCCCAGTTTTTCTTTGTCATTGTTGTGAACGAAACACTTGCAACCAAAAACTCTGAGATAATCGATGCGAGGCTTCCTTCCGTTCAACAACTCATAGGACGTCTTCTTCAGCAGAGGACGGATCATGGCACGGTTAACGATGTAGCATGCTGTGGCAATAGCTTCCGCCCAGAAGTACTTGGGGACGCTATTAGCCAAAAGCATAGTTCTTGCCATATCCTCTAGCGTCCTGTTCTTTCTTTCTACAACGCCATTTTGTTGAGGAGTCCTTGGAGCTGAGAAGTTGTGAGAGACACCATGTTGATCACAGAATGCCAGGAACTCTGAATTCTGGAATTCCGTCCCATGGTCGGATCTTATAGCTTTGAGAGGCGTCTCAAGGACAACTTCCACTTGTTTGATGAAGACTTTGAAAGCCTTGAAACAATCTGCTTTGGACGCCAAGAAGAGAACCCAAGTGAATCGAGAAAAATCATCTACAAGAACGTAAATGTACCTCTTTCCACCGTAGCTCAGTGTCTTCATTGGTCCACAAAGATCCATGTGGAGAAGTTCCAATGGCTTTCTTGTACTTACTTCATTCTTTGACTTGAAGGACGTTCTTGTTTGCTTCCCTTTGATACAGGCTTCGCACTGTTCAACCGTCTCAGGATCAATCCGGGGAAGACCTTTCACAAGATTCCTTTGGTGCAACTTGAGAATTGTGCTAGGACCAGCATGGCCAAGACGACAATGCCAGAGATCAGCGTCCTTCTTTGAAGCAGATAGACATAGTTCTGATTTGGGTTTGAACTCTTGATTGAAAACGTAGATATTGTTCTTGCGAACTCCTTTCAGAACAACTTTGTTGGACTTCTTGTTGATGACGAGACACTCCTTTGAGTCAAATGTGACTAGGTTTTCACCTTGATCACACATCTGAGAGACGCTAAGAAGATTGAACCCAAGTCCTTCAACAAGACTCACGTTGGTTGCTTTGATGGACGGGTTAAGAATAGCAGTTCCCGTTCCCTTGATCTTTCCTTTGCCCTTGTTGCCAAACGAGATAGTTCCTCCCGTGGCACTGCTTTGGATAGAAGTGAGATGGATCTGGCTTCCTGTCATGTGATTTGAGGCGCCACTATCAATGATCCATGGGCGTCCCCTCACTTCCACCTGCCAAAATAAGGTTAGTTCTTGGCGACCCAGGCAAGGTGATCCTTACCTGGTTCGTTACAAAAGTAGAACTCTGGTTCTGGCATGTAGTCATTAATGTTCACATCATTAGAAATGGCATTTCTGTGGAATGAACTTCTAGAACGTCTAGGACGCCTAGAATTAGCTTTTGGAACGGACTTAGCATTTTCATTATTAGTCCTAGCAACTTTCCCACTCTCAATGTCTTCCTTTAGTTTTACACAATCATGTTTGAAGTGGTCACCTTGTCCACAGTACCAGCACGTCCTATAGTAAGTACCGAGGTAGTACTTCTTGTTGGGACGTTGGATTTTGTTTTGCTTCATCTTTTGGGGATCGCACACCTTTGAACCGTCCCCTTTAGCAATTTTCTTGTAAATTTTATGACTGGTGGAATTGGTGTAGTAGTCCTCTTGACCTATTTCTCCACTTTCTAGAACTCTAATTCTTTCAAGGAGATTTTTAGTTTTCTCTTTTTCAAGTTCAAGTTCCGAAGTTTTGCTAGCCTTAAAGTCACTAGGGAGAGAGTTCCTAGAGTCAGATTCATATCCTAGTCCTCTTTTGGCTGGGACAAAAACTATTGGTTTTACTTCCTCAACTATGGGACTCTTTCCCAAAACTTTCACTTCTTCCTTAAGCTTGGCGTTCTCGAGTTTAAGACACACAAGTTCAGTTTTTAGGGACTTAGTTTCTTCACATGAGGACTCTAGTTGAATAGTCATTGAATTACAGTTCTCACATTCAACTACAATGTTTTCATCTTCTAGTTCATCCATTCTTCTTTTCATGACAAGACTTTCCTCCATGATTTTACCAATAAGCTTAAGGAGTTTTGGTTTTGAACATTTTTCTAAAGAACGCATCATGGAGTCATGAGTTACCTCTTGTTCATTATCGGAGGCGTTCTCTTTAACAACTGGGGCGTCCTCTACTGCCATGTACGCCACTTGATCATCGCGTTCCTCATCACTTGAACTGAGATCATCCCAAGCAGCTTTACATGCTCCAATGAGAGCTTTCTTCTTTTCCTTGGAGGACGTTCCCACAGTACATTTCTTGGCAAAATGTCCTTTCTTGTTGCATTTGTAGCATGTGAGTTCCTTCATTTCATCTTCTGTGTACTTGGGACTCTCCTTTTTGTAAGACTTGTTCTTGCTACTATGCTTGTTTTTCTTGTTGTAGTATTTGAGAGCCTTGTGAATAAGAGAGAGTTCCTCATCTGAGTCAATTTCTTCCTTTGACTTTCTTTCTTTCTCTTTGGGACGCAAGCTCTCAAGCTTTTCTTTGTTTTGCATCATCAATGCCAGGTCTCTTTGTCCACGCAGGTATTCAGCGTACTCTGGTGTTGTGGACGCCAAGGCAAGATCAGTTTGAGGGTTCTTTCCTAGCTGGGCCATGTCAGTGATTCTACGTTCTTCGTACCCCCTGAGCTTCCCATAGATCTCTTCCATATCTAGAGTTTTGTTGGCTGTGTTTTCTTTGAAAGTTGTCCTATCAAAGTTCCAAACTCCAGTCAACCCATCGATAACTACTTGAACTCTGTTCCTCATGGAGATTTCTGTTTCTGGAACGCCCAAGTTTCTCATCTTGGTGACAAGGGACTCAAAACGGTACGAGTAGTCATTCACCGTTTCATTTGGTAGCATAGTAAAGGCATAGAACTCCTTTTTGATCTTCAGCTGGACGTCCTCTTTCATCTCTGCAGTTCCCACATGAAATTTTTCAAGAGCTTCCCACTGTTGTTTTGCGGTGGGGAGATTGCTAACTCTTGTAGCATCTCTCTCACAGAGGGACGCTTGAAGAAAACAAATAGCTTTTGCATTGGTTTCCATCAGCTTGAACTCATCAGGACCCCAATCGTCTTCTTTGTCAACTTTGTCAGCAGGAACTTTAAGATCACCTTTTCTGATAACATTCCAGCATTGATAATTTGTGCTTCTGCAGAAGTTCTCAAATCTAATTTTCCATCGGTTGAAGTTGCCGTCCGTCAGACGCGGAGGCTTTACGAACGAGATTCCAACCTGCTCCATGTCCATTTTTACCTGCAACTCAGTAAGAATCTAGAGCGCCTGCTCTGATACCAATTGTTGGATCGTTAGTACTGAGGGACTGCCTTTACTTTGATAAAGGCGTCCTTTAGTTAGGCGTTCCTACGAGGTGTAGGAACGTCCTAGAGTAATGCAGCGGAATTTAAGTACCAAACAGGTAAGTAATGAACGCAGATGAGTTATAGAGGAACCACTCAAGACCAAGTAGTCCTTGAGTGTAAACCTCTACCTCCTTGGAGGATTTTTGAATAGTTCTTCCTTTATATTGAACGTTCTTACAGATGTACTGGCGAGTCTTTACAGTTCTCTGGCACTTAGCTTTTCCCTAAGTCCACTAGTAAAGGACTCCTCTAAGCCTAAAACTTAAGCAAGTTCAATCTACTAAAGGACTCCTATCCCTGCGTTCTGCAGTACTTCGCAGAACTCTCTTTCTCTTTTGGTTACAAACAGATTTGTGATTTGTTTACAAGTCTCACTCGATCTAACTCAGGTCTAAGCACTGTTCTTGAGTTCTTGAGTTAGTTCTTCGTGTTCTTGAGTGAGCCGCTTTCCTATGATTCTCTTTGAATATTCTTGAA
This sequence comes from Polygonum aviculare, assembly GCA_934048045.1. NCBI lineage: Eukaryota > Viridiplantae > Streptophyta > Magnoliopsida > Caryophyllales > Polygonaceae > Polygonum > Polygonum aviculare. Next base: position 25,080,597 of record OW204026.1, read on the forward strand.
AGCGTTAACTTCACTATAAATGCCTTGCGGTATTTATAGGACTTGGGAAGGGCGTCATTCACGTTCTGACGATCATGCCCTTGTGGTACGTGGCTGCAGGATCTTCTTCCACGTATGATGGCGGTGGTGAGGAAGCTTCCTGTATCCAGCTGTGTGTGATGGACTCCGCTACAGGATCGGCCGCCACGTATGGATGTACTCTGCAACAGGATCGTCCGCCACGTAGTGTTGGACTCTGCTACAGGATCGGTCTCCACGTGTCCTTGGATGATCAAATGTTGTCTGGTGATGTCATCCTGTCGGCCAGTGAGTAAGGACTCCTTTCTTGCGTTCCTACTTGCTTGGGACTACGTCCTTGCTCAAGTAGTCTCTGGCTGGTCCTTACTTCCTGTTAGCTAGCGTCCCAAAGCCTATGGGACGCCTATACACACTTGTTGTCCTTTGTTAGATGGGCGTTCCTGAACACTTGGACAACTTTATTAGAATCATAGTGAGTTTGTCATATCAAAACTAAGGGACGGTTGTGGATACACTACCAAGGACGCAGGCGTTCTTGATAGCGTCCCAACAGTTTCCCCCTTTTTGATGATGACAAACTCTTCAGCAAAAAGTTTTGACATTGGAACTTAGCATGCATGAAAACTTAAGAAAGATCATTTAGCACAAGTTTTCATTCTTTGATTTTCTAGCTTTTGGATTTTAAGGAGAGAAAAGCTTCCTAGAATTATCTAGGCGTTCTCTAGTTTATTCTAGCATGGCGTTCTTTAGACCTTTCACTTAATAGTTCCCCCTTAACACTTGCTTATTCTAGATAACTAATTTATAGCGCATCTCTGCAAAACTACACTTCCCCCTTTTGGCATCATCGAAAAGGATAACAAGTGATAAGAACGTTAAGCACAAACACATAACTAAAGGCAGTGGAACGCTTAAACACACATAATGCAAGCAAACAATTGTAATAGCCATTCAAACAAACTTTAGAGTTATTACAGACATAGAACGTAGTGTTTGAAGTTCAAAAGAAGCAAAGGCAAAATGATAGGGGATTAAAGGGGTGTTGGCAATCACTGAGAACTGCGCTGGGCTTGATAGAACTGGAGGAGTTCTTCTTGAAGTTCAGCAGCCTTAGAGAACGCGGAGGTCAAGTCCTTAAGTGCAGAGAAGATGAGGCACTGATTGTCCATGATTGCACCTAAGAGTTCCGCAGGAGGATGCTCAGAGATATTTGCTGGAGCAGATCGGAGCCTTGGTCCTGAACTGGAAGAGGGAACGTTCAATTGATGATCTTCAGCAGGAGAAGGAGCCATGAGTAATTCATCAAGAGCGTTAAAGTCTACAGCTGGCTCTTCTACTTGGGAGGACTCCTGTCGCAAGGCAGCCAGGCGTTCTGCTTCAGCATCAGCAACCATGCGTTCTTCTGCTTCTTTTAACCTTCGCTCCTCAGCCTCGGCCTCTAACTGTTTGATCACTGATGGAAGCTCTTCATTGTGCCTGATTTCAACAAGACCGTTCTTAGCATTCCATTTGAGACCAAGTTCTTCTTGAGGAACACTGTCGTCGTAGGCGTTCTGAGACTGAAGGATGAGCTTGACCAGACCGGGATAGGGTAGAGCATGTCTCTTCCTCCCACACTTAGCCATATGTTGCATAGCTATTCGTGCTAAGTTTATGGGGCGGCGTTCAAGGAAAGCGTCAATCAATATAATATCGTGTGTTTGCACGATTGAACGCTTTTCCTGCCTTGGAAGGACGGCGCGGCAAATGAAGTAATGAGCGATTGCGCCAACTTTGCTCAGAACGTGAGCAACCCTGTCCAAACCTAGTGGCCTTTTTCCCTGAAAGACGTGCTCAACCAGGGGCAGTTCTTCATCTGTTGTCTCAAAGCCACCTTCAGGAAGGGAGCTCAAGGCGTCAGATGGGGGCTTCTTGGCAGCAAGACCCATGAAGGCTCTGACCTGGCGTTCACTGACGGAGGCTTTCTCACCATCGATTTTGAAATGGAGAGAGCCGTCTTTAGATTTGTAGCGCAGGTCCTTGAAGAACGCCTTAATCTGTTCTTTATCAACCATGGCTGGCGCAGGCCCTACGGTCAACCACCCCTGGAATCTCAGAAGTTCAAGGAACTCCTGGACATCATTATCGTTTGTGAAGGACGCTAGCCACTCTTCGGAGTATACGAGTGGACTAAGGACTTTCACAGGGGGACCGTCGGGCTTCTTCTTGCGTTTGCCCTTGGGAGTTTCAGACTCCTCGCCACCACTGGACTCGTCCTCAGAGTCATTTTCAGAATTTGCCCTTGACGGAGCGTCCTCTGTGCCTTTATCTGTTTCAGCTTGACCACCAGGTGTGGCTGGAGGGGCATCAGAGGTTTGACCCTGGGACGTGCCTTCGGCGTCCTGAGCTTCAGAAGATTTTTCATTTGTAGGCTCAGCGTCCGCCAGGACTTGGATGGTTTCTGTTTGGATTGTGGGAGAGGGGTTCTCTTGTGGGGCTAGGGTGGGGTTGAGGATGGGGAGAGATTGATTGTAAGGAGGGACCTCTTCAGCATCACGCTCGAGTTCTTCCGAGAGAGAAGGCTCGGCGTTCCCCGGAGCGACCTGGTGCAGACCAGCATCCTCCACTTGTGCAGGGGCGTTCACCTCCTCTGCTTCGTCATTGGAGTCCCCAGTGACATCGATGAATGGGGAATCCTGAGCAGGGACGTCTTCCTCACTTCCAGATGATCTTGACGAGGAAGAGGAGGAAGATGAGGAGGGAACGTGCTCAACTTGCACTGGCGCGTCCTTGGCCATTAACACCTTTGGTTTCTCGCCAGCTTTTCGGCGGCGGAAGGTGTGCTCAAATGAGCGCGAGGCCTCCTCTGGGCCACTCTCTGAAGATGGACGACGGGACCGTGGCGTCTCGGGGTCCTTGGGGGGAGAGATGTGAGCCGGGGCGGAGGGGAAAAGGGCCAGGTTAAGCGGGGACGGTGGAGGGAAGGGGATGATGGCATTTTGAGAGGATGGTTGAGGAGACGGGGGAGGAGTTGGGAGTTGTTCGATTTGTATTTGAAGAGGGGGAGTGGATTCCTGTGAGAGGTTGGAAGGCCGTTTTGAGGAGCTTGGCCTTTTTGTGGGGGGATTGGCGGAAGGGACGCTTGAGGTCTTGGCCTTTTTAAGGGGCCTTGGATCATGAGTTTTCTTGGAGCGTCCCTCCTTTAGGTGTGGTGGAAATTTATCCACGATTTGAATGGGGTTTGAGGAGGTTTGTTTGGAGGTCTTGGAGAGAGGAGATGAGGGAGTGGGACGTTTGAGGGTTTTTGTGGTGGTGGTGGGAACTTGTGGAGAAGGGGAAGAGGGAGTTGGAACTCTAGCTTTGAGCATTCTGTAAGCTAGGGAGTCCTTCGAATACATGGGGAAGTCGGGCAGGACGGCGTTGTGGAGATCGGGAATTAGCTCAAGTAAAGGGCCAAGGTTCTCACCTCCAAATTGGGAAAAGAATAGAACGTCGTCCATCCGTCCTGGCAAGTCCTTGTAATTTGTGTTATGAAGACTTGGCATGACGAAACGCTCGATGAAGCGTTCGTAGTTCTTCGTCTTTGTAGCGTCCCTCTTGACCTCAGGAAGGTCCATGCGTTCCCTAATTAGGTTGTAAAGGGTTCGCGGTTTCCTGTTTATGAAGTCCACCAAAGACTCGTTGAGGACGATTGGCTTTGGCTTCTCTATGTGATGGGACTTCACAAGCCTTCGGCGCTTTCCGCCGGTAGAAGATCCGATTACGTTCCTTTGTTGTTGAGACATGATTCTGATGAATACTTAGAGAGAGAAAGTCACCGGAGTTCTAGAGAGAAGTCAGAGCTTGAACTGAGTTGAAAGGTGGTTGAGAGCAATAAATGAACGAGAGCGACTGTTTTGGCCTTATATAGAGGAAGCGGTGGCACAAGTGGTAATTAACACTGTTTTACTGTGCGACACGTGGCAAACTTCCCCCTTAAGATTTGATCAACGGTCACTGTTTATACTTTCAAAAGTTCAAAATTCAAATTTCTGACTCTTCAACTTCCTTCTCAAAATCTGAACTGGCGTTCTCAACTACAACCACTGGCGTTCTCACATACTTAGCAAATCTTTGATCTCTTCAAGCACACCAACAATCAACTTACCGTTCTTGTGATCACCTTGAGAACCAATTGAGAACAAAGCAAGTACGTCCCGTAAAAGAAAAATATGAAGCTCATAGGACGCTTTTGCAGAGTTCTCGGCTAGGGTAAGCTTAGAGTTCCCATCATTTCGGCTTATAATGAGGGTTGGGTGATCAGGGATACTCTTTTCAAGATAAATAGAGAAAATTTGAATGGCGTTTCAAAGTAGCAAACACATGAAGATCTAGACTAGCGTTCTTGCAAATATGAGTTCAATGCTTAACAGTCCTTAACTGCTTGGAATCTACCAAACATAGCCAATCATTGAGAGAATAGTAGAACGGGACTTGCTACTTAAAAGTTATCATCCCCAAGAGCAATCTGAGATGCTCAAAGGGACGTCTATCAAGTGCTTTAGTGAAAATATCAGCTATTTGATCCTCCGTCCTAACGTGTCCCATGATAATGAGTCCTAGTTCTACATTGTCACGCAGGAAGTGATGCCTTATGTGAATATGCTTTGTGCGTGAATGAAAAACAGGATTTTTAGCAATTTCTATAGCACTTGTGTTGTCACAGAGAATAGGAATAGTTTCAATATTGATACCGTAGTCCTCAAGTTGATATTTGATCCAGAGGACTTGTGAACAGCACGAAGCAGCAGCAACGTACTCGGCTTCCGCAGTTGAAAGCGCCACAGAGTTCTGTTTCTTTGATCCCCATGAAACTAGGCATGAACCAAGGAACTGTGCCATTCCTGAAGTGCTTTTTCGATCAATGACATGACCAGCGTAATCAGCGTCCGAGTATCGAGTTAGCTTGAAGGACGTCTTCCTGGGGTACCAAAAGGCAAAGATCATCGCGTCCTTTGAGGTAGCGAAAGATCCTCTTGACTTCTTGCATGTGGGACTCCTTTGGATTTGCCTGGAAGCGTGCACACAAGCAAACGGCAAACATAATATCTGGACGGCTTGCTGTTAGGTAAAGCAAAGAGCCAATCATCCCTCTATAAAGCTTTTGATCAACGTCCTTTCCCTGTTCGTCTGCGTAAAGACGCGAGTTGGGAGAACAAGGTGTTGCTACGGGCTTGGACGTGTTCATCCCGTACTTCTCAAGCATTTCACGGACATACTTTTGTTGATGGATTCGCGTCCCGTCCTTGAGTTGGTTAATTTGAAGTCCCAAAAAGAAGTTAAGTTCCCCAATGAGTGACATCTCAAATTCACTACTCATGAGGGACTTGAACTCATCTACAAGCTTCATGTTAGTGCTACCAAAGACAATATCATCAACATAAACTTGAGCAATCAAAATGTCCTTGTGAACTTTCTTTATGAACAAAGTTTTATCAATTGAACCTCTAGTGTACCCATGAGACAAAAGGAAGGACGCAAACCTGTCGTACCAGGCACGAGGGGCTTGCTTGAGTCCATAAAGTGCTTTGTCCAAGAAGTACACATGATCTGAGTGAGAGGCGTCCTCGAAGCCAGGCGGCTGAGCAACATACACTTCCTCCTTTAGCTTTCCATTGAGAAAGGCAGTCTTGACGTCCATCTGAAATAGCTTGAATCCTTTGTGTGCGGCAAAGGCAATAAGAAGACGAACGGCTTCAATTCTAGCAACAGGGGCAAAGGTCTCATCATAGTCTATGCCTTCCTCTTGCTTGAATCCTTGAGCCACAAGTCTTGCCTTGTTCCTTGACACACGTCCACTCTCATCAAGCTTATTTCTGAACACCCAGCGCGTCCCTATGATATTTTTGCCTTTGGGACATGGAACTAGAGTCCAAACTTTGTTCCTTTCAAACTGGTTGAGTTCTTCTTGCATTGCTTGAATCCAGTCATCGTCCTGAAGTGCTTCTTTGATATTCTTTGGTTCCACCAAAGATACAAATGCGTTGAACGCACAAAAAGCTAAATTTGCACTCTGGGACTTGCTTGCAGCTGACCTGGTTTGAACTCCTTGAGATGGATCAGAAATAATTTGAGAAGTTGGGTGGTCCCTAGAGAAGCGGGACTCCCTTTGGAATGGATGAGCAAATCTTGGATCAAGATCTCCATCAGAGTCATTACTATCATCTCGAGCATCGTCTTCAGTGCGTTCCCCCTCAGAGAGAGTGTCCACACCTTGACTTTGCCCACCTTGTTGACTTGATTCAGCTACATCCTGTTGAACTGGAGATTCACTATGAGATGGAACTCCCTGAACAAAACTAGGAGCGTCCACAAAGACTTCTTCAGGATTTGGAAACGCGTCCTTAGAGACATAGAATTTTCCTGAGGACCAATCTTCAACTTCATCTTCAGAGTCGTCCTGCTGTTGTGACGAAGATCGTTCTTTCTTACTTGCTTTTTCTTTGTGAGAAGAACATTCTTTGAACACAACATGAATACTCTCCTCAAGCTTTAGAGTCCTTTTGTTGAAAACTCTATATGCTTTGCTGGTGAGGGAGTACCCAAGAAATATGGCTTCATCGCTCCTTGCATCAAACTTTCCCAGTTTTTCTTTGTCATTGTTGTGAACGAAACACTTGCAACCAAAAACTCTGAGATAATCGATGCGAGGCTTCCTTCCGTTCAACAACTCATAGGACGTCTTCTTCAGCAGAGGACGGATCATGGCACGGTTAACGATGTAGCATGCTGTGGCAATAGCTTCCGCCCAGAAGTACTTGGGGACGCTATTAGCCAAAAGCATAGTTCTTGCCATATCCTCTAGCGTCCTGTTCTTTCTTTCTACAACGCCATTTTGTTGAGGAGTCCTTGGAGCTGAGAAGTTGTGAGAGACACCATGTTGATCACAGAATGCCAGGAACTCTGAATTCTGGAATTCCGTCCCATGGTCGGATCTTATAGCTTTGAGAGGCGTCTCAAGGACAACTTCCACTTGTTTGATGAAGACTTTGAAAGCCTTGAAACAATCTGCTTTGGACGCCAAGAAGAGAACCCAAGTGAATCGAGAAAAATCATCTACAAGAACGTAAATGTACCTCTTTCCACCGTAGCTCAGTGTCTTCATTGGTCCACAAAGATCCATGTGGAGAAGTTCCAATGGCTTTCTTGTACTTACTTCATTCTTTGACTTGAAGGACGTTCTTGTTTGCTTCCCTTTGATACAGGCTTCGCACTGTTCAACCGTCTCAGGATCAATCCGGGGAAGACCTTTCACAAGATTCCTTTGGTGCAACTTGAGAATTGTGCTAGGACCAGCATGGCCAAGACGACAATGCCAGAGATCAGCGTCCTTCTTTGAAGCAGATAGACATAGTTCTGATTTGGGTTTGAACTCTTGATTGAAAACGTAGATATTGTTCTTGCGAACTCCTTTCAGAACAACTTTGTTGGACTTCTTGTTGATGACGAGACACTCCTTTGAGTCAAATGTGACTAGGTTTTCACCTTGATCACACATCTGAGAGACGCTAAGAAGATTGAACCCAAGTCCTTCAACAAGACTCACGTTGGTTGCTTTGATGGACGGGTTAAGAATAGCAGTTCCCGTTCCCTTGATCTTTCCTTTGCCCTTGTTGCCAAACGAGACAGTTCCTCCCGTGGCACTGCTTTGGATAGAAGTGAGATGGATCTGGCTTCCTGTCATGTGATTTGAGGCGCCACTATCAATGATCCATGGGCGTCCCCTCACTTCCACCTGCCAAAATAAGGTTAGTTCTTGGCGACCCAGGCAAGGTGATCCTTACCTGGTTCGTTACAAAAGTAGAACTCTGGTTCTGGCATGTAGTCATTAATGTTCACATCATTAGAAATGGCATTTCTGTGGAATGAACTTCTAGAACGTCTAGGACGCCTAGAATTAGCTTTTGGAACGGACTTAGCATTTTCATTATTAGTCCTAGCAACTTTCCCACTCTCAATGTCTTCCTTTAGTTTTACACAATCATGTTTGAAGTGGTCACCTTGTCCACAGTACCAGCACGTCCTATAGTAAGTACCGAGGTAGTACTTCTTGTTGGGACGTTGGATTTTGTTTTGCTTCATCTTTTGGGGATCGCACACCTTTGAACCGTCCCCTTTAGCAATTTTCTTGTAAATTTTATGACTGGTGGAATTGGTGTAGTAGTCCTCTTGACCTATTTCTCCACTTTCTAGAACTCTAATTCTTTCAAGGAGATTTTTAGTTTTCTCTTTTTCAAGTTCAAGTTCCGAAGTTTTGCTAGCCTTAAAGTCACTAGGGAGAGAGTTCCTAGAGTCAGATTCATATCCTAGTCCTCTTTTGGCTGGGACAAAAACTATTGGTTTTACTTCCTCAACTATGGGACTCTTTCCCAAAACTTTCACTTCTTCCCTAAGCTTGGCGTTCTCGAGTTTAAGACACACAAGTTCAGTTTTTAGGGACTTAGTTTCTACACATGAGGACTCTAGTTGAATAGTCATTGAATTACAGTTCTCACATTCAACTACAATGTTTTCATCTTCTAGTTCATCCATTCTTCTTTTCATGACAAGACTTTCCTCCATGATTTTACCAATAAGCTTAAGGAGTTTTGGTTTTGAACATTTTTCTAAAGAACGCATCATGGAGTCATGAGTTACCTCTTGTTCATTATCGGAGGCGTTCTCTTTAACAACTGGGGCGTCCTCTACTGCCATGTACGCCACTTGATCATCGCGTTCCTCATCACTTGAACTGAGATCATCCCAAGCAGCTTTACATGCTCCAATGAGAGCTTTCTTCTTTTCCTTGGAGGACGTTCCCACAGTACATTTCTTGGCAAAATGTCCTTTCTTGTTGCATTTGTAGCATGTGAGTTCCTTCATTTCATCTTCTGTGTACTTGGGACTCTCCTTTTTGTAAGACTTGTTCTTGCTACTATGCTTGTTTTTCTTGTTGTAGTATTTGAGAGCCTTGTGAATAAGAGAGAGTTCCTCATCTGAGTCAATTTCTTCCTTTGACTTTCTTTCTTTCTCTTTGGGACGCAAGCTCTCAAGCTTTTCTTTGTTTTGCATCATCAATGCCAGGTCTCTTTGTCCACGCAGGTATTCAGCGTACTCTGGTGTTGTGGACGCCAAGGCAAGATCAGTTTGAGGGTTCTTTCCTAGCTGGGCCATGTCAGTGATTCTACGTTCTTCGTACCCCCTGAGCTTCCCATAGATCTCTTCCATATCTAGAGTTTTGTTGGCTGTGTTTTCTTTGAAAGTTGTCCTATCAAAGTTCCAAACTCCAGTCAACCCATCGATAACTACTTGAACTCTGTTCCTCATGGAGATTTCTGTTTCTGGAACGCCCAAGTTTCTCATCTTGGTGACAAGGGACTCAAAACGGTACGAGTAGTCATTCACCGTTTCATTTGGTAGCATAGTAAAGGCATAGAACTCCTTTTTGATCTTCAGCTGGACGTCCTCTTTCATCTCTGCAGTTCCCACATGAAATTTTTCAAGAGCTTCCCACTGTTGTTTTGCGGTGGGGAGATTGCTAACTCTTGTAGCATCTCTCTCACAGAGGGACGCTTGAAGAAAACAAATAGCTTTTGCATTGGTTTCCATCAGCTTGAACTCATCAGGACCCCAATCATCTTCTTTGTCAACTTTGTCAGCAGGAACTTTAAGATCACCTTTTCTGATAACATTCCAGCATTGATAATTTGTGCTTCTGCAGAAGTTCTCAAATCTAATTTTCCATCGGTTGAAGTTGCCGTCCGTCAGACGCGGAGGCTTTACGAACGAGATTCCAACCTGCTCCATGTCCATTTTTACCTGCAACTCAGTAAGAATCTAGAGCGCCTGCTCTGATACCAATTGTTGGATCGTTAGTACTGAGGGACTGCCTTTACTTTGATAAAGGCGTCCTTTAGTTAGGCGTTCCTACGAGGTGTAGGAACGTCCTAGAGTAATGCAGCGGAATTTAAGTACCAAACAGGTAAGTAATGAACGCAGATGAGTTATAGAGGAACCACTCAAGACCAAGTAGTCCTTGAGTGTAAACCTCTACCTCCTTGGAGGATTTTTGAATAGTTCTTCCTTTATATTGAACGTTCTTACAGATGTACTGGCGAGTCTTTACAGTTCTCTGGCACTTAGCTTTTCCCTAAGTCCACTAGTAAAGGACTCCTCTAAGCCTAAAACTTAAGCAAGTTCAATCTACTAAAGGACTCCTATCCCTGCGTTCTGCAGTACTTCGCAGAACTCTCTTTCTCTTTTGGTTACAAACAGATTTGTGATTTGTTTACAAGTCTCACTCGATCTAACTCAGGTCTAAGCACTGTTCTTGAGTTCTTGAGTTAGTTCTTCGTGTTCTTGAGTGAGCCGCTTTCCTATGATTCTCTTTGAATATTCTTGAAAGCGTTAACTTCACTATAAATGCCTTGCGGTATTTATAGGACTTGGGAAGGGCGTCATTCACGTTCTGACGATCATGCCCTTGTGGTACGTGGCTGCAGGATCTTCTTCCACGTATGATGGCGGTGGTGAGGAAGCTTCCTGTATCCAGTTGTGTGTGATGGACTCCGCTACAGGATCGGCCGCCACGTATGGATGTACTCTGCAACAGGATCGTCCGCCACGTAGTGTTGGACTCTGCTACAGGATCGGTCTCCACGTGTCCTTGGATGATCAAATGTTGTCTGGTGATGTCATCCTGTCGGCCAGTGAGTAAGGACTCCTTTCTTGCGTTCCTACTTGCTTGGGACTACGTCCTTGCTCAAGTAGTCTCTGATCGGTTCTTACTTCCTGTTAGCTAGCGTCCCAAAGCCTATGGGACGCCTATACACACTTGTTGTCCTTTGTTAGATGGGCGTTCCTGAACACTTGGACAACTTTATTAGAATCATAGTGAGTTTGTCATATCAAAACTAAGGGACGGTTGTGGATACACTACCAAGGACGCAGGCGTTCTTGATAGCGTCCCAACAAAGGGGTTGTTACTAGTGGACTTAGGGACGCCAGTCTAAGTGCCAGAGAAGTGTAACCGCTCGCCAGTGTATTGTAAGGAAACTTAATAAGAAAGGAAAAAGCTATTACAAAATCCTCCAAGGAGGTAGAGGTTTACACTCAAGGACTAGTTGGTACTTGAGTGGTTCCTCTATAAATCAAAAGCGTTCCTCACTTATTATCTTAACCTGTTTAGTCTTTTGATTTCCGCTGCGAACCAAGGAAGTCCTTGATCTTTATTAAGGACATCCTGGTGAAGGACGACCTTAATTCTGTTAAGGACGCCCTTGCATTTCTGACTAACGATCCAACAGGTTCCTTCTCCCACGCCAAAGTCAAGCCTTCTCACTATGCCGTCGGTGCGGCGGTTGACATGGAGAGATCGGCGGCCCGTGGCGATAACCTCATACTGTTGCTTCAACTGACTGTTTTCTCACGTGAGGCGTTCCACGTGGGCGTCGTAGAAGCTTTTCTGGTCGCTCAGTTCCTTTTGGAGGAGTTACATCCGTTCCCTGGGGTCGGTCATCTCCTCGTCTTGCGACCGGTTCTCAAGGAGCACGGGATCCTTACCGTGGTCGGCAAGGGGAGTTTTTGGAGACTCGTTTCCGTCGCCGGACATCGTGAACGGGAAGTCTGAGTCGGTGTGTCTTTTGCGTGATTGTTCCGATCACGGCCCCACGGTGGGCGCCAAACAGTTTGAGCCAAAATTCTCCCTAGGGAATTATGGCCTAGATCGGGCCTGATCGAAGTTAATCACAGAGAAGACGAATGATATAAAATCTCTTGAATTGTATTCAAAGTGTGTTCGAATGCGTAAAAGAGCCTCCCCCGCTTAGGGGTTACAATGTGCTTATATAGTATCCTTGGAGATCAATCTATGATATTAGAAAGATAAGATTACATATGATTCGACCTGATCTCCATCCTAACGGCACGAATCGGACGAGATCTATCTTATATCTTTGACTCTATCTTGTTTAACCAACTTCGGTCTCCACCGCCTCTCGCTGTGCTCTGAAGAAGTATTAAAGAAGTCTTGACGGGGTCTCGATACTTTTATGAGGAAAATCTGGGCCCAACAACGCTCCAGTTGTTCAGAAGGACACTCTTGCATCTGAACAAGAGGTAACCCATGACTCTATGATAAGTTCTTTAGATAAGTGTTCAAAGCCTAAATTGATGAACTTGAGGCTGAAAACATTGTGGTTAAATGTGAGAACTGTAGTACCATGACCTTTCAACTAGAGTCCTCAGTCGAAGAAACAAAGTCCTTAAAAACTAAAGTTATATGTCTCAAACTTGAGAACGCCAAGCTTAGGGAAGAAGTTAAAGTGTTAGGAAAGAGTCCCATCACTGAAGAAGTCAAACCTACAGTTTTTGTCTCCGCCAAAAGAGGACTAGGATATGAGTCAGACACTAAGAACTCTCTACCTACTGACTTTGAAGCTAGCAAAACCTCTGAGCTAGAACTTGAAAGGGAGAAAACTAAGAACCTTCTTGAGCGTATTAGAGTCCTAGAGAGTGGAGAAAAAGGACATGAGGACTACTATACCAACTCTACAAGTCACAAGATTTACAAGAAAATTGCTAAGGGGAAGGTTCAAAGGTTTGTGATCCGCAAAAGATGGAGAAAAATAGAATCCAGCGTGCTAACAAGAAATATTACCTTGGTGATTACTATAGGACGTGCTAGTACTGTGGACAAGGTGGTCATTACAAATATGATTGCTTTAAGTTGAAAGAGGACCTTGAAAAGGGAAAAGATGTTAGGAAATGCTAGGCGTCCTAGACGTTCTAGAAGTTCATTTAGAAAGCATGCTACGCCCAATGATGTAAATATAAGTGATTACATGCCAGAACCAGAGTTCTTTTATTGTAACGAACCAAGTAAGGAACATCTTGCCTGGGTCGCCAAAAACTAACTTTGTTTTGACAGGTGGAAGTGAGAGGACGCCCGTGGATCATTGATAGTGGCACCTCAAATCATATGACAGGAAGCCAGATCCATCTCACTTCTATCCAAAATAGTGCCACGGGAGGAACTGTCTCGTTTGGCAACAAGGGCAAAGGAAAGATCAAAGGGACGGGCACTGCAAATCTGAATTCGTCCATCAAAGCATCAAATGTTAGTCTTGTTGAGGGACTCGGCTTCAACCTCCTTAGTGTTTCTCAAATTTATGATCAAGGCGAGAACTTATTCACATTTGACTCAAAGGAATGCCTTGTCATCAACAAGAACACAAACAAAGTTGTTCTCAAAGGAGTACGCCAAAACAATGTCTACATCTTTAATTAAGAGTTCAAGCCTGCTACTGAGTTGTGTCTATCTGTTTCAAAAGAGGACGCTGACCTCTGGCATCGCCGTCTTGGCCATGCTGGACTAAGCACAATCCTCCAGCTGTATCAAAGAAATCTTGTGAAAGGACTTCCCCGAATCGATCCTGAGAAAGTTGAACAATGTGAAGCTTGTATCAAAGGAAAGCAAACTAGAACGTCCTTCAAGTCCAAAAAGGAAGTGAGTACGAAGAAGCCCTTGGAACTTCTTTATATGGATCTTTGTGGACCAAACAGGACGATGAGCTGTGGTGGAAAGACGTACATTTACGTTCTTGTAGATGATTTTTCTCGTTTCACTTGGGTAATTTTCTTGGTGTCAAAAACAGATTGTTTCAACGCCTTCAAAATCTTCATCAAACAAGTGGAAGTTGCTCTTGGGACGAACTTGAAAGCCATACGATCAGACCATGGGACGGAGCTCCAAAACTCAGAGTTCCTGGCCTTCTGTGATCAACACGGATTCTCCCACAACTTCTCAACTCCAAGGACTCCTCAAAAAAATGTTGTTGTGGAAAGAAAGAACAGGACGCTGGAGGATATGGCCAGAACTATGTTGCTAGTAAATAGTGTCCCCAAGTACTTTTGGGCTGAAGCTATTGCCACTGCATGCTACATCATCAATCGTGCTATGATCCGTCCTCTATTGAAAAAGACGTCCTATGAGTTGTTGAATGGAAGGAAGCCTCGCATTGATTATCTCAGAGTGTTTGGATGCAAGTGCTTCGTCCACAACAACAACAAAGAGAAACTTGGAAAGTTTGACGCAAGGAGTGATGAAGCCATATTCCTTGGGTACTCCCTCACAAGCAAAGTCTATAGAGTTTTCAACAAAAGGACTCTTAAGCTTGAGGAGAGTATTCATGTTGTGTTCAAAGAGAGTTCCTCTCACAAAGAAAAATCAAGTAAGAAAGAACGCTCTTCCTCACAACAGCAGGATGACTCTAAAGACGAAGTTGATGCTTGGTCCTCGGGAAAATACTATGTTCCTAAGGACGGCAACGCAAATCCAGAAGAACTCTCAGTGGACGCTCCTAGTTTTGATCAAGGAGTTCCATCTCGTAGTGAGTCTCTTGTTCAACAAGATGTGACTGAATCAAGTCAACAAGGTGAGCAACGCCAAGGTGTGGACGCTCTTTCTGAGGGGGAACACACTGAGGACGATGCTCAAGATGAAGATGATGATGATTCTGATGGTGAGATTGATCCAAGGTTTACTCAATTATTTCAAAGGGAGTCCCGCTTCTTTAGGGATCACCCAACAACTCAGATTGTCTCAGATATCTCTCAAGGAGTTCAAACCAGGTCAGCTGCAAGTGTTGGATCGTTAGTACTAAGGGACGGCCTTTACTTAGGAAAAGGCGTCCTTTGGTTAGGCGTTCCTACGAGGAGTAGGAGCGTCCTTGAGTAGTGCAGCGGAAATAGTACTAAACAGGTAAGTAATGAACGCAATGAATTATAGAGGAACCACTCAAGACCAAGTAGTCCTTGAGTGTAAACCTCTACCTCCTTGGAGGATATTTGAATAGTTCTTTCCTTTATATTGAACGTTCTTACAGTTGTACTGGCGAGTTTTTACAGTTCTCTGACACTTAGCTTTTCCCTAAGTTCACTTGTAAAGAACTCCTTTAAGCCTACAACTTAAGCTATAGTTCAATCTACTAAAGGACTCTATTCCTACGTTCTACAATACTTCGCAGAACTCTCTCTCTCTCTTTTGGTTACAAACTGTTTTGTGGTTTGGGTACAAAATCTCACTCGATCTAACACAAGTTCTAGCATTGTTCTTGAGTTCTTGAGTTAGTTCTTCGTGTTCTTGAGTGAGTCGCTTTCCTCTGATTCTCTCTGAATATTCCCGAAAGCATTTCAGTCACAATAAATGCCTTGGGGCTATTTATAGGACTTGGGGAAGGGCGTCTTTTCTCTGGGACGATCATGCCCTTCATGGACGTGGCTACAGGATCTTCCTCCACGTAGTATGGCGGTGATGAGGAAGCTTCCTATATCCAGCTGTGTATGATGAACTCCGCTACAGGATCGGCCGCCACGTGTTGATGAACTCTGCAACAGGATCGTGCGCCACGTAGTGTTGGACTCCGCTACAGGATCGGTCTCCACGTGTCCTTGGATGATCAAACATTGTCGTGTGATGTCATCCTGTCGGCTAGTGAGTAAGGACTTCTTTCCTGCGTTCCTACTTGCTTGGGACTCCGTCCTTGCTCAAGTAGTCTCTGGCTGGTCCTTACTTCCTGTTAGCTAGCGTCCCTAAGCTTATGGGACGCCCATACACACTTGTTGTCTTTTTGGTTACTGGCGTTCCTGAACACTTGGACAACTTTATTAGAATCAAAGTGAGTTTGTCATATCAAAACTAAGGGACGGTTGTGTGGTACACTAACAAGTACGCAAGCGTTCTTGATAGCGTCCCAACAATTTCCCCCTTTTTGATGATGACAAACTCTTCAGCAAAATAGTTTTGGCGTTTGAACTTAGCATGCATGAAAACTTAAAAGCGTCCTCTAACAATTTAGAGAAATTTCATTTAGCACAAGTTTTCATTCTTTGATTCTCTAACATTTGGATTTTAGGTAGAGAAAAGCGTCCTAGAATTTTCTAGGCGTCCTCTAGTTTATTCTAGCATGGCGTTCCTTAGACCTTTCACTTAATAGTTCCCCCTTAACACTTGCTTATTCTGGATAACTAGTTTATAGCGCATCTCTGCAAAACTACACTTCCCCCTTTTGGCATCATCGAAAAGGATAACAAGTGATAAGGACGTTAGCACAAACACATAACTAAAAGCAGTGGAACGCTTGAACAAACACATGCACGCAAACAGTGGAAATGCCATTCAAACAAAATTAGAGTACGGTTATTACAAACCAAGATCATAATGTTTGAAGTTCAAAAGAAGCAAAGGCAAAATAATAGGGGATCAAAGGGGTGGACGGCAATCACTAAGAACGGCGCTGGGCTTGATAAAAGTGGAGCAGTTGTTCTTGAAGTTCAGCAGCCTTGGAGAACGTAGAGGACAAGTCCTTTAAAGCAGAGAAGATGAGGCACTGGTTGTCCATTATTGCACCCATTAGTTTTGTGGGAGGATGCTGGGCAATTTTTGCAGGGGCAGAACGAGGCACAGGACCTGAACTTGAAGAGGGAGCGTCCACTAGAGTAGCTGGGGGAGGAGAAGAAGCCATTAGCATCTGATCAAGAGCGGCAAGGTCGACGGCTGGCTCTTCTTCATGAACGGACTCATGTTGCAAGAAGGCAAGGCGTTCTTCCTCAGCTTCAGCGGCGAGACGTTCTTCCTCAGCCTTCCTCCTGGCTTCCTCAGCCTCAGCTTCTTGTTGTTTGATCATAGAAGGCAACTCTTCATTATGCCTGATCTCGACAAGTCCCATCTTTGCGTTCCACTTCAAGCCAAGTTCTTCAGAGGGAGAGTTCTCGTCATAAGCATCTTGGGACTGCAAGATTGCCTTCACTACTCCAGGGTATGGCAAGGCATGCCTCTTCCTTCCACACTTAGCCATGTGTTGCATAGCAATTCTGGCTAGGTTGATTGGACGGCGTTCGAGAAAAGCGTCAATGAGAATGATATCATGAGTTTGCACTATTGAACGATTCTCTTGCCTTGGAAGGATGGCGCGACATATGAAGTAGTGAGCGATGGCGCCAACCTTGCTCAGCACGTGAGCAACCCTGTCCAGTCCTAATGGCCTTTTGCCTTGAAAAACGTGTTCAACCAGGGGCAGTTCCTCATCAGTTGTCTCGAATCCGCCTTTTGGAAGTGAGCTAAGAATGTCGGACGGTGGCTTGCGTGGACCTAGACCCATGAAGGATCGGATTTGGCGTTCTGTTACTGAGGCTTTCTCACCTTCAATTTTGAAGTGGAGGGAGCCATCTTTTTTTTGTAGCGCAAATCCCTGTAGAACGCCTTCACCTGTTCTTTGTCAACAGTGGTCGGCGCTGGTCCAACGTTCAGCCATCCTTGGAATCTCAGAAGCTCGAGGAACTCCTAAACGGATTCATCATCGAAGGAGGCTAGCCACTCTTCAGAGTAAATGAGCGGGCTAAGGACTTTGACGGGCACATCAGCATTTTTTCTTTTGCACTTGCTCTTTGGGGACTCAGAGTCCTCATCATCATCTGACTCTTCCTCAGCGTTCTCAGAGTCACTGTCAGCGTCCTTTGAGGGAGCGTCCTCTGTGCCTTGTGCTTTTTCTGCATCGCCACCAGCTGTGGCTTGATCGGCACCTGAGGTCTGACCTTGGGACGTGCCCTCAGCGTCCTGAGCCTCTGATTGATTTTCTGTTCATGGCTCAGCGTCCGCGGGGCCTTGATGGGATTCTGTTTGGATTGTGGGGGAGGGGTTTTCTTGTGGAGCTTGGGAGGGATTGAGGATGGGGAGGGATTGGTTGTAGGGTAGGACTTCCTGAGCATCACGCTCGAGCTCTTCAGAAAGAGTTGGCTCGGCGTCCTTTTGAGCGACCTGGTGCTCGCCAGCGTCCTCAGCTACTTGATTCTCAGCAGGAGCATTCTCAACTCCTTCGGCCTCGTCGTTGGAGTCCCCAACAACATCTATGAATGGGGAGGCTTGGGCCGCAGGCGTTCCTCTTTGGCTCTCAGATGAGCTAGAGGAGGAGGAGGAGATGTGCTCGGGCTCTGGAGCAGCTTGAACCATGAGCACCTTTGGAGATTCGCCAGCTTTGCGGCGTTTGAAGGTGCGCTCAAGGGCTGGACGCTTCTCAACGTCCTCTTGTCCACTTTTGGAGGAGGGACGGCGGGATTTGGGGGTCTCGGGATCTTTTGGGGGCGAGATATGGGCCGGTGCTGTGGGGAAGTTGGCAAGATTTAGAGGAGAGTAGGGTTTGGGAGGAAAAGGGATAAGTGCATTTTTCTTGGAAGGTTGAAGGGACGGAGGGGGGGTGGGGAGTTGAACGATTGAGATAGGTTGAGGGGGAGGAGTGGATTCCTTGGAAAGGTTGGATGGCCTTTTTGTGGAGGGTTTGGAGGATGGGACGCTCGAGGTCTTGGCCTTTTTGAGGGGCCTTGGGTCTTGAACTTTCTTGGAGCGTCCCTCCTTTAAATGTGGTGGAAATTTATCCACGATTTGTGTTGGGTTAGAGGAGGTTTGTTTTGATGATTTTGAGAGGGAAGATGAGGGGGTTGAACGTTTGGACGGGAGGATGTTTTTGGTGGTGATGGTTGGGATTTGAGGAGGTGGTGGAGAGGGACTTGGCACTCTTGCTTTGAGCATTTTGTAGGCCAAGGAGTCCCTAGGGTACATAGGGAATTCAGGAAGGACGGCGTTGTGGAGGTCGGGTATAAGCTCAAGTAAAGGACCCAGATTCTCACCTCCAAACTGAGAGAAGAAGAGAACGTCGTCCATCCGTCCTGGCAAGTCCTTGTAGTTGGTTTTGTGAAGACTTGGCACGACGAAGCATTCAATGAACCTTTCATAGTTCTTAGTCTTCGTTGCCTCATTCTTGATCTCTGGCAAGTCCATGCGTTCCCTTATTAAGTTGTAAAGGGTTCTTGGCTTCCTGTTGATGAAGTCCACCAACGATTCATTAAGAACGATGGGTTTTGGTTTCTCGATGTAGTGGGACTTCACCAGCTTTCTTCTCTTCCCGCCGGTAGAAGATCCGGCCACGTTCAACTGTCTTTGAGACATTTTTTCAGATGAGCTTTAGTGAGAGAAAGTTGCCGGAAAGCTAGAGAGAAGTCAGAGCCTGAACTGAGCAGAGAAGTGGTTGAGAATAATAAATGAACGAGAGCGACTGTTCTGGCCTTATATAGAGGAAGCAGTGGCACAAACGGTAATTACCACTGTTTTACTGAGCCACACGTGGCAAAACTTCCCCCTTAAGGTTTAAGCAAAAGCAACGGTCACTGTTCACACTTTCAAAAGTTCAAAAGTCTGACTCTTCAACTTCTCCTCAAATACTGAACTGGCGTTCTCTCCAACAAACACTGAGCGTTCTCTCATACTTAGCAAAAATTTACCTCTTCAAGCAAACCAACAACCAATGTACCGTTCCTGTGATCACCTTTCGAACCAGTTGAGAACAACGCAAGTACGTCCCGTAAAAAAAAATATGAAGCTCATAGGACGCTTTTGCGGAGTTCTCGGCTAGGGTAAGCTTAGAGTTCCCATCATTTCGGCTTATAATGAGGGTTGGGTGATCAGGGATACTTTTTTCAAGATAAAATAGAGAAAATTTGAATGGCGTTCCAAAGTAGCAAACACATGAATTTTTAGACTAGCGTCCTTGCAACGATGAATTTAATGCATAACAGTTCTTAAACACTTAGAATCTACAAAACATATCCAATCATTGAGGGAATAGTAGAACGGGACTTGCTACTTAAAAGTTATCATCCCCAAGAGCAGCCTTAGATGCTCATAGGGACGTCTATCAAGTGCCTTAGTGAAAATATCAGCTATTTTGTCTTCAGTTCTTACGTGCTCCATGATAATGAGTCCTAGTTCAACATTATCACGCAAGAAATGATGTCTTATATGAATATGCTTTGTGCGTGAATGAAAAACAGGATTCTTATAAATTTCAATAGCACTTGTGTTATCACAGCGAATGGGAATAGTTTCAAGATTGATACCGTAGTCCTCTAGTTGATATTTGATCCAGATGACTTGTGAACAGCACGAGGCAGCAGCAACGTACTCGGCTTTCGCAGTTGAAAGCGCCACAGAGTTCTGTTTCTTAGATCCCCAAGAGACTAGGCATGAACCAAGGAACTGTGCCATTCCTGAAGTGCTTTTTCTATCAATCACATGACCAGCATAATCAGCGTCCGAGTAGCCAACTAGCTTGAAGGACATCTTCCTGGGGTACCAAAGGCAAAGATCATCGCGTCCTTTGAGGTAGCGAAAGATCCTCTTGACTTCTTGCATGTGGGACTCCTTTGGATTTGCTTGGAAGCGTGCACACAAGCAAACGGCAAACATAATGTCGGGACGGCTTGCAGTCAAGTAAAGCAAAGAGCCAATCATTCCTCTGTAAAGCTTTTGATCAACGTCCTTTCCCTGTTCGTCTGTGTAAAGACGCGAGTTTGGAGAACAAGGGGTTGCAACAGGTTTGGACGTGTTCATTCCGTACTTCTCAAGCATTTCACGGACATATTTTTGTTGGTGAATGCGCGTCCCTTCTTTGAGTTAATTAATTTGAAGTCCCAAGAAGAAATTGAGTTCTCCAATGAGGGACATCTCAAACTCACTACTCATTAAGGACTTGAACTCATCTACAAGTTTCATGTTAGTACTACCAAAGACTATATCATCAACATAGACTTGGGCAGTTAAAATGTCCTTGTGAACTTTCTTTATGAACAATGTTTTATCAATTGAACCTCTAGTGTACCCATGAGACAAAAGAAAGGACGCAAACCTGTCGTACCATGCACGAGGGGCTTGCTTGAGTCCATAGAGCGCTTTATCCAAGTAGTACACATGGTCTGGGTGAGAGGCGTCCTCGAAGCCAGGGGGCTGAGCAACATACACTTCCTCCTTTAGCTTTCCATTTAGAAAGGCAGTCTTGACGTCCATCTGAAATAACTTGAATCCTTTGTGGGCGGCAAAAGCAATAAGAAGACGAACGGCCTCAATTCTAGCAACAGGAGCAAAGGTTTCATCATAGTCTATGCCTTCCTCTTGCTTGAATCCTTGAGCCACCAGTCTTGCCTTGTTTCTTGACACACGTCCACTTTCATCAAGCTTATTTCTGAACACCCAGCGCGTCCCTATGATGTTTTTGCCTTTGGGACGAGGGACGAGGGTCCATACTTTGTTTCTTTCAAACTGGTTGAGTTCTTCTTGCATCGCTTGAATCCAGTCAGCGTCCTGAAGTGCTTCTTTGATATTCTTTGGTTCCACCATAGAGACAAAAGCGTTGAAAGCACCGAACGCTAAATTTGCACTCTGGGACTTGCTTGCAGCTGACCTTGTTTGAACTCCTTGAGAAGGATCAGAAACAATTTGAGAAGTTGGATGATCCCTAGAGAAGCGGGACTGTCTTTGAAACAATTGAGCAAATCTTGGATCAATGTCTCCATAAGAATCATCACTATCACTTTGAGTATCGTCCTCAATGTGTTCCCCCTCAGAGAGAGCGTCCACACCTTGACGTTGCTCGCCTTGTTGACTTGATTCAGCTACATCTTGTTGAACTGGGGATTCACTACGAGAGGGAACTCCTTGAACAACACTGGGAGCGTCCACTGAGACTTCTTCAGGATTTGGAGATGCGTCCTTAGAGACATAGTATTTTCCAGAAGTCCAATCTTCAGCTTCATCTTCAGAGTCGTCCTGTTGGTGTGAAGAAGAGCGTTCTTTCTTACTTGGTTTTTCTTTGTGAGAAGAACTTTCTTTGAACACAACATGAATGCTCTCCTCAAGCTTTAGAGTCCTTTTGTTGAAAACTCTATATGCTTTGCTAGTAAGAGAGTACCCAAGGAATATGGCTTCATCACTCTTTGCATCAAACTTTCCAAGTTTTTCTTTATCATTGTTGTGAACGAAACACTTGCAACCAAAGACTCTGAGATAGTCAATGCGAGGCTTCCTTCCATTTAACAATTCATAGGATGTCTTTTTCAAGAGAGGACGGATCATGGCACGATTGATGATGTAGCATGCTGTAGCAATAGCTTCCGCCCAGAAGTACTTGGGGACGCTATTTGCCAAAAGCATAGTTCTTGCCATATCCTCCAACGTCCTATTCTTTCTTTCCGCAACTCCATTTTGTTGAGGAGTCCTTGGAGCTGAGAAGTTATGCGAGATGCCATGTTGATCACAATAGGCCAGGAACTCTGAGTTTTGGAACTCCGTCCCATGGTCTGATCTTATGGCTTTGAGAGGCGTCTCAAGGGAAACTTCCACTTGTTTGATGAAGAATTTGAATGCATTGAAACAATCTGCTTTTGACACTAAGAAAAGAACCCAAGTGAATCGAGAAAAATCATCTACAAGAACGTAAATGTACCTCTTTCCACCGTGGCTCAAAGTTTTCATTGGTCCACAAAGATCCATATGGAGAAGTTCCAAAGGCTTCTTTGTACTGACTTCGTTCTTGGACTTGAAAGACGTTCTTGTTTGCTTCCCTTTGATATAGGCTTCGCACTGTTCAACAGTCTCAGGATCAATTCGGGGAAGTCCCTTCACAAGATTTCTTTGGTGAAGCTTGAAGATCGTGCTTGGTCCATCATGGCCAAGTCGGCGATGCCAGAGATCAGCGTCCTTCTTTGAAGCAGATAGACATAATTCTGATTTAGGCTTGAACTCTTGATTGAAGATATAAATGTTGTTCTTGCGAACTCCTTTGAGAACAACTTTGTTGGACTTCTTGTTGATAACAAGGCACTCCTTTGAGTCAAATGTGACCAGGTTTTCACCTTGATCACACATTTGAGAGACGCTAAGAAGGTTGAAGCCAAGTCCTTCAACAAGACTCACATTTGTTGCTTTGATGGACGGATTGAGAATAGCAGTTCCCGTTCCCTTGATCTTTCCCTTGCCCTTGTTGCCAAACGAGACAGTTCCTCCCGTGGCACTATTTTGGATAGAAGTGAGATGGATCTGGCTTCCTGTCATATGATTTGAGGCGCCACTATCAATGATCCATGGGTGTCCCCTCACTTCCACCTGCCAAAACAAGGTTAGTTCTTGGCGACCCAGGCAAGGTGTTCCTTACCTGGCTCATTACAATAATAGAACTCTGGTTCTGGCATAAAATCATTTATGTTAACATCATTAGAAATGGCATTCTTGCGGAAAGAACTTCCAGAACGTCTAAGACGCCTAGAATTAGCTTTTGGAACGGACTTAGCATTTTCATTGTTAGTCCTAGCAGTTTTGCCACTTGCAATATCTTCTTTCAGTTTCACACAGTCATATTTGAAGTGGTCACCTTGTCCACAATACCAACACGTCCTATAATAAGTACCGAGGTAGTACTTCTTATTGGGACGTTGAATTTTGTTTTGCTTCATCTTTTGGGGATTGCACACCTTTGAGCCGTCCCCTTTAGCAATTTTCTTGTAAATTTTATGACTGGTGGAATTGGTGTAGTAGTCCTCTTGACCTATTTCTCCACTTTCTAGGACTCTAATTCTTTCAAGAAGATTCTTGGTTTTCTCTTTTTCAAGTTCAAGTTCTGAAGTTTTGCTAGCCTCAAAGTCGCTAGGGAGAGAGTTCCTAATGTCAGATTCATAACCTAGTCCACGCTTAGCTGGGACAAAGACTATTGGTTTCACTTCCTCAACTATGGGACTCTTTCCCAAAACTTTCACTTCTTCCCTAAGCTTGGCGTTCTCAAGTTTGAGACACATGAGTTCAGTTTTTAGGGACTTTGTTTCTTCACATGAGGACTCTAGTTGAATAGTCATAGAACTACAGTTTTCACATTCAACTACAATATTTTCATCTTCAAGTTCATCCATTCTTCGTTTCATAACAAGACTTTCTTCCATGATTTTACCAATGAGTTTAAGGAGTTTTGGTTTTGAACATTTTTCTAAGGAACGCATCATGGAATCGTGAGTTACCTCTTGTTCATTTTCTGAGGCATTCTCTTCAACAACTGGGGCGTCCTCCACTGCCATGTACGCAACTTGATCTTCACGTTCATCATCACTTGAACTTAGATCATCCCATGCAGCTGTGCATGCTCCAATAAGAGCTTTCTTCTTATCTTTGGAGGACGTTCTTACAGTACATTTTTTGGCAAAATGTCCTTTCTTGTTGCATTTGTAACATGTGAGTTCCGTCATTTCAGCCTCTGTGTACTTGGGACTCTCCTTTTTGTAAGACTTGCTCTTGTTGCTATGCTTGTTCTTCTTGTTATAGTACTTGAGAGCTTTGTGAATAAGAGACAGTTCCTCATCTGAATCAATCTCTTCCTTTGACTTGCTTTCTTTCTCTTTGGAACGCAAGTTCTCAAGCTTTTCTTTTGATTTGCTTTGCATCATCAATGCTAGATCTCTTTGGCCGCGTAGGTACTCAGCGTACTCTGGTGTTGTGGACGCCAAAGCAAGATCAGTTTGAGGATTCTTTCCTAGCTGAGCCATGTCGGAGATTCTCCTTTCTTCATACTGCCTGAGCTTCCCATAGATCTCTTCCATATCTAGAGTTTTATTGGCTGTGTTTTCTTTGAAAGTCGTCCTATCAAAGTTCCAGACTCCAGTCAACCCATCAATGACTACTTTAACTCTATTCCTCATGGAGATTTCTGATTCTGGAATGCCCAAGTTCTTCATTTTGGTGACAAGACCTTCAAAACGGTACGAGTAGTCATTGACCGTTTCATTGGGCAACATACTAAAAGCATAGAACTCCTTTTTGATTTTCAGCTGGACGTTGTTTGAGCCAAAATTCACCCAAGGGAATCCTGGCCTAGATCGGGCCTGATCGAGGGGAATCACGAAGAAGACGAACCATGTAAAAGTTCGTGAATTGTATTCAAAGTATGATTGAATGCGTAAAAGAGTGTATCTTTACCCCAGGGCTTACAATCGGTTTATATAGCGCCCTTTAGGATCGTTCTATCTTATGGGAAAAGATAAGAAAATACAAGATTTCAACTAATCATGATCTTAACTAAATATCTTGAAGAAATCTATCATATATCTTTAACTCTATCTTGCTTAACCGACTTTAATGTTTCACCGTCTCTCGCTGTGCTCTAAAGAAGTACTGAAGAAGTCTCAATCGGGTCTCGATACTTTAACGAGGAAAATCTGGGCCCAACAATACCCCTATATGTAGCGTTTGGATTTTGAATTCTTTTCAAATTTCGAACGGTGCATTTAATTGATTTGACGTTGCAGTCAATCCTCGACTTTCGGGATTTGCAGGCTCCATTCTTAAACCCTCTCTTTCGTCCTTATCTTTCCATCTTTACCTTCATCCGTGTCTGACTTTCTCTCTTCTTCCTCTGTTCTTCGTTCTTCGAACGCTCCAGGTACTTCTCCAACCCTTCTCGCTTCTCTTTCTTGCTTTCCATGGCTCCGAGGTCCCCCTTTACTTCTTCCAAAGCCCTTAGTGAGGAAGACCTCCTCCCTTGCACCATGACCCGGGATGAAATTGCGGAATGGGTCGAATTTTGGGGTTTTCCCATGGGAACCCGATTCCACGCTCCCACCATTGAAAAGATCGATTGGGTGCGAAAGGGTTGGGTGTGCTTTCTAGACTACCCATTCTCCATAGGTTTGAAATTCCCCTTCTCTGAGTTCATCCGAGAGTTTATTAGTACCCTGAAAGTTTCACCTTGCCAAATCCTTCCCACGACATGGCGTACGCTTGCCAGAATTTATGAACTTGCTATGCAACGGGGTCTTAGGATGACCATGGGAGAGCTCCTCCTTGCTTACAAAATTGTCCCCCAGAGAGCTGGTAGGATCACCCTTCATGCCCGGGACGTCAAGAACCCTCTGATTCCCAAGACCAAAATGCCTTCTCGTAGCTTACAGGCTCGGTTCTTTTTTATCGAGTTAGAATCTTTAAGGGGCGTAGATGACGACGTGTTAGCAGTCTTTCAAGATGGATGGAACACATCTCGTAAGGCTCCATGCCTCTCTCTGCTGTTAACCCCTTGATTTTGTGTCGTGATTAGCTATGATCTGTGTTTCCTCTTTCCTTTGTGCAGTTCCGGTGGGAATCAATTCCAAGAGTACTGATACAGGTGTTTGCCGGCGATTGTTGAAGGTCGAGGTCGAAAAACGCAAGCCAAAAAAGATCAAGCCAGAGCCAGAGGAACCGGTAGAGGAAGTTGAGGCGTTAGAGCCTGACGAGGACGAGACCGAGACAAACAAAACCCCAACATCTTCCGACATGGCAAGTTCTTCTGGGAAAAAATCAGGTTTGGGTTTGCCCCTTTTTTTTTTAAAACCCTGTATCTTTAAATCCCTTGTTCCATCATAGTTTGTTAACTGTTGGATGTGCGTAGGTGCTAAGATTGACATGTCTGCCGCTGGGATGGTGAAGAGATTGAGATCCAGCGGTATCAAAGCTTTGACCTCCTCGACTCCCTCAGTGGACTCCAAGAAATCTCAGCCTCCGAAGCGGAAGAGGACCGAAGAGACCCCGTCTCCTGTCATGAAGAAGAGAGAGCCCAAGGATCTTTTGGGCGTCTTTGGCGATAAGCTATCACCCAATATCAAGGCCGAGTTCCAACCGCTGTCCCTTGATGCGGCCTTTAGTCGTGTGGGCACCACCCTTAGGCTGGTAAGTTGATTCTTTTTTTTAAAAAAAACTTCTTTGCTTCCTTTGCGCATACTCCAGCATCTCCTTTTTGTTTATCGGGCCACGCTCACCGCAGGCCTTCCAAGAACTGATGGCGACCAACTGCCGCTCTCACGATGAGCTGTCGAAGTTGGAAGCCGACACTAAGAGCGCCAGGGATGCTGTTGCCGCATCTGAGAGAAAGGTCCGGAAGCTCCAATCAACTATCGATTCCTTGTCGATCCAAGTGGAGGACCTGCAAGCTGAGAAAGCCTCTTTGGAGTCTTGGATGCACGAGGCGAAGAGGTCAGCCAAGCATTTCTCAGAGGTGGTGACCCAGGTGGCCGGGTACTATACGCTGAAGGCGCGGGTGGAACTTCTTCAGGACCAAGCCGAAGGAAGAGGCAAGAACTGGGTACTCGCCGCGGAGCAGGCATCCCTGGAAGAGTACTTTCCATCCTGCAGCCCCCCTCCAGGTCAGGAGTTCATCGAGACTGCTGAGCAAGTGGCCGAGGATGAGGACTCGGAGAAGACCAAGGAGGCTGGGACCCCAGGTACCGCCGCTGAGAACCCTGGTGCTGAAGATGGTGGTACGGCCACTGGTGGTGAGGAAGATGCCAAAGATGGGGATGCCGAGGACAAGACTGAAGGGAAGGCAAGGCCGAAAGATGATTGATCACCCCTGCCCTTTCTTGCAAAATTTATGTTTTTCTGCTAGTTTCCAAGACTTCTGTTTGTTTAAAACTTTTCTAATACTTTGTTGGCTACCGAACCAGTACCTTTTCTAATATTTTCGGCCGTAGACCAGAAAATATTAGACTTAATCGTTTTGACGCCAACTGTATGGCGCTTTTGGTTATCTGCTTTGTGGTGTGTTTTGCTATTACTTTGAATTGCGTTTGGTTGGCAATGTTTGATGGTTTTAGATGCGTTAGTAGGTCAGCATCTGGGGAAAGTGTTATGTGACTCCTCCCCAACACATAATTACCACGAAAGAGGTTTTCGGTTATTGCGCTTAATTTACTGCAAAGGTCCGTACATAGTTGTTTTATGTTTAGGCATCCTTTGGATCCATAAGTTTAGTCCTTAGGATGTAATGTTTTCACGGCGTCCCGCGAATGTGGCCTTGGGTATCGGTGCTATAGCGTTCCCCTTCCCGTACTAATCCAATGTGACTACATTGATTGGACTTAGAAGGGGGGTAACCAACTTATGGGTTATTTCATCACGTTGTATGCGTGACGACATCGTCATTTTAGACGGTACAACCATGCAAACGTACAGTGGTTGATTTGAGTAAAACGCTTTTGGTCGCGCATAAGTTATGACCGTGAGGATGTTTTGCACGAGGTGACTTTGAGTTGTGGGAGAGTTGTGTTCTCGCGAAACATATCAAATCACTTAACAAAGACAAACTCTAGATCGTATATATATATAAGAACAGTGCATCGACGTCGGGGGTGGTGACCCCAGAGTCTTTTATTGAAAAGGAAATAACTAGGTCCTAAAGAAGTCTCAAAACTAATGCTAAGGATGGGATTGAAAACTTATTGAGAACAACTGAGTTTAGAAGTAATACTTCTTTAGGTGCGTCGCGTTCCAGCTTCGGGGGACTGCTTCTCCGTCTCTGGACTCCAACTGGTATGCTCCATTTCCTGCTACCTTGGTGATCTTATATAGCCCTTCCCAAGTTGGTCCCAGTTTACCGGCATTGGCCTCCGCGGTGTTCTGAAATACTTTGCGCAAGACCCAATCTCCCTCTTGGAAGCACTTAACGCGAACGTTCTTGTTGTAGCTCCTTGCGACCTGCTGCTGGTACTTCGAGATACGTGCATGTGCTACTTCTCTGAGCTCTTGGACCGTGTCTAGGTCAGCCTCCAATTCTTCTTTGCTACCTGCGGACGTGGTGAGTCCGTAGCGAGCGGTGGGCACCGTAACCTCGGCTGGTATGACGGCTTCGCAACCGTGCACCAGGGAGAAAGGTGTTTGGCCGGTCGCGCCCTTGGGTGTAGTGCGGTCGGCCCACAGGACGAAAGGTAGCTCCTCTGCCCAATTTCCTTTGGCTTTTGCTAACCGCTTCTTCAAGTTGTTGATGATGACTTTATTGCTTGCTTCGGCCTGGCCATTAGCCTGAGGATATCTAGGTGTGGAGGTGACCAAGTCAATGTTCCAAGCCTTGCAAAAGTCGCACATCCTTTTGCATATGAACTGGGAGCCGTTGTCGCAAGTGATCTCCGCGGGCACTCCGAATCTGCTCAAGATGTTTCTTTTTATGAAGGAGATGACCTGCTTGTCTTTGATTTCCCGGAAAGCCTCTACCTCAATCCACTTGGAGAAATAGTCCGTCATAGCCAGGAAGAAAACCTTCTGCCCCGTGGAAGGGGGTAGTTTCCCTACGATGTCCATTCCCCATCTCATGAAGGGTCAGGGAGTAATCGACGGGTGGAGGACTTCTGGTGGCTGGTGAGGTACTGGGGCATGGCGCTGGCATGCGTCGCAAGACTGGGCGTACTTGTTAGCGTCATGACGGAAGGTGGGCCAATACCACCCCTGCCTGAGGATTTTATTGGCCAAGCTGCGACCCCCAGTGTGGTTACCGCAGTCTCCGCTGTGGACTTCTCTCATGACCTCTTCGGCGTCTTCTTTCTCTACGCAACGTTTGAAGGAAACCCGCCGCTGATTTGTGGAATAGGATCCCATCAACGATAGTGAAACGCGTAGCTTTTGACCTCAGGGCCTTGGCTTCGTCTTTATCCTTAGGGGCTTCCCCTTTGACAAGCCAATCGAGGTATGGTTTTGTCCAGTTGGCTTCGGTATCTTTCTTCGCCTCGTCGGGGTCTTGATACTTCTTTGATACTCCGGTCTTCGGGGGAGGATCTTTGCTCTGCGTTGCTGATGCCTCAACGAGGGCTGACTGCAGAAGGTGGACTAGAGGCACGCTGCTGAACTCTCGGGGGTCCAAGGTTGATCCTAGCCCTGCTAGGGCGTCGGCTGGAGCGTTTAGCTCACGAGGGATTTGCTCGAATTCAATTTGGTCAAACTTCTCGGATAGTGTTTTGACTATCCCGAGGTAGCTGATCATCCTGTCGTCCTTAGCTTCAAAGAACCCTAAGATCTGGTTGATGATGAGCAGGGAATCGGCGCGTACCTTGATTCTCTTTATAGATAAGTCGGCAGCTAGCTCTAGGCCGAATATGAGTGCTTCGTATTCAGCTTCGTTACTAGTTGCTTCGAAATCACATCTCACTGCCTGGGCTATCAGATCCCCCTTTGTCGACTTTAGAACAACCCCGAGCCCTGCTCCTCTTACGTTCGAGGCTCCGTCGGTGTGCAATAGCCATTCTTCTTTTGCATCGTCGTTGGAGGTAGCTAAGACCTCTTTGGGTACTCTCTCTTCGGGGGTTGGGGTGAAGTCGGCAACGAAGTCAGCCAGAACTTGTGATTTGATTGCTCTCCTGGGCTCGTATCTAACGTCGTATCTGCTCAGCTGGATCGCCCACTTCACCATCCTTCTTGAGAATTCAGGTTTTTGCATGATTTGTCGGAGTGGGTAACTCGTCAAGACTACGATGGTGTGAGACTCGAAGTACGGCCGTAGTTTATTTGAGCACATCACCACTGCTAACACCAACTTCTCGGTGGGAGAGTAGCGTGTTTCTGCTGACACCATGGTTCTGCTTACGAAGTAGACTGGTACTTGTTGGCCTTCTTCATCCTTAACTAGTACCCCGCTCAGGGCATTCTCTGATTCTGCTATGTAGAGCTGTAAGACTTCTCCAGGGACCGGTTTGGCCAACAACAAGGGGTTGGCGAAATACTTCTTTAGCTCTTCGAAGGCAGCTTCGAGTTTTTCGGTCCACTGGAAACTCTTGTTCTTCTTTAAGACTTCGTAGAATAGCCGGCACCTGTCCGAGAATTTGGAGATAAACCGGTTTAGCGCAGCTATTTTTCCGGCTAGCTTTTGTACATCTTTCACACTTCGGGGGGATCTCAGGGAGGCAATTGCTCGCACCTGGTCTGGGTTGGCCTCAATCCCCCGTTTGGTCACCACATGCCCTAGGAAAGTACCGGACCGTACCCCGAAGATGCATTTTTGCAGATTTAGCTTCATGTTGTATCTCTCCAGGATTTTGAAGGTCTCTTCAAGGTGGCCCCTATGTAGGGATTTCTCTGTGCTCTTTACCACCATATCGTCAATGTATGCCTCCATAGTTTTACCAATCTGGTCCTTGAACATCCGGTTGACCAGTCGCTGGTAGGTTGCGCCGGCGTTCCTAAGACCGAATGGCATTACTCGGTAGCAGTAGGTGCCTTGTCCGGTGATGAAGGAGGTCTTCTCTTGGTCTTGGGGCTCCATTTGGATCTGGTGATAGCCGCTGAAGGCGTCCATGAAGGTGAGTAGTTCGTATCCAGCCGTGGCGTCTACCATGGTGTCAATCTGCGGTAGCGGGAATGAGTCCTTGGGACAGGCTTTGTTGAGGTCGGTGAAGTCCACACACACCCGCCACTTTCCGTTTTTCTTTGGTACCACCACCACGTTGGCTAGCCAATCTGGGTACTTCACCTCTTTGATCTTCCCTGTTTCTAACAGCTTCTTCACTTCCTCTTCGATCGCATGGACCCGATCTGGCGTGAACCTCCGCCTCTTTTGCTTTACAGGAGGATGTTCGGGGTTGACATTGAGCTTGTGAGTGATGATGGAGGGGTCGATCCCCGTCATATCCTCATGGCTCCAAGCGAAGCAATTTTGGTGACTTTTCAGGAATTCTACTAATCCTTTTTTGATGGTTGGTTCTAGCTTTTCTCCAATCTTCACCACCCTTCCTTCTTCGAGAGTCACCTCCTCCGCTTTCTCTTCGGTCTCGATTTGCGCAGGTGGAGGGGTGTCGCTCTGTAATTGCTATGCTTCCGGTCTTAGGGTGGTTGGTTTGAGGGCCGCTTTGTAGCACTCCCTAGCCAACCGTTGATCCCTGCGGATTTCCTCTACGCCCCAGGGGGTCGGGAATTTCACCGTCTGGTGGTATGTGGACGTGACGGCTTTCATGTCGTGCAGCCATGGACGTCCAAGGATGACGTTGTAGCAAGAGGGGCAATCCACCACGAGGAAATTGACCTGCATGTTTATCCCTTTAGCGAAGGTGGTGAGAGCAATGTCTCCTACTGTGTGTTTAACTTCGCCGCTGAAACCCACCAATGGAACCGGATGCCTGTGGATGTCGCTCTCGGACAGCCCCATTTCTTTCAGAGCATCGAGTGTCATGAGGTTGGTAGAGCTACCGGTGTCAATCAGGATTCTCTTCATCAGCACATTTCCCATATGTAGGGAGATCACTAGGCCATCGTGGTGGGGTTCGGCGGAGAAGTCCGCGTCGCTGTCGTCGAAGACAATAGCGGGTCCAGATGAACCCCCACCGGTACGTCGCGGGCGATCGAAGCTGCTTTCGCGCGCATGTCGCTTTGCCGCTGAGTACGTGAGGCCGCAGATGCTTGAAACCCCTGAGATGACATTGACAACTTTGTCGGGTGTTGGGGGGTCCCTCCTTCTCCTTGGCTCGGGCTGCAGATTCTCTAGTACTTCTTTGGGCACCTGAGCATCTGGTGCTACGTCTTTGATTCTCCCTTCTGAGATGAGGCGAGCCAATTCCTTCCTGAGCATGATACAGTCTCGGGTCCAATGGCCGTGATACTCGTGGTAATCGCACCACTTGGTGGTGTCCCTGTCTGCTTTTGGGGCTTTGTCCCGCCGAGGCCACCTCACGTACTCCCCTTGTTTCGCCATGTTCCGCAGAAGCTTATCCGTGGAGATGTTGAGTTTGAGTGATTCCAGTGATGGTGGCGGCGGGTCGCGGTATTGATCGTCCGCTTGTCGCGCTCTGGCCGCGTTCACCTGTCCGTGGCTAGGGCGTGAATACGGGTGTGATCGACGATCTTTTCGTTGATCGAGCGAGCCCTTACGGCCATCGGTTGAGCCCCTCTTCTCGTACTTCTCAAACTCTGAGGTTCTTTTGCGCAAGGTCCTGTCTTCCTCCAACCTGACGTGAGCTAGGGCCCGGGCTTGGACCTCCTCAAAGGTGTAGTAGGGATGCTTAGTAAGCTCTTTGTATAGGCCGCCATCGGGGATGATCCCTTGCCTGAATGCCTCCACTGCGGTAGTAACGTCACAAGACTGTATCGAGACTTTTTCGCGGTTGAACCGTTCTAGGAATTCTCTGGTAGTCTCGTGTTGTTTTTGACGGATCCGGTAGAGGTCGCTGGATTGCTTCTCGAATTTGCGGCTACTGGCAAACTGGGTGCGGAAGGAGTCCGATAGTTCGGCGAAAGAACCGATGCTACCGCGTGGCAGCTTTATGAACCAAGTCAGCGCCGGACCTGTCAAAGTTGTGCCGAACCCCTTGCGCATCACTGCCTCCTTGGAGTATGACGGGACCGGGCTCGTCATCATCTTTTGCTTATAGATCGCGACGTGCTCGTCAGGATCGGCGGTACCATTGTATGGAGTCATATTCGGCACGGTGAATTTCTTTGGTATTTCCACTCTGGTGATGCGACGGGAGAAAGGGGACTCGTCGAAACCATCGGGGGCTTCTGGTTCCAGAGGTTGGAAACTTTTTCGACCGATCCGGAGTTGATCAGCGATGACCCCCATCTGCTCCGTTACCTTCCTTCGTATGGCTGCGTCGAGGTCTCTGGGTCTCCCCCTTTCGAAATCCTCTTCATCGGTCTCTCCCCTGTCCGGCCAAGCATCCCGAGGTGGTGTTCGGTGTCTCCTAACCTCTGACCGGGGATATCTTGGCGGGTCCTTGTCAAGGAGGACTTCTTCGCGGCGGTGTCGAGCGAAAGCTTCTGGGGCATCTTCTGGTAACACTGGTGTCTTGTCACGTGCGTCCAGAGTTTCGTCCCCTTTGGAGGTTCCTTCGCCCGCTCCAAAGTCGAGTCTTCTCACTATGCCGTCGGTGCGGCGATTGACACGGAGAGATCGGCGGCCCGTGGCGATAACCTCGTATTGTTGCTTCAACTGACTGTTTTCTCGCGTGAGGCGTTCCACATGGGCGTCGTAGAAGCTTTTCTGGTCGCTCAGCTCTTTTTTGAGGAGTTGCATCCGTTCCCTAAGGTCGGTCATCTCTTCGTCTTGCGACCGGTTCTCAGGGAGCATGGGATCCTTGCCGTGGTCGGCAAGGGGAGTTTTTGGTGACTCGTTTCCATCGCCTGACATTGTCGCCGGGGAGCTTGAGTCAATGTGTCTTTTGCGTGATTGTTCCTATCACGGCCCCACGGTGGGCGCCAAACTGTTTGAGCCAAAATTCACCCAATGGAATCCTGGCCTAGATCGGGCCTGATCGAGGGGAATCACGAAGAAGACGAACCATGTAAAAGTTCGTGAATTGTATTCAAAGTATGATTGAATGCGTAAAAGAGCGTATATTTACCTTAGGGCTTACAATCGGTTTATATAGCGCCCTTTAGGATCGTTCTATCTTATGGGAAAAGATAAGAAAATACAAGATTTCAACTAATCATGATCTTAACTAAATATCTTGAAGAAATCTATCATATATCTTTAACTCTATCTTGCTTAACCGACTTTAATGTTTCACCGTCTCTCGCTGTGCTCTGAAGAAGTACTGAAGAAGTCTCAATCGGGTCTCGATACTTTAACGAGGAAAATCTGGGCCCAACAGTCATCCTCTTTCATTTCTGCAGTTCCCACATGAAATTTCTCAAGAGCTTTCCACTGTTGTTTTGTTGTAGGGAGATTGCTAACTCTTGTGGCATCCCTTTCATAGAGGGACGCTTGAAGAAAGCACACTTCTTTAGCATTTGTTTCCATTAGCTTGAATTCATCAGGACCCCATTCGTCCTCTTTGTCTTTCTTGTCATCGGGAACTTTGAGGTCACCTTTTCTGATCACGTTCCAGCATTGATAATTTGTGCTTCTGCAGAAGTTCTCAAATCTAGTCTTCCAGCGGTTGAAGTTGCCGTCCGTTAGACGCGGAGGCTTCACAAAAGAGATTCCAATAGGTTCCATGTCCATTTTTACCTGCAACTCAGTAAGAATCTAGAGCGCCTGCTCTGATACCAATTGTTGGATCGTTAGTACTAAGGGACGACCTTTACTTAGGAAAAGGCGTCCTTTGGTTAGGCGTTCCTACGAGGAGTACGAGCGTCCTTGAGTAGTGCAGCGGAAATAGTACTAAACAGGTAAGTAATGAACGCAATGAATTATAGAGGAACCACTCAAGACCAAGTAGTCCTTGAGTGTAAACCTCTACCTCCTTGGAGGATTTTTGAATAGTTCTTTCCTTTATATTGAACGTTCTTACAGTTGTACTGGCGAGTTTTTACAGTTCTCTGACACTTAGCTTTTCCCTAAGTTCACTTGTAAAGAACTCCTTTAAGCCTACAACTTAAGCTATAGTTCAATCTACTAAAGGACTCTATTCCTACGTTCTGCAGTACTTCGCAGAACTCTCTCTCTCTCTCTTTTGGTTACAAACTGTTTTGTGGTTTGGGTACAAAATCTCACTCGATCTAACACAAGTTCTAGCACTGTTCTTGAGTTCTTGAGTTAGTTCTTCGTGTTCTTGAGTGAGTCGCTTTCCTTTGATTCTCTCTGAATATTCCTGAAAGCGTTTCAGTCACAATAAATGCCTTGGGGCTATTTATAGGACTTGGGGAAGGGCGTCTTTTGTCTGGGACGATCATGCCCTTCATGGACGTGGCTACAGGATCTTCCTCCACGTAGTATGGCGGTGATGAGGAAGCTTCCTGTATCCAGCTGTGTATGATGAACTCCGCTATAGGATCGGCCGCCACGTGTTGATGAACTCTGCAACTGGATCGTCCGCCACGTAGTATTGGACTCCGCTACAGGATCGGTCTCCACGTGTCCTTGGATGATCAAACATTGTCGTGTGATGTCATCCTGTCGGCTAGTGAGTAAGGACTTCTTTCCTGCGTTCCTACTTGCTTGGGACTCCGTCCTTGCTCAAGTAGTTTCTGGCTGGTCCTTACTTCCTGTTAGCTAGCGTCCCTAAGCTTATGGGACGCCCATACACACTTGTTGTCTTTTTGGTTACTGGCGTTCCTGAACACTTTGACAACTTTATTAGAATCAAAGTGAGTTTGTCATATCAAAACTAAGGGACGGATGTGTGGTACACTAACAAGTACGCAAGCGTTCTTGATAGCGTCCCAACAGCAAGCAAGTCCCAAAGCGCAAATTTGTCTTTTTGTGCATTCAACGCCTTTGTGTCCATGGTGGAACCCAAAAACATCAAGGAAGCACTTCAGGACGCTTACTGGATTCAGGCAATGCAAGAAGAACTTAATCAGTTTGAAAGAAACAAAGTGTGGACTCTTGTCCATCGTCCCAAAGGCAAAAACATCATTGGGACGCACTGGGTGTTTCGAAATAAACTTGATGAAAGTGGTCGTGTGTCAAGGAACAAGGCAAGATTGGTGGCTCAAGGGTTCAAGCAAGAGGAAGGCATTGATTATGATGAGACCTTTGCTCCTGTTGCTAGAAGTGAGGCCGTCCGTCTCCTTATTGCCTTTGCCGCGCACAAGGGATTCAAGTTATTTCAAATGGACGTCAAGACAGCCTTCCTTAACGGGAAACTGAAGGAGGAAGTGTATGTCGCTCAGGCCCCTGGCTTCGAGGACGCCGACCATCCAGATCATGTGCACTACCTCGACAAAGCTCTTTATGGACTCAAGCAAGCCCCTCATGCATGGTACGACAGGTTTGCGTCCTTTCTTTTGTCAAATCTTTACACAAGAGGTTCCATAGATAAAACTTTGTTCATTAAGAATGTTCACAAGGACATTCTAATTGCCCAAGTTTATGTTGATGATATTGTCTTTGGTAGTACTAACATGAAACTTGTAGATGAGTTCAAAGCTTTAATGAGTAGCGAGCTTGAGATGTCGCTCATAGGAGAACTTAACTTCTTCTTGGGGCTTCAAATCAACCAACTCAAGGATGGGACGCGCATTCATCAACAGAAGTACGTTCGCGAGATGCTCGAGAAGTACGGCATGAATACGTCCAAACCTGTTGCTACTCCATGTTCTCCTAACTCGCGTCTTTACGCAGATGAAAAAGGGAAGGACGTTGATCAAAAGCTTTACAGAGGAATGATTGGCTCTTTACTCTATCTGACCGCAAGCCGTCCCGACATCATGTTTGCCGTTTGCTTGTGTGCGCGCTTCCAAGCGAATCCAAAGGAGTCCCACATGCAAGAAGTCAAGAGGATCTTGAGATATCTCAAGGGACGCGACGATCTCTGCCTTTGGTACCCAAGGAAGTTGTCCCTCAAGCTTGTTGGCTACTCGGACGCTGATTATGCTGGTCATGTGATCGATAGGAAAAGCACTTCGGGAATGACACAGTTCCTTGGTTCATGCTTAGTTTCATGGGGATCTAAGAAACAGAACTCTGTGGCGCTTTCTATAGCGGAAGCGGAGTACGTTGCTGCTGCCTCGTGCTGTTCACAGGTTCTCTGGATCAAATATCAACTTGAGGACTACGGTATCACTCTTGAAAATATTCCCATTCTTTGTGATAATACAAGTGCTATTGAAATTGCTAAGAATCCTGTTTTCCATTCACGCACATAGCATATTCATATAAGGCATCATTTCTTGCGTGATAATGTTGAACTAGGACTTATTAGTATGGGGCATGTGAGGAATGAGGACCAAGTAGCTGATATTTTCACTAAGGCGCTTGATAGACGTCCCTTTGAGCATCTAAGGTTGCTCTTGGGGATGATAACCTTTAAGTAGCAAGTCCCGTTCTACTATTCCCTCAGTGATTGGCTATGTTTAGTAGATTCTTAGTGTTTAAGGACTATCATGGATTGAATTCATATTTGCAAGGACGCTAGTCTAAAACTTCATGTGTTTCTTACTTTGGAACGCCATTCAATTTCTCTATTTGTCTTGAAAAGAGTATCCCTGATCACCCAACCCACATCATAAGCCGAAATGATGGAAACTCTAAGTTTACCCTAGCCGAGAACTTTGCAAAAGCGTCCTATGAGCTTCATATTTTTCCTTGCGGACGTACTTGCTTGGTTCTCAAATGGTTCGAAAGGTGATCACAGGGACGTGTGCTCGGGTTCTTGGTTTGCTAAAAAGGAAAATTGTGTTAAGTCAGAGAGGACGCCGGTTCTCTCAGCGTGGGATGCCAGTTGTTGAAGTTGTTGAGGGAGTTGAAGCGTCGCGAGATTTGAATTTTTGAACGTTTGAGCAGGGACAGTTGTAACCGCTCAATTCTTAAGGGGAAATTTTTGCCACGTGTTGAACAGGGATTCAGTGCTCTATTTACCATTGTGCCACCGCTTCCTCTATATAAGCCCTTTCCTGTCTCCATCGTTCATTTATTGCGCTCACCAACTTCCTGCTCTCACATTTGCTTTGCCTTCTCTCTAAGTTTCCGACGAGTTTCTCTCTCTAAAAGCAATCAGAAAATGTCTTCTTTATTGAGGGACGTGGCCGGAGCTTCTACCGGCGGGAAGAAGTGAAGACTTGTGAAGTCCCACACTATAGAGAAGCCCAAGCAGATCCAACTGGACAAATATTTAGTGGAATTCATCCATAAGAAGCCTAAGACTCTCTGCAAGCTGGTCAGAGAAAGGATGAGAAAGGAGGACGTTAGGAACGACGCTCAAAAACGGAAGAACTATGAGACGTTCCTTAACAGGTTTATTCTCCCCACCCTTCATGATTACAATTACCAAGATCAGGCTGGCAGAATGGAGGACGTGCTCTTCATTGCTACATATGGTGGTGACCATCTCTCAACCCTTCTTGATATGATCCCTGACCTCCATAATGCCGTCCTCCCAGACTATCCCATGTACCCAAAGAACTCCCCAGCTTTCCACATGCTAGGGAACCGGTTGCCAAGTCCTTCTCCTCCACCTCCTCAAAACAAGCTTTCACCCGCAAAACGCCCTGCTCCTCCTCCGTCCCCCCTCTCAAAATCTTCAAAACCAACCTCATCCAATCCAACACAAATTGTGGACAAGTTTCCACAAAGCTTAACCGAGGGACGATCCAAGAAAGTCCATGACAAACGGCCTCTCAAAAAGCCTAAGTCATCTACCGTCCCCTCATCCTCCTCAAAACGGCCAAGCACCACAAAAGGCCCGTCCTCCACCTCAAAACCAAAGAAATCCAAGCTTGCTCCTCCCCAACCAACCCTAAGAATCGAACAACTCCCAACTCCCCCTCCATCACCAAAAGACCCAAAGGACCGAGCCCTAATTCCCTTTTGTCCTTCACCTTTGAACTTTGCCCAATTCCCCTCTACCCCGGCTCACATTTCCCCTCCTAAGGACCCCGAAACCCCAAGGTCTCGCCGTCCTTCATCTGAGTCTGCACCAGAGGACGCTGAGAGACGTCCTGCCCTTGAGCATACCTTCAAAAGAAGGAAATCTAGAGAAGCTCCTAGGGTACTGGTCTCCGAACGCGCTGAGCCCGAGCACATCTCCTCCTCCAACTCCTCTTCTTCCAGCTCCTCAGAGAGCAGTAAGCAAGGGACGCCTGCCGCTGAGTCCTCCCCATTTGTAGACATTATTGGGGACTCCCATGATGAGGCAGAAGGAGTCGAGAATGCTCCTGAAATAGTTGTGGCAGATGCTGAAAATGTTGAAGTTATTGAGGACGCTGGTCAGCACCAAGTCGCTCAACAAAAGGGCGGTGAGCTCAGTCTGGAAGAAGAGCTGTTGAAACCGTTCCCTATGACCAAACCCTTCCTATCCTTAACTCCCTTCCAACCTCTCAAAATCAACCCTCCCCTTCCCAAGATCAATCGCTTCCTGTGGACGCTGAGCCTCCAACAGAAAAAGAATGAGATGCTCAGGACGCAGGACAGCCGTCCGCTGAAAAGTCTCAGGCTGGTTCTGAGAATGCTGAGAAAGAACAAGGCATAGAGGACGTTGGTGCCAGGGACAATGCTGAAAATGAGTCCGAGGATGGTGAATCTGAGTCCGATGATGATGATGAGGATGAGTCCCCCAAGCGTAAAGGAAAGAAGAAGAAGGACGACGCCGAGCCAGTTAACATTCTGGGTCCCCTACTTTACACAGAGGACTGGCTCGCCTCGTTCAACAACAAGGACGTCAATGAGTTCCTTGAGTTGTTGCGCTTCCAAGGCTGGACAACCTTGGAACTTCAGCCTGCTGAGATCCACAACGACCAAATCCGTGCGTTCTTCAAGCGTCTGCACTTCAAGTCCAAAGAGGGAGCTCTCCAATTCAAAATTGATGATGAGCCCGCCTCTATTACTGAACGCCAGGTCCGCTCCTTCATGGGCCTAAGCACTAAGAAGCCGCCGTCTGATGCTCTGAGTTCGTTACCTGAAAATGGCTTTGACATGGACGACGACAAGGAGGCTGAACTGCTTGAAAGAATATTTTGTGGCAAGAGGCCCTATGGGACTGACAGGGTTGTGTACGTCCTTTCGAAAGTTGGGTCGATCGCACATTACTTTATCTGCCGCGCAATTATTCCAAGGCAAGAAAAGAAAAGTGTCGTCCAGACCCACGATTGCATCCTGCGGGACGCCTTCCTTTTCTGCCGTCCCATCAACTTAGCAAGAATAGCAATGCAACATATGGCTAAGTGTGGTAGGAAGAGACATGCCTTGCCATTCCCTGGGCATGTGAAGCAGATCCTTCTATCTCAGAACGCTTCTGATGAGTCCGCTCCTCAGGAGATGCTGGGACTTAACTGGGACAAGAAGCGAGGACTGATTGAGATCAGGAATTTAGAGGAACTGCCGTCCATTAGAAAGCAGTTAGAGGCTGAGGAAGCAGAAGCTAAGAAGAAAGTTGAACAAGAACGGCTTGCTCAAGAAGCCGAACAGGAAAGACTTGCTTCTGAGGGTCAAATGTTAGCTCATGGTCAGGAGGACGCTGCCAACTATGACGTCCTTAACCAAATACTCAATGCAAACTCCCCTCCTCCAACCTTGCCTCCTGTGGACGCTCCTTCCTCAAGTGCTGGTCCTGGTCCCATTCCTCCTCCGGAGAATCCAGAGTTGTACCCGCCGCAAGAACTTATGGCATCCATTCTCCATAATCAGTGCGTCCTGATTCAAACACTCCAAGAGTCTGCTGAACTCCACGAGAAGCTCCTTCAATTCTATCAAGAGTCCATCAGACGTTCTCAGTGATTGCCATCCCACCCCTTTAATCCCTCATCAATTTATGCCTTTGATTCTTTTGTGCTAAACACTTGATCTTTGTGATCGTTTGGTCTGTAATAACATTACTCTTATCTCGTTTGAATGGCAAGTTCCAATGTTTTGCATGCATATTGATTATTTAAGCGTTCCACTGCTTTTAGTTGTGTTTTTATGCTACCGTCCTTATTCACTTGTTATTCTTTTCGATGATGCCAAAAGGGGAAGTGTAGTTTTGCAGAGAAGCACTATATAACAATTATCTAGAATAAGCAAGAGTTAAGGGGGAACTATTTGTGAAATGTCTAAGGAACTCCATGCTAGAATAAACAAGAGGACGCTCAAATAGTATTCTAGGACGACACTTTTTCCCTAAAATCCAAAAGCTAGAGAATCAAAGGTTGAAAACTTGTGCTTACATAAATTCTTCTAACTGTTAGAGGATGCTTCTAAGTTTTCATGCATGCTATGCTCCAATGTCAAAACTGTTTTGCCTAAGAGTTTGTCATCATCAAAAAGGGGGAAATTGTTGGGACGCTATTGACTCGGCTAAAGTCGTCGTGCCAAGATAAAAGATAAATAACCCAAACAAACAAACTAGTATAGCATGCAAGTAAGGGGTCGAACCCAAGAGAACTATGGCTTCTAGTATTAATATAATTATCAACTAAAGATAAGGGGGATTGAAGAGAAGAATCTAAACTAAACTAAACTAGAAAACAAAACAAACAAATAAACAAACAAATATGGAAGATAGGTTCATTCAAAAGATCTACTCTTTAATAATCACTCGATCATAGATTTATCCATTGATTTCATTCACACCTGTGGTTAATTCCTATCCTGATCATTAACAATCGCAAGTCCACGGTCCAAGCAATTCTATAACCCTAGGCAAGGACGCTTAACCTAGAATTAGCATAGAGAACAAGGATATGCAGGATATAATATCAAACAATCAAGCTACGAGTCAATTGCAAGATAAAACAATCAATTCTCTTCTTAATCCTAGTTGCATAGACAACAGGTCTAGGTTAAGTTGTTTTCACAGATTAGTTTTGTCCACGGTCCAAACCTAATCCAACAGTAGAACTTAAATCAATTAAATAGGTTAGCTACTCCTAGAGAAACAATAAACATTCATAAGATGAAGCACAAGAGAATCAATATCAACCAAAGGATAGAAATCAATTACCAAAATCTCACGAGTTCATACACCAGAGCTTCTCCCTTGAACAAACCCAAGGAGACTAGCTCTCCATAACTAAACTAAAAACCTAACTTGTAGAAGAAGGTAGAAGGTAGAATGGGAATTGTGTATAAAACCTAGGGAGGACTCCTCCTTATATAGCCCAAGGAACAAGCTCCACGAGATAGATAAGGAAAAGAGGCAAAAGATAGAAAAGGAAACAAGATAGAGACGGTGAAATCTTGTCCGCGTGAAAATTTGACCGAACCGCGACCGCGGCGTCACCACCGCGCCCGCGCTATCGCAACAGAAAGGAACAATTCGTCTCGGCGGCCACCGCGGTCGCGGAATCTCGACAGAACCTTTGGCGTCACTTCGGAGGCTGTTTTTACCATCTTCGGCTTGGAATCTGACTTCGGTGTAAAAAGATGAATTGAAGCCCTTCGAGTTAGCTTTCCAATGGCACCGGAATCAGCTCAATCCGACCTCTATAGCACAAGATATAGCCTTTGCAAGCAAGTGGTGTCGGGAAGACAGCTTAAAACGCCTTAAAACTCTTGATTCTTGCATTCTTGTGTCTTCGGCCTAGATATTACAATTATGCTCAAATCTAACCTAAACACTCTCAATATAGCCCTAAAATACAAGAGTTAACCTATACAAAATAGGCCGAATCAAATTCCCCCATACTTAGATCTTGCTCGTCCTCGAGTAAGCTCAAAACAAATACATCAAGTAAGCACATCTAAGATCTCAGGAAATACAAGGGAACATAAAAACACTCAACTCACAACCCGAACCCAAAAATATAGAGAAATCATGAGCATAAAACAATGAAGCTCAAACACACACCTCACAACATGATATAACACTCAAGCTCCAAAAAGATGAAAGAGAGCAACCTAGGATCTACCCAAATCTAACAATGTAAGCCCCAAAGTCCCCAAGCAAGAATGATCCTAAAACACTCAAATTTTACCGCTCAATTCTGCTTAGGCGCCCTTTCGGATTTTCACCTAACCGCTCTTTTCATTTTTCAAAAGGGTGTGCTCACCAAAACTCACATCTCTCATGAACCTCATATTACCCCAGCCTAATGCTGGTCCGGGTTACCTGCTTATTACCTGAGCCGCCCTTTCGGGTTTTCGACTCATCCCAGGATTTCATATGCCTTTTTTCAATTTTTATGGCTTTTTCTATCTTTTTCTTTCTTTCTTTATTATGCAAAAAATATGGTGCAAGTGCTCCATGAAAAGAAGAAAATCAAAAATCTGAAGCAAGTATCTAGCTATACTAACTAGGATAAGCGAATGCGAGAACTCCTTTCCCCCATACTTAAATCCTTCATTGTCCTCAATGAAGCAAAGAGAAAGGATAGAAGCAAGGAAGAAGGGTATATCAGAAGACTCACAAACGATGAAGAGAGGTGGAATGGAAGAACTCTTCAAAGGTGGTAGAAGAATGGAAGAAAGCTTTAGAATCCCGTTCTGTAGGCCAACCGCGGGCGCGGGTGATCAAGCCGCGGTCGCGGAATCAACACAGCGAGGAAAGTCGACTTCTGGAGGGAACCGCGGGCGCGGCCGGTGTGGCGCGGGCGCGGTCTTCGTGTAGTCGTGAACTCTTGACTTCTCTCGAACCGGATGATGTGCAAGGAACCTTCGTATCTTGGCTCGTCTCTTGGAAGATGGATAAGTACGTGAACTCGAGCCGTGATGACATGTGGGGGAACAAAGCTCCCCCATACTTATGCTTTTGCACATAGCCAATACAAAAATAATT
The DNA here is from genome assembly GCA_934048045.1 of Polygonum aviculare. Taxonomy (NCBI): domain Eukaryota; kingdom Viridiplantae; phylum Streptophyta; class Magnoliopsida; order Caryophyllales; family Polygonaceae; genus Polygonum; species Polygonum aviculare. The sequence goes on from OW204026.1 coordinate 25,124,337, forward strand.
CCAAAGATGAATGAAAAGAAATATAGAAGGTGATGGAAAGAGATATGGAAAATAGAAGATAGATAGATGGATGGAAAGAATGATGGTAAAGATAGAAGGATGGAAAAGATATATGGAAAGTAGAAGATACATGCCCGAAATCTCTTTTTTTTCGATTTTTTTTTGCCAGACCCGGCCTCACCGCGGGCGCGGTTCCCGAGGCGCGGGCGCGGTAAATTTTTTGTTTTTTTTTTCGGAACCCACTACATGATAACCGCGGGCGTGGTACGAGTACCGCGACTGCGGCGCTAGTACCTGTACGTCAGGACGGGTTCTGGTGCTCCACCGTGGGCACGGTATGGCAGCCGCGAGCGCGGTTTTGCACCAGAATGTCCTTTCGGACCTAGTACCTGCACGTTAGCCCGAAAACGAAAATAAACCTAAGCTAGGAATGGAAAAACAATCTATCTAATCCTTGGGTTGCCTCCCAAGCAGCGCCTTTATTTAACGTCGATGGCCCGACGTCTTCATGATCGGACATCGTCAATGCCCTGAGCATCAAATCAAAGTCCTGCACAGCTATCTTACAACAGGACTCATAGCATATTGACAAATTATCAAGAAATAAGAAATAATTCAAACTCCTTTTTAACCTATCAAACATGCTTGAGCAATTAGGGTGAGATTTTCTAGAGTGAAACCAATTAGGTGCTTTAGGTGATTTTTCAAAGTATTCAGCAAAGCATGCAAATCCCCTAGTTGAATTGTCACTATCATGAGGTAAAGCATAGAAAAACTCATCACCTACCCTAGCATGCTCAAAAATAGAGTCCTTAACAAAAGATTGACATGTAAGCACAAAATCAGGATCAAAAGAGAGAGAAGAAGTAGAGTAAAGGATATAGGGATCGTCAAGGCTGACTTCAGGAATCTCCATGGAGGGGGATACGAAAGTTTCTGACGGTGAAGAAGAAATCTCCATATCATCATCTCGAACCTCCTCTTGATCCAAACCATCCCAAAATTCACCAAATATCGCCCAATCAACTTCTTCTTTCTTCTTGTCATTCTGAATGGATTCTTTTGGCCTTGTGGGAACATGCTTGGGGAGCCTCTTGGGGGGGACAGGCTTGTGCTTGAGCACCGGCGGACAAGCCTCCTTAGAGGCCGCGGGAGCGGTTTGTGGGCCGCGGTCGCGGTATTCCTCTAGGGGGGAATCCTCCGTTTCCTCATCCAAAACAGGGGTTGAACTGCGAGGGAGGTAGTAGTGCCCTTCCACCGTAGCACATTCAAAGCAAGGAGCACCGAAGACCTCGCGACATGCGTGTCGCGCTCGCCTTTCTCCGGAGAACTCGGGGGATGCCTCTGGGGTATTTCCGCGGGCGCGCTCAGGGGAACGCGGTTGCGGCTCAGGTGACCGCGGTCGCGGCTCGGGGGATCGCGGTCGCGGCTCGTCATCCGAAGAAACCTCCGTAGGTTCTGTCAAATTTCCGCGGGCGCGGGTTGGTGAGCGCGAGCGCGGATCTTCGACAGAAGCTAACTCCTTTGTTGGATCGTTAGTACTGAGGGACTGCCTTTACTTAGGTAAAGGCGTCCTTAGATTAGGCGTCCCTACGAGGAGTAGGGGCGTCCTTGTGTAATGCAGCGGAAATAGTACTGAACGGGTAAGTAATGAACGCAAAGATTTATAGAGGAACCACTCAAGACCAAGTAGTCCTTGAGTGTAAACCTCTACCTCCTTGGAGGATTTTTGAATAGTTCTTCCTTTATATTGAACGTTCTTACAGTTGTACTGGAGAGTCTTTACAGTTCTCTGGCACTTAGCTTTTCCCTAAGTCCACTAGTAAAGGACTCCTCTAAGCCTACAACTTAAGCAAGTTCAATCTACTAAAGGACTCCTATCACTGCGTCCTACAATACTTCGTAGGACTCTCTTTATCTTCTTTTGATTACAAACAGTTTTGTGATTTGGGTTACAAGTCTCACTCGATCTAACTCAAAGTCTTAGCACTGTTCTTGAGTTCTTGAGTTTGTTCTTTGTGTTCTTGAGTGAGCCGCTTTCCTATGATTCTCTCTGAATATTCTTGAAAGCGTTGAAGTCACAATAAATGCCTTGGGGCTATTTATAGGACTTGGGGAAGGGCGTCTGTTCTCTGGGACGATCATGCCCTTCGTGGTCGTGGCTACAGGATCTTCCTCCACGTAGTAGGGCGGTGATGAGGAAGCTTCCTGTATCCAGCTGTGTATGATGAACTTCGCTACAGGATCGGCCGCCACGTGTTGATGAACTCTGCAACTGGATCGTCCGCCACGTAGTGTTGGACTCCTCTACAGGATCGGTCTGCACGTGTCCTTGGATGATCAAACATTGTCGAGTGATGTCATCCTGTCGGCTAGTGAGTAAGGACTCCTTTCTTGCGTTCCTACTTTCTTGGGACTCCGTCCTTGCTCAAGTAGTCTCTGGCTGGTCCTTACTTCCTGTTAGCTAGCGTCCCTAAGCTTGTGGGACGCCCATACACACTTGTTGTCCTTTTGGTCACTTACGTTCCTGAACACTTGGACAACTTTGTTAGAATCAAAGTGAGTTTGTCATATCAAAACTAAGGGACGGTTGTGTGGAACACTAACAAGTACGCAGGCGTTCTTGATAGCGTCCCAACAATTTCCCCCTTTTTGATGATGACAAACTCTTCAGCAAAGTAGTTTTGGCGTTTGAACTTAGCGTGCATGAAAAACTTAAGAGCGTCCTCTAATACTTAGAGGAAATTCATTTAGCACAAGTTTTCACATTCTTTGATTCTCTAACATTTGGATTTTAGGGAGAGAAAAGCGTCCTAGAATTTTCTAGGCGTCCTCTATTATTTTAGCATGGCGTTCCTTAGACCTTTCACTTAATAGTTCCCCCTTAACACTTGCTTATTCTAGATAACTATTTTATAGCGCATCTCTGCAAAACTACACTTCCCCCTTTTGGCATCATCGAAAAGGATAACAAGTGATAAGAACGTTAGCACAAACACATAACTAAAGGTAGTGGAACGCTTAAACACACATAATGCAAGCAAACAGTGTAATAACCATTCAAACAAGAGTAGAATTATTACACAAACGTGAACACAAAAAGATCAAGTGTTTTTAACCAAAAGAAGCAAAGGCAAATAATTGAGGGATTAAGAGTTGGGGAACGGCGATCACTGGGAACGGCTCTGGTCTTGAAAGAACTTTAGAAGTTGTGCTTGAAGTTCAGCCGACTTAGTGAGAGCCACGGACAAATCTTTGATAGCAGAGAAGACATGGCATTGATTGTCCATAATGGCACCCAAGAGTTCTGCAGGAGGATGCTCAGACAGATTTGCAGGTGCAGAACGAGGTCTTGGTCCGGAACTGGTTGAAGGAGCGTCCTTAGGAGGTTCTTGAGAAGGAGAAGGAGCCATAAGCATCTGATCAAGAACGTTAAGGTCTACTGCTGTCTCTTCTTCCTGAGAGAATTCCTGACCCATGGAAGCAAGGCATTCTGCTTCAGCATCAGCTGCCATGCGTTCTTCCGCTTCTTTTAGTCTGGCTTCCTCAGCCTCAACCTCTAACTGTTTTATTACGGACGGCAACTCTTCATTATGCCTTATCTCGACAAGTCCGTTCTTGGCATTCCATTTTAGACCGAGTTCTTCTTGAGGAGCGCTGTCGTCATAGGCGTTCTGAGATTTCAGAATCAGCTTTACCAACCCTGGGTACGGCAGAGCATGTCGCTTCCTCCCACACTTAGCCATATGTTGCATTGCTATTCTTGCTAAGTTGATGGGGCGGCGTTGAAGAAAAGCGTCAATTAAGATAATGTCGTGTGTTTGCACGATTGAACGCTTCTCCTGCCTTGGAAGGAAGGCGCGACAGATGAAGTAGTGAGCTATGGCGCCAACCTTGCTCAGAACGTGAGCAACTCTGTCCAGTCCCAATGGCCTCTTGCCTTGAAAAACATGTTCAACCAGGGGCAGTTCTTCATCAGTTGTCTCGAACCCGCCTTCTGGAAGAGAGCTTAGAGCGTCGGACGGGGGCTTCTGAGCAGCGAGTCCCATGAAAGCTCGAACCTGGCGTTCACTAACTGTGGCTTTCTCACCATCTATTTTGAAATGGAGAGAGCCATCTTTGGGCTTGTAACGCAGATCCCTGTAGAACGCTTTCACCTGCTCCTTGTCAACCACAGCGGGCGCAGGCCCAACGTTCAGCCATCCCTGAAATCGCAGAAGCTCAAGGAACTCCTGGACTTTGTCATCATGATGGAAGGAGGCGAGCCACTCTTCAGAATAAACTAGAGGGCTAAGAACTTTCACGGGCGCGCCATCATGCTTTCTTTTGCGCTTGCCCTTGGGGGACTCGGAGTCTTCGTCATCATCTGACTCGTCCTCAGCTTTCTCCGAGTCACTGTCAGAGGCGTCCTTTGAAGGAGCGTCCTCTGTGCCTTGTTCTTTTTCAGCGTCGCCACCAGCTGTGGCTTGATCAGCATCAGAAGTCTGTCCTTGGGACGCGCCCTTAGCGTCCTAAGCCTCTGTCTGTTGTTCTGTTGTTGCGGGCTCAGCGTCCGCGGGGACTTGGGATTCTGTTTGGATTGTGGGGGAGGGGTTTTCTTGTGGAGCTGGGGTGGGATTGAGGATTGGGAGGGACTGGTCATAGGGAGGGATCTCCTGGGCATCACGCGCGAGCTCTTCAGAAAGAGTTGGCTCGGCGTTCTCTTGAGCGACCTGGTGCCCACCAGCGTCCTCAATCTGTTCAGCAGGAGCGTTCTCCTCTCCTTCCGCTACGAGGAGTAGTACTGAACAGGTAAGTAATGAACGCAAAGATTTATAGAGGAACCACTCAAGACCAAGTAGTCCTTGAGTGTAAACCTCTACCTCCTTGGAGGATTTTTGAATAGTTCTTCCTTTATATTGAACGTTCTTACAGTTGTACTGGCGAGTCTTTACAGTTCTCTGGCACTTATCTTTTCCCTAAGTCCACTAGTAAAGGACTCCTCTAAGCCTACAACTTAAGCAAGTTCAATCTACTAAAGGACTCCTATCCCTGCGTCCTACAGTACTTCGTAGGACTCTCTTTCTCTTCTTTTGATTACAAACAGTTTTGTGATTTGGGTTACAAGTCTCACTCGATCTAACTCAAAGTCTTAGCACTGTTCTTGAGTTCTTGAGTTTGTTCTTTGTGTTCTTGAGTGAGCCGCTTTCCTATGATTCTCTCTGAATATTCTTGAAAGCGTTTAAGTCACAATAAATGCCTTGGGGCTATTTATAGGACTTGGGGAAGGGCGTCTTTTCTCTGGGACGATCATGCCCTTCGTGGTCGTGGCTACAGGATCTTCCTCCACGTAGTAGGGCGGTGATGAGGAAGCTTCTTGTATCCAGCTGTGTATGATGAACTTCTCTACAGGATCGGCCGCCACGTGTTGATGAACTCTGCAACAGGATCGTCCGCCACGTAGTGTTGGACTCCTCTACAGGATCGGTCTCCACGTGTCCTTGGATGATCAAACATTGTCGAGTGATGTCATCCTGTCGGCTAGTGAGTAAGGACTCCTTTCTTGCGTTCCTACTTGCTTGGGACTCCGTCCTTGCTCAAGTAGTCTCTGGCTGGTCCTTACTTCCTGTTAGCTAGCGTCCCTAAGCTTGTGGGACGCCCATACACACTTGTTGTCCTTTTGATCACTTACGTTCCTGAACACTTGGACAACTTTGTTAGAATCAAAGTGAGTTTGTCATATCAAAACTAAGGGACGGTTGTGTGGAACACTAACAAGTACGCAGGCGTTCTTGATAGCGTCCCAACATCCTTGACCTCGTCGGCTCGGATCCCACAAAAGAAATTCCATTGGTTCATGGGTTCCCAGATGACGTATTTTCCTTCCCTCTTGTGGTACAATGATTCGCTCTACTTTGTATGGGTTAACTCTTGTATTTTAGAGCTTTATTGAGAGTGTTTAGGTTAGTTTTGAGCGTTATTGTAATATGAAGACCGAAGACACAAGACATGAAGAATCAAGAGTTAAAGAGCTTAAAGACGAAGAATCGCCACTGCATAGAAACCGCGGACGCGTCACCTATGGCGCGGGCGCGGTGGTGTGGAGGAGCGAACCACCTAAACCGTGAAGGCCGCGGACGCGTTGCCACCGGCGCGGTCGCGGTAGAAGCTGAACCCAGTTTGACCATTTGAAGGCCGCCGCGGGCGCGGTTCTGGTGCCGCGGTCGCGGTGGTAGCCGACTTCCAGACGGGCGAGAGTTCACCGTTTCTATCTTGTTTTCTTTCTTATCTTTCGGTTTCCTATCTTATTTAGTCCGAAAAGATTGATCTTTTGGGCTATATAAGGGGAACCTTTCTAGGTTTTTAGGATATCCAATTCTTGTCAATCAATTTGTCTTTCAAATAAAGATTAGAGTTTTCTTTGTAATGGAGAACTAACTCTCCTCTGGAGTTTATTCAATCAAGAAAGCTTTATTATTAAGTTGTGAAATTCTGGTAACCTCTTTATCCTTAGGTCTTTATTGATACTCTTGTGCTTCATCCCATGATCTATGTTTGATTTTATGAGCCTGATCAACTTGTTTGATTGACTTAGATCTATTGTTTGAATTAGGATTGGTTGTTGTCTATGCATCTTTCCTATTCTCGAAACAACTCTATTCTAGGACCGTGGACTAGTTTAGAGAAGAGTATTCAATGGTTAAGTTATGCATGAGACTCGTAGCTTGATTGCATGATTTGATTTCCTATTATCCCTGTGGTCTATGCTAATTCTAGGTTAAGCGTCCTTGCCTAGGGTTATAGAATTGCTTGGACCGTGGACTTGCGATTTCTAATGATTGGGATTGGAATTGACCTAAGAATATAAAGAGGTGGATGAATTCATGATCAACGGATTAATAAAGTGGAATTGATTGAATGAACTCTGCTTGATAACTTTGATTGAAAACAACTTTCAAAACCCCCTTTTGTTTAATTGCATGAAAACCACATAAAATCTGAATAAAACTGATTCCTTTGGGTTCGACCCCTTGCTTGCCTACTATACTTGTGTTTGCATGTTTGGGATTTATTTTTGATTAGGGAACAACGACTTTGCCCGAGTCAAATTTTGGCGCCGTTGCCGGGGAATCTTTTTCTTGTTTGGATTTGTGTGCGTTTTCGCGTTCTGCGCCCAAACCGCGCCCGCGGCCCCCTCGGCGCGCCCGCGGTTTGTACGCAGAACCATTCTTTGGGTTCGGACCTAACACATGGTCCGTACCCGGTCTACTAATACTTCTCCTGTTCGCTTTGATCCAGAAATTGACAAGACTCTTCGGAAGATAAGGAGTGCCCCCAGAGTGTCTACCTCCTACAATCTTCTTGAATCTCTCTCTCTCTTTGATTCTGAACCAGAAGGCGTCATGGCGGAACAAACTATTCGCCAACTCACAGCGCCTGATCTCCAGCAACAGCAGCTCGCTGTTCAATTCCCCGAACTCGGGGAGGGTGTGAAGTTCGAGCTCAAGTCCGGCCTCATCCACCACTTGCCCAAATTTCACGGGTTGAGCGGTGAGGACCCGAACAAACATCTTACTGAATTCCATGCGGTGTGCGTGAGTATGAAGCCCACTGATGTGACGGAGGATCAAATCAAGCTCCGGGCTTTTCCCTTCTCTCTTGAAGACACCGCCAAGGACTGGCTCCTTTATTTGGTGCGAGGTTCTATCACTACTTGGGCGGCCATGAAGAAGGCGTTTCTTGAGAAGTACTTCCCCGCTTCCAAACAAACATCTATTAAGAAGCAGCTCAGTAGTTTGGAACAAGGGGAAGACGAGAACCTCTATGACTATTATGAGCGCTACAAGAGGCTCATCGCGAGTTGTCCCTATCATGGCTACCAAGCCAAAGATCTTATTTGCTACATCATTGAGGGACTCTGCGACAATGACAAGAGGCTCGTGAATGCATCTTTTGGGGGTAGTTACGAGAACTTAACCCCCGCTGCAGCTTTTCAGAAAGTTGAAATCTTGGCGGAACAAGCCCGTAATCAAAAGTCCAGGACCAAGGTGAGGTCCGTTAGTGTGGTGAATGAGTCCCTGAATGCTGAAGTAAGGGAGCTCAAGGATCTTATGAAGCAATTCCTCACGAAGAGGACGACTCAGCAAGTCAACGCTTGCGGTCTTTGCTATGATGCAAGCCACCACACAGGCCAGTGCCCTATTATTCAAGAGACCGAGGAGTTGGTCAATGCTATTGGCAATTATGGTGCGCCCCGACCCCGCAATGATCCCTATTCTAACACTTACAATCCGGGGTGGGCGAACCATCCTCATCTAAGGTGGAGCAATCAGCAGCAGCAAGATCCACCACAACAACAGCAGCAGTACGCTCCTCAGGGCCAGCAACCACAATTCCGGTCCAATAATTATGCCCCGAGAGCGCCTGCTTCGTCTCAGAATGACACTATTACTGCCCTCTTGAAGGAGAACCAAGAGACGAGAGCCGCTGTAAAGAATCTTGAAACTCAGCTGAGCCAACTTGCCACCATGATCAATAGGCTCGAGTCTAAGGATTCCGGGAAACTTCCCTCTCAACCGCTCAATCACAAGGAGAATGTGAGTGCCATGAATTTGAGGAGCAGTAAAACACTCGCGAGCCGGACATCACCCACTGGTAACGTACCGCGCCCGCGCGCCCCTGGCCGCGACCGCGCCGGGGTGACAGCACAGAAGGACGAAGTCTCTGTGGAGATTCCGCGGCCGCGCTCTCCCCTCCGCGCCCGCGGAATTCCAGCAGAGCCCATGGAGCACCAGAGTCGTAGCGACCCGCGCCCGCGGAGACCGGACCGCGCCCGCGGTAAAGAGGCCGAGAGGAATTTCGAGGCTTTACTCGACTATGCTTTCAAGAATTACTCGCCTCCTCGTCCAAGCTCTCCGAGAAGGAACCGAGCTCCAGCAGCAGAAGAGGATGATGGCTATGTGGCTCAACCCCTTCCACCATTGGATTCTTTCAAGCCCTCTCCTCCTTTCCCCGATGCTCTCAAGGACAGAAGGAAGCCGGCACATGACAAGGAAATCTTCGAGACCTTCGCCAATTGTCGGGTAAATGTTCCTCTTCTTAATCTCATTCAAAGTGTCCCTCGTTTTGCTAAATTCATGAAAGAGCTATGCACCATAAAAAGAAAGAATAGGACTAGTCCTAAGATTAAGAAGGTAGCTCTAGTTGAAAAGATTCAAAATAGCAAAATGGAGACTTGTAATTCCCTACTCCAAAAACAATTGCCTAAAAAATGTTCAGACCCAGGAAGATTCACCGTTCCTGTCACTATTGGAGAAACTAAAATTGAGCGTGCTATGCTAGATTTAGGTGCCTCCATTAATGTTCTCCCAGCTTGCATATATGATAGGTTAGGCCTTGGTCCTTTGAAGAAATCTGATATTGTTATTGAGTTGGCCGACCATTCTAATGTGCGCCCGAAAGGGTTAGTTGAGGATGTTCTAGTACAGGTGCAGGGTATGATCTTTCCTGCAGATTTTTATGTGATGGAGATAGGCGAAGGGCGGTACGACCCGGTTCTCTTACTTGGTCGTCCATTCAGGAAAACCGCCAACACGGTCATTGACGTTGCCAATGGATCTCTTTCCATATCCCATGGTGGCAACACGGTCCGGATTGATGTTGATGAGGACCCATATTGATCGTATCCACGTCGAGCCAACGACGTTAAACAAAAGCGCTGCTTGGGTGGCAACCTAAGGATTAGATAGATTGTTTTTCAATTCTTATCTTAGGTTTTGTTTGTGTCTTTAGCTAACATGCAGGTACTAGGTCCGAAAGGACACGCCTGGCGTGAAACCGCGCTCGCGCCGCCTTGGCCGCGCCCGCGGTGGATCGTCAGCGCGCCCCGACGTACAGGTACTAGCCCGTGTTCGCGGCAACCATACTGCGTCTCGGTTTTAGCTCGTTTTTTATTATGAAAATATATATATATATATATAAAATAAAAAAAGATGACTTCTTAGTCACATTCTACCTCTATATTTTCCATTCATCTTTGTATTTTCCATTCTTTGGCTATGTGTAAAGCCTAAGTATGGGGGAGCTTTGTTTCCCCGAGAGTTCTCTTCTCCACGGTTCGCGCTCAAGCATTGATCCATCTTCCAAGAAGACGAGCCAAGATACGAAGGTTTCCGACACATCACGTTTTTTTTAAGACGCAGTCAGGACCCCGTCTCTGGACAAGAACCGCGCCCGCGCCACTCCGGCCGCGTCCGCGGTGAACCCCGGTGTTGACTCCGCTCTCTGCATCAATTCCGCGCCCGCGCCCCTAGTGCCGCGCCCGCGGTTTGCCACCCGATTGGAAATACGAAGCCTCTCTATTCTACCACCTTTGAAGAGTTCTTCCATTTCACTACTCTTCATTCGATTGTGAGTCTTCTGATATACCTTCTTCCTTGCTTTTATCCTTTCTCTTTGCTTCATTGAGGACAATGAAGGATTTAAGTATGGGGGAAGGAGTACTCGCATTCGCTTATCCTAGTTAGCTTAGTTAGAGATTTGCTTCAGATTTTTGATTTTCTTCTTTTCATGGAGCACTTGCACCATATCTTTTTGCATAATAAAGGAAGAAAGAAAAGAAGAAGATAGAAAAAGCCAAAGAAAATGAAAAAAAAGGCATATAAAATCCTGGGATGAGTCGAAAACCCGAAAGGGCGGCTCAGGTAATAAGCAGGTAACCCAGACCAGCATTAGGCTGGGGTAATATGAGGTTTATGAGAGATGTGAGTTTTTGTAAGCACACCTTTTGAAAAATGAAAAGAGCGGTTAGGTGAAAACCCGAAAGGGCGCCTAAGCAGAATTGAGCGGTAAAAATTCGAGTGATTAGGATTCATTCTTGCTTGGAGACTTTGGGGCTTACATGTTAGATTTGGGTAGATCCTAGGTTGCTCTCTTTCATGTTTTTAGAGCTTGAGTGTTATATCTTGTTGTGAGGTGTGTGTTTGAGCTTCCTTGTTTTATGCTCATGATTTCTCTATATTCTTTGGGTTCGGGTTGTGAGTTGAGTGTTTTTATCTTCCCTTGTATTTCCTGAGATCTTAGATGTGCTGCCTTGTTGTATTTGTTTTGAGCTTACTCGAGGACGAGCAAGATCTAAGTATGGGGGAATTTGATTCGCTCTACTTTGTATGGGTTAACTCTTGTATTTTAGAGCTTTATTGAGAGTGTTTAGGTTAGTTTTGAGCATTATTGTAATATCAAGACCGAAGACACAAGACATGAAGAATCAAGAGTTAAAGAGCTTAAAGACGAAGAATCGCCACTGCATAGAAACCGCGGACGCGTTACCTATGGCGCGGGCGCGGTGGTGTGGAGGAGCGAACCACCTAAACCGTGAAGGCCGCGGACGCGTTGCCACCGGCGCGTGTTGGATCGTTAGTTAGAAATACAAGGGCGTCCTTAACAGAGTTAAGGTCGTCCTTCACCAGGATGTCCTTAATAAAGATCAAGGACTTCCTTGGTTCGCAGCGGAAATCAAAAGACTAAACAGGTTAAGACAATAAGTAAGGAACGCTTTTGATTTATAGAGGAACCACTCAAGTACCAACTAGTCCTTGAGTGTAAACCTCTACCTCCTTAGAGGATTTTGTAATAGATTTTTCCTTTCTTATTAAGTTTCCTTACAATACACTGGCGAGCGGTTACACTTCTCTGGCACTTAGACTGGCGTCCCTAAGTCCACTAGTAACAACCCCTTTAAGCCTGTAGAGTAACCTAACTTAATTTCTCTAAAGGAAACTATCACCTCGTCCTTACAGTTCGTCGTAAGGACTCTCTCACTCTTTTTGTTCTTTTCTATTACAAACAGTTTGTGATTTTGTTGAACGCTTCTCGCTCGATCTAACACCTGTCTCACTTGTTCTTGAGCTTGTTCTTGGTGTTCTTGAGTGACTTGACAAATTCTCTCAATATTCTCCGAAGCGTCACATCACAATAAATACTCTGGGGAGTATTTATAGTGACATTGGGAAAGGGCAACTTTATCTCTGACAATCATGCCCTTGGGGACGTTGCAACAGTAATCGGCTTCCACGTGTTGCTCTGATGATCAAGGAAGCCTACTGGCAATTCTGTTAGGCTTGGATGCGGGATCTTCTTCCACGTGGAGATCATGATCAAAGCTTGTCTGGTGATGTCACTTTGTCGGCCAGCTTTGAAGGACTCCAGTGTAATGATTAAGGACGGTGTCCTTGTTTGTATTTTACCAAGCCGTTCACTGAAGGATGTAGCGTCCTTACTTCCTAAGGACGGCTACCTAATCCTCAACTTGTTGTCCTTTTCAACATGCGTTCCTGAAACACTTGGACAACTTTATTAGATCAAGGCGAGTTTGTCATATCAAAACTAAGGGACGCTAGGCACAATGTTAATTACTGAAGACGTCCTTAACATTGTCCCAACAGTTTCCCCCTTTTTGATGATGACAAACTCTGGGCAATAAACATCTTTCACTTAAGCTCTAGCATGCTTTGAAAACTCAAAGAACGTCCTTTCAACACTTAGAAATAATCTACAGGCTTTGATCTAATCTTCCTTTTGGATTTTAGGGAAGGGACGGCTTTCTAAACCAAATATTTCTTTCTTAAATAGCGACCCTTTTTAAACTTAGTTCCTTTCACTGAAATTCCTTCTTAACACTTGCTTATTCTAGATAACTATTAAAAGCGCATCTCTGCAAAACTACACTTCCCCCTTTTGGCATCATCGAAAAGAATAACAAGTTAGCTTAAGGACGATAGCACAAAATCACAATTAGAGGCAAAAGAACGCTTAAACACAGATATGCACACAAACACAAGAATTGTCATTGAAACGAAATGTAGTCATTACAGACAATCAGACAAGTGTTTGAAAAACAAAAGAAGCACAGGCAAAAATAACGAGGGAATAAAGGGTTAGGTGGGAGGTGATCCAGCAGGACGGCTTTGATCATTAACATTGGCGTCCGTCGTAACAGGTTCCTCTTCCTCTTGGGTGTCTCCCTCTGTACTATCCCTGTGAATTGACTGGACTAGCAGCTTAATCAAGTCATTCTGAGTCTTGACGGCCTGAAAATAGTGGTAGTTCTGTTGCATGGCAGCGTTGTTCTGTTGAATGATGGCGTTCCCTTGTTGCGCAAGAACGTTTTGATTGTTAAGGATGAGGGCGTACAGCTGCTTCTCAGAGTATGCTTTTGTGTTGGACGGAGCAGGAGAGCACTGAAAGTAGGACGGCTGTTGAATAGGAGGAAGATGAGAAGGCGAGAAGTTGAAGTCCATCTGATCGGCATTAAAGAAGGACGACAACTGATCAACTTCAGCATAGCGAGCAGCACCGTCTTCCTCAGTATCAACTATCAAGGGAGGCTCAAGAGCAACAGTCTTCCCTTTCTTTGCAGCTTCTTGTCGAGCACGCTCGTCCTCAGCAGCTTTCTTAGCAGCTTCCTGCCTTAGTCTTTTCTCTTCAGCTCTCTTGGCGGCCTCTTCTTCTTTCTTTTTCTTCTCAGCTTCTTTTCGTTCCTTCTCTAGTTGTTTTCTGATGGAAGGAAGTTCCTTGTCATGCTTGATTTCAACAATGCCGTACTTTTGATCCCATGGCAAGCCCAAAGAGATTTCCTCGCCAGGTGTGTAAGCATCATTTTCAATCAGCAGAGCTTTCACCAAACCTGGATAAGGAAGGGCATGGTTCTTCTTTGTACACTTGGCCATGTGTTCAATCATGATTCTGGCTAAGTTGATTTTGCGTCCTTGAAGGAAAGCGTCCAGCAACAAGCAGTCTATAGTCTGGACGATGGATTTCTTCTCTTGTCGAGGCACAACTGTCCGACAAATCATATAGTGAGCTTGAGCACCGGTACGAGAAAGGACGGAAGCCACTCTATCCTGGGAATCCGGAGTCTTCCCATTAAAAATTCTTTTGAACAGAGCTTCGAGGTCCTCTCCTTCGATGCCAAAGCCGCTTGCTGGAACTCTGTGTAAGGCCTCAGGTCCAGGACGCTGTTTATCAAGCCCCATCAGCTGGCGGATGGTCTTCTCAGAAAAAGTAGCAGACTCTCCATTTGCCAAGAACGTCCCTGTGCCATTCTCGATGTTGATATTGAGAGAATCATAGAAGTCCTGCACAAGCTTGGGATCAACCTTGACGTTCTCTTCTGAGATCTTGAGCCACCCTTGAACTTTTAAAAGTTCAACGAGATCCTTGGCCTCAGAAAACTGGCTAAGGAAGGCTTCATCATAGACGAGGGGAGGAAGAATATGCTCAGACTTCTTGTTTTTCTTTTTGGGCGGACCAGAAGTACCGTCCTCATTCTCTTCTTCATCATCCTCATCTTCTTCTCCTTCATTATTATCTCCTTCCTGGAGATTTTCATCAGCCTGACCCTCAGATGGACCAGCTGCGTCCTTGGACGCTTTTGTTTTCCGTGGATGCTTTTGTCCACCTTTTCCTTTGGGGGCAGACTTATCCCCCGTGTCCATTGGGACGGCTTCCCATGGAGGAATCTCAAGAGCATCAGCAGATATTTGTTCATCGATAGTGAGAGCGTCCTCTTGTACCACATTGTCGCGTTGATTTGCAATTTGGCGACAAAGCTCTTCGTCCTCAGCAATCTGTTGTCTTGTGAGTTCATCTAGGACGACTGTTGTAGAATTCTCCTCATAGTTAGCAGAGCCAAACTCCGCTTCTATGGAGTCGTCCCTCTCAGCTGAGTGGCCCCTTGATTTGGGAGTGGGAGGGGCGGAGGGGGAAGGGGAATATTGAGGAGATGAGGATGGGGAGATGTCCACATCAGGGAAGGCCTCCTTTAATTGGAGAAGGGTAGGGTCAGGGATGGATGGGTCGATGATGTCGATTGGTGAAGGTGAGGTTGAAGGGGTGTCAAGGGGAATGGGATTGGGCTTGGCCTTGGCGAGCTTTCGCCTTTTGAGGGGTTTGTAGTGAGGACGATCATGCTTGAATTTGGTTCGCTCCTCCACATTAGTCGGAAATCTGTCAAAGATTTTTGTGGGTTGGGAGGAGGAAGCCTTTTGTGGGAGAGAGGTGCGGATAAGACGAGATGGAGGGGGAGTAGGTTTGGTGGTAATAGCTCGGGGAGGGGATGAAGGAGAAAAGGGATTGGAGTTTGGTTTCACTGACCTTTTCTTTGATACTGTGGGGGGAAGATCCACAAATCGGGCATTGGAAAGGTCTGGGATGGATTCAATCAAGGGGATCCTCCAGTCTTGACCTTGGAACGCCTCTAAGAAAATGTTGGTGCCTCCACAGAAAGGAGCGTCCATTCCCCCTGTCTTCCTCAATACGGGCACCACAAATCGATCCAAGAACGTCCTCAGATTGCGAAGACGGACTTGATCCTTGCAGTCCTTCATGTAGTTCACCACAGCAACATAGAGAGTGCGTGGTTTTGTGTCGATGAAGTCCTTCAAGATCTCGTCAATCTGAATTTCTGGAGGACCTTCGACGTAGAAGTTCCTCTTAGCAAGACGCTTGCGCTTCCCACTCAAAGACAAACCAGAAGTGTTCATGACCCTTGACATTCTGAGCTGATCGGAGAGAGGTCGTCGGAGACTGATCGGAAAGCTAGAGAGATGTTGCCGGAAATCTAGAGAGAAGTCAGAGCAAAACGGAGCTTTGAGATTTTAGCGTGCGAAAGTTCTGACAGCCATTTCAATCAATGTATATATAGGAGGTTGGTGAGGGGCACGCTGGTAACTTCCGCATTGCAAGATTCAAACGGCAACTGTTCAACTTCCAAAAAGGGAGCGTTCCGAATGAACCTGTACTGTACTGGCGTCCTCAACTCAGATTATAGCTGTCGTTCACAGAATTTACACATCCTTCCTGGGATCACCTTAGGAACCAATTTGAAAACTATGCGAGTACGTCCCGTAAAAGAAAAGTGAAGATCATAGGACGCTTTTGCAAAGTTTTCGGCTAGGGAAAGCTTAGAGTTCCCATCATTTCGGCTTATAATGAGGGTTGGGTGATCAGGGAAACTCTTTTTCAAGACAAATAGAGAAATTCAAAGGCGTTCTCATGATATGCACACAGCAGTTTTAGACTAGCGTTCTTGCAAAAGTGAAATTAGTGCATAAAGTACTTAGCAATTATGTAATCAACTAAACATAACCAAGCATTGAGGGAATAGCAGAACGGGACTTGCTACTTAAAGGTTATCATCCCTAAGAGCAGCCTGAGATGCTCAAAGGGACGTCTATCAAGTGCTTTGGTAAAAATATCAGCTATTTGGTCCTCAGTCCTTACATGTCCCATGCTAATAATTCCTAGTTCCACATTATCACGCAAGAAATGATGTCTTATATGAATGTGCTTTGTGCGAGAATGAAAAACAGGATTCTTAGCAATTTCTATGGCACTGGTATTATCACACAAAATAGGAATAGTTTCAAGAGATATACCATAGTCCTCAAGTTGATATTTGATCCAGATAACTTGTGAACAGCACGAGGCAGCAGCAACGTACTCAGCTTCCGCTGTTGAAAGTGCCACAGAGTTCTGTTTCTTAGATCCCCATGAGACTAGGCATGAACCAAGAAACTGTGCCATTCCTGAAGTACTTTTTCTATCAATGACATGTCCAGCATAGTCAGCGTCAGAGTAGCCAACTAGTTTGAAGGACGTCTTCCTGGGATACCAAAGGCAAAGATCGTCCCGTCCTTTGAGGTAGCGAAAGATCCTCTTGACTTCTTGCATGTGGGACTCCTTTGGATTTGCCTGGAAGCGTGCACACAAGCAGACTGCAAACATGATGTCTGGACGGCTTGCGGTCAGATAGAGCAAAGAGCCAATCATTCCTCTGTATAGCTTTTGATCAACGTCCTTCCCTTGTTCATCTGCATAAAGACGTGAATTTGGGGAACAAGGTGTTGCCATTGGCTTGGACGTATTCATCCCGAATTTCTCCAGTATTTCACGGACATACTTTTGTTGATGAATGCGCGTCCCATCTTTGAGTTGGTTGATTTGAAGTCCCAGGAAGAAGGTGAGTTCGCCAATGAGAGACATTTCAAATTCACTACTCATTAAGGACTTGAACTCATCTACAAGTTTCATGTTAGTACTACCAAAGACTATATCATCAACATAGACTTGGGCAATTAAAATGTCCTTGTGAACTTTCTTAATGAACAAAGTTTTATCAATTGAACATCTTGTGTAGCCATTAGACAAAAGAAAGGACGCAAACCTGTCGTACCATGCACGAGGAGCTTGCTTGAGTCCATAGAGAGCTTTGTCTAAGTAGTACACATTATCTGGATGAGAGGCGTCCTCGAAACCAGGCGGTTGAGCAACATACACCTCTTCCTTGAGTTTTCCATTTAGAAAGGCAGTCTTGACGTCCATCTGAAATAGCTTGAATCCTTTGTGTGCGGCAAAGGCAATGAGAAGACGAACGGCCTCAATTCTAGCAACGGGAGCGAAGGTTTCATCATAGTCAATGCCTTCCTCTTGCTTGAATCCTTGAGCCACAAGTCTTGCCTTGTTCCTTGACACACGACCACTTTCATCGAGCTTATTTCGGAACACCCAGCGCGTCCCTATGATATTTTTCCCTTTGGGACGAGGGACGAGAGTCCAAACTTTGTTCCTTTCAAACTGGTTAAGTTCTTCTTGCATTGCTTGGATCCAATCAGCGTCCTGAAGTGCTTCTTTGATATTCTTTGGTTCCACCATAGATACAAAGGCGTTGAACGCACAGAAGGCTAAATTTGCACTTTGGGACTTGCTTGCAGCTGATCTGGTTTGAACTCCTTGAGCTGGATCGGAGACAATCTGAGAAGTTGGATGATCTCTTGAGAAACGAGACTCTCTTTGAAATAGTTGAGCAAACCTAGGATCAATTTCATCATCTGAAGAGGCGTCCTCAGTGTGTTCCCCCTCAGAGAGAGCGTCCACACCTTGACCTTGCAGACGTGATTCAGCCATATCTTGTTGAATTGGAGATTCACTTCGAGAGGGAACTCCTTCAACAATACTAGGAACGTCCACTGAGACTTCTTCAGGATTTGGAGTGGCGTCCTTAGGAACATAATATTTTCCAGAGGACCCAGAAGCAGCTTCGTCTTCAGAATCGTCCTGCTGTTGTGAGGAAGAGCGTTCTTTCTTACTTGGTTTTTCTTTATGAGAAACACTCTCCTGGAACACAACATGAATGCTCTCCTCAAGCTTTAGAGTCCTTTTGTTGAAAACTCTATATGCTTTGCTGGTTAGAGAGTATCCAAGAAATATAGCTTCATCACTCCTTGCATCAAACTTTCCAAGTCGTTCTTTGTCATTGTTGTGAACAAAGCACTTGCATCCAAACACTCTGAGATAATCAATGCGAGGCTTCCTTCCATTCAACAATTCATAGGACGTCTTCTTGAGCAGCGGACGGATCATGGCACGATTTATGATATAACAAGCTGTAGCAATAGCTTCCGCCCAGAAGTACATAGGAACGCTATTGGCTAAAAGCATAGTCCTTGCCATATCCTCCAGCGTCCTATTCTTTCTTTCCACAACACCATTTTGTTGAGGAGTCCTTGGAGCTGAAAAATTGTGCGAGACACCATGTTGATCACAGAAGACCAGGAACTCTGAATTCTGAAACTCCGTTCCATGGTCTGATCTTATGGCTTTAAGAGGCGTCTCCAGGGCAACTTCCACTTGTTTGATGAAGACTTTGAACGCATTAAAGCAATCTGTTTTGGAAGCCAAGAAAAGAACCCAAGTGAAACGAGAAAAATCATCTATAAGAACGTAAATGTACCTCTTTCCACCATGGCTCAACGTCTTCATTGGTCCACAAAGATCCATATGAAGGAGTTCCAAAGGCTTCTTTGTGCTGACTTCGTTCTTAGATTTGAAAGACGTTCTTGTTTGCTTCCCTTTAATACATGCTTCACATTGTTCAATCTTCTCAGGATCAATTTGAGGAAGTCCTTTCACAAGATTTCTTTGATGCAGTTTGAGGATTGTGCTTAGTCCAGCATGTCCAAGACGACGATGCCAGAGATCAGCGTCTTCCTTTGAAACAGATAGGCACAACTCAGATTTTGGCTTGAACTCTTGATTGAAGATGTAGACATTGTTCTGGCGAACTCCTTTGAGAACAACTTTGTTGGATTTCTTGTTGATCACGAGACACTCCTTTGAGTCAAATGTGACTAAATTTTCACCTTGGTCACACATTTGGGAAACACTCAGGAGATTGAAACCAAGTCCTTCAACAAGACTGACATTTGTTGCTTTGATGGACGGATTGAGAATGGCAGTTCCCGTCCCTTTGATCTTTCCCTTGCCCTTATTGCCAAACGAGACCGTTCCTCCCGTGGCACTACTCTGGATAGAAGTGAGATGGATCTGACTACCTGTCATATGATTTGAGGCGCCACTATCAATTATCCATGGGCGTCCCCTCACTTCCACCTGCCAAAACAAATTTAGTTTTTGGCGACCCAGGCAAGGTGTTCCTTACCTGGTTCGTTACAGAAATAGAACTCTGGTTCTGGCATGTAGTCATTAATGTTCACATCATTTGAAGTAGCATATCTGCGGAAAGAACTCCTAGAACGTCTAGAACGCCTAGACTTAGTCTTAGGGACGGACTCTTCATTTTCAATGTTAGTCCTAGCAACTTTTCCCTTTTCAATGTCTTCCTTTAGTTTCAAACACTCATACTTGTAGTGATCTCCTTGACCACAATACCAACACGTCCTGTAGTAAGTACCGAGGTAGTACTTCTTATTGGGACGTTGGATCCTGTTTTGTTTCATCTTTTGAGGGTTGCAAACTTTAGAACCTTCCCTTTTAGCAATTTTCTTGTAAATCCTATGACCAGTGGAGTTAGTATAGTAGTCCTCTTCACCTTTCTCTCCACTCTCTAGGACTCTAATTCTATCAAGAAGATTCCTGGTTTTCTCCCTCTCTTGTTCAAGTTCTGTGGATTTACTAGTCTCAAAGTCACTTGGGAGAGAGTTCTTTGAATCAGACTCATATCCTAGTCCCCTTTTGGCTGGGACAAACATCATAGGTCTAACTTCTTCAACTACAGGACTCTTTCCTAGCACTTTGACTTCATCCCTAAGGTTAGCGTTCTCTAGCTTGAGACACATTAATTCAGTTTTCAGGGATTTAACTTCTTCACATGAGGACTCTAGTTGAATAGACATAATACTGCAATTTTCACATTCAACAACAATGTTTTCATTTTCAAGTTCCAGTTCATCCATTCTCTTTTGCATAATCACACTTTCTTCCATGATTTTTCCAATGAGTTTTATGAGTTTAGTTTTAGAACAACTTTCCAAGGATTTCATCATAGACTTACGGGTTACCTCATTTTCAGATTTAGGAGCGTCCTCCTCATCAACTGTGGCGTCCTCCATAGCCATGAAAGCCACTTGATCATTATCGAAGGCGTCCTCAAGAGCAATGTAGGCCTCTTCTTCATCGGGTTCTTCATCATCAGAACTCATGTTATCCCATGCAGAAGCAAACGCTCCAATGAGAGCCTTTGTCTTCATATCCTTTGAAGACATTCCTGTTGTACACTTTTTAGCAAAATGTCCTTTCTTGTTACATTTAAAACAAGTAAGTTCCTTCATCTCTGCCTCTGTGTACTTGGGACCTTCCTTCTTGGGCATTTTGTGCTTGTTGAAATGTTTGCTTCTTTTTCCAAAAGAACGCAGAACTTTGTTAAAAAGAACAAGTCCTTCCTCTTCTTCAAGCTGTTCCTTAGACTTGCTTTCTCTTTCTTTCACAGCTTGAACTCGCATCTTTTCATGGTTCTCATTCTTATTGGCTTCCACCATCATAGCAAGTTCTTGTTGACGACGAAGATACTCAGCGTACTCTGGTGTTGAGGTCATTAATGCAATGTCTGTTTGAGGATTTCTTGCCAATTCAGCCAAATCGGCTTCCCTTCTTGCTTCATAACCCCTAAGCTTCCCATAGATCTCTTCCATATCCAGGGTCTTGTTAGCGGTGTTTTCCTTGAACGTGGTTCTATCAAAGTTCCACTTTCCTGTGAGTCCATCAATGACTATTCCAACTCTGTTCCTCATTGAGACTTCAGCTTCTGGGATACCCAAGTTTCGCATTTTGGTCACAAGGGCTTCAAAGCGACTTGAGTAGTCCTTTACAGATTCATTAGGCAGCATTCTGAAGGCATAGAACTCCTTTTTAATTTCAAGCTTGACATCTTCCTTCATCTCAGCTGTTCCTATGTGGTACTTTTCGAGAGCTTCCCACTGTTCTTTTGCCGTAGTCAAGTTGCTGACTCTGATGGCGTCCCTCTCACAGAGAGATGCTTGAAGGAAGCATATAGCCTTAGCATTCGTTTCCATAAGCTTGAATTCATCAGGACCCCATTCATCCTCTTTGTCTTTCTTGTCTTCAGGGACTTTGAGATCACCCTTCATGATTACCTTCCAGCATTGATAATTTGTGCTTCTGCAGAAATTCTCAAATCTAATTTTCCAGCGGTTGAAGTTGCCGTCCGTCAGGCGTGGAGGCTTTACGAACGAGATTCCAATGGGTTCCATGTCCATCTTAACCTGCAACTCAGTAAGAATCTAGAGCGCCTGCTCTGATACCAATTGTTGGATCGTTAGTCAGAAATACAAGGGCGTCCTTAACAGAGTTAAGGTCGTCCTTCACCAGGATGTCCTTAATAAAGATCAAGGACTTCCTTGGTTCGCAGCGGAAATCAAAAGACTAAACAGGTTAAGACAATAAGTAAGGAACGCTTTTGATTTATAGAGGAACCACTCAAGTACCAACTAGTCCTTGAGTGTAAACCTCTACCTCCTTAGAGGATTTTGTAATAGCTTTTTCCTTTCTTATTAAGTTTCCTTACAATACACTGGCGAGCGGTTACACTTCTCTGGCACTTAGACTGGCGTCCCTAAGTCCACTAGTAACAACCCCTTTAAGCCTGTAGAGTAACCTAACTTAATTTCTCTAAAGGAAACTATCACCTCGTCCTTACAGTTCGTCGTAAGGACTCTCTCACTCTTTTTGTTCTTTTCTATTACAAACAGTTTGTGATTTTGTTGAACGCTTCTCGCTCGATCTAACACCTGTCTCACTTGTTCTTGAGCTTGTTCTTGGTGTTCTTGAGTGACTTGACAAATTCTCTCAATATTCTCCGAAGCGTCACATCACAATAAATACTCTGGGGAGTATTTATAGTGACATTGGGAAAGGGCAACTTTATCTCTGACAATCATGCCCTTGGGGACGTTGCAACAGTAATCGGCTTCCACGTGTTGCTCTGATGATCAAGGAAGCCTACTGGCAATTCTGTTAGGCTTGGATGCGGGATCTTCTTCCACGTGGAGATCATGATCAAAGCTTGTCTGGTGATGTCACTTTGTCGGCCAGCTTTGAAGGACTCCAGTGTAATGATTAAGGACGGTGTCCTTGTTTGTATTTTACCAAGCCGTTCACTGAAGGATGTAGCGTCCTTACTTCCTAAGGACGGCTACCTAATCCTCAACTTGTTGTCCTTTTCAACATGCGTTCCTGAAACACTTGGACAACTTTATTAGATCAAGGCGAGTTTGTCATATCAAAACTAAGGGACGCTAGGCACAATGTTAATTACTGAAGACGTCCTTAACATTGTCCCAACAGCGCGGTCGCGGTAGAAGCTGAACCCAGTTTGACCATTTGAAGGCCGCCGCAGGCGCGGTTCTGGTGCCGCGGTCGCGGTGGTAGCCGACTTCCAGACGGGCGAGATTTGACCGTTTCTATCTTGTTTCCTTTCTTATCTTTCGGTTTCCTATCTTATTTAGTCCGAAAAGGTTGATCTTTTGGGCTATATAAGGGGAACCTTTCTAGGTTTTTAGGATATCCAATTCTTGTCAATCAATTTGTCTTTCAAATAAAGATTATAGTTTTCTTTGTAATGGAGAACTAACTCTCCTCTGGAGTTTATTCAATCAAGAAAGCTTTATTATGAAATTGTGAAATTCTGGTAACCTCTTTATCCTTAGGTCTTTATTGATACTCTTGTGCTTCATCCCATGATCTATGTTTGATTTTATGAGCCTGATCAACTTGTTTGATTGACTTAGATCTATTGTTTGAATTAGGATTGGTTGTTGTCTATGCATCTTTCCTATTCTCGAAACAACTCTATTCTAGGACCGTGGACTAGTTTAGGGAAGAGTATTCAATGGTTAAGTTATGCATGAGACTCGTAGCTTGATTGCATGATTTGATTTCCTATTATCCCTGTGGTCTATGCTAATTCTAGGTTAAGCGTCCTTGCCTAGGGTTATAGAATTGCTTGGACCGTGGACTTGCGATTTCTAATGATTGGGATTGGAATTGACCTAAGCATATAAAGAGGTGGATGAATTCATGATCAACGGATTAATAAAGTGGAATTGATTGAATGAACTCTGCTTGATAACTTTGATTGAAAACAACTTTCAAAACCCCCTTTTGTTTAATTGCATGAAAACCACATAAAATCTGAATAAAACTGATTCCTTTGGGTTCGACCCCTTGCTTGCCTACTATACTTGTGTTTGGATGTTTGGGATTTATTTTTGATTAGGGAACAACGACTTTGCCCGAGTCATACAACATCAGTAGGGTCTCATGAGTCACCCCACCAAAGATGTAATCGCAAGCATCCTTAATCTTTACGTCTAAGCCCCACGATGCAAGCTCATACAACTCTTCCTGACACCTAGTGAAATACCCATGAAAGGGTTCATCCTGCAACTGACAAAACTTAAAAGCAGACATCAGACTATACAAGTGCGGACCGTAAGATAGGTCCACACAAAGCCAATAAAAATATTAATACTAGAAAGAAACCAAAGTTCCCCGGCAACGGCGCCAAAATTTGACTCGGCTAAAGTCGTCGTGCCAAGATCAAAGATAAATAACCCAAACAAACAAACTAGTATAGCATGCAAGTAAGGGGTCGAACCCAAGAGAACTATGGCTTCTAGTATTAATATAATTATCAACTAAAGATAAGGGGGATTGAAGAGAAGAATCTAAACTAAACTAAACTAGAAAACAAAACAAACAAATAAACAAACAAATATGGAAGATAGGTTCATTCAAAAGATCTACTCTTTAATAATCACTCGATCATAGATTTATCCATTGATTTCATTCACACCTATGGTTAATTCCTATCCTGATCATTAACAATCGCAAGTCCACGGTCCAAGCAATTCTATAACCCTAGGCAAGGACGCTTAACCTAGAATTAGCATAGAAAACAAGGATATGCAGGATATAATATCAAACAATCAAGCTACGAGTCAATTGCAAGATAAAACAATCAATTCTCTTCTTAATCCTAGTTGCATAGACAACAGGTCTAGGTTAAGTTGTTTTCACAGATTAGTTTTGTCCACGGTCCAAACCTAATCCAAAAGTAGAACATAAATCAATTCAATAGGTTAGCTACTCCTAGAGAAACAATAAACATTCATAAGATGAAGAACAAGAGAATCAATATCAACCAAAGGATAGAAATCAATTACCAAAATCTCACGAGTTCATACACCAGAGCTTCTCCCTTGAACAAACCCAAGGAGACTAGCTCTCCATAACTAAACTAAAAACCTAACTTGTAGAAGAAGGTAGAAGGTAGAATGGGAATTGTGTATAAAACCTAGGGAGGACTCCTCCTTATATAGCCCAAGGAACAAGCTCCACGAGATAGATAAGGAAAGAGGCAAAAGATAGAAAAGGAAACAAGATAGAAACGGTGAAATCTTGTCCGCGTGAAAATTTGACCGAACCGCGACCGCGGCGTCACCACCGCGCCCACGCTATTGCAACAGAAAGGAACAATTCGTCTCGGCGGCCACCGCGGTTGCGGTGGACAATCCGCGGTCGCGGCATCTCGACAGAACCTTTGGCGTCACTTCGGAGGCTGTTTTGACCATCTTCGGCTTGGAATCTGACTTCGGTGTAAAAAGATGAATTGAAGCCCTTCGAGTTAGCTTTGCAATGGAACCGGAATCAGCTCAAAACGCCTTAAAACTCCTTAAAACTCTCAAAGCGCCTTAAAACTCCTTAAAACTCTCAAAGCGCAATGGAACCGGAGTTAGCTTTGCAAAGGCTATATCTTGTGCTATATCTATAGCACAAGATATAGCCTTTGCAAGCAAGTGGTGTCGGGAAGACAGCTCAAAACGCCTTAAAACTCTTGATTCTTGCATTCTTGTGTCTTCGGCCTAGATATTACAATTATGCTCAAATCTAACCTAAACACTCTCAATATAGCCCTAAAATACAAGAGTTAACCTATACAAAATAGGCCGAATCAGCTATCAAGGACGCCTCTGTACTTGATAGTGTGCCCACATAACCGTCCCTTAGTTTTGATATGACAAACTCACTTTGATCCTAATAAATTTGTCCAAGTGTTCAGGAACGCCAGTGACAAAAAGGACAACAAGTGTGTGGACGTCCCTGAGGTTAAGGGACGCTAGCTAACAGGAGTAAGGACCAATGAAGTGACTACTTAAGCAAGGACGCAGTCCCAAGCAAGTAGGAACGGGAGCTTCAACTCTCAAAGCGTCCTTACTCATCAGTCGACAGGATGACATAACTCGACAACATTTGATCATCCGGGACACGTGGAGACAGATCCTGTAGCAAAGTCCATCACCACGTGGAGGCCAATCCTGTAGCGGAGTCCATCACACACAGCTGGATACATGAAGCTTCCCTCATCACCGACATACCACGTGGAGGAAGATCCTGTAGCCACGTCCACGAAGGGCATGATCGTCCGAGAGGAATGACACCCTTCCCAAGTCCTATAAATAGCCCAAGGCATTTATTGTGACGCCAACACTTTCAGAGAATATTCAGAGTGAAAGCGACCTCGATCAAGAACACGAAGAACAAGCCAAGAACTCTCAAGAACTGTTCTAGACTTAGTGTTTGATCGAGTGAGAATTGTAACCAAAATCACAAACTGTTTGTAAACCAGAAAATCAAAAGAAAAAGAGAGAAGTCCTACGACGTACTGTAGGACGTGGGAATAGAGTCCTTTAGCACATTAAGCTCGCTTAAGTTGTAGGCTTAGAGGAGTCCTTTACTAGTGGACTTAGGACGGACACTAAGTGCCAGAGAACTGTAAAGACTCGCCAGTACAACTGTAAGTACGCTTAATAAGAAAGGAAAAGTCTATTCGAAAATCCTCCAAGGAGGTAGAGGTTTACACTCATGGACTACTTGGTCTTGAGTGGTTCCTCTATAAATTGACGTGTTCCTTACTTGTTATTTTTATCTGTTTAGTTTGTTATTTCCGCTGCACTACAAGGACACCCTTATACTTAGTAAGGACGCTTGACTCAAGGACGCCTTTACCAAGTAAAGGACGTCCCCCTTCATACTAACGATCCAACAATTGGGTTGTTTTTCTTGTGCTTAATTTAAATAACTTTAACCTCGGGTTTTGCAAGATTGCCATCTAATTCAACTTCTAAGTTGAATTATTCTTAGATTTTTTAACTGATTGGAATTACCTTGATATTGAAATAATTGAATTAGAGAGGAAATTCAACCACGATTCATATGAATGTATGATTGGTTTATATGTTTTGTTTCTATTTTTTTTAATATAAATGGGTAATTTTATTCAAAAAAACAATACCTACAAAGAAATGCTAGCAAAACCTAGCAATTTTCTGGGCTTTCACTACCCATATTTTCAAAAACCTTTCTAGTTCTTTATTCTTACGTCTCCATCTAGCAATAATGCAATTTCTATCAAAATTAATGCTAATGCTATTACTAGTATCCTCGTCTATTTTTCATCCTTGAAAAAATCTTGTTTCTATCCATCTTTATTCATCCTTGAAAACCATCATGTTTTGTTTCTATTGATACTTGATGCTCTTTGCTATTGCTAAATCGAGTCTAGCAGATCTTCTAAGACATTTAGTGATAAGGGTTGGTACGTAGCACCGATCGGTTCTATTGACAAGACTAGGTTCGAAGTTTGGTTTGAGATTTCATGTAGTTAAGTCCTAAAATACCACAATAGAGTAATCAAGGTGAAACGGGATTGATGATAAGCAATGATCAATGAACAATTCAACAATAGAAACAAGTTAATTGGATGCTTTTCTCTATCTGATTTAATAATAATTTGCTTACTTTGTTTCATAATTTAGTTAGATTTTAGATGAACTTTCTTCAAAATCCCCCTTTCTCATTAATAATTCTAAATAAATACAAGGAATCTAAGTCTATGTGGTACGACTCTTACTTTCACTATACTTGTTTTTGAAAGTTACGATTTGCTTTGACAATGCTTTTGACCGCAACATAAAAGTGTTCATGACCCTTCATACTTGAGAAGAAGTGACTTTACCTCTTCTAGATACGCAATAATTCAAGTGTTTTTGGCTACTAAACAATGATATTATATCTTCTGCTAGATATATA
Organism: Polygonum aviculare; assembly: GCA_934048045.1. NCBI lineage: Eukaryota > Viridiplantae > Streptophyta > Magnoliopsida > Caryophyllales > Polygonaceae > Polygonum > Polygonum aviculare. The sequence continues at coordinate 25,151,781 of OW204026.1, forward strand.
CACTTAACTTTTTTTTATTGAATCATCTACTCCCCCCGTTTGGTTGTATTCGATCTTTTAACATTTCAACCTAAAATTAAGAAAGCCTATACAATTACTTAAGCACCCTATTAAGATATTCTAATTACTAAAACTCTAAATCAATCATTCCTTATTCTATCGTCTTAGTAGTTTATGGAGAAAATCTTTTGAAAAATTTATAAAGGTTAAATGTGAAAAAATATGTACATAAAATTGTAAAACATCATATATCTTAACAAGTACAATCGGCTAAAACATCAAATATAACTAATTAAACAGAGAGAGTAATATTTAAGCCTTATATTTTCTTTTACTCATCTAATATCTATCTTTGAAGGCATTACATCTATCTTTAAAATTTTCATTATATACATGCGTAAAATTTTAGCATATTTAAAAAAACCGATTTTATATCTTTATTGTTTAACTAAACTAAGTAAATTTAATATTTTTAAGCCTAAGTTAGTCTCCACATTTATGTGGCCAACTATATCATTTTACTTTTTAATATTTGATAAAACATTGTAATTTTCACGTTGTGTGTATTAATTTATGATAATCTTTATCAATTTATGATAAAAGTTTTAAGTGTAAAATATGAATTTATATAGTTATAATCAAGTTATATATATATATATATATAAACAAAGTGTAACATTATCTTGTATATATTATTTGGGCTATACAGACTAACTCTTTTATAACGACAAAAATGTACACTCATATATTAAAACTTATATTAATTTAATCATATTAATATTCTATCATGAAATATTTAAAAATATTTCTTGATAGTATTTTGAATCTAATAACTAGTGGGCCATTTCATCAAAAAAAAAAAAACTAGTGGGCCCTAAATATCCTGCCGTATTATGTTGTGGGTTTCGGAGAAGTGGACCCAAGAATATCATCATCGCTGATGTTTGAAAAAAATGACACGTGAGTCAATGGCCTACAGGTATCTTCCGCAGTCCACGAATTTCCCAAAACGGACGTGGGCCAGCTGGCAACATCGAGGAAAAGTCAAAAACACCTGACCGTCCCTCGAATGAGTAGCATATTTAAGGACTGCATTTGATTTTGTCGACCTCTCATACGCATTCCACCAAAATCCACATTCCCTCCAAGTAGCTAGGCATCCCTACACACTCGAGATAGGTGCACAAAAACATTTAGCAGTGAATCAAGATGGATCGCACGGAGCGAATGAAGCAGTTGAGTGAAGATGTGGACGATGCTATGGTGCTAGCCTTCACGCGCGTAATCTCGGGGCAGTGCCCCGTAGCGACGACGAGCTCCGGCGGTGACGAGGCAGGCACGATGATACACGACGACCCAGCCCTATTACGTCGTCCTACTCCCGCCCCACCGATGAGTAACCCCGTGGTTCGCAAATACAAGGGTGTGCGACTGAGGCCGTCCGGGAAATGGGGAGCCGAAATAAGGAACAGGCACAAGGCGCCGCCCAACGAGTGGCTGGGCACGTACGAGACCCCCGAAGAGGCCGCAATGGCCTACGACAGGGCTGCCATCAGGCTTCATGGGGCCCACGCCAAGCTCAACTTCCCTAACAGCCATGGCCAGCTAGCCCAGCCTGCCCCCGCCCAACACATCAGCTCCGATGAATACCCACAAGACTGGCCTGCAAGCTAGAGTGTATCTCCTTGTACACATCGATCGAATATATCACCTACCTGGCTACCTCATTTATATTTTCTATGGCCGTGGATTTTTTAAGTTCCATTCAATTTTATATCATCATTAATTTTGACCGTACGTATGTTTGAATAAGAGGATACTTCAATCTACAATGATATCACGGTACGTAGAATCTGTCATTATATAAAAGAGGCATTGAATCATATGCGAACTAAAATTAACCTGTAAACTGTAAATGAATATCATCCCTTGGATGGACAAGATCAGATGGCTGATATTAAACCTGCTTTCTTTTTTATTTTTAAGCTAGAGGGCTACTTTTGTCCTTTTAGCGTCATTTTCTTCCTAAACCCTCTGTAACCCAAATTCCCCTTTCTCTTTCTCTCCGTGCCCTCCCTCTCTCCCGCCTCAATCATCGTCTCCCTCTCCTCCGATTCCACCATCGCCGTCGGAAATAGAGATCTCGGCAAGAGCTGGGGTGCGCAGAGACGGACCGTTGATTACCGACGGCAGAGAATCTCTTCGTCACTCTCGATCGCGACGGCGGTGGCGATCGGGATTTTGACAGGGCTCAGGCTTTGGTACAAAATTCGGCGAGAAGCCTTAATTCGATTGGGGCGTTGTTGAGGCGGAAGAAGACGGCGTGGGAGTCGATCTCGGATCCGTGGTCCGATTCGAGGAGGATTCCGCTCTTTTCGACGACGGAGCAGGAAGAGTACCTTTTCCGGCGGCCGAGGAGGCGGAAGCGAGCGACTTTGTTGAGGTCGCCTTCGAGGAGGAGGGAGATCTCTCGCCGGAGTCGGGGCTCACCGGGATCGGACTCGGAGAGGTGGAGGAGAATGGAGTTCAATGTAGCGAGAGGGAGAGGAGATCCAGCGGTGGAGGAAAGGGAGCGGTGGGAGGTGAAGGTGGCAGCGACAACGACGTGAATCAGTGGTGGGAGTTGAATGTAGGGCGTGAATCAGCAGTGGCGAAGAAAATATTGTGATTGATTCTGATATGATGTTTGAGGAAGAGCAAACCGTCTTGGATGCTCAGACTTCTACTGCTACTGAAGAATTTAAGTTGTTAGTTGTCTACCAGTGAGTTGATTGTGGATCTTCTACTCATATACTAGGAGTTTCCTAATATAAATTACCAGAGTAATTGTTTTCTATTTATGTTTGTGGATTTCTTCATGGGTGACTCCCCCAACTTGTTGCCATTCATTGCCCCTGAATCTTGATGTGAGGGTGTTTTTTGATGTTTTTCAAGTATTGTTGTTTTTGTACATGTCTAACTAGTGCATGTACGCATTCCTTGTTGTAGTTTGTCTAGTACTCCGAATTAGTGAAAGTTCTTTTGACTTCTCCACTACCTCCTTCAGATTTTATTACACTTGCATTGTTCGAGTGAGCCCTAGTTTTTGTTTTTTCAAGTTCAACACATGTAATAAACCAAATTCGAACTAGATAGAAAGAAATAGTTTAGATTTACGTGATATTTTTATTGTTTAATGAATTGACCTATTGCTGACAATTATAGTTATGTTTGTGAAAAGAGTGAGATTTTGTGTATGATGATCCATTATCAATGTAACTACAAATAACCAAGGAAAAACCTTGACTTTAATTCTACTTCTAAGTAATGATGGATAATAATTCTTGGTGATATTGCATTTTTTTGACTTGCTCCAATTCCACTGATGTGTAACGACGGAGGATGTATGTGAATTAATAAGTATCAATTCATGTACCATTTTTACTAATATGTAAACCACGACATAATATATGTGAACAACCTCATCAAATATGTGAACACCCAAAGAAAATACGTGAACAAAAATACTTCATATGTGAACGTACGTCTAAAATACGTGAACATGGTACTAAAATATGTGAACACAACTTCTTCATATGTGAACGCACATCTAAAATACGTGAACATGATATACTCAAATACGTGAACATCATACTCAAATATGTGAACAGACATCTAAAATACGTGAACATTATACTCAAATATGTGAACAGACATCTAAAATACGTGAACATTATACTCACATATGTGAACGGACATCTAAAATAAGTGAACATGATACTCCAATACGTGAACATTATACTCAAATATGTGAACCAACATCTAAAATACGTGAACATGATACTAAAATACGTGAACATGATACTCAAATACGTGAACATTATATTCAAATATGTGAACGGACATCTAAAATACGTGAACATGATACTAAAATACGTGAACATTATACTCAAATACGTGAACATTATACTCAAATATGTGAACGGACATCTAAAATACGTGAACATGATACTAAAATACATGAACATGATACTTACATACGTGAACATTATACTCAAATATGTGAACGGACATCTAAAATACGTGAACACATATGTGAACATAAAAAAACGTTTGTACATTCGTATACCATCTTTTACTAAGATGTGAACGTCAACATGAAATATGTTAACAACTCCATCAAATATGTGAACATCCAAAGAAAAAACGTGAATATAAAAAAGCCTTTCAAATTACGTGAACATGATACTAAAATACGTGAACACTATACTCATATATGTGAACGTATATTTAAAATACGTGAACATAATCAAAGTCATAATGTTAACCCCAACTATTTACAAAATATCGTTTTCATGTCTAAAATACAAGTAAAAAAATATCATCAAATATGTAGTCAGTTATACATTAATTTCCTAATACGTTCTAGATCACATCAACTTTTTATTTTACCCATTAAAAAAAAGAAGTTCACAGTACTAAGAGCAAAATATATCCACACTAGCACTTTTCTTGAATTACTGCTATGAAAAAAGAAGTTTTTCAATCTCAAATTAGACATTATATATTCTAGGATTTCACCACACAACAATCAGAAATTAAGATTCAAAGCTACTGTGTAGTTGATTCTTTTAAAAATGAATGATGGAAGGAGCTCTAAACTTCCAATAGAAAGATTATGCAAGTTCATTCTAATAGGCCTTTTTTCAGTTGTTTGAGCACTAATTAATCAATTTTGTTTATACAATCGTTTCAGCATATTAGACTTGTTTGACAGTATGATTGGTTGCTGCTTAGAATTGTTTGTTTGAAAGTTGTGACTATAGTCTATAGAACACTATTTTCTTAGTAGTGATCATCGATATGTATACAGAATTTTAGTGAATTCATCTTTAACCCCATAATTGTTGTATTAGAATCTAATTAAAAAATTCTGTGTAATCCAATCAACAAATGTTGTGTACACAGTATTAAGTTACAAGGAAGCTACTCATAACACATGAGTTTTCTTCTGATTCTGATGTCTGTGTTTGTAATTTCCCTTTCATAGCAGCAAAGGTTACAGGTTCTTGTGTATGTGGAAACAAAAGATTGGATTCCTAGAAATATAGCTACTTAATGGGCAATTTAACACTTAGAAGTTAGAACTCAATCGTAAGGAAATTGAAAGAGGAAAGGAACAATCGGATACATAGTACTCATTTTCCAAATCATAACTATTTCCATTAGCAAGAAAGACAACCATTGAGAGGTGAAGCCTGCAATGGCTTCCAATCGACTTACACCAATCACCCACCACCGTTCTCCACCGTCCTCTGGTACTCCGTCCAACCGAAAACACCACCACCTCCGCCACCACGGCCTCTTCCGACATCCCTCTCCGACGCCATAAAATCCTCTGATTCGAAGCCCCTAATACGCCTCCTCACATCCCTCAAACCCTACCATGTTGCCGAAACCATGCGAAACTCCGACAGCTTCGGTCGCTACCGCTTGATGAGGCCGATCTCCGTCGGCGCATACGACGCCGAATTGAAGAACTTTCAGAGCTCGCGATCGAAGGAGGAAGCTAGGTTTCTCATGGAGTTCGCTTGGTCCCTCACGGGAGAACAGGAACACACCTCTTGTGTTTTGAAAGCCAATGGACAATTTTGCCCTTAATGTTCCATATAATTTCAAAATTGCCACCGCACCTATTTTAAGCCCCATCCTCTTTCTTTAGCTTCTTATTTCAATCTCAACCGTAGATTTGAAGAATCTAACGGTTGTTATTTGCTCGTAGTTTATATCTTAAGAGCACTTTTCATGTGAATCAACCTCTATAAAAGAAATGATTCCTACTCATAATGCTATCTGATCTACATGTGTTACAAGACAAATGATCTTTTAGGGATCAAGGAATTAGATAGCGGAAATTTAATAAACAAACAAAATAACTTGAACATAAGAAATTCCAAACCAAATCTCAACCAAAAAAAAGAAATTCCAAATCAATTTGTAATTCTTGTTAAGTGTCGAACACTTTCTACTCAACTCGACCAAACCAAACGTAACCCACACGCTTTAACTTAGTACACAACTTAAACAAAGTTCTTCGTGTATCTCCTTCTTCCTCTTGAATGCACTAAGATTTCGAAATCACAATTAAGCTCTTAGGCTTTTTTTTGGTCGAAGATTAAGCTCTTAGGCTTTTCACCTAACCTAATTCCTATATATGTATGAATCATGCTCTAGAGAGGCTCCTAATTACGGTACTTCCTACTACTAAATCATGTCCGTTGGATTTAAAACGATCTACGGTCTATAATAATTAAGATTAAGGTGTATTAGTACACCACAAGAGCAATACACGGGATTATATCCATACAATCCCGCTTGAAATTTTTTTTACCCTTTTTTGAAAATTACCCGTGATTCTCTCAACCCAATTTCGAAACCTTTCCGCCTTCCTTTTTCGTTTCAACACGCAATATTCGTTTTTTCCACAGCAGTCCATATCGAAAGCCGTCGATTCTCTCTCTCTGCGATTATCGTTCTGCAGTATCCTCACCGGCAATATTGGAAATTCGGAGCTCGTCTTCAGTTCGTCAAGCATTGGAGAACGTCTTCCGAAGTGTCGTCCCCATCTGATTTCTCATTAAGGTTAGAAGATTGGGGTTCTTTAGGGTTTCGTCAAAATCGGTATCAAAACCCACTGATTTCAGTCGAGTAATCTAATTCATTGTGTTCGTTCATGTAGATTTAGGTTATTTTGATGATTTTAACCCCTAATTTCGTAGCTCTCAAGATTTTGTTTAGTATTTCGAAGTAGGGCTTTTGTTTTCGGATTCCCGTTTTTGGTAGAGTGAAGTTGATGTTGAACCGATAATTAGGATTGTTATATCGTGGTTAAGCATCATTGATTGTTGATTTTTGTTGTTCTTTACCGGATTTTGGGTTGTTGTATCGTGTTTGAGGGTTTTGTTGTTGTCCAATTTGCAGATCTGCACAATGGCTAGATCCCCAAATTCAAAGCGTTCAAGCAAACGCAAACATGGAGGTTTGTTTCCGATTCTGATTTTTCATTATTGGGGTTGTTCTTGGTTGATATGTGCTCTTTATCTATTTGCATGTTTGTAATTGTCAACTCATTATATTTTGCAATGTCTGTTTGATGGTTTTGCATCAACGATGTTCTGTTTTTGCAGAGAGATCATTATAGGTTGAATGATTAAGTGTAGTTTTTCAAACAAGAACAAGAACTTATTCCTAAAATAAGTTCATAAATATTTGTAGAGCACTGGTTTTTTGATTAAATACATTTTTCAATATTTATTTGATACTTTTTCATCAGTATTGCTCTGTTTTTGCAGCAAGTTCTTTTTTTCAACCATAAACAAGAACTGTTTCAAGCCCAAAGAACAAATTTTTCAAGTTAAAGTTTAGATAGATTGTATTTGTACTCGATCAGTATACATTCAACATTTCATTTATATGAGTTCTGTGTGTGTTTTTCTTTGTCCAGGCCGTGTAGATGAACAAGCTAAGTTGAAGAAATCAAAGCGCTTAAGGATGAGGGACCAAGAAGATTCAAATGATGAAGTCGATCTATTTGATTTGGGCCCTGAGCATAGTGAAGAAGACAACAGCTCAAGCGCAACTGAGGATGATGAATCAATAAAAAACGGTCAAGACAAGGTTGTCATACGTAAGAAAAATTCTAAAGCTAAAGGTAATCATAGCGTAATGTTGTAAATTATATTACAGCTTTCTTTTTGAAATGGTTGCTGATTATTATTCAAAATCTATAGGCAAACATGCTTCATCATCCGACGATGAAAGTGAAGACTCTGATGAGACTCCAGCCTCTAAGAGGAAGTTGATCAAGTCCAAGGCTGCCAGAGAAGACAAGAAAGGTATGTAGATGAACTCAAAGCTGCAAGTTTATGCAATTTGATGTTACATTATGTTTTTTTCATAACGTTAATATGATTTATAATTTCCCTTATATGATTGCAGGTAAGAAAGTGGTAGTTGTTGAGCAATCTAGTGAGGAATCAGAAGAGATGCAAGTATCAAAGAAGAAGCAGGTGAAGGCTAATATTGGTCAAAAACAAAAAAAAAGGTAAAAAGTTAACATGTGCAAATGAAAAAATCTGTTTTTTTCATATATTATAATGCGCTTTTTCAAATGGTTCCAGATAAAGAGCTTATGTTGGATGAGGATCATAGTGAGGGTTCAAACGAAGTGCCTATTGCTAAGAGGAAAGGATTGATTAAAAAGCCGAGAATTTTTCATAAAGGTCATCAAGCAAAGAAACCTATGGTGTCTAAAGGTAATTTATTTTCCAAGTATTACTCATCCTTCAGATTACTGTGCCATACTTCAGATTATAATATATGAAAAAATCTGTTTTTTTTCATATATTATAATGAGCTTTTTCAAATGTTTCCAGATAAAGAGCTTGTGTTGGATGACGATCTTAGTGAGGATTCAGATGAAGTGCCTATTGCTAAGAGGAAAGGATTGATCAAAAAGCCGAGAATTTTTCATAAAGGTCATCATGCAAAGAAACCTATAGTGTCTAAAGGTAATTTATTTTCCAAGTATTATCCATCCTTTAGATTACTGTGCCATACTTCAGATTTCTGATGCAAAACAATTTATTTATGACCAAACTTGTCAATATAAGCTCTCACAATACTCATTTTTTTACATGCTAGGCCAATCAAGTTCATCAGCCGAGCATGAAAGTGATGATTTTGAAGATGTTCGTACCATCAAGAAGAAAGAGACAAAAATCAAGCCCCACCCCCTCCAAAAAAGAAGGATGTTATCAAAGACAAAAGAAGGAGGTTGATCCACCAAAGAGTACGAAAAATGTAAAGGTTGAGAAACAGAAGTTGCAACCTGTATACCCTCCTGTCTTCCCAATCATTCATCATCGTAGTATGCCGTCATGTTTTGCTAATGCAATTAGCAACATCAAAGACGATGAACAAAAGGAAGCAATTAGGAGAATTGGATTTGGCGATCTTTTCGATCTCAATCCTTTAGACATCCCAAGGTAATCAATCATACTTTTTCATTAAAGAAACTATGCGCATCAAAATATGATTTTTGAGTTAATGTTGATGTGTTGAACTTGCTCTCTGGTTGAATTTTATCTGCAATGTTTTTCAATTGTCTGAGTAGAGATTTTCAATTCAATGTTAGTAGTTTTTCAATTAAAAAAGATACTAAATGAAACTTATAAATTGTATCAGATTTTTCACATTTTGTTTTTTGAAATGTTTTGCAATGCAGGAAACTTGGTCACTGGCTTGTGAGCAATTACGATGCGAGGAGAGGGTTACTCACATTAGAGTATGGTCAGGTCATTATTATTACGGAGGAGGACGTCCAGCGATGTCTTGGAATCCCTCACGGCCCGAAGTTGATTGAGAGGAATAAGCCAAGGGTTAACAAGGAAGCTGTGGATGAGTGGAGGAAACACTTGAAGCTGAAATCCAATAAAGAGGGTCAGTCGGGACATTTGATCAGGCATAGTGATGTTGTCAGTTCCATGAGCGATGCAGCCAGCCAAGAGGTTATGATTCAAGATTTTTTGGTATTGTTCTACTCGTGCATCATCGAACCAACACAGAGTGGTGCATGCAATCAAAATTTGGTTATCCCTCTGGACGACATCACGAGTGTGTCAGAATACAATTGGTGTGGATTGGTGTTGAAGGTGTTGGATGAGTCATGTGAAAAATGGCAATCCAACAACAATACTGTGTTCTGCGGCCCTATGCTCTTCCTAACCGTAAGTAAATTTTATGAGCATTTATAAGTCTTTTTTACGATTATATTGATAGCAATTCAGGTTTAACATTCCCTTTTTTCCAGCTTCTTTACATTGACAGGGTTGTCAATTATCGAAATCGCCAAGTAGACCCTAGGAACTTTCCAGTCTTTAAGGGAATGAAGAATGCTGACGTGTTAGCAAGGGAGGCTTTGAAGATTGATAAAGATGGTATTTCTTTTCGCAATATGCAGATTCCATAAGCAGACATCTGAGTTTTTTTTTCAATTATATTGGAATAATTTTTCATAACTATGTTCATATTTTTTCAATCAACAATACTAATTTTTTCAACTCGTTATCTGACTGAATTGTTTGTTGGATCAAAGGTGGCTTTGGTAAGGGGATGGTTCATCCTCCTATTCAGCGTCGCTCATTGGGACAAACTGATAATGTATCCGCCAAGCCTATTAGGACAGTTCAGGTAAAATTAATTGTCTGAGTTTGATTATTTTGATTTATTTGTGAAAGTTAACAATTCTGATTATGAATTGCTTTGGGTTTATTGTTTAATTTGTTTTTTACTGGATAGGATTTCAACAATGTAATGGGAAAAGATTTGATGGAACTGGCGAAGATAATCGTACGGATTGCTGAAAACACCAACAATGCGCCAGAAGATTGCAAGACTAATGGTGTATCCAAAGCTCTTGTCCAGACAGCACGGTCTTTATTGGTATCACAAACAGCGAACCAGGCACCCGATGTTGAGCTTGATGGAAATGGTGTTCGCGAGTCGTTGACACAGTCTGAAGAGCCTATATGGACTGATGATCAGCTGAACAAGGCCATGGATCAATTTGAAGATGCGTTGGAGAAGAGGAAATATCTGGTTCAATGGGGACTTGACAGCTTTATGACTGCATTCCCAGATTTGACTCCGTATGATCCTTCATTCAGAATTACTGGTGGTCTTAAGGCAAAATTTCCCCAATCCGATATTGGTCAACAGTCTGGCCTTGAAAAACGCTTGAAGGTAAATATACAGTTTATGGGATTTTTCTTGCAACTAACTATGATTTCAAGTGTTAACTGAGGTAAATGTCGTTGTGTCTTGACATATAGGAAAAGGATACAGTGGTGGAAAGAACTGCTCAAGAAACAACAAATATTCAAACTGATTTGACCGGTGATCTTCCCGGAGATGAGGTAAATTAATAGTTTTTTACTATTTGTGTTCTTACAATTATATAGACTTTTTTTCATTTGTGACCACACTAATATAATGCACTGTAACAGAATATTGACACAGTTCAGTTGGCTGATCATGTAACTACTCTACATGCGCAACCATCAAAGGATCCCAGCTCAGGTGATCGCGAAGGCTGTACAGCTCGGGAAGACGAAGATACTTGCACAGAACAGGTAACAAACAATGTTAATCTTAATGCAATTTTCTCCATGAATAATTGGAACATTTTTGTGTAATATTTCCGTAATCATTTAGGTCAATGCAATTTCTGAAAGTGTTTCAAATGAGAAGGGAAAAGTTACCACTGAGGAGGGGCCAGAGTTGGAGCAGACTGAGGACAATGATGATCCAGATCAGGTACTAAGTTTCAACTTTCAAATACATATTTTTGTTTTCCCCGTCTTGATGCTTCTTTTTTTCAATCAACAATGTTATTGTTTTTCAAAATATCAAGTAACATTGTTCATCCTTACCATATTATCATAGAAAGGCTAAAAAGTTTTTTACAAAGAACAGAACATACTTTTTCAATCATGATTAAAGACTTTTTACTTTATTAACTAATGAAAAAGTATTAATCTCTTATTGAATAACATATATCATAAGTGGAACATTTTTGTGTAATATTTCCGTAATCATTTAGGGCAATGCAATTTCTGAAAGTGTTTCAAATGAGAAGGGGAAAGTTGCCACTGAGGAGGGGCCAAAGTTGGAGCAGACTGAGGACAATGATGATCCAGATCAGGTACCAAGTTTCAACTTTCAAATACATATTTTTGTTTTCCCCGTCCTGATGCTTCTTTTTTTCAATCAACAATGTTATTGTTTTTCAAAATATCAAGTAACATTGTTCATCCATACCATATTATCATAGAAAGGCTAACTGTTGAGGTATTTAATAATTAATGAAAAAGTATTAATCTCATATTGAATAAAGACTTTTTACTTTAATAATTAATGAAAAAGTATTAATCTCATATTGAATAACATATATCATAAGTGGATCAATGGTAAAAAATATGTGTTTCAATATATAAAACATACTTATTCAAGGTATTTATAGTGGTAATATAAATTTTCAAATTCTTTTGAGTACATTTCAATACTGTGCATATGAAAAGACCTTTAATCAATGTTGCATAATTGTAAATATTTTATAGACTTGGTGATGTTGAATAAAAAATTTTATTTTTTTGGTCAAGGTTGTAAATGACCAGGGCATTAATTTGGTGGATGGGAATGACATTGTTATTGATGATCATGTGATGGTAGATACAACAAACGCAGATGAGGTATTGAGAATACATTCCACAATCAATCAAATCAAAACGTTTAATCTATCTATATAACATTTGAATTCTTGTCTACATAAGGTTGTCTCTCCTGGAAAAATCATACACAATGTTATCAGTGGGCTGAACTCAGAAACTGATCCAGCAGTAACTGAAGCCTCCAAACAGGTTGTAGAAACTGAGTTGGAATCGGTTGGAGATGCAAATAAAGATGCTGAACAAGATAAGAGGAAGAAGAAGAGGTCTGAGAAACAAGTGGTAAGCCCTACTAGGAGGAGTGATCGTGTTAGGAAACCGCATATGTTATAATGCTGATGTGTGAACAAAAAATTGTAATATAACGTACTTGGCTAAGTTTCCTTCATAGATAGATAACAAAATTATGAAACTTTTGAGACTTAATGTAGTTTCATGGGGGAGATTTTTGTACTTAATATAGACAACAACTATCGGCCGTATCTCCATGAATGTAATAGCTATGAACCAACAATCAGATCTAGATACTTAATGGGTAGCTTGGTTATGGATTACGTTTGTTTGTTTCGTCCTCACACTAGCTAAAATTTTGGTTTTTTTCAACGAGATTCAATTTTTTTTCGTCTCTTGTTTATATCTTTTTCAAAACAGATTATATAGTTTTTTACACGCTACCTACTTTGTTCGTATCAATTGGTAATTTTTCAATGAATCTATACAAACTTTTTCATGTTCACCTACATTTTATATGATTGCGTACTTTTTGCTTACTTTTTCATATGATATAATAATACTTTTCAATAAGGTACATGACATACATGACACCTCTATATATATTTGTTCTTTGTTGTATATGTTCAGGTAGAAATGCAATCTATAAGTGAAGTTGATTTTCAAACACCAATTCCCCATGCAAGTCTCGTGCCAAAGAGGGAAAGAAAGTTACCCGATACAAAGAAGAGCCCGTATCTTCTTAGAGCCATAAGTGCTACAGCCAATCCTACAAAGGAACAACTAAATATGTACTGCTACGTGATAGAATTTATGGATGAAGAGTACGTACATCTATCATTTGAAATTTAGTTTCATATGTCGAATTTCTAAAATTTCTTTTTTGTGTGAACAGTGAAGTCATTTTTTCGCGCAAAGGTGGGGGGTGTTGGACGTTGTTGATTTCAAGTCATTAGAAGAAGGAGAACATGTTTCAATCAACATTATTGATATATGGTGTTCTTACTTGAATCAAGCCGAGGAAAAACGAGATAAGTTGTCTCCAAAACGCTTGTTTGTGCCTCCGTTGGTTACGGTACTTCATTTTACACAAATTTTTTCGATTGCAGTTTACTATTTTTTCAGTTCGTACATAACACTTATTCAATAACAATTTTCTAAGTAATTGTCATATGGTTATATTCAGGTCAACACCGTCGTTGAAGGCGGTGATCGGCCATATGCTCAGAGGCTCGATAAGTTTTATCAGGATATGGATGGGTTTATTCCTTCAGCACCTTTCACTAGATTTCATGAGGCAGATCTGGTATGTCCTCAATTTAATACGTTTTATTCATAATTTTTGGTTAGAAATAAAGTAAATTTGTGTCTCAGCTATATAATTTGCAAAATTCAGGTATTTTTTTCGATTCTTCATCATGCCCATTATTATTCGGTATGCTTCAACTTCATGAAGCCTGGTATCGAAATAATAGATAATTCATCTTCTGGCGAAGAAGACATGCATGGCAAGTGTGGTGTCGTTACTAGAGTGTTGGTAATATTCTTAAACTATTACGCCTTATACAAAATGAATTATATGCAAATTTATATCTTCAGGTTATACATGTGCATTTATATGCGATTAATTCTTCAATGCAGTATACCTTCTTCAAACGATACATGGACAATAAGGGGTTGAAAAATAGAATGTCCCGTTTTGAAAAACAGAAAGTGACACTTTTGAAGATGCCATGGAGGGATGACACAAACAAGGATGATTGTGGCATCTACCTAATGCGCCACATGGAAACCTATTTCGGCGAAGATGTCAAGCATTGGGAGTGTGGATTCAAGAATCGACCTGACAAGGTTATACGTGGTTTTAGGATCAAGTATTTACACACCTTATTGTGCACTGGGTTCAATCAAATGTTTCGGGAATTCAAACTCAAAGCCACAAGAGGGATGGAAGAGCTAAATGCACAACGACGAGCTAATAGAAGCAAAAAATAAATTGTTTTTAGTAGTAACGGCTCCTACTATTGGATTTAAGTTGTGTTGAGTTTTTTTTTACATCCGTTCACAACCTCTAAAAGACCCTATCTTTTGATGTTGGTTGGATATTGATGTAGGTTATTTGATTACATATTGATGCAAGATGAACTGATATTTGGAGTAGTTGTTTGTCTGTTTACGCATCATTGATGTTGGTTATTGGATTTTTCGCTTCAACATATCAAGCTTATCAATGATAGAGAACGATAAGCTGTTGTAAATGTATCGTGTTATAAAACCAAAATTTCAACATATTACACTGAGTTTTTCATCAATATGTATAGAACCCGATATATCCATGAAACATTCTGTGTAATATGTTGAAAACTTAGTACTACTATTTTGCAAATTTCAGTCACATGACGAACGTTCTGTTGAATATGTCATTACAATTATTTGAAAAATCAATATATTTCAGTACTTAAAAAACGGGGACACAACCACATTATCAATGTTTGCTGTTGTATGCACAGCGTTGAAAAATTCATTGCGATACATTGAAAAAAACCAAGATTGTTTAACCATACAACACTTCCTTGCAATTCCGGCTGTCATGACCTGAGTATTGACCACACCTCTTGCATTTCCTCTTGCCCTTGTTTGCAACCTTCTCTTGTTCTTCAATTGATATTTCTTTCCCACCTCGAATCCTCCCTTGCTTAACCCTACCCTTGTTCTTTGCCTTCCCTGGAGGCAGGACCTCGATGTCTTCCGGCACCTCTACTCCTACAAATTCTTCAAACTCACTCCTGGTTGTATTAACATTAGCTGCTCCATTAGTGTGGCCCTCCAAAATAATTTGCAATCCATCCAATTTATCCAGCATGATATCCATCTTCTTTTCATCAATCTGAGCGAGGCCAACACAAGCATAAATAGCCGACCACATCTGACTCTTTTTTGACTCCATCCTCTCCATATGTGCACTTTGTTTGAAGATGTCGCTAAGTTCTGTTTTTTTCATGGTACGACCTGCGCCCTTAATCCAACGTTGCATAATCAACGATTCAGGTATTTCCGTGCACCCATTGGACTTAAGAGCAGCGAACATGTGGCAGCATGGGAGTCCAATCCGATTGTACATCACGCATGTGCAAGTAGTGAACCCATTTGAAAGTGTGTACCTAACATCAAACAAATCGTCTCGCCCCTCCCTGACTGCGTAGTCTATGTAGTGATCACCTATCGCATGATATAATTCAAAAACAAATGAATAGTTATGCAAATTAATCATACACACATCTTTTTATTTCGTATGAAAAACAGAGTACAAGTTCTTGAAAAATACCTTTCAGCTCGTTGATAACACAACAATTGAAACATGCATCGTTTATTTCATCCTGAACCAGATTGAACACGCTAAGGGTGTACACTTCTGAAGCGTGTTTTTCAATTGAGAGAGGAGTCTTCAGTTCGTATGCTCGTGTATCTGAATCAACATCATATTTCAATTGATCATGCCTTTGTTTTTCTAAGCCACTTTCGAAGTGCATCATTAGTTCAACAAGGCTGAAGTTCTTATTTGAATACTACCAAAGAAACTGTTTTGTGACTCCGATATTGATGTTGTTCGTATCAGCCCACCGAGTACAATGTCTCTGAAGTACGCAGGTATCCAGAAAGTCCGGAGGTTGTACATATCCTTTAGCCATGCGTTGTTTTCAATGTTGTGCTTCTCTACAAATTCTTGCCATCCTTCTTCAAACTCGTTTGGCGTCAATAGATCTCTCCAAACAAGTCTTCCCATATCCTGTCTGAAGCCTGGTTCATTCACCTTTGATGTCCCAACCTTTTTAAACAGTTTGAGCATCAATATATGTATGAATAAGTCTTACACAGCAATTGAAAAATTGTATATAACCCATTGAATAACTTACCTTTGTAGACACTTTGTCCATGATATGCCACATACACAAACGATGTCTAGTCCGCTCAAACACATTTTCTACCGCTACCTTCATTGCACAATTCTGGTCAGTGACTATGAGTAATGGTTCGTCATTCATCGCCAACTTGAATTGTTGGAACAACCATGTGAACGATTATGTATCTTCTTTCATTAAAAGACCGCATCCAAATGTTACAGACCGTTTATGGTTGTCCAAACCAGTGAATGGCGCAAATACCATACAGTACCTACACACATATCAACATTTTATCAAAGAATAACCAACATGTAAGACGTAATGAAAAAAACTGTTAGTCCAGTTGCAAAACGTATAAAACTGAATAATTATTCAGTTTTCGTTGCAAATAATCACGTAATATTTTGAAAAACAAATTGTTTACCAATATTTGTTTGAATAAGTCTAATATAGTAAATGAAAAAATATGCATAAACAAATGAATAAGTTACCTGTTTGTTCCATACGTTGAGTCAAAGGAGACAACTTGCCCAAACGCAGCGAAAATTCGACGTGCAATTGGATCACTCCAAAACATTCTTGTCAATTGGTTAGAATCGTTCACCGTGTACTTGAAAAAGAACTCACTGCACATCTCTTGCTTCTTTTTCAACTTGTCAATTACCATTTGTGCATCTGCTCCTGATATATTTTGCATCAAGTCCCTTTTATAATTTCTGAACTCTCTGGAAGTTACATGTAGATTGCCATACCCCCCGACGAGTTGTTTGAGCAGATTATGCGCACAAACTGGTCCCATATTTGCCTTCGCACAGCTTAGCATGAATTTCTTGTGCCCAATTGACATCTTCCTATTACTCTTCAGCAAATGTTTTGCATTCTGCGGGATCATATCATGCGTGTGCTTCTCCATAAATTTTCGAAAGACATATGAACCGCTTCCACCATATTTGATACTGATCCATGCTTTACAGCCCACCCTATTCGATGTTGTCTTCCTTTGTCCACTGCTATTTCCAGTGTTCTTGAATCCTGCCCTAGTACAGCTGATGATATTTCTTCAGAATTCTTGAATTTTTTCTTGGAACTTATTCTCACATCGAACCCAGCCATTGAAGCATATTGACGGTAAAACGCTTCAGCATCTTCACGGCATCCAAACCGCATTCCAACTGCAGGCTTTACGTTGGTAGGGCATCTAGGTATCCAGTGCTTTATGTTTGGGTCCTTCTCATCAAACACACATTCAATTCCATACATGAAAGCTTCAGGTTCAAACTCTGCATCCTCATCATCACATTCTTCTACTTCAGCTGGAGAAAAATCTTGATCATTATTGAACACATACTCCTCCCATTTGCTGGTTCCAACTGCACGACAAAATACAATTTAACGACCTCTTAAAATTTTTTCAATTACAAATATGTAATTTTGCAATTCGGGCAAACTACATTTTCCATATTATTACTGTATGCTAATGAAGAGACAAAATCGATTTATTACGTTTTCAAATATTCATTCATTCGCCGGCGAGTATTGTGAGCAGAATATGAGACTTGAATTGGTGATTTTTCAATATGGAAATATTGTATTTTTCTTGATTTTGTGTAACCGATAATTGGATAGGATCTCACAGTTTTTTTCCGGAAATTATGCTGATATTTTCCTAGATTATAGGATCCGTTTTTAATATGGCAAGCGGAATTAAGCAGATTTTTCATCCCATAGAATCCACAAATTCGGTCCTATTATGCACCATCATATCCTACCGTTAATCTCATCTAATCCAATGGCTAATAGGATGCCTAAGGAAGCACTATAATATATATCGCACCGGAGCGTCCCTCTATATGTATATATTAAAGTCTAGGTCAAGCCTATCCTTACATATAGGATAGAAACTACACAGAATATGTTTTATCCTAGAATACAATTCAAATAAATATCCTTAAATTAAGATCAATATCTTAAAAGTCTTTAAGAATATCTTCCTTACAAACGTCTAACAAACGCATGATCACAAATAATGAAAGATCCTTACAACAAATGCAAGTGCATTTGTTCCAGCTAATAACTTTTGCTATTTGCATTGATCGCATGGTAGAATTATCAAAAATCAGCGAGCACATCCCTATTGCCTTTGTTCCTTAAGCTTTTTTACGGTAATCCTTACTTTGGTTCCTTTATTTAATTACTCCTGTAACACTTAGCAAACGGAATAAATCGTTCACATGTTTTATCCCTATCAAAACTATAATGGTCCTCCCAACACAACTCGCTTTAGAGCGACTGTTGTTTTTTTCTTAAACATACATTTTAGTTTTAATGATACCATGGTATGTAAAAAAAGAGTAATAGTCAATTAAGATTTATATAAACTCTTGTAATTTGAACCTTCTAGAAAAAAGATTCTGTATAAATCTTTCCAAAAACAAGGAAAGAAAACTAAGATTCGTGATCAGGTGAGATCAACCCTTAACATGTAAAATGAGATCAAATCCTCTTCGTTTGATTTTGAAAACTCAATGGCAAGGATGCACTCAAACTTTTTTAAATTACTTTTATAGGTAAGGAGTATATTGTCTTTTTCTTCTCACTTCTTCTCCAAGCCATATTCAACGCTCCTTCTTCAAGTTCATCGACGATCGACACACTTCTCCAACATGATTTAATCATTTTTTGACCTTCAGTTCCCTTCTCCAACACGATTTAATTTGATTCCTTTGACCTTCAATTCCCTTCTTATATGATTCCAAATTTTGAAACTGTTTTTTTTTTGTGAACTTCTATCACTTCGTTAATCTATCGGTGTGCTTGTAATTTCTGGGCATTTAATCCTCTAAGTCGTACCATTCGAATGTTTACAAATAAGGAGGTTGATGTTAGGGTTGCAATTGTGCTTCCCACATGGAGAGTTGGGAGGAAAACAAGCTCACTTATACGTACATGGGTTACTCTAGACCCGGCAGAAAGTGACCCGAACCCGAAACACGAACCGAACTGACCCGACCCGAACCCGAAATTTGACCCGAACAACAAAAAATGAACCATCCGAAGTGACCCAGACCCGATCTGAACCCGAACCGAACCGAAATGACCCGTATAAAATGTAAACCGAACTGAGCCGAACCCGAACTGACCCGAACCCGAACTAAACTTGACCCGAAATAACCCAGATCCGAAATGACCCGATCCTAAAAGAATGATGTTTCCATCTAAAACAGCGTATTGTATAGTTTTAGTAGTTACAGATCTACATAGTTTAACAAATGAAATATATCATAGTAATAGAATATCTTTATAAATAAAATGGAAATAACATAAACCCTAAACCCTAAGTAGAATAGAAATAACATATTGTATAGTTTTATGAATATGGGTGAAAGAAGAAAACTTTAGGGCTCAATTAGACAATGACCCACACAATAAGAAAATAAAACCAATGGAAAAAAAAGAGAGATGGAGTTTCGAACAACCGATCATTTACAACATTTCTGAACTCTATATTATAGTCTACGTACTCTGCAGTCTACACCACCAAGTAGGGTTGAGCAAACTAATTATCCGATTCGATCCGAAACAGCGGATCTCCGAATATTTTTTGGTCAAACTTAGCGATCTGTATCCGATCTGTTATTAACCGGATATTAGATGAGAAATATCCGTTTGGATCGGATATCCGCGCTGAGACTGAATATTTTGGATATCCAAGATATCCGTTTTAGCATTCTTTTTCAAATTATATTATTAAAAATAAGAAAAGTTATGAATAAAAAAAAAGATATAACTATCCAAATTATCCGTATTTTATCAGATCGGATCGGTCGGGTCGGCGGATCGGATATTTTTGTTCACCCCTACCACCAAGCCAATTTGTATCCCTAAATCTTACGTAAACCATTTGATATATCGGGCGCCCCAATTATTTGGGGGCCGTGCTCCATCTAACCGTTTGAA
Source organism: Polygonum aviculare (assembly GCA_934048045.1). Taxonomy (NCBI): domain Eukaryota; kingdom Viridiplantae; phylum Streptophyta; class Magnoliopsida; order Caryophyllales; family Polygonaceae; genus Polygonum; species Polygonum aviculare. The sequence continues at coordinate 25,172,137 of OW204026.1, forward strand.
CCGGGTAATTAGCCGGATTTGACAATAATTAGCATAGTTAAATTGAGACGCGTGTTAAAAAATATAGATATATCTTGAATGTGTCAATAATATGTTATCCAATCTAATTAATGATTTATGATACAAGATAAGCCTGATAAAAATATTTTAACCGTATAAATAACATAAATATACAAAATAAAATAACAGTATTTAGAATTTGAAATAAAAATCATGTGTATCGGACCTACCGGTTGATTGAGTTTTTGTTAATAACACCCGAATCCGAATTGACCCGATCCGAAATGGTCCGATTCGAAGCAATCCGAAAAGGACCTGAACCGAACTAGACCCAAAATCGAACAACATCTGATCCGAACAACATCCGATCTGAAATGACCCGAACTAACCCGAAATAATACGAGCCGAAACGACTCGAACCCGAACTAGACCCGAACCCGAAGAAGACCTGAACCCGAACCGAACCGAACAAGACCCGAAATGACTGTTTGACCCGAACGGACCCGACCCGAACGACCCGATCCAAACTGAGCCGAACAACCCGAATTGCCAGGTCTAGGTTACTCCTCCTATTACCAATTGGTTTTAGGATGGAACCCCGTGGGCTTGTGATTTGGGCTTGGCAATTGGACCCGTCTCCCCTCTAATAGTTGAAAATTTGCATTGTGATGTGATTTGGACGGTTTCGATTGAATAGCGATGTCAAAAGTTTATGCTTGTTAGTTGCCCACCATGTGTTTGACAAAATGCCTTAACACACGTGTCTTATTTTATATAAAGTATTTTATGGTTTTCTCTGAACCTTTACTTGAATATTTATGAACCTCAATGATTTTCTTTTGTGAAAGGAAGAATCTTATTTGCACATTTGTAGTACTCATTATGTGTTTGATGTTGCTTCACACATAGACATACGTTTTTTTGTAGATTGTTTGTCTTTTACATTGCAATTTGACAGTTATGATTGAACAAAGGGGTTGAAAGTATATGCTTTCCTAGTTGTCCACCATGTGTTCGACAAAATGTCTCAGTACATGTGCCAAATTTACATGAACCGCTTTGTTTTTTTCAATGAACCTTACCTTGAAGATATATGAACCATAATGACTTTCTTTATGAACCAAAAGAAGAATCGTATTTGCACATTTATAGTACTCATTGTGTTTATGTTGCTTCAAAAATAGCTTTATGTGTTTTTTTTTGTAGTTTGTTCATCAAGTTTGGGTCATCCTACCATGTGTCATTCAGATAGTGATGCTAGTATTAATGGCGTTTCACTGAAGGATTTTCATAATGATACAGTACTATTGGTGGAGCCCCATTGGATTATGATGAGAATGATAGTTATGCCTAGATTATTCACTTATCACAAGATTGTTTTTATTTCATTCCTACTTGTCGAGATGAGTATAAACCTCGAACAATATTTTGTTATGTATCTTTGAGGATTAAGTTTTCTTCTATGCAGTTTTACATTAAATGAACAAAATAATTAAACGGCCTAGACCTACAAGTGGAACACAATGAACCAAATTCTTTTATTTTACACAATTTATGTATTTTATCATATATGAACCAAGTGATTTAAATTCATGAACCAATAAGCTAAATCCAATGAACCAAATAACTAAACTTCATGAAATAAAGAATAATGAACTCTATACTTTTCTTTTAGGCCGAATACCTGAAAACCACCCCCTATAATATGACATATTTCGAGTAACAACCTCTTTAATGCGATGTTATTGATGACCACCCCTTTAAACATCTCGGTTAAAATTTCAGCACCCCCATCCCACCTTCCATTTGAAACTGTTAGTTATTAGCGATGTGGAAGCAACTTTATATCTTTTTTAGTTTTCGCTTACGTTGTATAGCAAATCTCACAATCTCCCCCAAATAGTTAGGGGAACTCACGAGCTCATACGCGCCTCCAATCGGAATCCTATATTCGCCGCCCTCAGTCTTCAGGCGGACGAGAAAGGAGTCCGAACAGACGTTGAGCGTCATTCTGGCGGAGAAAACGGTGAGTCAGGCGGCAAATCAGGGCCATAACGTGGGATCGAAGTCGTAGTCGGCGTAGTGGGAGATGGATCTGGTCTAGACAAATGTGTTAAGGAGGTTGAAGAAGAAGACCATGGAGGCGTTGGAGATGGAGAATCGGGATGGATTTCGACGGAGGAGGAGGTGGAGAAGGTAGATCAGAGTATGGTGGGAGTAGTGGAGGAGGAAGAAGGAGAGGACAATGGCGGATCACAGGGAGGAATGATGGTGGCTAGAGGGGAGGAGGAGGAGGGAGAGGAAGAGATCGAGTTAAGGACTCCATGAGGAACCAGGCCAACGGGGCCGGGATTGTGGGGCCGAAGCGGACGTGGCATTCGTATGGGGCGGTTAGGAATTGGAAGGCGGTGAGGGAGGCCATCCGTACCACCACTTTCACTCATACCACTATTACCGCCACCGGATCTGGCCATGCAAGGGCGAAAATCGACGAAAATCGAAGGCAATGACCCAGATCCGGCCTCGTCTTGCGCCTTTCCGCAGCTCGCCCGACTTCAACCGGCAACCTCCACCACTATTGACAAGTAAAAAATAAAATAAAATAAAAATAAAGTTAACTAAACAAATAAAATTGATGAGTTTGATTACACATTGGCAATAAAATTGATGAGTTGGATGCCACATCATCAGTTTTGGACGGAAGGTAACGGAAGGCTCTCGAGGTTGGTGAAATTTTAACGGACATGTTTAAAGGGGCAGTTTTCGATAATATCGCATTAAAGGGGTGGTTACTCGAAATATGCCATATTATAGGGGTGATTTTCAACTATCCGACCTTTCTTTTGTACAATTTATGCATCTTGTTATATATGAATCGAGTGATTTAAATTGTTGAACCATCATATTGAAGACAATGAACCAAATAATTAAACTTCATGAAACTACAAACAATAAACTCAATACTTTCTCTTACACAATAAACATTACAAGTGGAACACAATGAACCTATAAGTGGAATACAATGAACCTTCGCATTCAATAAAATGAACTATATTCAACAAGGATTTAAGGATCAATCCTTTACATTGCATGAGGTGTTTAATCTTCTTCAAACTATATTGGAATCAACTCCACAACTTCAACCAACTCTATTATTACATGAGCTAATCTCATCTTCGCTCAAAGCACATTTGAAGTCCTTCCTGCATTAACATCATTGAGATCAAACTTATGAACTGTACTATTATATACAATGAACCGTTAAATTGAATAGCACGCACGATATTGTTGTACCGTCAAAAAACACAAACCCTAGCTAGGGTTTGTGTTTTTTTAGGGTTGAGGGCCTTTTTGTCTTTTTCGGTAAAAAGTTACTATATTTACACCTTGCCACCGCATCTTTATATTATTTCTCTATTTCCTGATTTCTTCCTATTAATCTCTATCGTACATCCATAGGATCTAATGGTTCTCTTATGTTCTTATATTACACAATAGTGGATATAATCACTAGAACCATACTCAGAAAACTAAAATAAATTATGACGAAAATCCTCTCCATGAATCTTGGTTAATTCATTTTACATAGATAATAATGTGAAATCACCTCAAAATAGACATACATTATGCGCAAACAATTCCACAAATAGAAAAAAGAAACTAAATCAATTTGCATAGAAAACCCCAAAAGTTTTTGAAAATTTAATTCATTTTACGTAGTCGGCATGATATCTCTCCAAAAAAGGAAAAAACCATTTTGTATTTTAGGTTGGTTATAACTTATAAGTCATGTTCTATATCTTAATATAATAAATATACACTCATAATTGGGTCCGGATTCGATGAGAATGGGTGCTTAGGTGAGAAATGAGAATAAACAAGAGTTGTTGGATGAGGAGAGATTAAGTGCGATCAAACAAAGGGGAAAAAATGGCACGGCCAAATTTTTGCAGAATTATTCACGTATTTTTCGAAAAATATGAATACAGCTAACGCCCTAAATTTATGCATCAATAATATTAATTTGTGCATACATAATATGGATTTGTCCATCATGTTATAAAGATTTGTTCATCTGTGCATGTAGTCTTTGCACTAGTACTCCGTGTTTGTTAATTATTAATATGAATCTATGCATCTGTAATATAGATTAATTTGTGCATCTAGTTATACGAATTTGTTTACCTATACATGCAATTTGTGCATTAATACTATTAGTTTTATTCATTGGCAATTAGGTTAGGCTATCTATAACATGGATTTGTGCATCTAGTAATGCGGATTTGTGCATCTAACTACAGATTTGCTCACTTGTACATGGAATTTGTTTATTAGTACTATAAGGTTTATGTTGGGACAATGTTAAAGACGTTAGTTCTTAGCATCATATCAATTATTATCATCCCTAAGTTTTGATAATGACAAACTCAACTTTGATTTAATATGTTTGTCCAAGTTATGTCCCCGGAACTTACAGGGACGTTCATAATGAACAGGATAACGAGTGACAAACCCTCCGTATGGAGTAGGGATGCAAAGAACATTGAAGATAGAACAAGAATGAGTTTCTGCTAGATGAGAATGCAATCCTTAAAGATCAAGAACGTGCACCAAAGTTCAAAGTTTAAATTCAAATAAGCTGTCCGATAAAGATGACATCACCAGACAAGCCGTAGTCCTTAGAAGCTTCGTGTGAATCGTGTGTCAGAGACAAAGAAGCAAGAAGCCAGGATGTCGCTTTCCACATCACCCCAAACGAACACATGGAAGCTTCCTAAGCAATTCAAGAGCTGACTTTGGTAAGAGGACAAAAGTGTACAAACCTGGAGAAAGCGACGTTTCTAATCTTGTCGCGTAGGACGGTTGAGGGAAAAAGGGTCCGAAGAAAGGAGTCCTTCCCAACTCACTATAAATACATTCATTTGCATTTATGGTGCGGTGACTTCTCCTAGACACTCTCGAGAGATTCTGAAGCACACCAAGAATAACTCAAGAACAGAGTGAAATGAGTATGTAAATTGAAGAAGAAGTCCAAAACAAATCTAAAATTTGTTTGTGTCTGAGTGTTGTGCCTCCGAATGACTGTGAGATATGAGTGTTTGATTTCCTTGTAATTCTGAGTGTTAGGTTACTAGCTTAGGCTAAAAGGAATTTCACTAGTGAACTTTAGGGACGGACTCCTTAGTTCAGGGAATAGTGGAACTCGCCTTGTAAGCTTTAAGGACTGATTCATAATAAGATAAGGATGTTTTTCGAAAATCCTCCTCAGAGGTAGAGGTTTATCCATAGGTTAACAAAACCAAAAAAGCAAACAAAAACAGATCTCGCCAGCATAGTTTTTTTTTGTTTGCTTTTTGGTTTTGTTTCTAGTTAGCTCGGCATACAGGTCTCATAATTGGGGTTCCACATGCCATAGCGCGTTCCAGGGTGTTCGTGCCCGAGCTTCTCTCCTTTTGTCTCAAGCGCCGAGGCATCCTCACCGCCACCACATTAGGATCCGGATTAATAGTTGACTGGGGTATTTTTCTTTTCTCTTTACTTTAACTTTACATTGGGGACAATGTAAAATTTAAGCATGGGGGAAGGGATTTCTTGCTTAGTCTTAGATCGCATTCATATAGTTGCATGTGCGTGTTTCATTTCTTGTTTTGCATTGAGTAAAATTTAGAAAAAATCAAAAAAAAAAGATTCTTTAAGTTATTAATCATGATTATAGGATTGATCATGCATAAGAAGTTGAAATTTTGAATTGTTTATGAAGTTCTAGACATATATCCCTTGTGAGATTATTTTGAGCCTTTTATTGCATATTTGCATTTTTTTCTTGAGTGTATCGCTTTGATTGTGTCGCTAAGACTCTTATTCAAGACTACATTACATGATTTAAATGCATGACATTAATTAAAATGATTGAGACATGTTCATTATCTCATATTATCCTTATCTACCTTGCATTATTCCTTGTTTTGATAACCCCTATTTTTGAGCCTACTAGCCATATTTTGTAACTCCATAGATTTAATTCCTTGACCCATCCAGGAATTAGGATTTAGTTAGAGTTGTTCTTTGTGGTATTATGGAGATGAGTTAAAAAAGAAAGAAAAGGAAGTATCATCTGTTGAATGAAAGAAAAAAGATAAGGAGTTGAAAAAGGAAAAAAAAGTATATCTCTGATTAAAAAAACAAAGAGAGAAAAAAAGAAGAAGAAAAAAGTGTGAAAAAATGAGCAAAAGAGTTGAAAGAAAAGTGATGAGAAAGAGGTGAATAAGTAGTGAAATTATGAACAGATAGTGATTTTTTGTAATTTGGGTTTTTACGCGTTCTAGTTCCCGGATTTTTAGCACCACATGAGCAAATATTTCCCAACCTACTTCTTTATACCTTGGCCTCATTACAACCTTTAAAAGTCCTCATGATTTTTATTGTGTGCTTAGTCATTCGTAGTGGAGATTTAGGACGCTGATGCAAGCCTATGGTAGTCTAGCTTTCAAAGTTGATTTTGAGTGAAACACATATCCTTAAACACTTGAGTGAGAGTGCAAAACACATTACCTTAGTGAGGTCTTGAAGGGAAACTAGTATAGCATGCAAGTAAGGGGTCGTACACAAGAGAACTAAGACTTCTAGTATTAATATTTCTACTAACCAAAGAAATTAAGGGGAGAAATCAAGAGAAAGATCTAAACTAAACTAACCTAGGAAAAACAAATAAAAAACAATCAAACAAATCAAATAATAGAGAAACAAGTTCATTCAAAAGATCCACTCTGAAATAATCACTCGATCACGGATTGATCCATTGATTTCATTCACACCTATGGTTAAGTCCTATCCTGATCATTAACAATCGCAAGTCCACGGTCCAAGCAATTCCATAACCCTAGGCAAGGACGCTTAACCTAGAATTAGCATAGAAAATAAGGATATGCAGGATACATGCAAAAACAATCAAGCTACGAGTCAATTGCAAAAGCACACAATCAATCCTCTTCTTAATCCTAGTTGCATAGACAACATGTCTAGGTCAAGTTGTTTTCACAGATCAGATTTGTCCACGGTCCAAACCCAATCCAGCAATAGAAAATCAATCAATTCAATAGGCTAGCTACTTCTAGAGAAACAATCAACATTCATAATATGAAGCACAAGAAAACTAATATTAACCACATGATACAAATCAATTACCAAAATCTCACGAGTTCATACATCAGAGCTTCTCCCTTAAACAAACCCTAAGAGACAAGCTCTCCATAATACAAACTAAACTAAAGAAATAATTTGATGAATAATGGATGTAAATTGGATTCCTAAAACCTAAGACAAGGCTCCCCTTATATAGACCCAAGGAACATGCTCCCCGAACTAAATAAGAATAGAATAAAGATAAGAAAAAGGAAAGAAAATAGAAAAACGTGCTGCTCGGATCTATCGCGAAACCGCACCTGCACTAGGCAAACCGCGTTCGCTGTACTGGCCAGCCACCGTGGGCGCGCCGGGTCCACCGCGGACGCGATACTGTTCATTGACAGCACTTCAGAGTCTGTTTTGACTCTCTTCGTCTTGGAATCTTGTTAGAGGGGAGACGGGCCGAATTGCCAAGCCTAACTCACAAGACCATGGGGTTCCATCCCAAAGCCCGATGGCAATAGGAGGAGTAACCCATTGCACTTATAAGTGGGTTTGTTTTAATCCCAACTCTCGATGTGGGATGCACAATTGCAATCCCAACAATCACCCCCTCAATTGTGAATCCCTCACAATCGATAACAGTAAACCCTCCCGGTCCCTAAGCCGAACCATCAGCTTTGATACCACTAGTTAGTGGGGAGACAGGCCCAATTGCCAAGCCCAACTCACAATCCCATGGGGTTCCATCCCAAACCAATTGGCAATAGGAGGAGTAACCCATTGCCTTTATAAGTGGGTTTGTTTTCATCCGAACTCTCGATGTCGGATGCACAATTGCAACCCCAACAAATCTGACTTCGGTGTAAGAAGATGAATTGAATCTCTTCGAGTTAGCTCTCCAATTACACCAGAATCAACTCAATTTGACCACTGTAGCTCCAGATATATCCTTTGCAAGCAAGAGGTGTCGGGTACACAGCTCAAAACGTCTTAAAAACTCTTGATACTTGAATCCTTGTATCTTAGGCCTAGATATTACAATTATGCACAAACTCTAGCCTAGAACACTCAATATAGCCTAAAATACAAGACTGAATACATCCTAAATAGAGTATACCAAATTCCCCCATACTTAGATCTTGCTCGTCCTCGAGTAAGCTCAAACTAAATATAACAAGACAACACATCTAAGATCTTAGGAAATATAAGGGAAGGCAAAAACACTCAACTCTCAACCTGAACCCAAAATAGAGTAATCATGAGCATAGAAAATTAAAGCTCAAACACACACCTCACAACATGATAATAGCACTCAAGCTCTAAAAAGTGTAGAGCAAACTAGGATCTACCCAAATCTATAATGTAAGCCCCAAAGTCTTCAAGCATGAATGATCCTATAACTCTCGAATTTTTCCGCTCAATTCTGCTTAGGCGCCCTTTCGGGTTTTCACCTAACCGCTCTTTTCATTTTTCTCAAAGTGTGCTCACAAAAACTCACATCCCTCATGAACCTCTTATTACCCCAGCCTAATGCTGGTCCAGGTCACCTGCTCATTACCTAAGCCGCCCTTTCGGGTTTTCGACTCATCCTAGGATATTTATGCCTTTTTCATCAATTTTATGTCTTTTTTTATCTTTCTCTTTCTTCTTTATTATGCAAAAAGGTATGATGCAAGTGCTCCATGAAAAGAAGAAAATAAAAAATCTGAAGCAAATCAACTATCTACATTAACTGTCATAAGGGAATGTGAGTACTCCCTCCCCCATACTTAAATCCTTCATTGTCCTCAATGAAGCTAAGAGAAATGATAGAGGGAAGGAAGAAGGAAATCAGAAGACTCACATACGAAGAAGAGAGGTGGAATGGAAGACTCTTCAAAGGGGTGTAGAAAGAATGGAATGAAAAGACTTCGGAATACCATTCTGTAGGCAAACCGCGGGCGCGGGTGATCAGGCTGCGGTCGCGGATTTGTGGCCAAAAGCAACTATCAACTTCTCGGAGCCAACCACGGGCACGACAGGGGAAGCGTGGGCGCGGTGGCGCAGTAATATCGAGCTCTTGACTTATCTCGAACCGGGGATGTGCAATGTAGCCAACGGATCTCGGCTCGTCTCTCGGGATATGTAAGAACACTGGAATCTCGAGCCTCGACGACACTCGGGGGAACAAAGCTCCTCCATACTTAGGCTTTTGCAGATAGCCAACATAATAGAATTCCAAAGGTGAAGGGAAAGAATAAATAGAAGGGGTGGTAGAGATTGTAGATAGAATAGATAGATAGAATGGTGAAGATAAATAGATGATAGAATTTTTTTTCGATTTTTTTTACAAGAGCAACATGCTTAAAACCGCGGGAGGGGGGGGGGGGGGTGAAGTACCGTGGCCGCTATTACCTGTTCATCGGGATGGGTCTGGTGGTCCACCACGGGCGTAGTATGGCTGCCGCGGGCGTGGTTTCACACTAGAAACATCCTTTCGGACCTCATACCTGCACATTAGTCTCCAAAAACGAAAACAAGATAATCTATGAAAGGAAAAACAAAGAAGGAAGAGAATCTATCTAACCTTCGGTTGCCTCCCAAGTAGCGCCTTTGGTTAACGTCGATGGCTCGATGCATTCATGATCAGACATCGTCAATGCCCTCAGTAATTTGTCAAAGTCCTGCGAACTACTTTCATGTAGGCAAATATAGCACAATGATAACTTGAATCCAAATAATATAGAATTCACACACCGTTTCAGTTTATCCAACCCACTAGAGAAGTCAGGGTTAGCAGGTTTAAGACAGGATCAGTTGAGAAGACATGGTAGTTTTTCACAAGTTATGATTTTTATCTCAACACTACCCCCCTTAAAATTTGAGAAATCACTAGGTAACCTATAATGCTCAAGACCTTTTGCAGAAACAACAAACAAAGAGATATCAATGGAGGGTAAGGGAGAAGAGGGAAGGATACAGGGATCATCATCGATCAAGTAGAGGACTCCTCAACAAAAGACATAGATATCTCCTCGGTTATATCCCCAATTGGGTTCTCCTATCTCTGCACCTCGACCTCCTCGTCTCTGATCTTACAAAAAAGGTTCCAACAGGCTATGGACTTCCAAATGAGATAATCTTCATTTCTCACATTACATACCTTCAGTATGGACTCAAGATTCATCCCACTAATGATGTTTCTACAAGAATTATCAAGCCCCATGTCTATCCCCCTAACAGAGAGATCATACAATTGTTCCTGACACCTAGTGAAGTACTGATGAAAGGGCTCATCCTACAACTGAAAAAACCTGCATGCAGACATTACAATATATAGGTGTTGACTGTAAGATAGGTCTACACAAAGTTAATAAAAATACTAACACTAGAAACAAACCTCTGTTCCTCGACAACGGCGCCAAAATTTGAATCGGCTAAAGTCGTCGTGCCAAGATCAAAGATAAATAACCCAAAATTACAAACTAGTATAGCTTGCAAGTAAGGGGTCGTACCGAAGAGAACTGAGACTTCTAGTATTAATATTTCTACTAACTAAAGATAGGGGGAAATCAAGAGAGATATAAACTAAACTAATCAAGGAAAAACAAATAACAAACAATCAAACAAATCAAATAATAAAGAAACAAGTTCATTCAAAAGATCCACTCTGAAATAATCACTCTATCATAGATTCATCCATTGATTTCATTCACACCTATGGTTATATCCTATCCTGATCATTAACAATCGCAAGTCCACGGTCCAAGCAATTCCATAACCCTAGGCAAGGACGCTTAACCTAGAATTAGCATAGAGAATAAGGATATGCAGGATACATGCAAAAACAATCAAGCTACGAGTCAATTGCAAAAGCACACAATCAATCCTCTTCTTAATCCTAGTTGCATAGACAACATGTCTAGGTCAAGTTGTTTTCACAGATCAGATTTGTCCACGGTCCAAACCCAATCCAGCAATAGAAAATCAATCAATTCAATAGGCTAGCTACTTCTAGAGAAACAATCAACATTCATAATATGAAGCACAAGAAAACTAATATTAACCACATGATACAAATCAATTACCAAAATCTCACGAGTTCATGCATCAGAGCTTCTCCCTTGAACAAACCCTAAAAGACTAGCTCTCCATAATACAAAGTAAACTAAAGAAATAATTTGACGAATAATGGATGTAAATTGGATTCCTAAAACCTATGACAAGGCTCCCCTTATATAGACCCAATGAACATGCTCCCCGAACTAAATAAGGATAGAGGAAAGATAAGAAAAAGGAAAGAAAATAGATAAACGCGCTGCTCGGATCTATCGCGAAACCGCACTGCGCTAGGCAAACCGCATTCGCTGTACTGGGCAGCCACCGCGGGCGCGCCGGGTCCACCGCAGATGCGATACTGTTCACTGACAGCACTTCAAAATCTGTTTTGACTCTCTTCGGCTTGGAATCTTGTTAGAGGGGAGACGGGCCGAATTGCCAAGCCTAACTCACAAGCCCATGGGGTTCCATCCCAAAACCAGATGGCAATAGAAGGAGTAACCCATCCTATTCTGATCATTAACAATCATAAGTCTATGGTGCAAACAATTCTATAACCCTAGGCAAGGATGCTTAACCTAGAATTATCATAGAGAACAAGGATATGCAGGAATCATGCAAAAATAACCAAGCTATGAGTCAATTGCAAAAGCTTACAATCAAATCTCTCCTTAATCCTAGTTGCATAGACAACAAGTCTAGGTTACAGATCAGATTTGTCCACGGTCCAAACCCTATCCAACAATAGAAAATCAATCAATTCAATATGTTAGCTACTCCTAGAGAAACAATCAACATTCATGATATGAAGCACAAGAGAATTAATATTAACCAAAGGATAGAAATCAATTACCAAAATCTCACGAGTTCATACATCAGAGCTTCTCCCTTGAACAAACCCTAAAAGACTAGCTCACCATAATACAAACAAAACTAAAGAATTAATTTAATGAATAATGGATGTAAATTGGATTCCTAAAACCTAAGACAAGGCTCCCCTTATATAGACCCAAGGAATATGCTCCTCAAACTAAATAAGGATATAGGAAATATAAAAAAAAGAAAAGAAGATAGAAAAATGTGTTGCTCAGAACTGTCGTGAAACCGCACCCACGCTAGGCAAACCGTGCTCGCGGTAATCAAAAGATAGAACAGGTCGTCTTTAGGCAGCCACCACGGGCGCGCCGGGTCCACCACCGGCGCGGTACTGTTAATTGACAACACTTCGGAAGCTGTTTTGACCCTCTTCGGCTTGGAATCTGACTTCGGTGTAATAAGATGAATTGAAGCTCTTGAAGTTAGTTTTCCAATGACACCAGAATCAGCTGAATCCGAACATTGTAGCTCCAGATATAGCCTTGTGTAAGAAAGAGGTGTTGGGTACACAACTCAAAACGTCTTAAAAACTCTTGAAACTTGAATCCTTGTGTCTTCGGCTGACTCGGCTAAAGTCGTTGTGCCAAGATTAAAGATAAATAACCCAAACTACAAACTAGTATAGTATGCAAGTAAGGGGTCGAACCTAAAAGAACTTAAGGCTTCTAGTATTAATATAATTATCAACCAAAGATAAGGGGGATTTAAGAGAAAGAATATAAACTAAACTAACCTAAGAAACAAAGAAACAAATGAAAAAAAATCAAATTGATAAGAGGCAAGTTCATTCAAAAGATCCACTCATGAAATAATCACTCGATCATAGATTCATCCATTGATTTCATTCACACCTATGGTTAATTCCTATCCTGATCATTAACAATCGCAAGTCCACGGTCCAAGCAATTCTATAACCCTAGGCAAGGACGCTTAAACCTAAAATTAGCATAGAGAACAAGGATATGCAGGATATAATATCAAACAATCAACCTACGAGTCAATTGCAAGATAAAACAATCAATTCTCTCTCTTAATCCTAGTCCACGGTCATAGAATCAAGTTGTCTTCTAGAAAAGAGATGCTCACACAGACAATGAAACAAATCAATTCAGACTATAGAATAATGATAATTCAACAAGTTGCCCAAGCTTAAAGAATCATGCAAAGCTCATGGAATTAAGCACAAAGAGAAAAGATATTAACCAAAGGATAGAAATCAATTACCAAAACCTCACGAGTTCATACATCAGAGCTTCTCCCTTGAACAAACCCAAGGAGACTAGCTCTCCTAACTAAACAAAAAAACCTAAAAGAAGAATTGAATTATGAATTGGAATTGTGAATACCAAAAATCTAAAGAGACTCCTCCTTATATAGACCCAGGGAACATGCTCCCCTAATCTAATTAGGAAAGGAGAAAAGATAGAAAAGGAAAGAGAAAAGATAAGAAGATAGAAAGAAGATAGATCTTCGGCCCGTCTCGGATCCGGCATCGCCACGGTCGTGTCGTCTCCACCGCGCCCGCGCTTTCGCAACAAAGAAGAATAGTTCGTCTCGGCAGCCACCGCGGTTGCGGATCCTCCGAGTTAGCTTTCCATTGGCACTAGAATCAGCTCAATCCGACCTCCGTAGCTCCAGATATAGCCTTTGCAAGCAAGTGGTGTCGCGCAGACAGCTCAAAACGCCTTTAAACTCTTGATTCTTGCATTCTTGTGTCTTCGGCCTAGATATTACAATTACCACAAAATCTGACCTAAACACACTCAATATAGCTCTAAAATACAAGAGTAAACCCATACAAAATAGAGCGAATCATCGGCCAAGATATTACAATTATGCACAAACTCTAGCCTAGAATACTCAATATAGCCTTAAAATACAAGACTTAACACATCCTAAATGGCAAAAGACATGTACGGCCCCCCGTACTTGTCACTTTTTTGCAAACGGCCTCCCGTACTCTAAAATATTCTATTAAACCCCTATACTAATGTATTCCTATTCTATTGAACACCTCTTGTTTTACGTGGCAGACGCGTGAACTTCACTCTCTCTATGTAACGTGTTGGTTAATAGACATTTGGATGACATGAATTTTCCTAAATAAAAACATTAAAATAAATTGTTTATGAGATACAACCCTAAATTTGGTTTTTTTTGCTGATACTGGAATTTGAGATCTAATTTTTGGGATTGTTGTGTTTGTGGGGTAGGAGCAGGGCAGGGCAATCAGGGAGCGGATGAAATCGAGCCCAAAAACAGATCGGGGTGCGAGATACGGGCTTTGTTGATCTCGATACGGCGTTCTTGAGGGCGGATTTTGGTGAGGTGGATGTTCTTGGTGGGGACGGCGGTCGCAAGGCAGGTGCTTGAGGGCGAAGATTGTGGCGGTTTCGCCGGAGCCGTAAGCGAAGAAGATCTCCGGGGAGAGTTTGAGGAGGGCGTCGATGATGGTGAAGCCTGGGCTTCCGAGTGCTGTAGAGCCGTTGTGGGATCTGATTTTTTCTGGGTTTGAGTGTTTAAGGGCGATGGATGGCAATAGCTCGGATAGGGAAAGCGAGAAGCCGCCTGAAGGTGGTGATAGTGGTCGGGGGCTGGAGTGCGAGCGGAAGGGGCTGAGGACGAAATGTTTTTGCCGGCGTGGGAAGGGGCGGTGATAGTAGCGGGGGAAAGCAAGGGTGTTGGGTCACCGGCGGAAATCGCCGGCGAGCGTGGGCACCCAGTTCTGGATCCGAGAAGGTGGCCATGGGCGGCGTCGGGGCAGAGCCGGAGAGAGAGAGAGACAGAGGCGAGCAGGGGGCGGAGATGGCCGGCGTGTGGCTGCGCGGGCTTGCCGTCGGGTTGTCGGAGTTGGGAGCTTAGATCTGTGGTCTCGATAAGGAAGGAGATGAGAGGAATGAACTTGATTTTATTTTATTTTATTTTGTTTGTTTCTTCTCTATTGTTTGATTTTAATTTTTTTATTTAGTAAAATATGATTTTAGTTGAAAGCTTATGTGGCACGCTGATATGGACAAAATCAACATTATGTGGCGCTGATGTGGCTGTTAATCAGGCGTGTGGAATTCACGCACCACGATAGGTGTTCAATATAATAGGAATACATTAGTACAGGGGTTCAATATAATATTTTATAATACGGGGGGCCGTTTGCAAAAAAGTGACAAGTACGGGGGACCGTACATGTATTTTGCCCATCCTAAAGAGAGTATATTAGGTCTAGAATGGATGAATGATGTAATTTTGAAAGCTTTTATTTCATATACGCAATGATGTCTTGGTCAAGGATTAGCTTATTTGTTGAAATGTGGATTGATATTGAGATGGATGCTTGGCTTGCTAGTTGCGGTGTGAGTTTGATTTTATTTCTTGCTTGATGACAAGCAAGGTTCAAGTATGGGGGAATTTGATAGACACATGTTAGGTAGTGTTTTAGGGCATGTTTAGTTAGGATTTTCATGGTTTCTGGTTTACTTTTAGTTAGTTTTGCTAATTTTGTTAGTTTGTAGAAAGATTCGGATATCTACACCTTGTTGTGGTTTTTGATTCTAGATGTGAGGACAACAAGTGTGGAGGAGTTGAAGTCAAAGCATTGGAGGAGGCAAGAAGGGAACCAAGCCATGAGATTAGCCCCAAGAGGTGATGGGAAAAGAACACTTGGGTCCGGACTATGTATTGGAGTTGTTGTTTCGACACCTCTTGCTTGGAAGGGCTAGATCTGGAGCTACAGTGGTCGTATTGAGCTGATTTTAATTCCATTAGAAAGATAGCTCGAAGAGCTACAATTCATCTTTTTACTCATAGTCCAAATTCCAACTCGAAGTATGTCAAAACAGCCTCTGAAGTGTCAATTAACGACTAGTGCCTAAAGCGCGGATTGTGCATTCAAAGCACGGCCGAGTTTTGCGGTGTTTGCCAAAGTTTTGTGACCTAATTCTCGACGTTGAAAGTGCGGGTCGTTCATTGAAAACTCGGCCGAGTTTTGGGTTCCAACCCGAGTTTTGGCCCGTGTCCGAGTTAAAGCGAGATTTATACGAGATCTTTTTGGGCCTTTTGGGTTGTGTTTTTGGATATATTTTTGGAAACATTATTATATATAGATAACCTTAGTTCTAGGTTTTATTATCTTGAAATATTTATCTTCGGTTATTGGAGACTTGGAGAAGAAGAAACCCTTTGGAAAACTTTGTAAGCTTTTCAATATCTTTCAGTAGTCAAGTACCTTTTGCTTGACTAGTTAATTAAAGTTGTGAACGAAGTATTATTGTGAGGTTTGATTGTTCTCAATTTTCCTTGACTAGCTTGCTTTCTCTGTGCTTAATTGCTTAATTTCAGCCTAGGGTTTTATTAGCTTGATCACCTAATATGATTTCTATCATGAATTACAACTAGATCTTTCTAATTACCGGTCGGTGTTAATTAGATCAAAAGTAGAACCTTTAATCAACTAGGACTGGTAGGACTAGTTGATTAGAGAAGAGAATTCAATCGCATGTTATTTGGATGTTTGGTTGCTCTGAACTTATGATTTGATTGATACTTGGATCTTAATGTTGTTGTCAAGTTGAATCTAGGAGGTCTCTTAGGTTATTTGATAATTAGGGTTAGTACTGCTCGGGCTAATAACTAGTATTGGAGTAGGATTAATAATGCCATGAAGTTGGGTTATTAGCATTCCGCAATAGAGTAGTCAAGGTAAAGAAAGAATTTTGATTATCAATGATCAATAATCAAGTTCGCAATGGATTTTAACTAGTTGAGCATATCTCTCTCATATTTTACAAATCATCTTTGTTTTTCATTCATTAGTTAGTTTAGATTCTAGATTAATATTCAAAACCCCCCTTTTTACTCTGAGTAGCGTAATAATAAACACTGAAACTTGAGTCTCTGTGGGATCGACCCTTACTTCTCTACTACATTCCTAGTTGGGTTGTTTGGATTATTTTGATCGGTATTAGGCCGACTGAAGATTGGGAGATAGATGCAAGCTGTAGCTAGGGGAGAATCTCCTCAAGATTGGGAGATAGATTGTTGGGACGCTATCAAGGACGCTTGCGTACTTGGTAGTGTGCCCACAACCGTAACTTAGTTTTGATATGACAAACTCACTTTGATTCTAATAAATTTGTCCAAGTGTTCAGGAACGCCAGTGACAAAAAAGGACAACAAGTGTGTGGACGTCCCCTAGGCTTAAGGACGCTAGCTAACAGGAAGTAAGGACCAGCAAGAGACTACTTGAGCAAGGACGGAGTCCCAAGCAAGTAGGAATGCATGCAGAGTGTCCTTACTCACTAGCCGACAGAATGACATCACTCGACAACATTTGATCATCCAAGGACACGTGGAGAGCGATCCTGTAGCAAAGTCCATCACTCACAACTGGATACAGGAAGCTTCCTCATCACCGCCATCACACGTGGAGGAAGATCATGTAGCCACGTCCTCGAAGGGCATGATCGTCCCAGAGAAAAGACGCCCTTCCCCAAGTCCTATAAATAGCCCCAAGGCATTTATTGTGACTGTAACGCTTTTAGAGAATATTCAGAGAGAATAAGAGGAAAGCGACTCACTCAAGAACACGAAGAACAAACACAATAACACTCAAGAACAGTTCTAGTCTTGTGTTAGATCGAGTGAAAATTGTAACCTATTAGCTCAGCCGGTAAAAAGCCTTGGGTAGTACCCATAGGTCGTCGGTTCGAGTCTCATGGGGTACGGGAACCGTGTATTTACCCCCGGGGGGTTCCGGGTAACCGGATAACGTGCGGGTGATGGGCTCCCTCCTCAGGTCTTCGGGTCCCTCTTCAGAGAGAGTGAGCCTAGCGGCTCTGGGTCGCTCAGCGGCCCCTCTGTTGAGAGTGGAGAGTAGGGCTCCCCCGCTACGGCCCAACAAGCACGGCCGGCGTGAGACTATTCGGGTGCTAGTAGCCCCGGACACTCACGATAATTCAAAAAAAAAGAAAAACAAAAGAAAAGAGAGAAGTCCTACGAAGCACTATATGACGTAGGGATAGAAGTCCTTTAGAAGATTAAACTTGCTTAGGTTGTAGGCTTAAAGGAGGACTTTAATAGTGGACTTAGGACGCTGTGTCAGTGCCAGAGAAGTGTAAAGGACTTGCCAGTACAACGTAAGGACGTTTAATAAGAAAGGAAGAATCTATTCAAAAATCCTCCAAGGAGGTAGAGGTTTACACTCAAGGACTACTTGGTCTTGAGTGGTTCCTCTATAAATCATTGTGTCCTTCTTATTCTAAGTTCACCTGTTTAGTTTATTTCCGCTGCACAATCAAAGGACGCCCTTACACCTCGTAAGGACGCCTGGTCAAAGGACGCCTTTACCAAGTAAAGGACGTCCTTCAGTTATACTAACGATCCAACATAGATGCTACTAGAGGGATGCTTAAGGCAGATTAGCTTAAGAGCAAAATTTACGCTAAGAGCCCAAAGAGGGATACCCTGTCATTTCGATAGAGGAGTCCCTAGTCAAAGCTGTTGCCTCCCCCACCAAGTCTTCAGCAAAATCCTATGCAAGTCTCAGGGGACTTTGCCTGCATCAATTGAGGAAGTTCCTCAACGTTCTCCCATGGAAGTGAAGAAGGAAGCTGAACAAGAGCAACCTACTAAGCAAGATGAAGATGAGATGACTACGCCGTTATACAATGGGTCACTCATAAGGAAGATTCTCAAGACCTTGATCTTCATGCACAACTAGATCATGATGCACAACAAGATCAAGTCCAGGAGCTAAGTCATGAGGACACTCCTTCTTATCAATAGCAAGAACAGCAAGAAGAAGAAGAGAACATTGTTGATAACAATGAGAATGCCGATTAGGGAGATGAAGAAGCTGCTGATGACTATGATGAAGAGGAAGAGCGCCCAGGTAAGAAAAAGGGCAAGAAGGTCAAGGACACGGACCACACTGAGCACATTCCGCTGATCTTTGTTGAGGAGTTCCTTGAGCAGATTGGAGCTGCGGAATTCCTTGAAATTCTTCGCTTCCAAGGGTGGGAGTACCTAGGCCAGGACTTTTCTTTTCTCGACCCAGAGCAAATTCAAGCGTTCTACAACAACCTGGAAATTTAGCTACTAAAGAATTGGAAGTAATCCAATACGTTCTCTTTTGACGACAAAGGCCTCACTTTCAGTGACTTCACCATTCGACAAAAGCTTGGGTTGAAGAAGTCCCCTATAGATGCCGTATATGATCTGCTAGTTAAAGGTTGTTGGATCGTAAGTCCGTTAGAATGGGCGTCCTTAAACTGGGTTAAGGGCGTCCTTAGATGCAGCGGAAAATAGACTTAACAGGAAACAAGATAAGATAATGAACACGAGTATTTATAGAGGAACCCCACTAAGATCAACTAGTCTTATGGGTAAACCTCTACCTCCGTTGGAGGATTTTCAATAGCCGTCCCTTATCTTATTAAGAGCGAGTCCTTACAACATAGGCGAGTCGTTACACTTCTCTAAGCTAAGCGTCCGTCCTTAGCCTCACTAGTAACACTCCTCTCCACCTAACAAGTAATCTAACTCTCTTAGCTATAAGGAAGCTATCACTCACGTCTCTCACGGTCCGTTGTGAGAGACAAACTACAACTCTAACTATTTGTGGTTTGTTTTGGATTTGATTTGGTTGGACTTTCTTTCTCTTGCTTCAAGCTCACTTGATCTCCTTGTTCTTCGTTCTTAAAGTACTCGAATGCTTCGGGAGAGCTTGAGAGAAAGTCTTCAAAGTCCACACCACTATGCATACCCCTTGGAGGGTATTTATAGCGGAAGTGGTTCTTGTCCTCTAGCGTCCTCTGAGACTTGGCAGGATCCTTGATCTTCCATCAACGGTGTGATGTGCATCTTGAGGAAGTCAACTCTGTTGACGCTTGGGAAGCCTCCGCGTGCGTAGGGGACCATTGCTGGGAAAGCGACATCTTTGGAATTGTCTACACGTGCCCAGACAAGGGAAGCTTCCTTCTGAGGACTACGGCCGAACGTGATGTAATCATGTTGGGGCGGCCTTGATTTGAATTTGAACTTCGTGCGTATTTTGGCGCGCGTCCCTTCTTGATGAGGACGCCGTCCTATCTGTGCAGGAACTTCGCCAATTACGTTCAGCTTTGGAAGTTCTGATGACGTGCGTCCCTACAACTTAGGGACTGCCGTTCACTTGTTGTCCTTTTCGTTCATGTGCGTCCTTTGGACTTACCTGAAATCAATACTTGGACAACTTATCAAATACCTTTGAGTTTGTCATTATCAAAAAAAGGGACGATTATTATTGGTTTAGTTATTAATGACTGGCGTCCTTAATATCGTCTCAATAATTTCCCCCTTTTTGATGATGACAAACTCTTTTAAACAATGTGCACTGAAGTAAAGCTTTTAGCATGAGGAACTACACTTGATTTTCTTTTCAGCTTAAGTTGGCATGCAACACGTTCCTTTTTAGGTGAGTGCGTCCTATTTTATTCTTAAATAGCGTCCTTTGGACTTGGGCCGAAATTCCCCATAAACGCATGCTTTCTATGACAAATTAAAAACAATCGCATCTCTGCAAAACTATACTTCCCGCTTTTGGTATCATCGAAAAGGAGAACAAGTTGAAAAGCATGTATGCACAAAGTCATAACTAAAGAAAGGAACGCTTAGACAAAATGAATCACAAATGTAATGAGCTGCATTCACGAAGTGAGAGTACGATCATTACATAGAAGCACACAGAAAATGTTCCAAACAGGGACAACGTCCCAAAGTCTTAAAAACAAGACACGACCAAAAGTTAAACTTTTTCAGGATTGAGAGAGAGGGAGGAGTGATCATTTGCGTGGACGCTTGCCAAGGGCCTTGAGATTTTGCTCCTGAAGATAGTTGTTCTGCGCAAGGAGCTCATTGTTGCGTTCCAGAAGATCTGTGTGTTGATGGAGAGTGTCATGGACTTGTTGGATGAGATCGATCATCATGCACTGGTTCTCGATCATCATGCCAAGCAGATACTTCTCGGAATGCTTCTCAGCCTCATGAGGGACGCTCATGCCATCAAGTTCATCTTCTTCAACCTCAGTGTCAGCGTCCTCAACTGGCGTCCCAACTACTTGCAAATTTTCAGCCTCAGGATCACCTTCCACAGTCTTAGCAGCAGCAGCAGCCTTAGCTCTTCGTTCAACCTCCTTCTTTTCCTTGGCCAGTTGCCTCTTCACGGAAGGAAGCGTCTCATCAAACCTCATCTTGCCAACTGGAGGAGCTGTTATCTGCCTAACGTCCCAATGAATTCCGAAAGACTATTCTGTTTTGGGGACGTAGAGGCCTTGCTGCTTTAGGATCTGCTTGACCAATCCAGGGAAGGGGAGCGAGTGGCGTCCTCCTGTGCACTTACCCATGTGCTCCAAGATAACCCACGGCAAGTTGATGGGCTTGCGTTGTAAGAAGGTGTCCAATATTATTCTGTCGGTGATCAGAACGATGGACTTCTTCTCCTGGCGGGGGACGACCATGCGCACTATGAAGTGATGCGCAAGGACGCCTGTCTTGGAAAGACAATGGGTAACCCTATCCTTAGCAACTGGCTGTCTTCCATTGAATATGTTGTTGAAGATCTCTTCTTGGGAGAAACGACCGAAGTTTTTGTTGGGAAGGTCGTGCAGAGCATCAGGCGGAGAAGGACGCATGCCAAGCATGTTACGGACGGTACCCTCAGCAATTGAGTACTCGTCCCCATCAATCTCGAAAGTCCCTTGAGGCTTCCCTTTTACTTCAGATATTTCAAATTTTGAGTAAAAGCGGAGACCCTGTTCGGGGTCGACTTCAGCGGCCTCTGCACCAAGATGCGTCCAACCTTGGAACTCGAGCAGTTCCAAAAACTCTGTGCGTCCATTCTCCTCCAAAAACTGATCAGAAAACAACAGCGGAGACAAAATCTTTTTGAGCCATTTCTGCTTGGAGCCGTTGCTTATGATGACCTCGTCACCGGCATCTTGTTCATCACCATCTCCCTCCTCGTCCTCATGTTCCTCATCTTGGTGAGGAGGATCTTCTTCGTCTGAGGCCTCGCCCCCTTGATCATGGGACTCGACCATCTCCTGGTCTTCAGCAGTGGACGCCAGTGTTGGAGGAGGCGCGTCCACAACTGGAGTCCTTGCCAAGGACTCTATAGGGACTTCAGAGGAATCCGTCCTTTGGACTTGTGCATTCTCCTCGACGGCCGGAGCAGGCGGAGGAGGAGGAGTTGATGCTCTAGGAGGAGAGGGAGTGGGAGTTCTTATCTTTGCTTTGGTTGCTGGGGCGGAGGAGGTGTTGGGCGGAGCCACTGAGATGGGTTTGACCTTGAGCGGAGCAAGAGAGGGAGGAGACTTCTTAGCAGGGGAGTCCTCTAGTTGTATGACTGTTGGCACAGCGTCCTTGGCCTGGACCTGTGCTTGAGGAGCATTGTTGGGACGATATTAAGGACGTCAGTCGTTAATATCTAAACCCATAATAATCGTCCCTTGTTTTGATAATGACAAACTCACATGTATTTGATAAGTTGTCCAAGTGTTGATCTCAGGTAAGTCCAGTGGACGCACATGAGCGAAAAGGACAACAAGTAAACAGCAGTCCCTAAGCTGTAGGGACGCATGTTACCTGAACTTCCAAGGCTAAATGTAATTGGCGGAGTCCCTGCGCAAGATAGGACGGAGTCCTCATCAAGAAGGGACGCGCGCCAAAATACAGACGAAGTTCAAATTCAAATCAAGGCCGCCCCAACATGATTACATCATCGTCCGGCCTTAGTCCTCAGAAGGAAGCTTCCTTTGTCTGGGCACGTGTAGACAATGCCAAAGACGTCGCTTTCCCAGCGATGGTCCCCTGCCCACGCGGAGGCTTCCCAAGCGTCAACAGAGTTGACTTCCTCAAGGAGCTCATCGCACCGTCGATCAAAGACCAAGGCTCCTGCCAAGTCTCAGAGGACGCTAGAGGACAAGAATCACTTGCGCTATAAATACCCTCCCAAGGGCATGCATAGCGTTGGTGGACTTTGAAGACTTTCTCTCAAGCTCTCCCCAAGCATTCAAGAACACGAACGAAGATCGAGAAGATCAAATGAGCTTGAAGCAAGAGAAAGAAAGTCCAACCACATCAAATCCAAAGCAAACCACAAATCAGTTAGAGTTGTAGTTTGTCTCTCACAACGAACCGTGAGAGACGTGAGTGATAGCTTCCTTATAGCTAGAGTGTTAGGTTACTTGTTAGGTTGAAAGGAGTGTTACTAGTGAGGCTAAGGACGGACGCTTAGCTCAGAGAAGTGTAACGACTCGCCTAAGTTGTAAGGACTCACTCTTAATAAGATAAGGGACGGCTATTGATAATCCTCCAGCGGAGGTAGAGGTTTACCCATAAGACTAGTTGGTCTTAGTGGGGTTCCTCTATAATTACTTGTGTCCACTTATCTTGTATTCTGTTAAGTCTATATTCCGCTGCACTAAAGGACGCCCTTAACTCAGTTAAGGACGCCCTCATTAACTGACTTACGATCCAACAATTGGTATCAGAGCAGGCGCTCTAGATTTTGTTGAGTTGCAGGTACAAGATGGACATGGAACCTAATGGAATCTCATTTGTAAAACCTCCTTGTCTGACGGACGGCAACTTCAACCGATGGAAGATCCGCTTCGAGAACTTTTGCAGAAGTCAGAATTATCAATGCTGGAAAGTAATCATGAAAGGTGACCTTACCATCCCTGATGACAAGAAAGACAAAAAGGACGAGTGGGGTCCTGATGAATTCAAGCTTTTGGAAAAAAACGCCAAGGCAATTTGCTTCCTTCAAGCGTCCCTTTGCGAGAGGGACGCCACCCGAGTTAGCAATTTGGCAACAGCCAAACTACAATGGGAAGCTCTTGAGAAGTACCATGTGGGTACGGCAGAGATGAAGGAAGATGTTAAGCTTGAAATCAAACGGGAGTTCTATGCCTTCAGAATGCTTCCTAATGAATCTGTCAAGGACTACTCATACCGCTTTGAAGCTCTCGTGACCAAGATGCGAAATCTAGGCATCCCAGAAGTTGAAGTCTCCATGAGAAACAGAGTTGGAGTAGTCATTGATGGACTTACAGGAAAATGGAATTTTGATAGGACTACATTCAAGGAGAATACAGCCAACAAAACCCTAGATATGGAAGAGATCTATGGGAAGCTGAGAGGCTATGAAGCAAGAAGGGAAGCCGATATGGCTGAATTGGCTAGAAACCCCCAGACAGATCTCGCCTTGATGACATCAACCCCAGAGTACGCTGAGTATCTGCGTCACCAAAGAGAACTTGCTTTAATGGTGGAAGCAAACAAAAATGAGAATCGTGAAAGGATGCGTGCACAAGCTATAAAAGAAAAGGAAAGCAAAACTAAGGAACAGCTCGAAGAAGAAGAAGAGCTTGCCCTCCTACACAAAGCTGTTCGATTATGGGGAAAAAAGACCAGAGATTTCAAGAAATACAAGATGCCTTACAAAAAGGAGAGTCCCAAGTATACAGAGGCAGAAATGAAGGAACTGACTTGCTACAAGTGTAACAAGAAAGGACACTTTGCCAAAAGGTGTACTACGGGACTAACCTCAAAAGATATGAAGATAAAAGCCCTCTTGGGAGCGTGTGAAGCCGCATGGGATAATGTGAGTTCTGATGAGGAAGAACCCGAAGGACCAGTGGCGTACATAGCCGTAGAGGACGCCTCAGATGATGAGCAAGTGGCGTACATGGCTGTGGAGGATGCTCCAGTCATTGAAGAGGACGCTTCTGAAAAAGAAGAAGAGGTAACTCGTGAATCCATGATGACTTCTTTAGAAAATTGTTCTAAGTCCAAACTTATTAAACTCATTGGCAAGATCATGGAAGAAAGTGTGATCATGCAACATAGAATGGATGAACTTGAACTTGAAAATGAAAATATTCTGGTTGAATGTGAGAACTGTGCTACAGTGTCTTTGCAACTAGAGTCCTCACGTGAAGAAACTAAGTCTTTGAAAACTGAAATGATGTGCCTAAAACTAGAGAACGCCAAGCTCAGGGAAGAAGTAAAAGTGTTAGGAAAGAGTCCTGTAGTTGAGGAAGTTAGACCAATAATGTTTGTCCCAGCCAAGAGAGGACTAGGATACGAGTCTGACACTAGGAACTCTCTCCCTAGTGACTTTGAGGCAATCAAAACCTCGGAACTTGAATTAGAAAGGGAAAAGACCAAGAACCTTCTTGAAAGAATTAGAGTCCTAGAGAGTGGAGAGAAAGGTCAAAAGGACTATTACACTAACTCCACTAGTCATAGGATCTATAAGAAAATTGCTAAGGGGGAAGGTTCAAAAGTTTGTGACCCTCAAAAGATGAAAAAGAACAAAATCCAACGTCCCAACAAGAAGTACTACCTTGGTACTTACTATAGGACGTGTTGGTACTGTGGACAAGGAGATCACTTCAAATATGATTGCCTAAAACTGAAGAACGACATTGAAAGTGGCAAAGCCGCTAGGACTAACATTGAAAATGATAAGTCCGTCCCTAAGGCTAATCCTAGACGTCCTAGACGATCTAAGAGTTCTTTCAGAAAGCATGCTATTTCAAATGATGTGAATATAAGTGACTACATGCCAGAACCAGAGTTCTATTTCTGTAACGAACCAGGTAAGGAACACCTTGCCTGGGTCGCCAAACACTAACTTTGTTTTGGCAGGTGGAAGTGAGGGGACGCCCATGGATCATCGATAGTGGCGCCTCGAATCATATGACAGGAAGCCAGATCCATCTCACTTCTATCCAAAGTAGCGCCACGGGAGGAACTGTCTCATTTGGCAATAAGGGCAAGGGAAGGATCAAAGGGACGGGAACTGCTATTCTCAATCCGTCCATCAAAGCGACAAATGTTAGCCTTGTTGAAGGACTTGGCTTCAACCTCCTGAGCGTCTCTCAAATGTGTGATCAAGGTGAAAACCTAGTCACATTTGACTCAAAGGAGTGCCTCGTCATCAATAAGAAATCGAACAAAGTCGTCCTCAAAGGAGTCCGAAAGAACAATGTCTACATCTTCAACCAGGAGTTCAAGCCAAAATCTGAGTTATGCCTATCCGCGTCAAAGGAGGACGCTGACCTCTGGCATCGCCGACTCGGCCATGCTGGACCAAGCACAATCCTCAAGCTTCATCAAAGAAATCTTGTGAAAGGTCTTCCCCAAATTGATCTTGAGAAAACTGAACAGTGTGAAGCGTGTATCAAAGGGAAGCAAACAAGAACGTCCTTTAAGTCAAAGAACGATGTCAGCACAAAGAAACCTTTGGAACTTCTCCATATGGATCTTTGTGGACCGATGAAGACGTTGAGCTATGGTGGAAAGAGGTATATCTATGTCCTTGTAGATGACTTTTCTCGATTCACCTGGGTTCTTTTCTTGGCTTCAAAAACAGATTGCTTCAACGCATTCAAAGTCTTCATCAAACAAGTAGAAGTTGCTCTTGAGACGCCTCTCAAAGCCATAAGATCAGATCATGGGACGGAGTTTCAAAACTCAGAGTTCGTGGCCTACTGTGATCAACATGGAGTCTCTCACAACTTCTCTGCTCCAAGGACTCCTCAACAAAATGGAGTGGTGGAAAGAAAGAATAGGACGCTGGAGGATATGGCAAGGACTATGCTTTTAGCTAATGGCGTCCCCAAGTACTTCTGGGCTGAAGCTATTGCTACAGCGTGCTATATTATCAATCGAGCCATGATCCGTCCTTTACTGAAGAAGACATCCTATGAGCTGCTGAATGGAAGAAAGCCTCGCATCGACTACCTCAGAGTCTTTGGATGCAAGTGCTTTGTTCACAACAATGATAAAGAAAGACTTGGAAAGTTTGACGCAAGAAGTGACGAACCATCTTCCTTGGATACTCCCTCACCAGCAAAGCATATAGAGTCTTCAACAAAAGAACTCTAAAGCTTGAGGAGAGCATTCATGTTGTGTTCAAAGAAAGTTCTTCTCACAAAGATAAACCAAGTAAGAAAGAACGCTCATCTTCTCTGCAGAAGGATGACTCCGATGATGAAGTTGATTTTGGGTTCTCTGGAAAATACTATGTTCCTAAGGACGCCACTCAAAATCCTGAAGAAGTCTCAGTAGAAGTTCCCAGTGTTGTTCAGGAAGTTCCATCTCAAAGTGAATCTCCAGCTCAACATGAAGTTGCTGAATCAAGCTTACAAGGAGAACAGCGTCAATAAGAGGACGCTCAACCTGAGGGGGAACTCTCTGAGCCTCTCAATGAAGACGATGGGTTTGACTCAGATGAATCTGATTGGACGGACCCTAGATATGCTCCTTCAAGGGACGCTACTCATAGGGGATCCAATCTTTCAAGACTTCATTCAACAGATCAAATCATCTCAGATATTTCAAAAGGAGTTCAAACAAGATCAGCCGTGAATCAGTCCCTCAATGCCAACATAGCGTTCTGTGCCTTCAACGCCTTTGTATCCTTAGTTGAACCTAAGAACATAAAGGAAGCACTCCAGGACGCTGATTGGATTCAAGCCATGCAAGAAGAACTTAATCAATTTGAAAGAAACAAGGTTTGGACCCTTGTCCCTCGTCCGAGAAACAAAAACATAATAGGGACGAGGTGGGTCTACAGGAACAAGCTTGATGAGAGTGGTCGTGTCTCAAGAAACAAAGCAAGGCTGGTGGCTCAAGGCTATAGACAAGAGGAAGGAATTGACTATGATGAGACCTTCGCTCCTGTTGCCAGAATTGAAGCCATTCGCCTCCTTATCGCCTATGCTGCTCACAAAGGGTTCAAGCTTTTTCAAATGGACGTCAAGACAGCCTTCCTCAACGGCAAGCTCAAAGAGGAAGTGTATGTTGCTCAACCCCCAGGATTTGAGGACGCTGATCACCCAGATCATGTGTACTTCTTGGACAAGGCACTCTATGGACTCAAGCAAGCCCCTCGTGCATGGTACGATAGGTTTGCGTCCTTCCTCTTGTCCAACGGGTACACACGAGGTAACATTGATAAAACCCTGTTCTTAAAGAAAGTCCTTAAAGATGTCTTGATTGTCCAAGTCTATGTCGATGACATAGTTTTTGGAAGCACTAACATGAAACTTGTAGAGGAATTCAAGAACTTGATGAGTAGTGAGTTTGAGATGTCCCTCATAGGAGAACTCAAATTCTTCTTGGGACTCCAAATCACTCAGCTCAAAGATGGGACGCGCATTCATCAACAAAAGTACATCCGTGAAATGTTTGAGAAGTACGGGATGAACTCTTCAAAACCCATTGATACTCCCATCTCCCCAAACACTCGCCTCTATGCTGACGAAGAAGGCAAGAGTGTAGATCAAAAGCTCTACAGAGGAATGATAGGGTCCTTGCTATATCTAACGGCAAGTCGTCCCGACATCATGTTCGCTGTATGCTTATGTGCTCGATTCCAAGCAAATCCAAAGGAGTCCCACATGCAAGAAGTAAAGAGAATCTTCAGATATCTCAAGGGATGGGATGACCTTTGTCTATGGTATCCTAGAAGGACGTCCCTAAATCTGGTAGCGTACTCTGATGCAGACTACGCTGGCCATGTGGTGGATAGAAAGAGCACTTCAGGAATGGCTCAATTCCTTGGGTCATGTCTTGTTTCTTGGGGATCCAAAAAGCAAAACTCCGTGGCACTCTCAACCGCGGAAGCTGAGTACGTTGCTGCTGCTTCGTGCTGCTCACAAGTCCTATGGATCAAGTACCAACTTGAAGATTATGGTACGTTCCTTACCACAGTCCCTATCTTGTGTGATAACACTAGTGCTATAAGTATTGCCAAAAATCCTATTCATCATTCTAGGACGAAGCATATTCATATAAGACATCACTTTCTTCGTGATAATGTTGAACTTGGATTAATTAAGAGTGGATCATGTTAGGACTGAGGACCAAGTGGCCGATATTTTCACAAAAGCACTTGATAGACGTCCCTTTGAGCACCTCCGATTGCTTTTGGGGATGATAACTTTTAAATGATCAAGTCCCGTTCTATTATTCCCTCTATGATTGGCTATGTCTTGTTGAGAACTTGTGTTAAAGTGTGTCATGCATTTAAAGTCATCTTTAAAGGACGCTAGTCTAAGATATGTGTTTCGCTTGTGTTTGTTGAACGGTATTCTTTTCGCTTTTCAATCTCAAGAGTATCCCTGATCACCCTACCCTCATTACAAGCCGAAATGATGGGAACTCCAAGCTTACCCAGGCCGAGAATCTTGCAAACGCGTCCCATGAGCATTCTTTGTTTTATCTTTACGGGACGTACTTGCTTGATTTTCAAAAATAGTTCTAAGTGATCAAAGGGACGCGTGTTAAGAGCCAATAATTGTCCGTACAGAGTTCTAAGTTCAGAGGTTGAGATCAGTGTCTGGGACACCGTGGTTCAGTTCAGTGTTGAGAAGAGTTGTGTGTTGAATGTTTGAAATTGGGAAGGTGAACCGTTTCAGAGAAGCTTCAGCGAAGATCTCGGAATACGCGCGAACAGTGCTCAACAGCTGTGTTTCTTAGTAAAGAAGAAAGCCACGTGTGGGAAGGTGGGCGGAGGAAGCCGAGTGTAAAGACCCTGTTACCCCTGACCGTCCAACTTCGTCTTCTTCCTATAAATACCCACCTGTGCACTCCGAAAACCTTTCTTCGCTCATCAGTTGTTTACACATTTATAGAAATCTCTAAAACCAAAATCCCAGATCTCAAATCCCGAAATCTCTCTCCAAACCCTAATCCTCCTCTATTTAAACCATCTCAAAAATGGCCAACACAAGAGCTTCAAAGAATCCCTCACCTTCGTCGGCGGCGACAAACCCTAGCTCTTCGAGATCTCCTCCGGTGAAAGGCCGGTCATTAATGGAGTCAAGAGGCAGACCTTCCGGCCGTCAAGAACCCCCTCGCCACCATTCCTCCTCTCAAAGCACCCAGCGCCGCCACTCCAACACCTCTACCCAGCCCCTTCGCTCCCAACCTCCTCCACAAAAACAACAACCCCGCTCTCAATTCAAATCCACCCAGAAGCGGTTCTCCTTTCTGGAGAAGCCCTTCAAACCTGAGCCAGAACAAGGCGCTGCTAGCAAAGGCACCGTCTTTGGACTTCCGGCCCAGCCCAAACGCCGTCCTCCTCTTGACCCCCTCATTGAGGACTGGCTTGAAAAAGAGCCAAGGACGCTCGCTAACATTTGTCTACGGGCGTCCGTCAATGACCCCCCCCCTAAAATCCAACGCCTCCTCCATTACTTCATGATGACCTATGTCCGTCCCCGCCTTGAGGAAACCAACCACACCAACCCCCCATTCATGGGGCCAGGCATCATTTCCGACTCGTTCGGTGGAACCATGGACGAGCTCGCCAAATTGCTCCCCGATATAATGGAGTTTGTTGTGGCTCCTGCGGGCTCCGTCCCATCCCAGAAGAGAAAAAGGCCGTCCACTCCTCCTCCCTCTCATGAGCTCCAACTCAAAGGCCTTCCCTCCTCCTCCCAAGTAACCCCAGTCCCTTCCTCCCCTCCTCCCGCCCCAAAGCGACGCCTCAAGTCCTCTGCTCAACTTGAGGGCGTCACAGATGAAGAAATAGCCGCCATTCGCCTCTCTGAAATACAACTGGAAAAAGAGGAGAAGGCGCGCCAAGAGCAGGAGCAAGCAGAAAAGGAAGCCGTTGAGAAGGCGATTCAAGCGAGTTTACAGGGAATCCCTCAACTTCCTCCTCCTCCTCCAAGGGTAGAGGACGCTCCTCAGGTCCAGGCCAAGGACGCTTCCCCTGCTAAGCTGCCGCCTCCTCCCTCTGCTCCGCTCCTAGTAAAGCCGATCTCAGTGGTTCCGCCCAGCACCTCATCTGCCCCCCCAACCAAAGCGAAGTTAAGAACTCCTACTCCCTCTCCTCCTAGAGCTTCAACTCCTCCTCCTCCTCCGCCTGCTCAGGCCGTCGAGGAAGCTGCTCAAGTCCAAGGGACGCCTCCTTCCATCGTTCCTACAGAGTCCTTGGCAAGGACTCCAGCGGTGGACGCGCCTCCCACTGAACAGGCGTCCACTGCTGAGGACACTGCAATGGTTGAGTTCCAAGCACAAAGGAACGAAGCCTCAGATGAAGAGGACGCCCCTCAGGATGAGGAACCTGAGGACGAGGAGGGAGATGGAGATGAAGAAGATGCTGGTGATGAGGTCATCGTGAGCAATGGCTCCAAGCAGAAACGCCTCAAGAAAATTCTTTCCCCGCTCCTCTTCACCGCCCCGTTTCTGGTAGAGAATCAGCGTCAAGAGTTCTTGGACCTTCTTGAGTTCCAGGGGTGGACGCACTTAGGCGCTGAGGCCGCTGATGTTGACCCTGATGAGGTTCTCCGTTTCTACTCCAAGTTTGAAGTCACAGAAGTAAACGGGAAGCCTCAGGGGATTTTTGAAATAGATGGGGACGAGTACTCAGTTGCTGAGGGCACCGTCCGCAAAATGCTAGGCCTGCGTCCTTCTCCTCCGGATTCGCTGCATGATCTGCCTTGCAAGAACTTTGCCCGCTTCTCCCAGGACGAAATCCTCAACAGAATATTCAATGGGAGACAGCCAGCTGCTAAGGACAGAGTCTCTCACTGCCTCACCAAGACGGGCGTCCTTGCGCACCACTTTATTGTGCGCATGGTCGTCCCCCGCCAAGAGAAGAAGTCCATTGTTCAGATCACTGATAGCATTCTCTTGGACGCCGTCTTGGAACGCAAGCCGATAAACTTGCCCCGGATAATCTTGGAACATATGGGCAAGTGCACAGGAGGCAGGCACTCTCTTCCCTTCCCGGGCCTGGTCAAGTAGATTCTGAAGCAGCAAGGACTCTATGCCCCTAAACAAGAGCGGTCCTTTGGCATTCATTGGGACGTCAGGCAAATCACACTCCCCCCAGTTGGAAAACTCAGGTGTGATGCGCCCCTTCCGTCCGTCAAGCGCCAAATGGAAAAAGAACGCAAAGAGGCTGAGAAGAAAGCTAAAGCTGAAAGGAGAGCTCGAGCTGCTGCTGCTGCGACTGAGGAAGGCGATCCTGAATCTGAAAATGTTCAAGTAGTTGGGACGCCAGCAGAGGACGCTGCTGATGAAGAGGACGAGCTCGATGGTATGAGTGTCCCTGATGAAGCCAAGAAGCACTCTACTAAGTCTCTGATGGGCATGATGATCGAAAACCAGTGCATGATGATAGATCTGATTCAACAGGTTCACGACACCCTTCACGTCTACACAGAACTTCTTGAGCGCAACAACGAGCTCCTTGCACAGAACAACCACCTTCAGGAGCAGAATCTCAAGGCTCTCGGCAAGCGTCCCCGCAAATGATCACCTCCCCCCTCTCTATCCCTGAAAAAGTTTATTGTTATTCTTTTGTTTCTTTTTCTTTAAGACTTTGGGACGATGTCCCTGTTTGGAACTTTTGTCTGTAATGAACGTACTCTCTCTTCCTTTGAATGCAGTCCATTACATTTGTGTCTCATTTTGTCTAAGCGTTCTTTACTTTAGTTATGACTTTGTTCTTACATGCTTTTCAACTTGTTCTCCTTTTCGATGATGCCAAAAGGGGGAAGTATAGTCTTGCAGAGATGCGATTGTTTCTAAAGTAATCATAGAAAGCATGTGCTTAGGGGGAATTTCGGTCAAGTCCAAAGGACGCTAGTTAAGAACAAAATAGGACGCACTTAAAAGACAGTGTTGCATGCCAACCTAAGCTGAAAAGAAAATCAAAGTGTAGTTCCTCATGCTAAAAGCTTTACTTCTGTGTGCATTAATTGAAAGAGTTTGTCATCATCAAAAAGGGGGAAATTATTGGGACGATATTAAGGACGTCAGTCGTTAATATCTAAACCCATAATAATCGTCCCTTGTTTTGATAATGACAAACTCACATGTATTTGATAAGCTGTCCAAGTGTTGATCTCAGGTAAGTCCAGTGGACGCACATGAGCGAAAAGGACAACAAGTAAACAGCAGTCCCTAAGCTGTAGGGACGCATGTTACCTGAACTTCCAAGGCTAAACGTAATTGGCGGAGTCCCTGCGCAAGATAGGACGGAGTCCTCATCAAGAAGGGACGCGCGCCAAAATACAGACGAAGTTCAAATTCAAATCAAGGCCGCCCCAACATGATTACATCATCGTCCGGCCTTAGTCCTCAGAAGGAAGCTTCCTTTGTCTGGGCACGTGTAGACAATGCCAAAGACGTCGCTTTCCCAGCGATGGTCCCCTGCCCATGCGGAGGCTTCCCAAGCGTCAACAGAGTTGACTTCCTCAAGGAGCTCATCGCACCGTCGATCAAAGACCAAGGCTCCTGCCAAGTCTCAGAGGACGCTAGAGGACAAGAATCACTTGCGCTATAAATACCCTCCCAAGGGTATGCATAGCGTTGGTGGACTTTGAAGACTTTCTCTCAAGCTCTCCCCAAGCATTCAAGAACACGAACGAAGATCGAGAAGATCAAATGAGCTTGAAGCAAGAGAAAGAAAGTCCAACCACATCAAATCCAAAACAAACCACAAATCAGTTAGAGTTGTAGTTTGTCTCTCACAACGAACCGTGAGAGACGTGAGTGATAGCTTCCTTATAGCTAGAGTGTTAGGTTACTTGTTAGGTTGAAAGGAGTGTTACTAGTGAGGCTAAGGACGGACGCTTAGCTCAGAGAAGTGTAACGACTCGCCTAAGTTGTAAGGACTCACTCTTAATAAGATAAGGGACGGCTATTGAAAATCCTCCAGCGGAGGTAGAGGTTTACCCATAAGACTAGTTGGTCTTAGTGGGGTTCCTCTATAAATACTTGTGTCCACTTATCTTGTATTCTGTTAAGTCTATATTCCGCTGCACTAAAGGACGCCCTTAACTCAGTTAAGGACGCCCTCATTAACTGACTTACGATCCAACAAGCATTCCTTTGGACCTTGGGCAAAGGCTATGCCAGGTCCGCCTCTATTTCCGCTTCAAGCGGATCCGCAGTAGCCGCAGAAGCAGGAGTAACGTCCGCTGCCCTTGGTGGAGGTGGAGGGAGTCGTGGGACATCCTGCAAGCTTTGCTGGGTCGCCTGTGCTATGGCGTCCTCTTTAGCTTTGGCCTGCCTCGCCTTTTCCTCTTTTGCTAGTTGAATCTCTGAGAGGCGAATGGCGGTCATTTGTTCCTCTATGACGCCCTCAAGCTGAGCAGACGTCTTCAACCTTTTTTTTGGGGCGGGTGGCGGGGAGGAAGGGATGGGTTTTGGATGAGAGAAGGTAGGGCCTTTTATTTGGAGCGGTTTTGAAGGGGGAGGGGAAGATGGCCGCTTTCTCTTTTGTGATGGGACAGAGCCCGCAAGAGCCACGATGAACTCCATTATATCGGGGAGCAGCTTGGCGAGCTCGTCCACCGTCCCACCAAATGAGTCAGAAATAATGCCTGGTCCCATGAAGGGTGGGTTGGTATGGTTGGTTTCATTAAGGCGGGGCTTGACATACGTTACCATGAAGTAGTAAAGTAGTCTTTGGATTTTAGGAGGGTGGTTGTGAGCGGACGCCCTTAAGCAAATGTTCGCCAGAGTCCCAGGCTCTTTTTCAAGCCAGTCCTCAATAAGTGGGTCAAGAAGAGGACGGCGTTTAGGTTGGGCTGGGAGTCCCCTGATTTGAGATTTAGTGGGGCTCCCTTGTTCTTTCTCAGGGACATACGGCTTTTCCAGAAATCAAAAGCGAGGAGTTTGAGAGATTTTGGATTGAGATCGGGAAGATTGGGGTTTTTTGTGGAGGAGGTTGGGAACGTTGTGGCTTAGGCGGGGTGGTGGAAGGGCGGCGCTGGGTGGAATGAGCGGAATGCTGGTGGCGAGGAGGATCTTGCCGGCCAGCGGGTCTGCCTCGTGAGTCCATTAGCGACCGGCCTCTCACCGGAGTGATGGATCTCGCCGGGTTTGGGTTTGTCTCCGCCGACGGGGAGGACAAGGTGTTCTTCAGAGATCTGGTGTTGGCCATTTGTGAAGTTTGGGTTTATATAGAGAAGGATTAGGTTTGAGAAAAGGAGATTTCGAGATCTGGGATTTGGGAATTTGGCAAGATCTTTGAGAGATTTCCGGATTTGTGCAAACAGCAGGGAGGCAAAGAAAGGTTTTCAGAATGCACAGGGGTATATTTATAGGAAGAAGACAAAGGTGAACGGTCAAGGGTAATATGGACTTTTCATTCGGCTTCCTCCACCCGCAATCCCGCACGTGGCTTCCTTCTTTGCTAAGTAACCAGCTGTCTTGCACCCATTACACATATCCCAAGATTTGCGTTCAACTTCTCTAAGACGATTCACCTTCCCATTTTCAAATTTCAAACTTTTCACAACTGCAAAGGACTCTGTCTCGGCGTCCTTTCAACACGCAACACTGCTTTACTCAGAACTGAACCACGGCATCCCAAACACTGACTACAATCTCTAACTCTTAGAACTCTGACCCGACGTCCTTCAGAACTTTGACAAGCGTCCCTTTGATCACTTAGAACCATTTTTGAAAATCAAGCAAGTACGTCCCGTAAAGATAAAACAAAGAACGCTCATAGGACGCGTTTGCAAGATTCTCGGCTTAGGTAAGCTTAGAGTTCGCATCATTTCGGCTTGTAATGAGGGTAGGGTGATCAGGTATACTCTTGAGATGAAAAGCGAAATGAATATCATTCAAAACACAAGCAAAACAAATGTCTTAGACTAGCGTCCTTTAAAGATGACTTTAATTGCATGGCACACCTTAAAAACGAGTTCTCAACAAGTCATAGCCAATCATAGAGGGAATAATAGAACAGGACTTGATCCTTTAAAAGTTATCATCCCTAAAAGCAACCGGAGGTGCTCGTAGGGACGTCTATCAAGTGCTTTTGTGAAAATATCGGTCACTTGGTCCTCAGTCCTAACATGATCCACTCTAATTAATCCGAGTTCAACATTATCATGAAGGAAATGATGTCATATGTGAATATGCTTCGTCCTACAATGATGAACAAGATTCTTGGCAATACTTATAGCACTGGTGTTATCACACAAGATAGGGACTGTGCTGAGGAACTTACCATAGTCTTCAAGTTGGTACTTGATCCATAGGACTTGTGAGCAGCACGAAGCAGCAGCAACGTACTCAGCTTCCGCGGTTGAGAGGGTCACGGAGTTTTGCTTTTTGGATCCCCAAGACACAAGGCACGAACCGAGGAACTGTGCCATTCCGGATGTGCTCTTCCTATCTACAACATGGCCAGCGTAGTCTGCGTCAGAGTACGCCACTAGGTTTAGGGACGCCCTTCTGGGATACCATAGGCATAGATCGTCCCGTCCTTTGAGATATCTGAATATTCTCTTGATCTCTTGCATGTGGGACTCCTTTGGATTTGCTTGGAAGCGGGCACACAAGCATACAACGAACATGATGTCGGGACGACTTGCCGTTAGGTATAGCAAGGACCCTATCATTCCTCTGTAGAGCTTTTGATCTACACTCTTGCCTTCTTCATCAGCATAAAGGCGAGTGTTGGGGGAGATGGGAGTATCAATGGATTTGGACGTATTCATTCCATACTTCTCAAGCATTTCACGAATGTATTTCTGTTGGTGAATGCGCGTCCCATCTTTGAGCTGTGTGATTTGAAGTCCCAAGAAGAAGTTGAGTTCTCCTATGAGGGACATCTCAAACTCACTACTCAACAAGTTCTTGAATTCCTCTACAAGTTTCATGTTAGTGCTTCCAAATACTATGTCATCGACATAGACTTGGACAATCAAGACATCTTTAAGGACTTTCTTTAAGAACAAGGTTTTGTCAATGTTACCTCGTGTGTACCCGTTAGACAGAAGAAAGGACGCAAACCTATCGTACCAGGCACGAGGGGCTTGCTTGAGTCCATAGAGTGCTTTGTCCAAGAAGTACACATGATTTGGATGATCAGCGTCCTCAAAACCTGGAGGTTGAGCGACATACACTTCTTCCTTAAGCTTGCCGTTGAGGAAGGCTGTCTTGACGTCCATTTGAAAAAGCTTGAACCTTTTGTGAGCGGCATAGGCGATAAGGAGACGAATGGCTTCAATTCTAGCGACAGGAGCGAAGGTCTCATCATTATCGATTCCTTCCTCTTGCCTATAGCCTTGAGCCACAAGCCTTGCTTTGTTTCTTGAAACGCGGCCACTCTCATCAAGCTTGTTCCTGTAGACCCACCTCGTCCCTATTATGTTTTTGTTTCTCGGACGAGGGACGAGGGTCCAAACCTTGTTTATCTCAAATTGATTGAGTTCTTCTTGCATGGCTTGAATCCAATCAGCGTCCTGAAGTGCCTCCTTTATGTTCTTGGGTTCAATTAAGGACACAAAGGTGTTGAAGGCACAGAACGCTATGTTGGCGTTATGGGACTGATTCACAACTGATCTTGTTTGTACTCCTTTTGAGATGTCTGAGATGATTTGTTCTGTTGAATGAAGTCTTGAAAGGTTGGATCCCCTATGAGTAGCGTCCCTTGCAGGAGTACACCTAGGGTCCGTCCAATCAGACTCATCGGAGTCAAAGCCATCGTCTTCATTGATAGGCTCAGTGTGTTCCCCCTCAGGATGAGCGTCCACACTGTGCCTTTCTTCTCCTTGTTGACTTGATTCACCAGCATCTACTTGGTTTAGCGACCAAGTTTGAGAGGGCTCTTGCTGTTCGCTAGGGACTCCCATTGAAACCTCATCGCGAGCTTCAGGGGCGTTCCT
Source organism: Polygonum aviculare (assembly GCA_934048045.1). Taxonomy (NCBI): domain Eukaryota; kingdom Viridiplantae; phylum Streptophyta; class Magnoliopsida; order Caryophyllales; family Polygonaceae; genus Polygonum; species Polygonum aviculare. The sequence continues at coordinate 25,209,876 of OW204026.1, forward strand.
AGGAACATAGTATTTGCCGGAGGAGCCTCTGGGATCTTCTTCATCATCTTCAACATCGTCCTTTGGAGAGGGACGACGTTCTTTCTTACTTGGTTCTATCTTGTGAGAAGCATTTTCTTTGAATACCACATGAATACTTTCCTCAAGCTTAAGAATCCGTTTGTTGTAGACTCTATAGGCTTTGCTTGTGAGGGAGTATCCAAGGAATATTCCTTCATCACTTCTAGCATCAAATTTGCCGATGTTGTCTTTGCCGTTGTTCTGGATAAAACATTTACACCCATAGACTTTGAGGTGAGAAATGTTTGGCTTTCTTCCATTTAGGGGCTCATAGGATGTCTTTTTTAGCAAAGGACGAATCATAGCTCGATTGATGATGTAGGTAGCTGTGGCCACGGCTTCTGCCCAAAAGTGTTTGGGGACGCCGCTTGCCAGGAGCATCGTCCTTGCCATATCTTCCAGCGTCCTATTCTTTTTTTCAACAACGCCATTTTGCTGAGGAGTTCGGGGGCAAGAGAAGTTGTGGGAGACTCCTTGTTGGTCACAGAAGTCAAGGAACTCTGAGTTTTTGAACTCCGTTCCATGATCTGACCTTAATGCTTTTAAGCTCGTTCCAAGAGTAACTTCTACTTGCTTGATGAAGATTTTGAACATCTGGAAGGCTTCTGCTTTTGACACCAGGAAGAGAACCCAAGTGAATCTTGAAAAATCATCTACAATAACATACATGTACCTTTTTCCACCATAGCTTTGGGTCTGCATGGGTCCGCACAAATCCATGTGAAGGAGTTTCAATGGCTTCTATGTGCTCACTTCATTTTTTGATTTGAAGGACGATCTTGTCTGCTTCCCTTTGATGCATGCTTCACATTGCTCAATTTGCTCAGGATCAATTCGGGGAAGTCCTCTTACAAGTTCCTTTTGATGAAGCTTGAAGATCGTGCTAGGTCCAACATGTCCAACATGTCCAAGACGTCGATGCCAGAGATCGGCATCCACAGCAGACCGGATAAGCACAATTTGGATGCAGGCTTGAATCTTTGATTGAAGACGTAGACATTGTTCTCACGAGTCCCTTTGAGAATGACTTGATTTGTTTTCTTGTTGATGACTAGGCACTCCTTAGAGTCGAATGTGACTAGATTTTGACCTTGATCACATATTTGAGAGACGCTAAGGAGATTGAAGCCTAGTCCCTCGACAAGACTGACTTTGGACGCACTGATGGATTGATTTAGCTTTGCGGTGCCCGTCCCTTTGATTCTTCCTTTACCCTTGTTGCCAAACGAGACAGTTCCTCCCGTGGCATTTGATTGGATAGAAGTGAGATGGATTTGACTTCCAGTCATATGATTTGAGGCGCCACTATCAATGATCCACGGGCTTCCTCTCACTTTCACCTGAAAAGAAGAGTTAGTTCTTTGCGACCCAGGCAAGGTGGCCCTTACCTGGTTCGTTACATGGGTACAACTCCTTCATAGGCAAATGATCACAAACATTCACATCATTTGATCTTCTAGTATGCGTCCTAGGAGATCGATTTTTAGCATTTGGCACACTAGCATGCGTCCTAGCAGAAGACTTTGGCTTAGCGTTCTTACTACGGCTTCTAGCCCTTTTATTTTTCTCAATGTCTTCTTTTAGCTTAAAGCACTCATACTGGTAGTGACCACCTTTCCCACAATGCCAGCACGTCCTATAGTAGTTTCCAAGGTAGTAATTCTTGTTAGGACGTAGGATTCTATTCTCTTTCATTTTTTCAGGATCAACCACCTTAGAGCCATTTCCCTTAGCAATTTTCTTGTAAATCTTATGGCTGACAGAATTTGTATAGTAGTCCTTTCTACCAGTTTCACCACTCTCAAGAACTCTTATGCGTTCCTCTAAATTCTTTGTCTTTTCTCTCTCAAGTTCTAGCTCTGAAGTTTTACTAGCCTCGAAGTCACTGGGAATGGAGTCCTTTGATCCTGATTCATACCCTAGTCCTTTCCTACCTGGAACAAAAACTATCAGATTTATAGTTTCAGTCATGGGACTCTTTCCTAGGACTTTCACTTCGTCCCTAAGGCTTGCGTTTTCAAGTTTTAAACACACAATCTGACTCTTTAGAGACTTGACTTCTTCTTGAGAGGACTCTAGTTGAAGAGAAATAGTGTTGCAATTTTCACATTCCACAACAATATTCTCTGATTCAAGTTCATCAAAACTTTGTTTCATAGCATAGCTTTCTTGCATGATCTGAGTGATTAGTTTGATGAGCTTGGGCTTTGAGCATTTTTCAAGTGAGCTTAGCATAGATTCATGAGTTACCTCTTGCTCAGTCTCAGAGACGTCCTCTGGAGAGGTTGGAGCGTCCTCCATGGCCATGTAAGCTACCTGATTTTCTGGTTCCTCATCACTTGAGTCGAGGTCGTCTCAAGCACCTTCAAATGCACCAACTAGAGCCTTTTCCTTCATTTCTTTTGATGTTAGCCCTGTTGTACATTTCTTAGCCATGTGTCCCTTCCTATTGCATTTGTAGCAGACTATATCCTTCATTTCAGCATCCGAAAGTTTGCGACTTTCTTTCTTGTAAGGCATCTTCATTCTTGGAACTTTGCCTCTTTTGTACAGTGCACGGAGGGTTTTGTGTAGCAAGGCTAACTCATCTTCTTCAGAAATTTGTTCTTCCGTCTTCCCTTTGCGTTCTATCGAAGCCTGAAGACGAAGATTCTCTTGGTGCTCTTGAGTTTTGGCTTCTAGCATTGAGTTCAACTCTCTTTGTCTTTGATAGTATTGCTCATACTCTGGCGTTCTTGCCGCAAGAGTTAGAGCCAGCTCATTTTGGGAACTCTTTCCCATTTCCAGCAGATCTTGATTTCTCCTTGCTTCATACCCCTTAAGCTTTCCATAAATTTCTTCCATGGACAGTCCTTTGTTGGCTTGGTTTTCCTTGAACGTCATTCAATCGAAGTTCCAAGGTCCCGTGAGTCCATCGATCAAGACTTGAACCTTCATCCTTTGAGTGATCTCCGTTTCTTTGACACCCAAGTTTTTTAACTTGGTTAGTAAGGCCTCAAAGCGGAAGGAGTAGTCGGTGATGGTCTCATTTGTGAACATTCTAAACTTGTAGAAGTCCCTTTTAGCTTCAAGCTAAACGTCCTCTTTCATCTCGGGTGTCCCAACATGGTACTTCTCCAGAGCTTCCCATTGGAGCTTTGCAGTTGGAAGATTGCTCACACGGGTGGCGTCCCTTTCGTAGAGGGACGTCTGTAAGAAACAGATGGCTTTGGCGTTGGCCTCCATGAGTTTGAATTCTTCGGGACCCCAATCTGCTTCCTTGTCCTTCTTAGCAGCAAGGACTTCGAGGTCGCCATTCTTTATCACCAGCCAACATTGGTAGTTTTGACTTCGCACGAAGCACTCGAACCTTGTTTTCCATCGGTTGAAGTTCCCGTCGGTGAGGCGGGGTGGCTTCGCACTTGAGATACCTATAAGTTCCATCTCCATGTTTCCTGCAACTCAAGCTTAATCTAGAGCGCCTGCTCTGATACCAATTGTTGGATCGTAAGTCCGTTAGAATGGGCGTCCTTAACTGGGTTAAGGGTGTCCTTAGTTGCAGCGGAAAATAGACTTAACAGGACACAAGATAAGATAATGAACACGAGTATTTATAGAGGAACCCCACTAAGACCAACTAGTCTTATGGGTAAACCTCTACCTCCATTGGAGGATTTTCAATAGTCGTCCCTTATCTTATTAAGAGCGAGTCCTTACAACTTAGGCGAGACGTTACACTTCTCTGAGCTAAGCGTCCGTCCTTAGCCTCACTAGTAACACTCCTCTCCACCTAACAAGTAACCTAACTCTCTTAGCTATAAGGAAGCTATCACTCACGTCTCTCACGGTCCGTTGTGAGAGACAAACTACAACTCTTACTATTTGTGGTTTGTTTTGGATTTGATTTGGTTGGACTTTCTTTCTCTTGCTTCAAGCTCACTTGATCTCCTTGTTCTTCGTTCTTGAACTCGAATGCTTCGGGAGATCTTGAGAGAAAGTCTTCAAAGTCCACACCACTATGCATACCCCTTGGAGGGTATTTATAGCGGAAGTGGTTCTTGTCCTCTAGCGTCCTCTGAGACTTGGCAGGATCCTTGATCTTCCATCAACGGTGCGATGTGCATCTTGAGGAAGTCAACTCTGTTGACGCTTGGGAAGCCTCCGCGTGGGTAGGGGACCATTGCTGGGAAAGCGACATCTTTGGAGTTGTCTACACGTGCCCAGACAAGGGAAGCTTCCTTCTGAGGACTACGGCCGAACGTGATGTAATCATGTTGGGGCGGCCTTGATTTGAATTTGAACTTCGTCCGTATTTTGGCGCGCGTCCCTTCTTGATGAGGACGCCGTCCTATCTGCGCAGGAACTTCGCCAATTATGTTCAGCTTTGGAAGTTCTGATGACATGCGTCCCTACAGCTTAGGGACTGCCGTTCACTTGTTGTCCTTTTCGTTCATGTGCGTCCTTTGGACTTACCTGAAATCAATACTTGGACAACTTATCAAATACCTTTGAGTTTTTCATTATCAAAACAAGGGACGATTATTATTGGTTTAGATATTAATGACTGGCGTCCTTAATATCGTCCCAACAAAGGTTTTGGCCGGTTTAAGGAAGATGAAGAGAATTTGTTGACCATGATCTTTAGAGGAAAGGTGCGTCCACACCTAATAGGAAGGCGAATGTGCTATCAAAAACGGGGGCCATCGCTCATCACTTCTTAGTGAGGATGGTTGTTCCTTGTTAGGAAAAGAAGAGTATAGTCCAAATCAATGGCTATATTTTTCTGGACGCCTTCCTCAACCGTCAATCGATCAATTTGCAAAAATAATGATGCGGCATATGGCAAAGTGCACAAGGAAAGAGTTTTCCCTTCCCTATCCCGCTTTGATAAAGGACTTAATGGTGTAGGAGGGTGCCTATGAAAAAAAGAATGATGTTAAGTACAGGATGCATTGGGACATTCGCCATATCACTCGTATACGCCATAATGAGGATCTTCCCTCTAAGATCAGGCAATGTCGAGCTGACGAGAATGCCGCCAGGGCTGTTGTAGAGGAAGCTGCTAGGGCCGCTATTGAGGCCAAAGCCAATATGAGCAGGGCAGATAAGTTAGCATTCCTTGATCAAGTGATTGGGGACACTCATCGGGACGCTACTACTTCATCTAGCCATCCTCAGCCTATTCCTGCCCATGCGAATGTTGAGCAATTCTCCCTGTACCAACTCATGGCCATACTGCTTCACAATCACTGTCTCCTTATCAATCACCTCACGACTTAAGTTGTCTAGAATATGCAGTGTTAATCATCCTAATACTTGTTCCCTAAAGAATGCTCACCCTAAAAATCAAAAAGTTGAAAGATCAAAGTTAACTTTAAAAACTTGTTCAAACTGAAAAATGATAAGTCCCAAGGGACGCTCGAAAGTTTTCTCCCACGTTCTAAGCGTTATTTTGAGATTATTTTGCTAAGGGTTTGTCATCATTAAAAATGGGGAAGTTGCTGGGACGATGTTAAGGACGTCAGTACTTAGCATCGTATCAGTAGTTATCGTCCCTATGTTTTGATAATGAAAAACTCAACTTTGATCTAATATGTTTGTCCAAGTTATGTCCCAGGAACTTAAAGGACGTTCATAATGAAAAGGATAACAAGTGACAAACCGTCCCAAAGGAGTAGGGACGCAAGAACACTGAAGATAGAACAAGAATCAGTTTCTACAAGATGAGGACGCTGTTGAAGGGTTTCTCGAACAAATAAATTTGTATTCAAGACCCCGCTGTGTATAGCGAAGTCAGGATCGTCCACGGGAGTGAGAGTAGTGCTAAGTTTAGTCGAAAACTACGAAAAGAGCAAAGAAAACAAGGGCAGAACAACTCAGGCTCGACCCAAAGAGGGTCGATCTCGACCCTAGGGGGGTCGATCCTGAGACACAACACACGAAAACACACACGAAACACGAACAACGGCTCGAACACGACCCAGGGGAGGTCGCGATCAAGGCAAAATCACGAGTTTCAATTAATATAAAGGGCAAATCCTAGGGCTAGGGCTACCACAACAACAACCATACATGCTTTTGACAACAATTCACAACTATCATGCAATCTAGATCACAGAAAGGTTAACTTTCGCGAACACATAGCAAGGAAAAACAAGGAAGAAGAAGAAGAAAACATGATCAAACCAAACTAAAATTCAACTAAAAACCAAAGACCAATCTTACAAACCTCAAACTTGTCCTCCAAGTCTTCTCCCTAATCTCCAAGTCTTGATTGTCAATTGATTGAATGATTGAATTCCCAAAACATCCAAAGCATCAAATCATTAAAACTATAGGTTCAACCTCCTTTTATAGACAAAAAGGAGTCCTAATCTAGCTAGGAAACACAAACAAAACACCTTCCTAAAATACAGATTTGGAAACTTCAACATGTAATCCGGATAGAAGCAAGTCGGCGCCTAGGTTCGACCCTCCTAGGGTCGATATCGACCCCCTCAGGGTCGATCCTGAGAACTTTATTCCTTGCGCTCCAAGTTTGGTCAAGTGGCTCGAGTTCGACCCTTCTTGGCTCGATCCCGGGGTCGATTTCTTCACTTCTCTTCTTGATTTTGCTCCTTTTATCTCTTCTCCTTAGCTTGTCCTCTTGAGATCTTCCTCTTAGCTCATCCATCCTCTCCTAGCCTCGCTCCAAACTCGTCTTCAAGCTCCAAAACACCTACAAAATGACACAAAAGCGCGTAGTTTCCGAATCTCAAGGAAATACGAAAACTCATGCAAAAAGACTCAAAAACACAAGACTCAATCACAAAACACAACTCAAACTAACCTATCTAGACCCTAAAAATCTACCTAAAGCGCGGACATCAGACGCAGTCCTTAAAGAGCAGGAACGCGTGCAAAAGTTCAAAGTTCAAATTCAAATATGTTGTCCAACAAAGATGACATCACTCGACAAGCCGCAGTCCTTAGAAGGTTCGTGTGTCAAAGACAAAGAAGCAAGAAGCCAGGATGTCGCTTTCCACATCACCCCAAAGGAACACGTGGAAGCTTCCCAAGCCATTCAAGAGCTGACTATGGGAAGAAGACAATAGTGTACAAACCTAGAGAAAGCGACGTTTCTGATCTTGTCGTTGAGGACGGTTGAGGGCAAAAGGGTCCGAAGAAAGGAGCCCTTTCCAACCCACTATACATACATTCATTTTCATTTATGGTGAGCTGACTTCTCCTAGACGCTCTCGAGAGCTTCTCAAGAACACCAAGAACAACTCAAGAACTGACTGAACTAAGTGTGTCGATCGAAGAAGAGGTCCAAAACAAATCCAAAATTTGTTTGTGACCGAATGTTGTGTCTCCGAAGGACTTTGAGATACGAGTGTGTGATTTCCCTATTATTTTGAGTGTTAGGTTACTAGGTTAGGCTAAAAGGAATTTCACTAGTGAACTTTAGGGACGGACTCCTTAGTTCAGAAAAGAGTGAAACTTGTCATGTAAGTTGTAAGGACTAATTCATAATAAGATAAGGAAGTCATTCGAAAATCCTCTTCAGAGGTAGAGCTTTACCCATAAGGACTAGTTGGTCTTAGTGGGGTTCCTCTATAAATACTTTGTCCAGTCGTTATCTTATTTCTGTCTTTAATTCCAGCTAAGTTATTTTCCGCTGCATAGGGACGCTTCACAGCCCTTCACTAAAGGCATCCTTAGACTCTTAACTACTAACACGATCCAACAACTTATTCATCGATAATATGGTCTATGTATCTGTACTATGGATTTCTGCATCTGGTTATACAAGCTTGTTCACTTATACATGTAGTTTTTGCATTGATACTTTGTGTTTGTTAAGGGTTTTTTTACTGGAAACCACCCCTCCAATAGGCCATATTCCCCTATACCACCCCTTACATCCATATTTACCGAAAACCACCCGTCCAATGCCCTCCGTTAGGTTTTTTCCACCCAATTATGATTTTCTATTAAAAATTCCGTTAAATGGTGGTTTAGGGGAAGATGGCGTATTGGGAGGGTGGTTTTCGGTAAATAGGCACATCTAGACCACTATAAGACCAGGTTTGTGGCCGCCGTCGTCCACCAGTGCTCGCCGACAGCCTCGCCTGGTCGGAAATCGTCGCTCCCAGATCTGACCTCGCAGTTTGTCGTTGTAGATCTGCCTCTTTCTCCCCTCCGCTCACTCGTACCCTTCCTTCTTCCTGCCTTGTCGACGCCAGACCGCCGGCCTCCTCGGCCACCCTCACCTCGCAGTTCCCTCATCGAGTCCAGATCCGCCCTCACCGGGTCCAGATCCGCCTCCTCGGCTGCCTCCAGCCCTGATCTGGAACCCCACTCTCGCCGGCCTCCTCTAGCACACCGGCCATTCCGCCCAGCCTCGACCTCGGCAACCAAAGCCCCGACTTACCCTCCGCTCCGCCCTAACACCTCCCGGTACTCCTCTGCCCTACAAATCCATTCTTTCGGCCCTCCTACTCACCGGCCACCTCGACAAGTTTCCCGGCCTCCTCAGTGGAAGAATAGATCTAGGCTTCGTGGATGATGGCGGCGGCGCAAATCTGAGGCAAGAAGGGCTGCGTTGCGAGCAAGACGACGAAGTTCGTAGATTTGCAGATCTGGTGGGGGAAGTCACCGGCTCGCTAGTGTGCGAATCTGCTGGGTTGTGGTTGTGGTTGACAGATCTCGGGAAGTCGCCGTCGTGAGTTACAGCGTCGGAGATACATCAGCGGAAATCAGCAACGATGAAATGTAAGGTCAGATCTGGGAGTGACGATTTCCGACCAGGCGAGGTTGTCGGCGAGTAGTGGTGGACGACGGCGGCCACAGACCTGGTCTTATAGCGGCGGAGATGTGCCTATTTACCGAAAACCACCCTCTCAAGGCCATATTCCCATAAACCACCATTTAACGGAATTTTTAACGGAAATTCATAAAAGGGTGGAAAAAACCTAACGGAGGGCATTGGACGGGTGGTTTTCGGTAAATATGGATGTAAGGGGTGGTATAGGGGAATATGGCCTATTGGACGGGTGGTTTCCGGTAAAAAACTCGTTTGTTAATGAGTAATATGATTTTGTGCATCTGTAATATGGATGTTTGCATGTGTAATATTGATTTGTGCATCTAGTTATACAGATTTGTTCATTTATACATTGAATTTGTACATTAATGCATGACTTTTATTCAAAACTTAATTGGGATCAATCATTATCCCAACCGTTTTCCCCTTTTTGATGATGAAAAACACTTGAAAAAATTTACAATAAAATAAATATAGCATAAGTACACAAGAAATTCCCCTTGAGTAGGACCTTCGAAGCGACTCACGAGAGGGAACAAAATCCTCCCTTACAAATAGATCAATCCTTTCTGTACATAAGAACTAAAGCATCTCTATAACTTTTCGAACTCCAGCCTTTTGGCATCGTCAAATAGCTCAACTTAACAGGAACGAAACAACACTGAAGCAAATAACACAATCATAGAGAATAAAGTGCAATTCATTCAATTAAAACTTTGGATTACATCATATAGGGAGCAACAAGAAAAACAAGAGAAATAAAAAATAAAACATGAAAACTGAAAAGAAAAACACTCAGAAAATATGTAAATGGGCTAGGTAACAAGGGTGGTTTCACTCAACACCTTGACGAAGACTCATGATTACCCTCTTCTTCGCAAACACTACACTGCCTTTGTTGATCCTTCTAAAGCATCAAACCAATAACAACCTATAAGGTCTTCCTTATCAGCCAAAATTCATTCAACAATAAAGCATTTGACCCCTTCCCTTTCTCCGGTGGAGATCCCATCTAATTGATTAAGAACCGCTTTCTTCTTCTTAAGATCAGGATTTCTTTGATGACCCATATGGTCATGATTATGCTTGACCAAAGGAAACCCAGATTTGTACTCCTCCTTAGGATATCATTTGTTTCTCCTAAAGGAGTCTCTTTACTAGTCCAGGATACGACAATGAGTGAGTCTTTCCTTAACACGTTTCCATGCGCATCATCATCATATCTTTAAGAGATCCATCTTCTCTCGGTTTAAGAAACGATCTAGTAGAATAACATCAACTATCGTGAGATTGTTCCTCTTCTCTAGTCAAGGGACCAATACCTTGCCAAGATATTGATGTGCCACCCTTACGACCAGTGGCATTTCTATTATAGAAAGCTTCGCATCAGGATCACATGAGGACATTCTACATCATCTCTCATTTGTACCTTGGCCATGCAGTGTTAGTTGCAGATAAGGGGTCATTTCCAACTATAGGAATATCGAGCCATTTTGCAGTTTCGACGTTGGAGAAGACAATAGATTTCTTCCCAATTTTGGGTTATCCCTTATCGAATCGAGTAGTGGAAGCAACAATATAGTCAGAGTAGAAGGCACGACCAAGATCAAGATCAACGGTTAGATTTTTAAGTGTTGAAGTTCTCCTAACCTTGAAACTAGATCAACTCCCAAAGTAGAGCCCAGATTGTTGTTCCTCAAGAATTCCTCCGAGATGAGTATAAGAGCAACAATGTTCTTGCCCTTTTGATCCTCTACCAGGGACTCCTCTTCCTCCTCTATACTCTCCAACTTCTTTCCTTTTTCTACATCAGATCTCTTGACTTGAGATCTAGTGTTTCACCCGATTGATCACTAGGGCATAGTAGATTTGATCTTGAACTTTTTGGGCTTCATAGAGACCGTCATAGTCTCTTCAACAGGTTTAGCTTGTAGAGGTGTGACTATCACCACATCATCATTGCCTTCTTCTTCTTCTTGTTTCCGACCTCTCTTCTTTGATGGAGGTTGTAGTTCCTCCTCCACCTGTTTCATGGATTCTTCTTCTTTTTTCTCCTTTTCCTTCTCTAGAGGATCCTTAGAGGATTCATCCGCTAGTCCCTTAAGTTGGACCTCTTCTTCTTCTTCTTTTCTTCCATGAACTCTTAAGTGATGGTTCGGGATGGGGATTGGTCCTTCTTGTCGTCTTCAACATCTTGATCATAGACTAACTCAACAGGAATGGTGCCGGATGTCTCTTTATTTGGTGGTGTTTTATATATTATTTTCCTTTGTAAATATGCGTCTTTCTTCCCTTTTCTTGAGTGTTTTTTTGTTCCTTTTTAGCTTAGTTCCCGTATTTCCATGTGATTCGGAGACTATGCGCATTTTATGTGTTTTGTAGTTGTTTTGGCATGGATCAAGGGTCGTTTTGAAGGAGAATCGACGAAGGAGCAAGGCCCGAGCTCAAGAGGGAAAGAGAGGAGCAAGCCATGAAGAAGAGCAGGAGAAAAGCCAAGAAAAAGAGGTGGAACGAGGACCGGATCGAGGTGCAAGCACATCGGACCCGAGATGGATTTTTAGACTCGGACCGACGTGCCCAGCAAGTTGGGCCCGATGTTCACCCGTGTCGGTCCGAGTCGGTCGGTGGCTGGATTGGGCTCCAAGGCACGAAATTATGAACTACCACTTTTGCCCCTCTTCTACTAAGGCTCCCTTATCTTCTAATTGGAGGAGAAAACACACTAATAACCAATCATCTCACAAAAGCTCTAAGGGAGACTTGGAGAGCAAGGAGGAAGGAGAAGAGAAGGAAGAGAAGGAGATCGGCCATAGGAGGAGGAGATTGCTAAGGATTGATAGTGAGTTTAGCTTTGCTTTGTTTAGATCTTGTGGATTTGGAAACTTTGGATTGGAGTTTGTGGATTGCTTTGATTTGTGAATGCAATTTTGTCTTGATTTGAGTATGATGTTGATGATTGCCTTGTTTTGTGATTTGTTTTCTTTCTTCATTTGCCATATGGAGTAGATTTCTTTGATCTCGGGCTATGGGGGAAACCTCTAGCTAGGTTGGGTTTGAAACCCCAATTCCATAAGCCTTGAGTGCTTGATCTAGGAACCACTCTACATAGTTCTTCAATTCCTTGTGAGAGCAAGAAATCAAGGGCTTGTGGTTGGCAAAGGTGAACGAAAGTGAACATTTGTCTATCATGAGACCTTGCATCAAAAGGGAAGTCGATATCCCCATGGTCGATGTGTAGAAGTGGCGGGAACGAGGCGAAAGCTCTCGATCCTACGAGGATCATCACTTATTGCTTGAGGAAAAGCCTACATCTACTAGAGGAGGAACCCAAAAACCCGAGATCTACCTTCCAAAACTTGAGTTCGACATTACAATCTACATCGGGCCCGACTTGATTTACGTCGGTCCCGACCTCTTTCTTCGTCGCCAACCTCGGGCCCGAGTGACCTAGTGCCGGTCCCGAGAGGTCTTTGCATTTTCATTTGTTTTGAGTTCTTTTACCCAACTTTCAAGTACTTTGGTACATCAAACGAATAGAATTCCCGAGTGTTCGACACCCACCACGTGCTACAACGTGGTCGGGTTATAAATTGTATCTCGAGACCTTCTCATTTTCGAGCGATCAAAAGATTGGCGCCGTTGCCGGGGATTTCTAATTGCTTTGAGTGCCAATTTATTGAGTCTTTTGTGCTTTGGTAGTGATTTGGGTGAGGGAATAGGCCAAACCCCTTGTTTGTTTTTGATTGGTTTTGGTTTGTGTTTTTGCTTTGTAGGTGTATGCAAGCTCGTTCCGCCCGAGGAATACTTGAGCTTGAGTTTATGAGTGATCTGGAAAGTATTCTCAAAGAAGCCCGAAAAATGAAAAGGATGGAGAACCAAGATCTCCATGGTGATGATGAGATGGCTCGACTTAGGGCTGAGATGGCTAGATTACAACTTGAGAAGGACAACCAAGAGTCATTTGCACGGAGAGAACGGGAGCAACGAAAGAGGGCCGAGGGTCAACTCAACGCTCTACCCAGGAATGCACGCCAATACATGCATCCGGAGTTGAGGGTGCCATAGCCGGCTATTGGGCTTCCCAAGGTTGCCAAGAATTTCGAGATCAAGACGCAATTCATTTCTCTCATCGAGCGGGATCAATTTGAGGGCCGTCCGCATGAATGTCCCATAGATCACGTCAAACGCTTTGTGGACATGTGCGAGACGATCTCTACGGATGAGGAGACTTTGGAGTATGTGCTTCTTAAGGCGTTCAAATGGTCACTAGGGGGCAAGGCCGCACATTGGGTCGAGAGCCAAGCCCCTAGGTCGATCACCACATGGTGAGCTCTCCATGATGCTTTCTTGATGAAGTTCTTCCCACCCTCAAAGATAACCGAGCTAAGGAGAAAAATTGCAAGCTTTCAACAAAGACCGAATGAACCTCTCTTCGAAGCATGGGACCGTTTCAAGGAGATGTTGCGCCAATGTCCTACTCATGGCCAACAACCATACGTGCTTCAAGATATCTTTTTCCAAGGCATCAATCCGGCGACTAAAGACAAGCTAAATCTCCACACCGATTGTGGATTTATAGACTTGACTCCGGATCAAGCTTGGGAGCTACTTGACAAGCTTTCCGATTATGAGGCCATGTATGGGGTGAGTCAAGCTAGCAAGGAGGTGAAAGTTCAAGGTGAATGCTCAAAGAAGTTGTATGATCCAAAGAGTGAAGACGTTGACAAAGATGTGAAGCTCCAATTCCTTGAAGGTGAAGTGAGCAAGCGAAAGAAGCAAGTCCACTATTACAAGCAAAATGCTAGAGCTTGTGAGGAGTGTGGATCCTTTGCCCATGCTACACAAGTTTGTCCGAATCAGAGCCAAGAGCGCTTGGCCAAGCAAATTGAGGAGGCAAACTATGTTCGAGGGAATTATGGAGGTGACGTCTCTCATTTTGGTGGTGTTTTAGTAGTTAATTTCCCTTGTAAATATGTGTTTTCCATTCCTTTCTTTGTTAGTTTCGTCCCTTTTTAGCTTAGTTCCCGGTTTTCCACAAGATTCGGAAACTATGCTAGTTTGTTGTGTTTTGTAGGAAAAATGGCGCGTTTGAGGACATTTCGGAGAAGTTTATAAGAAGGAGCCAAGCAAAGGAGCAAAGGAGCGGAAGAGCCATGCAAAGAATGAAGAGGAACTCAAGGAAAACCAAGAAGAGAAGAAGGACCGAGACCCAGGATCGAGTTACTACCAAGACGGGCCCGAGTTCGAGCACCAGAGCATAGGACCGACGTTCCCAACATCGGGCCCGATGTCTGCCCGCGTCGGTCCGAGTCGGAAAAAGGAAGGATTGGGGTCCAAGACACAATGTTGTGATCTTCCAATTTTGCCCTTCTTCTAATTGGGAAATCCATGGTCCCCAATCAAGAGAGAGGATAATTAGAGGTGATTAGAGAGGATTAAGGGAGGAAAATCACACACACACAAAAATCACTCTCAAAGGCTCAAGGAAGACTTGGAGAGCAAGGAGAAGAAAGGAGGAGGAGAAGAGAGGAAGATCGGTGGAGCTTGTTTTGCTTCGATTTAGTAGAATTAAGACTTGGATCTTGTGAACCCTTGTGAATTTGAATGCAATTTAGCTTTGGATTGAGTTTGATGATTGAGATTTGCATGATTTGCCATTTGATTGCTTTTTACTCTTACTTGATGGAGTAGATTCCATAGTCTTGGGCTATGGGGGAAACCCCTAGCTAGGATTGGGTAGGAAACCCCAATTCCATAGCCTTGAGTGCTTGATCTAGGAATCCTCTCTACATTGAGCTTCAATTCTCTTGTGGAAACAAGGGACCTAGGGCTTGTGATTGGTAAGAGTAAGCGGGAGCGATCTCGAACCCATCACTAGACCTAGCATCGAAGGCGAGTGGAAACTCCCTTGCGTCGAAGTGTAGAGTGGAGGGATCGAAGGCTATCAACCTCGATCTCACAAGGATCAACACTTATTGGCTGAATTGGGGTGGAATTACCCAAGTCTAGTTAGGGAAGGAACCCAAAAACCCAAGACCGATCTACTAATTTGCCTAGTTCGAGTTACCCAATACATCGGGCCCGACGTCGTGTAAGTCGGTCCCGACCAAATCAACCTCGATCCACCCTCGGACCGAAGTGACCAGTGTCGGTCCGAGGTGTTCTCTTTGATTTTCCTCATTTTTACCTTTCTTTTACCTCTTTTTAGTCTTTTGGGTACTCTCAACGCACGAACTCCCGTGTGTTTGACACCCTACCTCTTTTACTACAATTGGGGTTCGGTTTATAAATTTAAATTTTGATATCATCCTATCCGGACTACACCCCATCAGAATTTTGGCGCCGTTGCCGGGGAGTTCTACTTGTTTGAGGTACCATCTTTTGTTGAGTCTTTGATTTGGTAGTGATTTGGGTGAGGGACTAGCCCAAACCCCTTGTTTGTTTTGATTCGGTTTTGTTTGTGTCTTTGGTTGTAGGTGTATGCGAGATTGTTCCATCCGAGGAACACTTGAGCTCGACTTTGTGTGTGATCCGGAGAGTATTCTAAAGCAAGCTCGAAAGAAGAAGAGAATGGCGGACCAAGCTCGTGATGAGGAGGTCGAAAGGATGAGAGCCGACATGGCTCGTATGCAACTTGAGATGGCAAATCGAGATTCCGAGGCTAGGAGAGAGCGTGAGCAAAGGATGAGATTGGAGGCTCAAATCAACACCCAACCCCGGAATGCTAGACAATACATGCATCCGGAGTTGAAGGTGCCGGAACCGGTCATCGTCTTGCCGGAGGTGTCAAAGAACTTTGAGATCAAGACTCAATTTATCTCACTCATCAAGAGAGATCAATTTCAAGGGAGACCGAATGAGTGTTAGATCGAGCATGTGAAGCAATTCAAGGATCTATGTGAGACCATCTCGACGGATGATGAGACACTCGAGTACGTGCTACTCAAAGCCTTCTAGTGGTCTTTGGGAGGCAAGGCATTGCATTGGTTGGAGAGTCAAGCACCTCGTTCCATCACATCATGGAGGGCTCTCAATGAAGCATTCTTGATGAAGTTCTTTCCGCCCACCAAGACGACGGAGCTTAGAAGGAAGATAGCAAGCTTTCAACAAGGAGTCCACGAGCCACTCTTTGAGGCTTGGGATTGGTTCAAGGAGATGTTGAGGCAATGTCCAACGCATGGGCAACAACCTTATGTCCTTCAAGACATATTCTTCCAAGGAATCAACCCCGCCACCAAGGACAAGTTGAACCTTCACACCGATTGTGGGTTCATTAACTTGCCACCGGAGCAAGCATGGGAGTTGTTGGATAAACTATCCGATTACGAAGCCATGTACGGAGTGAGTCAAGGGCACAAGGAGGTAAGAGTCCATGGAGATGGTTCAAAGAGGCTCTACGACCCAAAGAATGAAGAGGTGGATAAAGATGTGAAGATCCAATTTCTTGAGGATGAGTTGAACAAGATGAGGAGGCAAATGAGTCACATCAAGCAAACCTCAAGAGCATGTGAAGAATGTGGTTCTTTGAAGCATGGAGCTCAAGAGTGTCCCAATGAACGCCAAGTCCGATTGGCCGAGCAAATTGAGGAGGCACAATATGTTCAAAGAAATTTTGGAGCAAGAGCCAACTTCAACAATGGAGGGAATGGAAGGTGGAACCAAGGCCAAGCCAATGGCTACAACAACAACTACAACCAAAACGAGCCAAGGGCCCAACCACCGCCATACCGACCTCTGGGGTTCTACGAGCAAACTCCACAATGGGCGCAAGAGATGAGAGGCGAGTTCAAGGACTTGAAGAATCAATTCACCAATGTGGAGAGAAGAGTTGATGAAATGGGCGCCCAATTCAAGGAGTTTGGTGTTTGGAGAAGGCAAGTGGACAATCAATTTGTTCACATGGCGAATCAACTTCCAAGAGAAGAAGGGAGACTCCCGGGCCGACCCGAGGAGAATCCCCGTGCCCCACAACAACAAAACGAAGTTCGAGCCATAGGATTGAGGAGTGGACGGAGTTTGCCCGAGTCACAAGTTCCAAGGACGAGAGAAGAAGGTCGGACCGAGTTGCCCAGTAACTCGGGCCCGACGTGCCATGACATCGATCCAGAAGACGGAGGAGGACCCTTGAGTTGGACCGAGGTAGAGTGTAACTCGGGCCCGACATGCCTTGTAGTCGGCCCGACGTCCCTAGAAGTTCCCTGCCCTAGGACCGAGGTTCCTGAAGTCGTTCCCGAGGTCACTCCGAAGTCGATCCAAGCTGAAAATGTTGAGAGAGATCAAGATCGATCCAAGGAGGTGGATTCAACCAAGAAACAAGGTGCCACAACTCTTCCATACCCATTGAAGAAGCCCAAGGAGATTGTTGAGGGCAAGTTTAAGCGGTTTTTGAAGCTTTTACAAGGCTTGAACATCACCATCCCATTCACCGATGCTCTAAGTGAGATGCCATCCTATGCAAAGTTCTTGAAGGAAATTTTGAGCAAGAAGAGGTCGATTGTGGAAATGCAAGATGAGGTGAAGATCTTGGAGCTACCTCAAAAGCTAGGTGATCCCGGAAGATTTGCAATTACCGTGGGGATTGGATCCCAAAACTTCAAGGCTCTTTGTGATTTAGGAGCAAGCATATCGGTTATGCCCATGAGCATATGGAGAAGGGCTAACCTCGGAGATATGGAACCGGTTGACATGAGTCTTACTATGGCCGATGGTTCATCTACAAAGGCCACCGGAATCTTAGACGACGTCCCGATTAGAGTTGGAAGATATTTTGTCCCCGATGATTTTGTGATCCTCGACATGAAAGAGGACCCGATGGTGCCCATTATTCTTGGAAGGCCGTTTCTAGCTATGGCGGGTGCCAAGTTCGATGTGAGAAATGGGAAAGTAACTTTCGAGATTGGCAAGGAAAGGGTGGAGTTTCATTTCAACAAGGCCCTTAACGAACCGGATGCTTTGGCAATTTTGAAGTTGGAGGAAAGTGCCAAGCGTAAGAGAGAGGAGTCGGAACCCACAAAAGAGGAGGAAGCACCATTGAGAGACCATGACATGGCCTATGTTCAAGAGCAAGAAAGAGAGTTTCAAGACCCATTTGTGAACCATGAGGAGTCAAGAGGTCGAGATAGCCTGAGAAGCCATGAAGAGTATCCTTCTCTATATCCTTTTGATGTGGGAGACTCTTACATTTGTTTAAGTGATTTGAAAGAGGATCTAGAGGATGACTACCTTTGTTTGAGTGATTTGCAAGAAGACTTGAGTTATAATGTCATTGAGTCTCCTAGAAATTCTTTAGATTTTTGTGATGTAGGTAATGAAGATCAAGTTGGGAAGATGCAAGAGTTGCCAACCTACACTTTGGAGGAGAAGAATGATGGAGAAGTTGGATGCCACACTTTCATCAAACATAAATAGTGGTACTTTGGCTATGAGGAGTGTGGAGATGCATATGACAAGGATGATCAATTCACCGTTTTTCACCCTCCTTGAAGGGTAGAGGTTAGAAGTCAAGCTAGTGACTTAAAAGAAGCGCTCCTCGGGAGGCAAACCGGGTTTAGTAGGTTCATTTTCGTAGTTTCTAGTTTGTTTTTCTTTGCCTTAGCTTAGATTCTTTCTAATCTCTCTTTAGCATGTGTTTTGTGGAATTGTGTGTTATGTGAGCTTCATGGTCATGTGTGGTATTGGTGAAAATAATACAAGGACTTGTGGGTAGAGAATTGCCAAGAAAAAGGATTTTAGGAAGCCAAACCATGTCGGACCGAGGTACCCAGTACCTCGGGCCCGAGGTTGAGACATCGGTCCGGTATTGACGGTCCACTTTGGACTTGATTTTATGGAAATTCCTATTATGCCCTTCTGACCTAACTTTGTCTTCTACCCAATTTAAGCCCTCTTTCCCATACCTAACACCCATCACCCCCATAACTACCTTCCCAAAATACCAAGTCCCCTTCAAAAACCCCAAATCGATCCATCGTCTCCACCATACTCGAACCCCAAGCAATCTTTACCACAAAAATCGATCCATACCCCTAGCATCCCCAAACATCGACCCAAAAGCCAAAAATCTCAACAAAATCCCATAGATCTTCATCCCTCTTCTAGATCTAGAAGAGAAATTTGAGTTCTAAGAAGTTAATTGCTAGAAGTCTTTGTTTCTTCAAAATTTGGTATGTGAATCTCAATCTCTACTTGATTCCTTGTGAATTTCATGCTTTCATTGCTAGATTTGAGATTTGCCATGATTGAGTGAGCTTAGACCTTGAGCATCCATGGTGATTTGCATGCATAGTGAAATTTGTGCTTAATTGTTGCTAAAACCTACTTGGAACTTCGATTGATGATGAGAAATGGATAATTTTGAATTTTAGGAGCATGATAGAGTGTTTTATGGATGAATCTAGGTAGAGAAGTCGAATGAGAGTCGGCCCGAGGTACCCAGGACCTTGGGACCGATGTTGCATGTCGGTCCAAGACCCGGACCGAGGTTGAGAACCTCGGACCCGATGTCTTGTGTTGGTCAGCCTTGTGCTATTTGACTTTCTCTTGTTTGAGCTTTAGGATTCATGAGCTTGAATGTTGGTAAAGGCATGTTTATCATGATGTATCTTGTAGCTTGACCATTGTTATGTGATTCTTTGCTCATACATGTTGGATTTTGTGGAGTAAGTGTCTTAAGAGCAAGTATGGGGTTATTTCCTTGCATGAAGAGTTGTTTGTTGTGGAAGCTTGTGATCTTGTTGTGATTGTATAGATTTTATCTTGTAGTGCTTTGCTTTGATTGTGCGTAGGTACCATGACTACCCGAGCATCTTCTTCAAGGATGGAGAAAGCAACAAGAAAGTCCAAGAAGTCGTCAAAGAGGGTCCAAAGGATGGACGATGTGCGCTTCGAGGATGATGATGTGGCTAGTGAGTATGAGCGCCTCATGGGTCTATCTCACCACACTCGGTGGTTAGATTGGGAGTCCATTAGAAATATGTGCATGGAGGAGGCTCTTACTCGGTGCTATTCTCACATTGGGCTCAATGTATTGCTAAAGTGCAACAACACTCATTATCCCGCCTTAACGTCCGAGTTTATGGCGACATTCAAGTGACATATGAAGGAGTCGAGAGTGAGGGCATGATCTCCTTCCAAATGGGCAACGAGTTGCACGAGCTCTCTCTCCGGAATTTGGCGGTCTACCTTGGATTTCCTTTTCCGAGAGATGAGGCTTTTGTAGACAACGAGAAGGTGGACTATCTTTGGAGGTTTGTAGCCGGAAGAAGTGAGAAGAGGAAAGGCGCACTAACAAATGAGATAGCAAGTCCTCTCTTCCGAGTTATGATCCGAGCTTTGGGTTGTTCTATCTTTAGGCACGAATTGAGCAAGCCAATGAAGGAGGAGGCCATGTTACTCTATGAGATGTTGTTTGAAAATGAGAAGCCAATGAACCTCACATGGGAATGGGTGAAGATGGTGAGAGATTTCCAAAGTTCCTCATGGATCTATTTTGGAGGCATGATAGCCCGCTTGGCTCATAGTCTTGGGGTGGACTTGTCTACCTACACGCCGGCCCCGAATGGTGTAGAGTTCATGGACCTTAAGTACTTCAAGAAAGCCAACATCATCAAGGAGAAGCAAGTAACCGGTACCACCACCTATCTAGTCCCTCACTCCAACTTCGACAAGGTGCAAGTTCCTTTGGGGCCTCGTCTCTTTGACCTCACAAGCTACTACAATTGGTTCCAAGTATGGGCGGGCAAAGAGAATCCTTATGGAGAGCCGGAGGGGACACTTGAGTGTAGGAGACAAGCACAACACATTCGTTTCATTACTCCTCAAGCTTCCCCGGAGTCCGAAGAAGAAGCACCCAACCAATATATGAGTTCGTGAGAAGAGATGACATGGACGTTGACTTGCCTAGAGAAGAAGAAGAAGAAGAAGATGGAGGATACCTAAATTTGCTCACCGACGAAGTCCCAACACTACTCGACCGAGGTGCAAGTCATGTCAGGCCCGACGTCCACCAACGTTGGTCCGTCACATATTTGCCCGATCTGGTCCCAAGCCAATTCGAGAGGGGTGAGGGAAGTGGAGCAAGACGAGAACCACCAAGCTATGGAGGGTATGAAGGGTATGCCCAATGGTACTGGCCCGGAATGGTGTTCCCCGAGCCTCAACAATCGGTGGACATGAACTTCCTAGCCAACCAATTGGCTCACCTCCAACTCCAACAATCAAACATCCTCCAAGAAGCACACCAAATCAACCTTCAACAACAACACCTCAACTTCCAACAACAATGACTCGGGCAAAGTCGTTGTTCCCTTAGTACACCGGGTACGGACCATGTGTTAGGTCCGCACCCAAAGAGTGGTTCTGCGTACGAACCGCGGACGCGCCGAGGGGGCCGCGGGCGCAGTTTGGGCGCAGAACCCGAAAACACACAAAATCCAAACAAGAAAAAGATTCCCCGGCAACGGCGCCAAAATTTGACTCGGGCAAAGTCGTTGTTCCCTTATCGAAAATAAATCCCGAACATGCAAACACAAGTATAGTAGGCAAGCAAGGGGTCGAACCCAAAGGAATCAGTTTTATTCAGATTTTATGTGATTTTCATGAAAGTAATCAAAGGGGGTTTTGAAAGTTGTTTTCAATCAAAGTTATCAAGCAGATTTTATTCAATCAATTCCACTTTATTAATCCGTTGATCATGAATTCATCCACCTCTTTACATGCTTAGGTCAATTCCAATCCCAATCATTAGAAATCGCAAGTCCACGGTCCAAGCAATTCTATAACCCTAGGCAAGGACGCTTAACCTAGAATTAGCATAGAGCACAGGAATAATAGGAAATCAAATCATGCAATCAATCTACGAGTCTCATGCATAATTTAACCACTGAATACTCTTCCCTAAACTAGTCCACGGTCCTAGAATAGAGTTGTTTCGAGAATAGGAAAGATGCATAGACAACAACCAATCCTAATTCAAACAATAGATCTAAGTCAATCAAACAAGTTGATCAGGCTCATAAAATCAAACATATATCATGGGATGAAGCTCAAGAGTATCAATAAAGACCTAAGGATAAAGAGGTTACCAGAATTTCACAACTTCATAATAAAGCTTCCTTGATTGAATAAACTCCAGAGGAGAGTTAGTTCTCCATTACAAAGAAAACTCTAATCTTTATTTGAAAGACAATTGATTGAAAAGAATTGGATTCTCTAAAAGCCTAGAAAGGTTCCCCTTATATAGCCCCAAGGATCAACCTTTTCGGACTAAATAAGATAGGAAACCGAAAGATAAGAAAGGAAACAAGATAGAAACGCCAAGATTTCGTCCGTCTGGAAGTCGGCTACCACCGCGACCGCGGCACCAGAACCGCGCCCGCGGCGGCCTTCACTTGGTCAATTCCCGGGTCAGCTACTACCGCGGCCGCTCCATAAGCAACGCGTCCGCGGCCTTCACGGTTTAGGTTTGTTCGCTCCTCCACTCCACCGCGCCCGCGCCATAGGTAACGCGTCCGCGGCAATCATGCAGTGGCGATTCTTCGTCTTCAAGCTCTTTTACTCTTGATTCTTCATGTCTTGTGTCTTCGGTCTTGATATTACAATAACGCTCAAAACTAACCTAAACACTCTCAAAATAGCTCTAAAATACAAGAGTTAACTTATACAAAGTAGAGCGAATCAAATTCCCTCATACTTAGATCTTGCTCGTCCTCGAGTAAGCTCAAACAAATATAACAAGTAAGCACATCTAAGATCTCAGGAAATACCAGGGAAGATAAAAACACTCAACTCACAACCCGAAACCCAAAAATAAAGAAATCATGAGCATAAAACCATGAAGCTCAAACACACACCTCACAACAAGATAAACCACTCAAGCTCTAAAAACATGAAAGAGAGCAACCTAGGATCTACCCAAATCTAACATGTAAGCCCCAAAGTCCCCAAGCAAGAATGATCCTAAAACACTCGAATTTTACCACTCAATTCTGCTTAGGCGCCCATTCGGGTCTTCACCTAACCGCTCTTTTCATTTTTCAATCGGTGTGCTCACAAAAACTCACCATCACTCATAAACCTCTTTTTACCCCAGCCTAATGCTGGTCCGGGTTACCTGCTTATAACCTGAGCCGCCCTTTCGGGTTTTCGACTCATCCCAGGATTTATATGCCTTTTTTCAACTTTTTATGGCTTTTTCTATCTTTTTCTTTTTCTTTCTTTCTTTATTATGCAAAAAGTATGGTGCAAGTGCTCCATGAAAAGAAGAAAATCAAAAATCTGAAGCAAATGGCTAACTAAACTAACTAGGATAAGCGAATGCGAGTACTCCTTCCCCCATACTTAAATCCTTCATTGTCCTCAATGAAGCAAAGAGAAAGGATAGAAGCAAGGAAGAAGGTAATCAGAAGACTCACAATCGATTGAAGAGATGTTGAATGAAAGAACTCTTCATATGTGGTAGAATAGAAAGCTTCGTAATCCAAGTCTGTTGGCAAACCGCGGGCGCGACACCATGGGCGCGGGCGCGGAAGTCATGCGGAGACGGAAGTTATCATCGGGTGGACCACCGCGGGCGCGGTTCTGGTGCCGCGGTCGCGGGTCTCGTGCAGGAGCAATGTCTCGATTTCGTCTCGAAAAACGTGATGTGTAGGAAACCTTCGTAACTTGGCTCGTCTTCTTGGAAGATGGATCAATACTCGAGCTCGAGCCGTGGAGAAGAAAACTCTCGGGGAAACAAAGCTCCCCCATACTTAGGCTTTACAAATAGCCAAAGAATGGAAAATACAAAGATGAATGGAAAGAAGAAATAGAATGTTGGAAAGATAGAAGATGGAATAGAAAGGATATAGATGGATGGAAAATATAGAGGTAGAATGTGACCAAGAAGTCATCTTTTTTTTTTCTTCTTTTTTTTTTCTCTTTTTTTTTCAAAATAAAAACGAGCTAAAACCGAGACGCAGTATGGTTGCCGCGAGCACGGGCTAGTACCTGTTCGTCGGGGCGTGCTGACGATCCACCGCGGGCGCGGCCAAGGCGGCGCGGACGCGATTTCACGCCAGGCGTGTCCTTTCGGACCTAGTACCTGCATGTTAGCGAAAAAACACAAGCAAATCCTAAGCTACGAATGGAAAAGCAATCTATCTAATCCTTGGGTTGCCTCCCAAGCAGCGCTGTTGTTTAACGTCGTTGGCTCGACGTGGATACGATCAATACGGGTCCTCATCAACATCAATTCGGACCGTGTTGCCACCATGAGATAGGGAAAGAGATCCATTGGCAACATCAATGACCGTGTTGGCGGTTTTCATGAATGGACGACCAAGTAAGAGAACCGGGTCGTACCGCCCTTCGCCTATCTCCATTACATAAAAATCTGCAGGAAAGATCAAACCCTGCACCTGCACTAGAACATCCTCAACTAACCCTTTCGGGCGCACATTAGAATGGTCAGCCAATTCAATAACAATATCAGATTTCTTTAAAGGACCAAGGCCTAACCTATCATACATGCAAGCTGGGAGAACATTAATGGAAGCACCTAAATCTAGCATAACACGCTCAATTTTAGTTTCTCCAATAGTGACAGGGACGGTGAATCTTCCTGGGTCTGAACATTTTTTAGGTAATTGCTTTTGGAGTAGGGAATTACAAGTCTCAATTTTGCTATCATGAGTCTTTTCAACTAGAGCTATCTTCTTAATCTTAGGACTAGTCCTATTCTTTCTTTTTTATGGTGCATAGCTCTTTCATAAACTTAGCAAAACGAGGGACACTTTGGATGAGATTAAGAAGAGGAACATTTACCCGACAATTGGCGAAGGTCTCGAAGAGTTCCTTGTCATGTGCCGGCTTCCTTGTGTCCTTGAGAGCCTCGGGGAATGGAGGGGATGGCTTGAAAGAATCCAATGGTGGAAGAGGTTGAGCCACATAGCCATCGTCCTCTTCTGCTGCTGGAGCTCGGTTCCGTCTAGGGGAACTTGGACGAGGAGGCGAATAATTCTTGAAAGCATAGTCGAGTAAAGCCTCAAAATTCCTCTCGGCCTCCTTACCGCGGGCGCGGTCCGGACTCCGCGGGCGCGGGTCGCTACGACTCTCATGCTCCATGTGTTCTGTTGGGATTCCGCGGGCGCGGAGGGGGGAGCACGGGCGCGGAATCTCCACAGAGGCTTCGTCCTCCTGTGTTGTCGCCCCGGCGCGGTCGCGGCCAGGGGAGCGCGGGCGCGGTACGTCACCAGTGGGTGATGTCCGGCTCGCCAGTGTTCTACCGCTCCTCAAATTCATGGCACTCACATTCTCCTTGTGATTGAGCGGTTGAGAAGGAAGTTTCCCGGAATCCTTAGACTCGAGCCTATTGATCATGGTGGCAAGTTGGCTCAGCTGAGTCTCAAGATTCTTTACAGCGGCTCTCGTCTCTTGGTTCTCCTTCAAGAGGGCAGTAATAGCATCATTCTGAGACGGAGCAGGTGCTCTCGGGGCATAGTTATTGGACCGGAATTGTTGTTGCTGGCCCTGAGGAGCGTACTGCTGCTGTTGTTGTGGTGGATCTTGCTGCTGCTGATTGCTCCACCTTAGATGAGGATGGTTCGCCCACCCCGGATTGTAGGTGTTAGAGTAAGGATCATTCCGGGTCCGGGGTGCACCATAGTTGCCAATAGCGTTGACCGACTCCTCGGTCTCTTGAATAGTAGGGCACTGGTCTGTGTGGTGGCTAGCATCATAACATAGACTGCAAGCGTTGACTTGCTGGGTCGTCTTCTTTGTGAGGATTTGTTTCATAAGATCCTTGAGCTCCCTTACTTCAGCATTCAGGGACTCATTCACCACACTAACGGACCTCACCTTGGTCCTGGATCTTTGATTGCGGGCTTGTTCCGCCAAGATCTCCACCTTCTGAAAAGCTGCAGCGGGGGTCAAGTTCTCGTAACTACCCCCACAAGATGCATTCACGAGCCTCTTGTCATTGTCGCAGAGTCCCTCAATAATGTAGCAAATAAGATCCTTGGCTTGGTAACCATGGTAGGGACAACTCGCGATGAGCCTCTTGTAGCGCTCATAATAGTCATAGAGGTTCTCGTCTTCCCCTTGCTCCAAACTGCTGAGTTGTTTCTTAATAGATGTTTGTTTGGAAGCGGGGAAGTACTTCTCAAGAAACGCCTTCTTCATGGCCGCCCAAGTAGTGATAGAACCCGGCACCAAATAAAGGAGCCAGTCCTTGGCGGTGTCTTCAAGAGAGAAGGGAAAAGCCCAGAGCTTGATTTGATCCTCCGTCACATCTGTGGGCTTCATACTCACACACACCGCGTGGAATTCAGTGAGATGTTTGTTCGGGTCCTCACCGCTCAACCCGTGAAATTTGGGCAAGTGGTGAATGAGGCCAGACTTGAGCTCGAACTTCACACCTTCCCCGAGTTCGGGGAATTGAACAGCGAGCTGCTGTTGCTGGAGATCAGGCGCCGTCAGTTGGCGAATAGTTTGTTCCTCCATGGCGTCTTCTGGTTCAGAGTCAGAGAGAGAGAGAGATTCAAGAAAGTTGTAGGAGGTAGAGGGTCTGGGGGCACTTCTTATCTTCCGGAGAGTCTTGTCAATTTCTGGATCAAAACGAACAGGAGAAGTATTAGTACACCGGGTACGGACCATGTGTTAGGTCCGCACCCAAAGAGTGGTTCTGCGTACGAACCGCGGACGCGCCGAGGGGGCCGCGGGCGCAGTTTGGGCGCAGAACCCGAAAACACACAAAATCCAAACAAGAAAAAGATTCCCCGGCAACGGCGCCAAAATTTGACTCGGGCAAAGTCGTTGTTCCCTTATCGAAAATAAATCCCGAACATGCAAACACAAGTATAGTAGGCAAGCAAGGGGTCGAACCCAAAGGAATCAGTTTTATTCAGATTTTATGTGATTTTCATGCAAGTAATCAAAGGGGGTTTTGAAAGTTGTTTTCAATCAAAGTTATCAAGCAGAGTTTATTCAATCAATTCCACTTTATTAATCCGTTGATCATGAATTCATCCACCTCTTTACATGCTTAGGTCAATTCCAATCCCAATCATTAGAAATCGCAAGTCCACGGTCCAAGCAATTCTATAACCCTAGGCAAGGACGCTTAACCTAGAATTAGCATAGAGCACAGGAATAATAGGAAATCAAATCATGCAATCAATCTACGAGTCTCATGCATAATTTAACCATTGAATACTCTTCCCTAAACTAGTCCACGGTCCTAGAATAGAGTTGTTTCGAGAATAGGAAAGATGCATAGACAACAACCAATCCTAATTCAAACAATAGATCTAAGTCAATCAAACAAGTTGATCAGGCTCATAAAATCAAACATAGATCATGGGATGAAGCTCAAGAGTATCAGTAAAGACCTAAGGATAAAGAGGTTACCAGAATTTCACAACTTCATAATAAAGCTTCCTTGATTGAATAAACTCCAGAGGAGAGTTAGTTCTCCATTACAAAGAAAACTCTAATCTTTATTTGAAAGACAATTGATTGAAAAGAATTGGATTCTCTAAAAGCCTAGAAAGGTTCCCCTTATATAGCCCCAAGGATCAACCTTTTCGGACTAAATAAGATAGGAAACCGAAAGATAAGAAAGGAAACAAGATAGAAACGCCAAGATTTCGTCCGTCTGGAAGTCGGCTACCACCGCGACCGCGGCACCAGAACCGCGCCCGCGGCGGCCTTCACTTGGTCAATTCCCGGGTCAGCTACTACCGCGGCCGCGCCATAAGCAATGCGTCCGCGGCCTTCACGGTTTAGGTTGGTTCGCTCCTCCACTCCACCGCGCCCGCGCCATAGGTAACGCGTCCGCGGCAATCATGCAGTGGCGATTCTTCGTCTTCAAGCTCTTTTACTCTTGATTCTTCATGTCTTGTGTCTTCGGTCTTGATATTACAATAACGCTCAAAACTAACCTACACACTCTCAAAATAGCTCTAAAATACAAGAGTTAACCTATACAAAGTAGAGCGAATCAAACAACAATTTTTCCATCACCAAGAAGACTTCCAAGCTCAATTTGAAGAAGTGAACCACAACATCGCTTACACTGGACGTGATGTGGACGACTTGAGGACGGTCGAGGACCAAAGATGGAGCGTTCAAGAAAGTTTCAATGAATGGATGACCGGAAACTTCTCTTCCCGTGAAGATCAATGGACGCGTCCCGTACCACAAATCCAACCGCCAAGTCAAGATCCTTTCCACGACCATGTGTATGAGCGAGAGCGGCACGCAAGGCTTCAAAGGAGGCGCCGCCAAGGACACCCTCCTATCTAAGCCTCAACATGCCATTCAAGAATAAGGAACTGTGAGCTCTCTTTACTCTTCTCTTTTGATGAGGACATCAAAATTTTAAGTATGGGGTGGGTTAGTAGCTCATAGTTTCATGTGTAGTTTCATGTGTGTTTCTCTTGTTTTGTTAAGGGATGTTTTCTTTTGGATTGTGGCATGATGTGTTGCATGAATGATGATGGCATGAATGGATGAGTTTGTTTGATTTGTGTTTGAGAAATTGTTTTTGCAAAAATCCATAAAAATGTGAAAAATTGTGTGAAAATGTCAAAAAGATTTTGTTTTGGACTAGGAATTCCCATCTTAGATGTCCATATGAAGGCTAATGATGATGTGAGCATGTAAATTCCTTTGCATATTTTTGGATAGTTTGGCCTCTACATGGATGTTGTTTTTGATGTGATATGATATCTTGCATGTTTTTATTAAGCACATGAGTTCTTGGATAAGTTTTGATGCAACTAAGCTAGAGTGAACCTTGTGAGATGATTTTTGGCCATTTTAGGGATGCTTGTTCATATTTGCATATCCCTCATTTTCTTGTGTGATTAGCTCATTCATGCTTAGTAAAACTTGCTATTGAGGTGTTTATCTATTTTCCAAGACCAATATGAGATTTGTTCTATGCTTTGTCACATTGATTTGAACTTTATTTCATTTACTCACAAAATCCTCCATATCCTACCTTGAAGATAAACCGTTGTTTGTAGCCCCGTTTTAGCCTTAGACCTTTGTTTGAAACTCCTCAAAAATATGATTCCTAGCCTATATGACTTGACCCTTATGGGATTGGACTTTAGTGAGAGGTTTGGAAGAATATTTGGAGAGTT
This sequence comes from Polygonum aviculare, assembly GCA_934048045.1. Classification (NCBI taxonomy): domain Eukaryota; kingdom Viridiplantae; phylum Streptophyta; class Magnoliopsida; order Caryophyllales; family Polygonaceae; genus Polygonum; species Polygonum aviculare. Next base: position 25,238,853 of record OW204026.1, read on the forward strand.
GAGATTCTATTTGGTGAAGGGCAAGAAATGGTGTTATAAATCAAGTGGGTAGTGCATCTTTGTTGTGAAGAAAGAAAGAAAAGTTGGGAAAAATAGTGGATTCAAAGCAAAATGCTTAAGTGTAGAAAAAGGGCTTCGACCGAGTTAAAGTGCACATCGGGCCCGAGTTAGAGTGCAAGTCGATCCTAGTGAAAAAGTGTGAAAAATCCAACAAAAATTGTAGTACAAGGATGAAGTGGAATGTTTAGTGAAAGTATGGGTTGAAAGTTGAAAGAAAAGAAGAAAAAAATTCAAAGTCTTTTGGGAGTGTGAAGTTGAAAGTGGAATGATTTGGTGAGTTTGGTGAGAGACTAGAAAGTTCAATCCCCATGAAAGCACCACAAGACCAAAGTGATTCCCACCTTGAGAAACACTAAAAGCCCCATTACAACCCGGCCGAATGGAACCTCTTTGAGGACCTGATGTCTCTCATTTTGGAGGTGTTTTAGTGGTTAATTTCCTTTGTAAATATGTGTTTTTCATTCTCTTCTTTATAGTTTCGTTCCCTTTTTAGCCTAGTTCCCGGTTTTCTTCAAGAGTCGGAGACTATGCGAGTTTTGTGTGTTTTTGTAGGTAAAATGGCAAGAATGAGAGCGATTTCGAGGAGCTAAGGAAGGAGCCAAGTCAAGGAGTACAAGAGCCAAGCCAAGAATGAAGTGGAACCAAGAGAAACCAAGGAAGAAAGCAAGGATCGAGGCCCAGGATCGAGTTCCACCACGTCGGGCCCGAGATCGAGCATCCAGCGTACGGGACCGAGGTTGGACAACGTCGGGCCCGAGGTCACCCGTGTCGGTCCAAAGTCGGCGGATGAGAGGATTGCTCCCCAAGGCATATTTTTAGCAACTTTCCACATTTGCCCCTTTCTAAATTGGGATTCCTTGGTCCCCAATCCTTAGAAGGCTATAAATAGAGGTGAATAGAGAGCATTAAAGACATGTTTGGATAGACCACAACAAAATCACTCTCTAAAGGCTCAAGGGAAGACTTGGAGGGCAAGGAGAAGAAGGAGGAAGGAAGAGAGGAGAGGCCGGTGGAGAGAGAGAGGAGAATTAGTGAGTTTTTGTGCTTTGTTTAGCTTGATCTAGTAGAATTGAACTTGGATTTTGTAGAGACCTTTGAATTTGAATGAAATTGGAGTTTGATTTGATGTTGATGGTTGAGATTTGCTTTATTTCCCTTTTGATTTCGTTTTTCTCTTACTTGATGGAGTAGATTCCATAGTCTTGGGCTATGGGGGAAGCCCTTAGTTAGATTTGGGTAGAAAACCCCAATTCCATAGCCTTGAGTGCTTGATTTGTGAATCCTCTCTACACTAAGCTTCAATTCTCTTGTGAAAACAAGGGGCTTAGGGCTTGTGATTGGTAAGAGCAAAGCGAAAGCATCTCGAACCCAATTGCTAGACCTAACATCGAAGGAGAGTGAAAACTCCCTTGGGTCGAAGTGTAGATTGGAGAGATTTGGGGCGATCAACCTCGATCTCACTAAGATCAAGCTCTTATTGGCTGAATTGGGGAAGAATATCCAAGTCTAGTTAGGTGTGGAACCCAAAAACCCAAGACCGATCTACCAATTTTGCTTAAATCGAGTTACCCAGTACATCGGGCCCGACTTGCATCAACGTCGGTCCCGGCCAAATTGACCTCGATCCACCCTCGGACCGAAGTGACCAGTGTCGGTCCGAGGTGATCTCTCTTTGCTTTTCCTTTGATTTTGCCTTGTTTTCATCCCTTTTTAAGTATTTCCGGGTACACTCGACACACGAACTCCCGTGTGTTCGACACCCTACCTCTTTACTACAATCTTGAGGTTCGGTTTTATAAATTTAAATTGTGAGACCTCAGATCCCGGACCGATCAGAATTTTGGCGCCGTTGCCGGGGAGTTCTACTTGTTCGAGGTACCCATTTTTGTTGAGTCTTTGATTTTGTAGTGATTTGGGTGAGGGATTAGCCCGAGCCCCTTGTTTTGTTTTGATTCGGTTTTGTTTGTGTCTTTGGTTGAAGGTGCATGCGAGCTAGTTCCGTCCGAGGAACTCCTGAGCTCGACTTTGTGATTGACCCGGAAAGTATTCTAAGGCAAGCCCGCAAGAAGAAGAGGATGGCGGACCAAGCCCGAGATGAGGAGTTCGAGAGGTTGAGAGCCGAAATGGCTCGAATGCAAATTGAGATGGCAAACCGAGATGCCGAGGCCCGTAGGGAGAGGGAGCAAAGGATAAGATTGGAGGCCCAAATCAACACTCAACCCCGGAATGCTAGACAATACATGCATCCGGAGTTGAAGGTCCCGGAGCCGGCCATAGTTTTACCGGAGGTGGCGAGGAATTTTGAGATTAAAACTCAATTTATCTCGCTCATCAAGAGAGAGCAATTCCAAGGGAGGCCGAACGAGTGTCCGATCGAGCATGTCAAGCAATTCAAGGACCTTTGCGAGACCATTTCCACGGATGATGAGACACTTGAGTATGTGCTACTCAAGGCCTTCAAGTGGTCTTTGGGAGGAAAGGCTTTGCATTGGTTGGAGAGTCAAGCACCTCGATCTATCACCTCATGGAGAGCCCTAAATGAAGCATTCTTGATGAAGTTCTTCCCACCCACCAAGACGACGGAGCTTAGGCGGAAGATTGCTAGTTTCCAACAAGGAGCTTATGAGCCACTTTTTGAGGCGTGGGACCGTTTCAAAGAGATGTTGAGAGCATGCCCGACACATGGCCAACAACCTTATGTCCTACAAGACATCTTTTTCCAAGGGATCAACATCGCCACGAAGGACAAGTTGAACCTCCATACCGATTGTGGGTTCATTGACTTGCCACCGGAGCAAGCGTGGGAGTTGTTGGACAAACTCTCGGATTATGAGGCGATGTATGGCACTAGCAACGTGACCAAGGAGGGAAGAGTCCATGGAGAAGGCCCGAAGAAGCTCTACGACCCCAAGAGTGAAGAGGTGGACAAGGATGTGAAGATCCAATTCTTGGAGGACGAGTTGAACAAGATGAGGCGGAAGATGAGTTATGCCCAAACCACAAGAGCATGTGAAGAGTGTGGTTCCTTGAAGCATGGAGCTCAAGAGTGCCCAAATGAGCGCCAAGTCCGATTGGCGGAGCAAATTGAGGAGGCTCATTATGTTCAAAGGAATTTCGGAGGGAGAACCAACTTCAACAACAATGGAGGAAGGTGGAATCAAGGGCAAGCAAGTGGCTACAACAACAACTTCAACCAAAACGAGCCAAGAGCCCAACAACAACCATACCGACCTCCCGGTTTCTATGAGCAAGCACCACCATGGGCTCAAGATTTGAAGAACCAAGTTACCAACATGGAGAGGAAGTTTGATGATCAATTCAAGGAGTTGGGTGTGTGGAGAAGGCAAGTGGACAACCAATTTGTTCACATGGCGAATCAACTTCCAAGAGAGGAAGGGAGACTCCCGGGCCGACCTGAGGAGAATCCCCGTGCCCCACAACAACAAAACGAAGTTCGAGCCATAGGATTGCGGAGTGGACGAAGTTTGCCCGAGCCACAAGTTCCAAAACCAAAAGAAGAGGAGCCAGCAACTCGGACCGAGTTACCCAGCAACTCGGGCCCGACTTGCTCTGAAGTTGGCCCGATGTGCCCGGAAGCCTTTTGCCCTGGGACCGAGGTTCCAGAAGTCGGTCCCGAGGTACCTCCAACGTCGATCCAAGGTGATTTTGTTGAGAAGAGTCGATCCAATGAGGATGATCCAAGCAAGAAGCAAGGTGGCACTACTCTTCCTTATCCTATGAAGAAGCCCAAGGAGATTGTTGAGGGCAAGTTCAAGCGGTTCTTAAAGCTTTTGCAAGGCTTGAACATCACTATTCCTTTCACCGATGCTCTAAGCGAGATGCCGTCTTATGCAAAGTTTTTGAGAGAGATCTTGAGCAAGAAAAGGTCGATCATTGAGATGCAAGACGAGGTGAAGATATTGGAGCTACCTCAAAAGCTTGGAGATCCCGGAAGATTTGCCATCACCATAGGGATTGGTTCTCAACAATTCAAAGCTCTTTGTGATCTAGGAGCGAGTATTTCGGTTATGCCCATGAGCATATGGAGGAGGGCTAACCTTGGAGAGTTGGAGCCGATCGATATGAGTCTCACCATGGCCGATGGCTCTTCAACAAAGGCTACCGGAATACTTGATGATGTCCCGGTTCGTGTGGGAAGATATTTTGTGCCCGATGACTTTGTGATCTTAGACATGAAAGAAGATCCAATGGTGCCCATTATTCTCGGAAGACCGTTTCTAGCCACGGCGGGTGCCAAGTTTGATGTGAGGAATGGGAAAGTCACCTTCGATATTGGAGAAGAGAAGGTTGAGTTCCATTTCAACAAGGCCCTAAACGAACCGGATGCATTGGCAATCTTGAAGCTTGAAGAAAGTGCCAAGTGCAAGAGAGAGAAGTTGGAGTCCACAAGAGAAGAAGCACCATTGAGAGACCATGATATGGTCGATGTTCAAATCCATGATGAGGCAAGAGATGGAGATGGAGCCAACCCACCAAACCATGAAGAGTATCCTAATCTATATCCTTTTGATGTGGGAGATTCTTTTATGAGTTTAGATGATTTGAAAGAAAATTTAGGAGATGACTATCTTTGCTTAGATGACTTGCAAAATGACTTGAGTTATGATGTTATAGAGTCTCCTAGAAATTCTTTAGACTTTTGTGATGTAGGTGACAAGATGCAAGATGAGTTGATGCAAGAGGTACAAAGCTACACTTTGGAGGATAAGGATGATGGAGGCCACATTTTCATCAAACATAAATGGTGGCATTTTGGCTATGATGATTGCGGAGATGTCTATGGCAAGGAGGACCAATTCACGGTTTTTCACCCTCCTTGAAGGGTAGAGGTTAGACGTCAAGCTAATGACGTAAAAGAAGCGCTTCTCGGGAGGCAACCCGGGTTTGGTAGATTCATTTTCGTAGTTTTTAGCTTGTTTCTTTTTGCCTTAGCTTAGATTAGTCCTAATCTCTTCTCAAGCTTATATTTTGTGGAAATGTGTGTTATGTGAGCTTCATTAGCATGTGTGGTATTTGTGGAAATGATGCAAACGGTTGTGGATGGGAGTAACCAAAGTGTGGGATTTTTAGGAACCAAAATCGGGTAGGACCGAGGTACCCAGTACCTCGGGCCCGAGGTGTCCAACATCGGTCCAAGCCAGCCGACTCACCTTAGCTTTGATTTTGTGGAAATTCCTACTATACCCTCTTGACCCACCTTTGTCTTCTTCCCCATTTAAAGACCCATTTCCCTTACCTAACATCACCATCACCATAACTACTTTCCCAAAATACCCAATTTGCTCTCAAGGCCAAATCGATCCAACCTTTCCCCCATAGTCGATCCTCAAGCTACCTCACCACAAGATCTCGATCCATCCCCTAGTTCACCCAAGCATTGAACCAAAAGCCAAAAATCCTACCTAAAACCCATAGATCTTCATCCTTCTTCTAGATCTAGAAGAGGAAAATTTGAGTTTTAAGGATTTGCTTGCTAGGAGTTCTTGTTTGCTTCATATTTGGTATGTGAACCTCGATCTCTACTTGATTCCTTGTGAATTTCATGATTTCATTGCTAAATTTGAGAGATGCCATGATTGAGTGAGCTTGAACTTTGAACATCAATGGTGATTTGCATGTCTTATGAAATTTGTGCTTAATTGTTGCTAAATTCCACTTAAAACTTCGATTGATGATGATTGATGGTAGAATTTGGATTTTAGAGGCATGAATAGGTGTTGCATGATTGAATCTAGAGTGAGAAGTCGGAAAAGACTCGGTCCGAGGTACCCAGTACCTCGGGACCGACGTTCCATATCGGTCCAATGACTCGGACCGAGGTCCCCAACCTCGGGCCCGACGTCACTTGCAAGTCGATCCAGTGCTTTTCGAGTTTCTCTTGCGTGATCTTAAGATTTCTTGCACTTGAATGTTGGTTATAGCATGCTATTCATGATATGATTTGAAGCTTGACCATGGATATGAGAATCTTATTTCATGCATGATTGAATTTTGTGGATTGAGTGTGCTAAGTTCAAGTATGGGGTCATCCCTTTGCATGATAAGTTGTTGATAATGGAAGCTTGTGTTTGTGTTGGATTTTACCTTGTAGTTTCTTTGGTTTTTGATTGTGTGTAGGTACCATGTTTACCCGAGCATCTTCTTCAAGGATGGAGAAAACTACCAAGAAGTCCAAGAAATCGTCCAAGAGAGTCCAAAGGATGGACGATGTTCGCATTGAGGATGAGGACGATGCTAGAGAGTATGAGCGTCTCATGGGTCTATCCCACCACACCCGGTGGTTAGATTGGGAATCAATTCGCAAGATGTGCATGGATGAGGCTCTTACTCGATGCTACTCCACCATAGGGCTTAATGTCTTGCTAAGGTGCAACAACACTCACTTTCCCGCCTTGACGTCCGAGTTCATGGCAACTTTCAAGTGCACTTACGAGGGAGTTGAGAGTGATGGCATGATTTCCTTCCAATTGGGCAACGAGTTGCAAGAACTCTCACTCCGGAATTTGGCGGTTTACCTTGGATTTCCTTTTCCAAGAGATGAAGCTTTTGTTGACAATGAGAAGGTCGACTATCTTTGGAAGTACATAGCCGGAAGAAGTGAGATGAGGAAAGGCGCTTCAACAAATGAGATAGCAAACCCACTTTTCCGAGTCATGATCCGAGCTTTGGGTTGTTCTATCTTTGCAAGACATGAACTAAGCAAGCCAATGAAGGAGGAGGCCATGCTACTCTACGAGATGTTGTTTGAGCATGAAAAGTCAATGAACCTCACATGGGAATGGGTGAAGATGGTGAGGGACTTCCAAAGTTCTTCATGGATATACTTTGGAGGTATGATTGCCCGGTTAGCTCATAGTCTCGAGGTGGATTTGTCTACTTACACGCCGGCGGCAAATGGCGTGGAGTTCATGGACCTCAAGTATTTCAAGAAGGCCAACATTATCAAGGAGAAGGTTGTCCCCGGCTTCATGGACCGACTCATGCCCCATTCAAACTTTGTCAAGGTACAAGTCCCATTGGGAGCTCGACTCTTTGACCTTACTTCTTACTATAATTGGTATCAAGTATGGGCGGGGAACGATAATCCCTATGGAGAGCCGGAGGGGACACTCGAGGTTAGGAGACGTGCACGACATATACGTTTCACTACACCTCAAGCTTCCCCGGACACCGAAGAAGAAGAGGCCAATCAATTCGAGTTTGTAAGAAGAGATGATATGGAGGTGGATGCACCAAGAAATGAAGAAGAAGAAGAAGGAGGAGGTGGCTACCAACACTTGTTCACCGACCACTCCCCCACTCTCTTGGACCGAGGTACATCCCATGTCGGGCCCGATGTTCATCAACGTCGGTCCGATGTGTTTTTGCCCGATCCGGTCCCTAGTCACTTCGAGAGGGGCGAGGGAAGTGGAGCACACCAAGCGCCCCATAGCTTCGGAGGATATGAGGGGTATGCCCAATGGTATGGCCCCGGAATGGTCTTCCCCGAGCCGAGCCAAACGGTGGACATGAACTTCTTAGCAAATCAAATGGCACATCTCCAACTTCAACAACAATCAATGTTTCAAGAAGCCCACCAACTCAACTACCAACAACAACAACTTTTCCAACACCAAGAGAACTTCCAAGAGAGATTTGATGAGGTGAACCGCAACCTCGCATACACAAGGCGCGAGGTGGAGGAATTGAGGGCGGCCGATGATCAAAGGTGGTCCATGCAAGCTAGTTTCAACGAGTGGATGTCCGGGAATTTTGCGACCCGTGAAGACCAATGGACACCTCCCGCACCACCAATCCAACCACCAAGCCATGACCTTTTCCAAGATCATGTGCATGAGCGAGAGCGGCACGCCCGGATTCAAAGGAGGCAACGCCGTGGACATCCTCCGAACTAAGCCTCATCAAGCCATTCGTCAATAAGGAATTGTGAGTCTTCTTTACTCTTTTCTCTTTACTTTTGAATTTTGATGGGGACATCAAAAGTTTTAAGTATGGGGTGGGTTAGTTGCTCATTAATTCCATGTTTAGGTTGCTTAGTTTGTCTCTTGTTTATGGGATGTTTCATTTTGGATTGTGGCATGATGCATGATGAATGATGATTGATTTTATGGCATGTATGGATGAGTTTGTTTTGAGTTTGTTTTTGTTTGAGAAAAATTTTCGAAAAATCCATAAAAATTTGAAAATTTCGGTTGAAAAAAAAAGTCAAAAAAAAAAAAGATTTTGTTTTGGACTAGGAATTCCCATCTTAGATGTCCATATGAAGGCTAATGATGATGTGAGCATGTAAATTCCTTTGCATATTTTTGGATAGTTTAGCCTCTAAATGGATGTTGTTTTTGATGTGATATGATATCTTGCATGTTTTTATTGAGCACATGAGTTCTTGGATGAAATTTGATGCAACTAAGCTAGAGTGACCCTTGTGAGATGATTTTTGGCCATTTTAGGGAAGTTTGTTCGATATTGCATATCCCTCATTTTTGTTGTGTGATTAGCTCATGCATGCTAAGTAAAACTTGCTATTGAGGTGTTTATCTATTTTCCAAGACCAATATGAGATTTGTTCTATGCTTTGTCACATTGATTTGAACTTTATTTCATTTAGTCACAAAATGTTCCATATCCTACCTTGAAGATAAACCGTTGTTTGTAGCCCCGTTTTAGCCTTAGACCTTTGTTTGAAACTCCTCAAAAATATGATTCCTAGCCTATATGACTTGACCCTTATGGGATTGAACTTTAGTGAGAGTTTTGGAAGAATATTTGGAGAGTTGAGATTCTCTTTGGTGAAGGGCAAAGAAATGGTGTTATAAACTAAGAGGGTAGTGCATCTTTGTTGTGAAAGAAAGAAAGAAAAGTTGGAAAAAAAGTAGTGGATTGAAAGCAAAAAGCTTAAGTGAAAGAAAAGGGCACCGACCGAGTTAAAGTGCACATCGGGCCCGAGTTGTGTTGCAAGTCGATCCTAGTGGAAAAAGTGAGAAAAATCCAACAAAAAGTGTAGTGCAAAGATGAAGTGGAATGTTTAGTGAAAGTATGGGTTGAAAGAAGAAGAGAAAAGAGAAAGTCAAAGTCTTTTGGGAATGTGAAGTGAAAGTGGAATAATTTGGTGAGTTTGGTGAGAGACTAGAAAAGTTCAATACCCATTGTAAGCACCACAAGACCAAAATGATTCCTACCTTGAGAAATACCAAAAGCCCCATTACAACCCGGCCGAATGAAACCTCTTTGAGGACCTCCATTGAGCCAAGTTCATATTCTTTGTGTGCATTGTAATAGGCATCTCTAGGTGGAGGAATTGGTGATATAAGCTTCAATTGTAAAGTCTTTACTTGCATGTTTGTTGAGTTTGAGTGTTCATTTTCAAGCCTAAACACATGATGAGTGATACACATTTCTACATACCTAAAGTGAGACTTTGTTGCATTAGACTTTATTCCTTGAACACTTGATCATGTGTGATGACATAATCTTGCTAGCATGTCTATCACTTGTGCTTACTAGATTTTTCATACGAGGCTTTACTTGAAGATTGTGCTTCGGTCTTGCTTACATTGTGATTGCTTGAGGACAAGCAAGTTTAAGTATGGGGTATTCTGATGTCTCTCATTTTGGAGGTGTTTTAGTGGTTAATTTCCTTTGTAAATATGTGTTTTTCATTCTCTTCTTTATAGTTTCGTTCCCTTTTTAGCCTAGTTCCCGGTTTTCTTCAAGAGTCGGAGACTATGCGAGTTTTGTGTGTTTTTGTAGGTAAAATGGCAAGAATGAGAGCGATTTCGAGGAGCTAAGGAAGGAGCCAAGTCAAGGAGTACAAGAGCCAAGCCAAGAATGAAGTGGAACCAAGAGAAACCAAGGAAGAAAGCAAGGATCGAGGCCCAGGATCGAGTTCCACCATGTCGGGCCCGAGATCGAGCATCCAGCGTACGGGACCGAGGTTGGACAACGTCGGGCCCGAGGTCACCCGTGTCGGTCCAAAGTCGGCGGATGAGAGGATTGCTCCCCAAGGCATATTTTTAGCAACTTTCCACATTTGCCCCTTTCTAAATTGGGATTCCTTGGTCCCCAATCCTTAGAAGGCTATAAATAGAGGTGAATAGAGAGCATTAAAGGCATGTTTGGATAGACCACAACAAAATCACTCTCTAAAGGCTCAAGGGAAGACTTGGAGGGCAAGGAGAAGAAGGAGGAAGGAAGAGAGGAGAGGCCGGTGGAGAGAGAGAGGAGAATTAGTGAGTTTTTGTGCTTTGTTTAGCTTGATCTAGTAGAATTGAACTTGGATTTTGTAGAGACCTTTGAATTTGAATGAAATTGGAGTTTGATTTGATGTTGATGGTTGAGATTTGCTTTATTTCCCTTTTGATTTCGTTTTTCTCTTACTTGATGGAGTAGATTCCATAGTCTTGGGCTATGGGGGAAGCCCTTAGTTAGATTTGGGTAGAAAACCCCAATTCCATAGCCTTGAGTGCTTGATTTGTGAATCCTCTCTACACTAAGCTTCAATTCTCTTGTGAAAACAAGGGGCTTAGGGCTTGTGATTGGTAAGAGCAAAGCGAAAGCATCTCGAACCCAATTGCTAGACCTAACATCGAAGGAGAGTGAAAACTCCCTTGGGTCGAAGTGTAGATTGGAGAGATTTGGGGCGATCAACCTCGATCTCACTAAGATCAAGCTCTTATTGGCTGAATTGGGGAAGAATATCCAAGTCTAGTTAGGTGTGGAACCCAAAAACCCAAGACCGATCTACCAATTTTGCTTAAATCGAGTTACCCAGTACATCGGGCCCGACTTGCATCAACGTCGGTCCCGGCCAAATTGACCTCGATCCACCCTCGGACCGAAGTGACCAGTGTCGGTCCGAGGTGATCTCTCTTTGCTTTTCCTTTGATTTTGCCTTGTTTTCATCCCTTTTTAAGTATTTCCGGGTACACTCGACACACGAACTCCCGTGTGTTCGACACCCTACCTCTTTACTACAATCTTGAGGTTCGGTTTTATAAATTTAAATTGTGAGACCTCCGATCCCGGACCGATCAGGACCTCCATTGAGCCAAGTTCATATTCTTTGTGTGCATTGTAATAGGCATCTCTAGGTGGAGGAATTGGTGATATTAGCTTCAATGGTAAAGCCTTTACTTGCATGATTGTTGAGTTCGAGTGTTCATTGCTAAGCCTAAACACATGATGAGTGATACACATTTTCATATCCCTAAAGTGAGGCTTGGTTGCATTAGACTTTATTCCTTGAACACTTGATCATGTGTGATGATGTAATCTTGTTTGCATATCTATCACTTGTGCTTGATTGAGTTTTTCATATGAGGCTTTACTTGAAGATTGTGCTTCGGTCTTGCTTACATTGTTATTGCTTGAGGACAAGCAAGTTTAAGTATGGGGTATTCTGACGTCTCTCATTTTGGTGGTGTTTTAGTAGTTAATTTCCCTTGTAAATATGTGTTTTCCATTCCTTTCTTTGTTAGTTTCGTCCCTTTTTAGCTTAGTTCCCGGTTTTCCACAAGATTCGGAAACTATGCTAGTTTGTTGTGTTTTGTAGGAAAAATGGCGCGTTTGAGGACATTTCGGAGAAGTTTATAAGAAGGAGCCAAGCAAAGGAGCAAAGGAGCGGAAGAGCCATGCAAAGAATGAAGAGGAACTCAAGGAAAACCAAGAAGAGAAGAAGGACCGAGACCTAGGATCGAGGTACTACCAAGACGGGCCCGAGTTCGAGCACCAGAGCATAGGACCGACGTTCCCAACGTCGGGCCCGATGTCTGCCCGCGTCGGTCCGAGTCGGCAAAAGGAAGGATTGGGCTCCAAGACGCAATGTTGTGATCTTCCAATTTTGCCCTTCTTCTAATTGGGAATTCCTTGGTCCCCAATCAAGAGAGAGGATAATTAGAGGTGATTAGAGAGGATTAAGGGAGGAAAATCACACACACACAAAAATCACTCTCAAAGGCTCAAGGAAGACTTGGAGAGCAAGGAGAAGAAAGGAGGAGGAGAAGAGAGGAAGATCGGTGGAGCTAGAGAGGAGATTAGTGAGTTTTGAACTTCTTTTGCTTTGATTTAGTAGAATTAAGACTTGGATCTTGTGAACCCTTGTGAATTTGAATGCAATTTAGCTTTGGATTGAGTTTGATGATTGAGATTTGCATGATTTGCCATTTGATTGCTTTTTACTCTTACTTGATGGAGTAGATTCCATAGTCTTGGGCTATGGGGGAACCCCTAGCTAGGATTGGGTAGGAAACCCCAATTCCATAGCCTTGAGTGCTTGAACTAGGAATCCTCTCTACATTGAGCTTCAATTCTCTTGTGGAAACAAGGGACCTAGGGCTTGTGATTGGTAAGAGTAAGCGGGAGCGATCTCGAACCCATCATTAGACCTAGCATCGAAGGCGAGTGGAAACTCCCTTGGGTCGAAGTGTAGAGTGGAGGGATCGAAGGCTAGCAATCTCGATCTCACAAGGATCAACACTTTTTGGCTGAATTGGGGTGGAATTACCCAAGTCTAGTTAGGGAAGGAACCCAAAAACCCAAGACCGATCTACTAATTTGCCTAGTTCGAGTTACCCAATACATCGGGCCCGACGTCGTGTAAGTCGGTCCCGACCAAATCAACCTCGATCCACCCTCGGACCGAAGTGACCAGTGTCGGTCCGAGGTGTTCTCTTTGATTTTCCTCATTTTTACCTTTCTTTTACCTCTTTTTAGTCTTTTGGGTACTCTCAACGCATGGACTCCCGTGTGTTCGACACCCTACCTCTTTTACTACAATTAGGGTTCGGTTTATAAATTTAAATTTTGATATCATCCGATCCGGACTACACCCCATCAGGAGGTAGAGGCAATTTCAACAATGGAGGTAATGGCCGGTGGAATCAAGGTCAAGCCAATGGCTACAACAACAACTTCAACCAAAACGAGCCAAGGACACAACCACACCCATATAGACCACCGGGGTTCAATGAGCAACAACAACCACAATGTGATCAAAAGTTGAAAGATGGCCGGGTTCAAGGAGGTGAGAACTCAACTCATTGATGTGTGAACCGAACTCAATGAGAACCGTGCATGGAGAAGGCAAGCGGACAACCAATTCGCTCAATTAGGAAATCAAGCCCCAAGAGAGAATGGGAGATCGACTTCTGGGCCGACCCGAGGAGAATCCCCGTGCCCAACAAAATCAAAATGAAGTTCGGGCGATTAGATTGAGGAGTGGCTGAAACCTATCCGAGCCACATGTGCCTAAGACAAGTGAAGAGAACCGGACCGATTTGCCCAGGAAGTCGGGTCCGAGGTGCCAAGAAGTCGACCCAGTAGACAGACCAACTCCTCTGCCCAGGACCAAGGTAGAGAGGACATCGGGCCCAACTTGCCCAGATGTCGGTCCGAGCACTCTGCCTATGTTTTGCCCCCAGACCGAGATGAATGAAATCGGGCCCGACGTGGTGCCCAAGTCGATCCAGCCAGAGGAAGGTGCAAAGGTGTCAGACAAGTCTAAGGAGGTTGATCCGAGCAAGATTCAAGGTGCGATAACTCTTCCATCCCCCTCAAGGAAGCCAAAAGATGTTGTTGAGAGCAAGTTCAAGAGATTCCTCAAGCTTTTGCATGGTTTGAACATCTCTATCCCATTCACTGATGTATTAAGCAAGATGCCATCCTATGCCAAGTTTTTGAAGGAGATCTTGAGCAAGAAGAGGTCCATAGTTGAGATGCAAGATGAGGTGAAGATTTTGGAGCTACCTCAAAAGTTAGGAGATCCCGGATGCTTTGCTATCACTATTGGTGTAGGGTCTCAAAACTTTCAAGCCCTATGTGATCTTGGGGCAAGTGTTTCGGTTATGCCCGCTAGCATTTGGAGAAGGGTCAATCTTGGAGAAATTGAGCCGGCCGATATGTCCCTAACTATGGCCGACAGTTCCATAATCAAGGCTAAGTGAGTATTGGATGACGTGCCGGTAAGAGTTGGAAAATACTTTGTGCCCGATGATTTTGTGATCTTAGACATGCATGAGGACTCCTTGGTCCCAATCATCTTAGGACGACTGTTCTTAGCAACGGCAGGGGACAAGTTTGATGTCAAAAATGGGAAAGTTTCCTTCGAGATTGGTGAGGAAAAGGTTGAGTTTCACTTCAACAAGGCTTTGAATGAGCTGGACGCTTTAACCAAACAAAGGAAATCCACAAATACCAATTCAAATCCACAATAGCACACCAAAACAAAGCATAACTCACTAGCTATTCCTAGATCTCTCCTTCTCCTCCACCGATTTCTCTTCTTCTCCCTCTCTTCTCCTTTCTCCTTGCTCTCCAAGTCTCCCTAGAGCCTTTGAGAGGTGATTAGTGTTGTGTGTGTGTGGATAATTGTTTTCCCCCCTAATTAGAAGATAAGAATGCCTCAAATAGAAGAGGGGCAAAAGTGGTAGATCACATCTGTTTGCCTTGGAGCCCAATCCTCATCTGACCGACTCGGACCGACACGGGGGCATGTCGGGCCCGAGGTGCTGGCACGTCGGTCCGAGGTTGAAAACTCGGTCTCGGTCCCGATGTCGCCTAGAACTCGGTCCTCCCCGATGGTCACCTCTTCTTCTTAGCTCTTCTCTTGCTTCTCTTCATGGGTTGCTCCGCTCTTCCGCTCATTGACTCGTGTCTTGCTCCTTCTTCGGGTCTCCTTCAAAATATCCTCGAATCATGCCAAAAACAACTACAAAATACACAAAAATCGCATGGTCTACGAATCTCATAGAAAATCGGAATCCAAGCTAAAAAGGGGCAAAACGCACAAGAAAAGGAACAAGGGAAAATAACAATGTATTTACAAGGGAAAATAACCTATAAAACACCACCAATTTGAGAGACATCAGAATACCCCATACTTAAACTTTCTTGTCCTCAAGCAATAACAATGTAAGCAAGACCGAAACATAATCTTCAAGTAAAGCCTCGTATGAAAACACAATCAAGTACAAGTGATAGATATTCAAGCAAGATTACATCATCACACATGATTAAGTGTTCAAAGGAATAAAGCCAATGCAACTAAGCCTCACTTTAGGGATATGTAATCAAAGCACAACTCTCAAGTATGTAGGTATAGCAATGAACACTCAAACTCAATCATCATGCAAGTAAAGACTTTACTATTGAAGCTAATATCACCAATTCCTCCACCTAGAGATGCCTATTACAATGCACACAAAGAATTCGAACTTGGCTCAATGGAGGTCCTCAAAGAGGTTCCATTCGGCCGGGTTGTAATGGGGATTTTGGTTTTTCTCAAGGTAGGAATCATTTTGGTCTTGTGGTGCTTACAATGGGGATTGAACTTCCTAATCTCTCACCAACTTCACTAAATTTCCATAATCAACTTTTCACTCATCCAAAAGACTTAACATTTTCTTCTTAACCCACAACTACACTTAACATTACACTTCATCCTTGCACTTAGGCTTTTTGTTGGATTTTTCACTCTTTTGCACTAGATCGACTTTGACACAAACTCGGGCCCGACATACCTTTGAACTCGGTCGGACCACTTTTCTTTCATTTAAGCTTTACACTTCAATCCACTTCTCATTTCCAACATTTTCTTTCTTTCTTCTTTCTTTTTCACTTTTCACACAACAAAGATGCACTACCCACAAGATTCATAACTCCATTCTTTGCCCTCAACCAAAGAGAATCTCAACTCTTCAAATACACTCCAATCCTCTCTCTAAAGTCCAATCCCATAAGGGTCAAGTCATATAAGGCTAGGAATAATATTTTTGAGGAGTTTTAAACAAAGGTCTAGGCTAAAACGGGGCTACAAATAAAGGATTCACTTCATGGTAGGATATGGAATATTTTGTGACTAAAAGAAAAAAAAGTTCAAAATCAATGTGACAATGCTAGGACAAATCTCATGACGGTCTTGGAAAATAGATAAACACCGCAATAGCAAGTTTTACTCAGCATGCATGAGCTAATCGCACAAGAAACATGAGGGATATGAAAATATGAACAAGCATCCCTTAAATGGCCAAAAATCAATCTCACAAGGGTCACTCATGCTTAGTTGCATAAAAACTCATCCTAGAACTCACATGTGCTCAATAAAAAACAAGTAAGATATCATGATCACATCAAAAGCAACATTCATTTAGAGGCTAAACCATCCAAAAATATGCAAAGGAATTTACATGCTCACATCATCATTAGCTTTCATTTGGACATCTAAGATGGGGATTCCTAATCCAAAAACAAAATCTTTTTGTTGTTTTCACACGAAATTTTTTCAAATTTTTATGGATTTTTGCAAAAACATTTTCAAACAAAACCAAAAACAAAAACTCATCCATTCAAACCAAATCAAGCTCAATCATTCTTGTCTTTCATCAACAAACCATTATCCAAAAGCAAACATTCCAAACACAAACTAAGAACAAACATCTTCAAAACAAACACAAGAAACTAACACATGAAACTATGAGCAACTAACCCCCACCCCATAGTTAAAATTTTAATGTCCCCATCAAACAAGGAAACCAAAACTCAAAGCAAGAGAGAAGAGTTCGAAAAGCTCACAATTTCTTATTCTTCATTGGCATGTCTAGATTAGTCAAAGGGACGCGCCCGCCGATATCCTCGTTGGAGCCTTGCTTGCCTTTCCCTCTCATACACTTGCTCTTGGTAGAGATCTTGGGTCGGTGGTTGAAGTTGAGGCGCCGGGCGTGTCCATGGATCCTCTCGGGAAGGATAATTCCCGCTCATCCAATTGTTGAAACTCTCTTGGACATGCCACCTTTGATCTTCCACCGTTCTAAGTTCATCCATCTCGCGCCTAGTGTAGCCGAGGTTCCGGTTCATCTCTTCTTATTGGGCTTGGTAGGCACTTTGATGTTGGAGGAGTTGTTGTTGTTGTTGATACATGAGTTGTTGTTGAAGGTTGACTTGATGGACCTCTTGGAGTACACTCTCTTGTTGGATTTGAAGGTGGGACATTTGATTGGCCAAAAACGTCATGTCTACCGGTTGTTGCCTCTCGGGAAAGACCATGTCGGGGCCGTACCATTGAGCGTAGCCTTCATATCCACCATATTGAGGTTGCTCTTGCCTTGCACCGCTCCCTTCACCTTGCTCATAGTGCCTCGGGACCGAGTCGCCAAGATAGGCATCGGACCGACTTGGTTGGATGTCGGGCCCGACGTAGGGTGCATCTCGGTCCGCCAATGTGGGAGCTTGTTGCGTGGCTCGGAGGTTAGCCAACAAGTTTTGGAAACCTTCATCTTCTTCCGGAGGTGTATCAACATCCATAGCCTCTCTTCTAGGAGCAAACTCAAAGTTCTCTTGATCGGAATCCGGTGTGGTCGTGGGAGAGGTGAAACGAATATGTTGAGGTTGTTGACGACCCTCCCTTGAACCTTCCGGATCACCAAATGAGTGTGGCTTTCCAGCCCATACTTGGTACCAATTGTGGTACCTTGATAGATCGTAGAGGTTGGGACCCAACCGGATAGCCACTCCATTGAAGTTTGAGTGAGGTGCCAAAGAGGTGATGCTAAGCTTTTCCTTGATGATGTTGGCCTTCTTGAAGTACTTGATGTTCATGTACTCCACGCCATTAGGAGCCGAAGTGTACTTAGTGAGGTCGACCTCTAGACGCATGGCAAGACGAGCAATCATCCCACCAAAGTAGATCTAAGAGGTGCTTTGGAAGTCTCGCACCATCTTGACCCACTCCCAAGTGAGATTCAAGGGCTTGTCGGTGTGGAAGAGCATGTGGTGTAGCAACATCACCTCCTACTTCATGGGTTTGCTCAACTCATGCGGGCATAGATGGCACACCCCAAGACGCGCACCATGACTCGGAATAGAGGGCTAGCAATCTCGGTTGTGGAAGCTCCTTTCCTCATTTCACTCTTCCCCGCTACGTGCATCCATACATAGTTCACCTTCTCATTGTCCACGCCGGCCTTCTCTCTTGGAAAAGGAAACCCGAAGTAGGTTGCCAAGTCCCTAAGAGTGAGCTCGTGTGTCTCATTGCCCAATTGGAAAGTGATGACACCTCTCTCGTCTTCCACGTCGTCATATGTGCAATCAAACGTGGCCATGAACTACGATGTCAAGGCAGGATAATGTGGGTTGTCCCACCTCAACATTCCATTGAGGCCTATGTAGGAGTAGCATCGTGGGAGAGCTAGCTCCATTCCCATCTTCCTTACGGACTCCCAATCAAGCCACCTAGTGTGGTGCGCTAGCTCCTTGTACTCTGCATAACTCTCGGCTACATCATGATTGTCAAGCCGTACATCATCCAACTTGGGTTCTCTACTAGACTTCTTTTACTTCTTGGAAGGCCTTTCCGCATGAGATGAGGATGCACGGGTCTCCATCATACCTACACACACTCAAATCAAGCAAAAGGCTACAAGACAAGATCCATACAATCTCAACAACATCACAAATATATACAACTCACAAGCTCAACACACAAAAACTACCCCATACTTAGGATCTAGACACACATCTCACAAAATCCAACATGAATAATCTAGGAATTCCTAAACAATGGCTAAGCTAATTAATATATCATATCATGATCAAGCTTTAACCAACAATCAAACACATGAATCCTCATGACATCACAAGTAGAAAGCAAAAACAAAAGGATCGACTTGCTCATGACGTCGGGACCGACACACCTCCAACCTCGGTCCCCTAAGTCGGACCGACTTCCACAAGTCGGGCCCGAGGTACCTGGGTAACTCGATCTAGTTCATGCTTCGTCTACTTCAACAAATCAACCCAAATCAGTCTATCATGCACCTAAAGTCCAATTTCAACCATCGGGAACGAAGTACTTTTTAACTCGAACCGGTACATCGTTCAATATTACCTTAGCTTTGGTGATGGAGCCATCGGCCATGGTGAGAGACATATCGGCCGGCTCAATTTCTCCAAGGTTAGCCCTTCTCCAAATACTCGTAGGCATAACCGATACACTCGCCCCAAGGTCACAAAGGGATTGAAAGCTTTGAGACCCCACACCAACGGTAATAGCAAATCTTCCCGGGTCTCCCAACTTTTGAGGTAGCTCCAAAATCTTCACCTCATCTTGCATCTCAACTATGGACCTCTTCTTGCTCAAGATCTCCCTCAAAAACTTAACATAGGATGACATCTTGTTCAAAGCATCGGTGAATGGGATTGTGATGTTTAATCCTTGCAAAAACTTGAGGAACCTCTTGAACTTGCCTTCAACCACATCTTTCGGCTTCTTTGACGGGTAGGAAAGAGTTGTGCCACCTTGAATCTTGTTAGGATCGACCTCTTTGGACTGGCTCGACTCATTCGCACCCTCCTCTGTCTGGACCGACATGGGCACCACATCGGGCCCGATGTCTTGTACTTCGGTCTGGGGGCAGAGCATTGGCTGGGAAGTCAGACCGACATCTACGCAAGTCGGGCCTGACTCCCTCTCATCCTCGGTCCTAGGCAGGGGAGTGGCTCTGGTTCTTGGATCGACATCTTTGCATGTCGGACCCGACATACTGGGCAAGTCGGTCCGGCTTTCTTCTCTTGACTTTGACACATGTGGCTCGGGTAGATTTCGACCACTCCTCAATCCAATAACTCGAAATTCATTTTGATTATGTAGGGCACGGGGATTCTCCTCGGGTCGGCCCGGAAGTCTCTCATTCTCTCTCGGGATTTGAGTTGCAATTTGGGCAAATTGGTTGTCGACTTGCCTCCTCCATGCACCAAACTCATTAAATTGAGTTTTTATCTCATTGAATCCATCCTTCAACTCTTGCACCCATTGAGGTTGTTGTTGCTCATTAAACCCCGGAGGTCTATATGGCGGTGGTTGTGCCCTTGGCTCGTGTTGGTTGTAGTTGTTATTGTAGCCATTGGCTTGACCTTGATTCCACCGGCCATTACCTCCATTGCCTCCATTGTTGAAATTGCTTCTTCCTCCATAATTCCCTCGAACATAGTGTGCCTCCTCAATTGGCTCGGCCAAGCGAACTTGGCTCTCATTCGGACACACTTGTGTAGCATGGGCAAAGGATCCACACTCCTCATAAGCTCTAGCGGTTTGCTTGTAATGGTGAACTTGCCTTCTCAACTTGGTCACTTCACTCTCTAGGAATTGGAGCCTCACATCTTTGTCAATCTCTTCACTCTTCGGATCATAGAGCTTCCTTGTGCTATCACCTTGAACTCTCACTTCTTTTCTAGCTTGGCTCACCCCATACATAGCCTCGTAATCGGAAAGCTTGTCAAGTAACTCCCAAGCTTGCTCCGGGGTCAAGTCTATAAATCCACAATCGGTGTGGAGATTTAGCTTGTCCTTGGTGGACGGGTTGATGCCTTGGAAAAAGATATCTTGGAGCACGTACGGTTGTTGCCCACGGGTTGGACATTGGCGCAACATCTCTTTGAATCGGTCCCATGCCTTGAAGAGAGGTTCATTTGATCCTTGTTGGAAACTTGCAATTTTCCTCTGGAGCTCGGTTGTTTTTGAAGGTGGAAAGAACTTCATCAAGAACGCATCATGAAGAGCTCGCCATGTGATGATCGATCTAGGGGCTTAGCTCTCGATCCAGTGTGCCGCCTTACCCCCAAGTGACTGATGTCTCTCATTTTGGTGATGTTTTAGTGGTTGACTCGGGCAAAGTCGTTGTTCCCTAATCAAAAATAAATCCCAAACATGCAAACTCAAGTATAGTAGGCAAGCAAGGGGTCGAACCCAAAGGAATCAGTTTTATTCAGATTTTATGTGGTTTTCATGCAATTAAACAAAAGGGGGTTTTGAAAGTTGTTTTCAATCAAAGTTATCAAGCAGAGTTCATTCAATCAATTCCACTTTATTAATCCGTTGATCATGAATTCATCCACCTCTTTATATGCTTAGGTCAATTCCAATCCCAATCATTAGAAATCGCAAGTCCACGGTCCAAGCAATTCTATAACCCTAGGCAAGGACGCTTAACCTAGAATTAGCATAGAGCACATGGATAATAGGAAATCAAATCATGCAATCAAGCTACGAGTCTCATGCACAACTTAACCATTGAATACTCTTCCCTAAACTAGTCCACGGTCCTAGAATAGAGTTGTTTCGAGAATAGGAAAGATGCATAGACAACAACCAATCCTAATTCAAACAATAGATCTAAGTCAATCAAACAAGTTGATCAAGCTCATAAAATCAAACATAGATCATGGGATGAAGCACAAGAGTATCAATAAAGACCTAAGGATAAAGAGGTTACCAGAATTTCACAACTTCATAATAAAGCTTCCTTGATTGAATAAACTCCAGAGGAGAGTTAGTTCTCCATTACAAAGAAAACTCTAATCTTTATTTGAAAGACAAATTAATTGACAAGAATTGGATATCCTAAAAATCTAGAAAGGTTCCCCTTATATAGCCCAAAAGATCAACCTTTTCGGACTAAATAAGATAGGAAACCGAAAGATAAGAAAGGAAACAAGATAGAAACGGTGAAATCTTGCCCGTCTGGAAGTCGGCTACCACCGCGACCGCGGCACCAGAACCGCGCCCGCGGCGGCCTTCAAATGGTCAAACCGGGTTCAGCTTCTACCGCGACCGCGCCGGTGGCAACGCGTCCGTGGCCTTCACGGTTTAGGTGGTTCGCTCCTCCACACCACCGCGCCCGCGCCATAGGTAACGCGTCCGCGGTTTCTATGCAGTGGCGATTCTTCGTCTTTAAGCTCTTTAACTCTTGATTCTTCATGTCTTGTGTCTTCGGTCTTGATATTACAATAACGCTCAAAACTAACCTAAACACTCTCAATAAAGCTCTAAAATACAAGAGTTAACCCATACAAAGTAGAGCGAATCAAATTCCCCCATACTTAGATCTTGCTCGTCCTCGAGTAAGCTCAAAACAAATACAACAAGGCAGCACATCTAAGATCTCAGGAAATACAAGGGAAGATAACGCTAACGCTTTCAAGAATATTCAGAGAGAATCAGAGGAAAGCGGCTCACTCAAGAACACGAGGAACTAACTCAAGAACTCAAGAACAGTGCTAGAACTTGTGTTAGATCGAGTGAGACTTGTAACCAAACCACAAAACAGTTTGTAACCAAAAAGAGAGAGAGAGAGAGTTCTGCGAAGTACTGCAGAACGTAGAAATAGAGTACTTTAGTATATTGAACTATAGCTTAAGTTGTAGGCTTAAAGGAGTTCTTTACAAGTGAACTTAGGGAAAAGCTAAGTGTCAGAGAACTGTAAAAACTCGCCAGTACAACTGTAAGAACGTTCAATATAAAGGAAAGAACTATTCAAAAATCCTCCAAGGAGGTAGAGGTTTACACTCAAGGACTACTTGGTCTTGAGTGGTTCCTCTATAATTCATTGCGTTCATTACTTACCTGTTTAGTACTATTTCCGCTGCACTACTCAAGGACGCTCCTACTCCTCGTAGGAACGCCTAACCAAAGGACGCCTTTACCTAAGTAAAGGCCGTCCCTCAGTACTAACGATCCAACAAATATCCTTACCCATATCCTTTTGATGTTGGTGATGATAACAATTCTTTTCAAACCTTTGATTCTTACATTTGTTTAAGTGATTTTAAAGATGACTTAGGAGATAGCTACATTTGCTTAAGTGACTTGAAAGATGAATTGATAGAATCTCCTAGGAAATCTTTAAGTGATGTTGATGTAGGAAAAGAAGATCATGATGAAGGAAGTCAAGAAGTGAAAGCTCGTTCTTTGGAGGAGTATGACGAGAAAGGCTCGAGATCAAAGAGCCATGCCTATATAGACCATCGTTGGTGGTTTTATGGGTATGATGGCAATGGGAATGGGCACAACAATGGCGATCAATTCACCGTGTTTCACCCGCCATGAGATTGGAGGTTAGGAAGTCAAGCTAGTGACTCTAAACGAGCGCTTCTCAGGAGGCAACCTGAGCTAGTAGTTTTCTTTTCATAGTTTTTGGTTTGATTTTTCCTAGCTTAGCTTAGCTCTTCACTAACAATTCCCTACCTAGTATTTTGTGGATTTTTGGTTGTGTTAGTTCTTCAAGATTGTGTAGGAATTATGGTGAAAAATAAATGGAATTATGGAGAAAGAAGATGCAACGAAATGGAGTAATTTTGGTGGCCGAACGACCCAACATTGAGCCCAGGTAAGTCGGGCCCGACATGGGGACATCGGTCCATGACGTCGGTCCAACCCGACCGGCTTAGTGGATTTGCCAATTTTACCCTTTGACCTAAATTTGTCCCTTTCCCCATTAAATACCCTTCCCTCACCTACCTACCATCTTCATATTAACCACCATACCCAAAATAGCTCCCATTCCTCAAGCTCTCAAAAAATCGGCCCCCTCTCTCACCAAACTCGATCCACACACTTCTCACTTCTTCATCTCGATCCAACCACAACAAACCTTCCCCGACCCAATTTCAAAGAAAGATTTCAAGACTAACCTCCGTTCTTCATCCCCCATCTCAATCTAGGTTGAGAAAGTTTGAGTTCTAGTTGATTTCTTGCTTAAAGGTTCAATTCTCTTCAATTTCGGTATGTGTAACTCGATCTCGATCTCTTTCTTTGAAGATTTTGTGCTTTCATTGCATAGAATGAGTGTTACCATGTTTGATTGAGAGTTTGAAGCTTGAGCATCAATGGTGGATTTGCATGATTTGTGAAATTGAACTTAAATGTTGTTTATGCATGCTTGAATCCATTTAGAACGTCGATTAGGGATGTTTGATGGTTGAAATTGAAATTTAGGAGCATGATAGAGTGATTTGGGTTGATTTGAGGTAGAAGTCGAAGCATGAACTAGGTTGAGATCGACGAGCCCAGGCAAGTCGGGCCCGACATGTGGAAGTCGGTCCACCACCTCGGACCGAGGTTGAAGGTATGTCGGACCCGAGGTCACTTGCATGTCTATCGAGTTGTTTTTTCTTTCTTCTTGTGATATCATGTGGATTCATGTGTTGTATTATTGGTTATAGCCTATTCATGATGTGATATGATCATTTGCTTAGCCATTGTTGAAAGATATCCATGATGATTCATGTTGGATTGTGATGCATGTGTGTTTAGAGCCTAAGTATGGGGTTTTCCCTTGTGTTGATGTGTTGATGTGTTGATGAGTGCTTTTTTTGTGTTGTATGGAGTTTATCTTGGATCCTTTTGTTTGGTTTGATGTGTGTAGGTACCATAGAGACTAGAGCTTCATCATCTCATGCGGAAAGACCGAAGAAGAAGTCTAAGAAGTCGACAAAAGAGACTAAGTTGGATGATTTTTACTTGGAGGATGATGAGCAAGTCGAGAGCTATGCACGGTATATGGTGCTTGAGCACCACACAAGGTGGCTTGATTGGGAGACCGTGAGAAAGATGGGCATGGATCAAGCCCTTCCGAGAGGCTACTCACACATAGGCCTTTCCGGGATGCTAAGGTGGGACAACAACCACTATCCCGCCCTCACATCGGAGTTTATGTCCACGTTCGAGTGTTCCTATGATAATGTGGAGGATGAAGAAGGCGACATCACCTTCCGATTGGGCAACGAGGACTACAAGGTCTCTCTCGGAGACTTGGCTACCTACTTTGGGTTCCCTTGTCCAAGAGTAGAGGCTAACGTTCACAATGAGAAGGTGAACTATGTGTGGAAGCAAGTGGCGGGGAAGAGTGAGATGAGAAAAGGAGCTTCAACAACGGAGAAAGCTAGCCCTCTTTTCCGAGTGATGGTGCGAGTCTTGGGGTGTGCAATCTATACACGCCACGAGTTGAGCAAGCCTATGAAGGAGGAGGTCATGTTGCTACACGAGATGCTCTTCCACACCGAGAATCCCATGAATCTCGCACGGGACTGGGTCAAGATGGTGCGAGACTTCCAAAGCACATCTTGGATCTACTTTGCCGGGATGATTGCTCGGCTAGCCACAAGCTTGGGGGTCGATCTTACCAAGTATTCTCCGGCCCGATATGGTGTTGAGTACATGAACATGAGATATTTCAAGAAAGCCAACATCATCAAGGAGAAAGCCATACATGAATTACTTGGCCCCTCATTTGAGCTATGATGGAGTGTCTATCCGGTTGGTGCCCAACCTCTATGATCTTTCTCGGTATCACAATTGGTACCAAGTGTGGTCCGGCAAGCCACATTCTTTTGGTGACCCCGAAGGTGCAAGAGAGGGGCGGCAACAACAGCCTCAACACATTCGCTTCACGTCCCCCTCGACTTCACCGGATTCCGACCAAGACAACTTTGAGTTTGCACCTAGAGGAGAGGCAATGGGCGTTGATCTAGACCCAGCTGAGGATGAGCGCTACCAAGGCTTGTTAGCCAACCTCCGAGCCATGCACCAAGCTCCAACATTGGCGGACCGAGATGCTCAGCACATTGGGCCCGACTTCCATCAAAGTCGGTCCGGTGCTTTCTTGGACGTTTCGGTCCCGAGGCACTATGAACAAGGAGAAGGGAGCGGTGCACGGCAAGAGCAAGCTCATTATGGCGGTTATGAAGGCTACGCTCAATGGTACGGCCCCGGCATGGTTTTCCCCGAGAGGCAACAATCGGTGGATATGTCGTTCTTAGCCAATCAAATGGCTCATCTTCAACTCCAACAAGAAAGTGTGCTTCAAGAAGTCCATCAAGTGAATCTCCAACAACAACAATTATACTACCAACAACAACAAGTGTTCCAACAACAAGGTACCTTCCAAGCTCAAGAAGAAGAGATGAACCGGAACCTCAGTTACACAAGGCGCGAGGTGGATGAACTTAGAGAGGTGGAAGATTAAAGGTGGCGAGTCCAAGATAGCTTCAATAATTGGATGATGTTGGATCGTTAGTATAAAGGAGGGACGTCCTTTACTTGAGTAAAGGCGTCCTTACAGCGGAAAAATAAAACTAAACAGGTGAACTTAACAAGAATGGAACACAGTGAATTATAGAGGAACCACTCAAGACCAAGTAGTCTTTGAGTGTAAACCTCTACCTCCTTGGAGGATTTTCGAATAGACTATTCCTTTCTTATTAAGTGTCCTTACAGTTGTACTGGCGAGTCTTTACATTCTCTGGTACTTAGCGTCCGTCCTAAGTCCACTAGTAAAGGACTCCTCTAAGCCTACAACTTAAGCGAGCTTAATGTGCTAAAGGACTCTATTCCCACGTCCTACAGTACGTCGTAGGACTTCTCTCTTTTTCTTTTGGTTTTCTTGTTTACAAACAGTTTTGGTTTTGATTACAACTTTTCTCTCGATCAAACACTAAGTCTAGGGGAGTTCTGTGCTTGTTCTTCGTGTTCTTGATCGAGGTTGGTTTCCTCTGATTCTCTTCGACTATTCTCTGAAAGCATTAACGTCACAATAAATGCCTTGGGCTATTTATAGGACTTGGGGAATGGCGTCTTTCCTCTGGGACGATCATGCCCTTCGTGGACGTGGCTACAGGATCTTCCTCCACGTGGTATGGCGGTGATGAGGGAAGCTTCCTGTTTCCAACTGTGTGTGATGAACTCCGCTACAGGATCTGCCTCCACGTGGTGATGGACTTCGCTACAAGATCAGTCTCCACGTGTCCCGGATGATCAAATGTTGTCGAGTGATGTCATCCTGTCGGTTGATGAGCAAGGACGCTCTGAGAGTTGAAGCTCGCGTTCCTACTTGCATGGGACTGCGTCCTTGCTCAAGTAGTCACTTCGCTGGTCCTTACTTCCTGCTAGCTAGCGTCCCTTAACCTCAGGGACGTCCACACACTTGTTGTCCTTTTTGTCACTGGCGTTCCTGAACACTTGGACAAATTTATTAGAATCAAAGTGAGTTTGTCATATCAAAACTAAGGGACGGTTGTGTGGGCACACTATCAAGTACGCAAGCGTCCTTGATAGCGTCCCAACAATTTTCCCCTTTTTGATGATGACAAACTCTTCAGCAAAATAGTTTTGACGTTGGAACTTAGCATTCATGAAAACTTTAGGAGCGTCCTCTAACACTTAGAAGAATTTCTGTAAGCACAAGTTTTCAGTCTTTGAATTTCTAGCTTTTGGATTTTAAGGAGAGAGTAGCGTCCTAGAATACTTTCTAAGCGTCCTCTTATTTATTTTAGCATGGCGTTCCTTAGACCTTTCACTAATAGTTCCCCCTTAACACTTGCTTATTCTAGATAACTATTATATAGCGCATCTCTGCAAAACTACACTTCCCCCTTTTGGCATCATCGAAAAGGATAACAAGTGAAAAAGGAAGTAGCATAAAAACACAATTATAGGCAATGGAACGCTTAAACATAAAATGCATGCAAACAGAGTACTTGCCATTCAACAAAAGTAGATTAATGTCATTACAGACCCAGAGAGTTCAGTGTTTGAAAAATAAAAGAAGCACAAGCTAAAATTTTGAGGGATTAAAGGGGTGGAATGACGATCACTAGGGACGTCTGCTTGAATCTTGGAAGAACTGAAGCAGCTTCTCATGGAGTTCCGCAGACTGTTTGATAGCACTTGATAAACCTTGGAGTGTTTGGATCAAAGTGCACTGATTTTGGTTGATAGTGGCCATGAGTTATTGCGGAGGATACAACTCAAGATGCTCTGGAGGAGGAATTGGAGCAAGACTAGTACTTGAAGAGGGGGCGTCCATGCGAGGCAAGGTTGGAGGAGGAGAGTTAGCCATTAACATCTGATCAAGAGCCTCGTAGTTAACAGCTTCCTCTTGTTCAGTTGCTGGCACTTGTCCCGCAGAAGCAAGTCTTTCTTGTTCGGCTTCTTGAGCGAGCCGTTCTTGTTCTGCTTTCTTCTTTGCTTTTGCTTCTGCCTCTAACTTTTTTCTTATGGACGGCAACTCCTCTGAGTTCCTGATCTCGAGCAGTCCTCGCTTCTTATCCCAGTTCAGTCCCAGCAATTCACAAGGAGCATAGTCATCATAAGCGTTCTGTGACTTCAAGATCAGCTTCACAAGGCCTGGGTAAGGTAGGGCATGCCTCTTCCTTCCACACTTAGCCATATGTTGCATTGCTATACGGGCTAAATTGATGGGACGGCGGGAGAGGAAGGCGTCCAGCAGGATGCAATCGTGAGTTTGGACGACGGACCTCTTCTCTTGCCTTGGCAGTATAGCACGACAGATGAAGTAATGTGTTATTGCCCCAACCTTAGACAGAACGTGAGCTACCCTGTCAGTCCCATAGGGCCTTTTGCCACAGAATATGCGTTCAAGCAGCTCGACTTCCTTGTCGTCCTCCATCTCAAAGCCGTTTTCAGGTAGAGAACTTAAGGCATCGGACGGCGGCTTCTGAGTGTTGAGACCCATGAAGGCACGGACTTGGCGTTCTGTGACCGAAGCGGGCTCATCATCAATTTTGAAGTGAAGCGTACTGTCCTTGGACTTGAATCCAAGCCTCTTGAAGAACGCTCTTATCTGATCATTGTTGATTGCTGCTGGCTGAAGTCCCACTAACGTCCAGCCTTGGAAGCGCAATAGTTCAAGGAACTCATTCACGTCCTTGTTGTTGAACGAGGCGAGCCATTCTTCGGAGTAAACCAAAGGACCAAGAATGTTAATTGGCTCGTCGTCATCCTTCTTCTTCTTTCCTTTACGCTTCGGGGACTCAGATTCATCGTCCTCATCATCATCTTCTTCATTATCGTCCTCAGACTCATTTTCATCTCCGTCCTTGGCACCAGCGTCCTCTGTGCCTTGGACATTTTCAGCATTGCCACCTGAAGCGGCATTTCCAGTTTCAGCTTGAGTCTGTCCTTGGGACATCTCTCCTGCGTCCTGAGCATCTAATTCTTTTTCTGTTGGAGGCTCAGCGTCCACAGGGAGTCGGGATTCTGTTTGGATTTGAGGGGAGGGTTGGGTTTGTTGGGTTGGGAGGGGGTTGAGGATGGGAAGAGTTTGGTCATAAGGAGCGACCTCTTCAGCATCACGCGCGAGCTCATCGTCCAGACTAAGCTCGGCGTCCTTCTGTTGAGCGACCTGGTGCTCACCAGCGTCCTCAATTACTTGTACTTCCTCAGCATCTTTGACCTTGGCGGGAGCATTCTCGACTCCTTCTGCCTCATCGTTAGAGTCCCCAATAATATCAATGAAAGGGGAGGACTCAACGGCAAGAGTTCTGTGCTTACTA
Organism: Polygonum aviculare; assembly: GCA_934048045.1. NCBI lineage: Eukaryota > Viridiplantae > Streptophyta > Magnoliopsida > Caryophyllales > Polygonaceae > Polygonum > Polygonum aviculare. Next base: position 25,268,052 of record OW204026.1, read on the forward strand.
CTCTTAGAAGAGGAGCTAGCGGAGGAGGTACTCGAGGAGGAGATGTGCTCAGGCTCAGCTTTTTCAGAGACCAGAACCCTAGGGGCTTCACCAACCTTCCTCCTTTTGAACGTGTGCTTAAAGGTGGGACGGTCAGCAAAGTCCTCTGGTGCTGATTCTGATGAAGGACGGCGGGACCTAGGAGTCTCGGGGTCCTTGGGCGGTGAAATGTGAGCAGGAGCCGAAGGAAATTGGGAGAAGTTTATAGGCGAAGGACAGAAAGGGATGAGGGCTTTATCTTTTGTGGCTTTTGGTGAGGAAGGAGGGGTTGGGAGCTGAACAATCTTTAAAGATGATTGGGCGGGGGCAAGCCTGGTTTTTGTTGTGGGTTTGGACGGGCCTTTAGAGGAGGGGACGGTTGATGACTTAGCCTTTTTAAGAGGGTGTTTGTCATGGTGTTTATTAGAGCGTCCCTCGGACAAGGTTTTGGGAAACTTGTCCATTATTTGGGGTTCTTTTGTGGAGGAGGGGGGATTGGATGATTTTGAGAGGGGGGACTGAGGGGGAGCAGGTCGTTTGGCAAGTAAGATTTTCTTTGAGGGAATTTGAGGAGGTGGGGGAGAAGGACTTGGCAACCGGCTCCCTAACATTTTGAAGGCGGGTGAGTTCTCTGGGTGCATAGGAAAGACGGGTAGGACGGTGTTGTGGAGATCAGGACAGGAATAAGGTCAAGGAGAGTAGAGAGATTCTCACCACCATATTGAGAAAAGAAGAGCACGTCTTCCATTCTTCCTGGCAGATCTTGATATTTGTTTTTGTGAAGGCTGTGAAGAACAAACCTGTCGAGGAACTTCTCATTGTTCTTTCTCCTCCAAGCGTCATTCTTGACGTCCTCCTTTTTCATTCGTTCCCTTATCAATCTGTAGAGAGTCTTTGGCTTTTTGTTGATGAAGTCCACCAAAGACTCATCCAGAACGATCTGTTTGGGTTTCTCTATAGTGTGGGACTTGACCAGCTTTCTCTTCTTCCCGCCGGCAGATGATCCAGCCACGTTCCTCAGTAGAGAAGACATGATTCTGGTTGTTCTAGAGAGAGAAACTCGTCGGAAGTTTTAGAGAGAAGGCAGAGCCGTTTGAGAGCAAGGAAGTTGTTGAGCGCAATAAATGAGTGATGGAGACTGTTGAGGGTTTATATAGAGGAAGCGGTGGCACAATGGTAAATAAGACACTTAATCCCTGTGCAACACGTGGCGAAACTCCCCCCTTAAGTAATGAGCGGTTACAACTGTCCTGTTCAAACGTCAAATTTTCAAATCTCATGACGCTTCAACTTCTTCTCAAAACTGATCAAATCTGAACTAGCGTCCCTCACTGAAATAACTGGCGTCCTCTCTGACTTTGGACAATTACCTCTTTAGCAAACCAAGAACCTGAGCAAACGTCCCTGTGATCACCTTGCGAACCATTTGAGAACAATGCAAGTACGTCCCGTAAAAGAAAATGTGAAGCTCATAGGACGCTTTTGCAGAGTTCTCGGCTAGGGTAAGCTTAGAGTTCCCATCATTTCGGCTTATGATGTGGGTTGGGTGATCAGGGATACTCTTTTCAAGACAAATAGAGAAATTGAATGGCGTTCAAAATTAGCAAACAAATGAAGTTTTAGACGAGCGTCCTTACAAATATGAATTCAATGCATGATAGTCCTTCAACACTTAGAATCTACTAAACATAGCCAATCACTGAGGGAATAGTAGGACGGGACTTGCTACTTAAAAGTTATCATCCCCAAGAGCAACCTGAGATGCTCAAAGGGACATCTATCAAGCGCCTTAGTGAAAATATCAGCTACCTGGTCCTCAGTCCTTACATGCTCCATACTAATAAGTCCTAGTTCAACATTATCACGCAAGAAATGATGCCTAACTTATATGGATATGCTTTGTGCGTGAATGAAAAACAGGATTCTTAGCAATTTCAATAGCACTTGTATTATCACAAAGAATAGGAATAGTTTCAAGAGTGATACCGTAGTCCTCAAGTTGATATTTGATCCAGATAACCTGCGAACAGCATGAGGTAGCAGCAACGTACTCCGCTTCCGCAGTTGAAAGCGCCACAGAGTTCTGTTTCTTAGATCCCCATGAGACTAAGCATGAACCAAGAAACTGTGCCATTCCCGAAGTGCTTTTCCTATCGATCACATGACCAGCATAATCAGCGTCCGAGTAGCCAACAAGCTTGAGAGACGACTTCCTTGGGTACCAAAGGCAGAGATCGTTGCGTCCCTTAAGATAACGAAAGATTCTCTTGACTTCTTGCATGTGGGACTCCTTTGGACTTGCTTGGAAGCGTGCACACAAGCAAACAGCAAACATGATGTCGGGACGGCTTGCGGTCAAATAGAGTAAAGAGCCAATCATTCCTCTGTAAAGCTTTTGATCAACGTTCTTCCCTTGTTCATCTGCGTAAAGACGCGAGTTTGGAGAACATGGAGTAGCAACAGGCTTGGACGTATTGATCCCATACTTCTCAAGCATTTCACGGACGTACTTCTGTTGGTGAATGCGCGTCCCTTCCTTCAGTTGGTTGATTTGAAGCCCCAGGAAGAAATTAAGTTCTCCTATGAGCGACATCTCAAACTCGCTACTCATCAAAGCTTTGAACTCCTCTACAAGTTTCATGTTAGTGATACCAAAGACAATATCATCAACATAAACTTGAGCAATTAGAATATCCTTGTGAACTTTCTTTATGAACAAAGTTTTATCAATTGAACCTCTTATGCACCCATTTGACAAAAGAAAGGACGCAAACTTGTCGTACCATGCACGAGGAGCTTGCTTGAGTACATAAAGAGCTTTGTCGAGGTAGTACACATGATCTGGGTGGTCGGCTTCCTCGAAGCCAGGGGGCTGAGCGACATACACTTCCTCCTTCAGTTTCCCATTAAGGAAGGCTGTCTTGACGTCCATTTGAAATAACTTAAAACCTTTATGCGCGGCAAAGGCAATAAGGAGACGGACGGCCTCAATTCTAGCAACAGGAGCAAAGGTCTCATCATAGTCAATGCCTTCCTCTTGCTTGAACCCTTGAGCCACCAATCTTGCCTTGTTCCTTGACACACGTCCACTTTCATCAAGCTTATTTTGAAACACCCAGCGCGTCCCAATGATATTTTTGACTTTGGGACGACGAACGAGAGTCCACACTTTGTTTCTTTCAAACTGATTAAGTTCTTCTTGCATTGCCTGAATCCAGTCAGCGTCCTGAAGTGCTTCCTTTATGTTCTTCGGTTCCACCATAGACACAAAGGCATTAAAAGCACATAAGGCCAAATTTGCACTTTGGGACTTGCTTGCAGCTAACCTGGTTTGAACTCCTTGAGAAATATTTGAGACAATCTGAGTTGTTGGGTGATCCCTAGAGAAGCGGGATTCCCTTTGAAATAACTTAGCAAATCTTGGATCAATCTCACCATCAGAATCATCACTTTCATCTTGAGCATCGTCCTCAGAGCGTCCACACCTTGGCGTTGCTCACCCTGTTGACTTGATTCAGCCACATCTTGTTGAATAGGAGACTCACTGCGAGAAGGAACTCCTTGATCAACGCTAGGAGCGTCCATTGAGACTTCTTCTGGATTTGCGTTGCTGTCCTTAGGAACATAGTATTTTCCCGAGGACCAAACATCACCTTTGTTGGGACGCTATCAAGAACGCTTGTGTACTTGGTAGTGTGCCCACACAAACCGTCCCTCAGTTTTGATATGACAAACTCACTTTGATTCTAATAAAATTGTCCAAGTGTTCAGGAATGCAATATACCTAAAAGGACAACAAGTGTGTGAACGTCCCCTAGGCTTAGGGACGCTAGCTAAACACGAAGTACGGACCAGCAAGAGACTACTTAAGCAAGGACGGAGTCCCAAGCAAGTAGGAACGCAAGAAAGGAGTCCTTACTCACTAGCCGACAGGATGACATCACTCGACAACATTTGATCATCCACGGACACGTGGAGACCGATCCTGTAGTGGAGTCCAACACTACGTGGCGGTCGATCCTGTAGCGAAGTTCATCATACACAGCTGGATAAAGGAAGCTTCCTCATCACCGTCATACTACGTGGAGGAAGATCCTGTAGCCACGTCCATGAAGGGCATGATCGTCCCAGAGAAATGACGCCCTTCCCCAAGTCCTATAAATAGCCCCAAGGCATTTATTGTGACGCCAACGCTTTCAGGAATATTCAGAGAGAATCAGAGGAAAGCGACTCACTCAAGAACACGAAGAACTAACTCAAGAACTCAAGAACAGTGTTTAGACCTGAGTTAGATCGAGTGAGATTTTGTACCCAAACCACAAAACAGTTTGTAACCAAAAGAGAGAGAGAGAGAGTTCTGCGAAGTACTGCAGAACGTAGGAATAGAGTCCTTTAGTAGATTGAACTAGCTTGAGTTGTAGGCTTAAAGGAGTTCTTTACAAGTGAACTTAGGGAAAAGCTAAGTGTCAGAGAACTGTAAAGACTCGCCAGTACAACTGTAAGAACGTTCAATATAAAGGAAGAACTATTCAAAAATCCTCCAAGGAGGTAGAGGTTTACACTCAAGGACTACTTAGTCTTGAGTGGTTCCTCTATAATTCATTGCGTTCATAACTTACCTGTTTAGTACTATTTCCGCTGCATTACTTAAGGACGCTCCTACACCTCGTAGGAACGCCTAACCAAAGGACGCCTTTACCTAAGTAAAGGACGTCCCTCAGTACTAACGATCAAACAATTGGTATCAGAGCAGGCACTCTAGATTCTTACTGAGTTGCAGGTAAAAATGGACATGGAACCTATTAGAATCTCTTTTGTGAAGCCTCCGCGTATGACGGACGGCAACTTCAACCGCTGGAAGACTAGATTTGAGAACTTCTGTAGAAGCACAAATTATCAATGCTGGAACGTGATCAGAAAAGGTGATCTTAAAGTTCCCGATGACAAGAAAGACAAAGAGGACGAGTGGGGTCCTGATGATTTCAAGCTAATGGAAACAAATGCTAAAGCAGTGTGCTTTCTTCAAGCGTCCCTCTGTGAAAGAGATGCCATAAGAGTTAGCAATCTCCCTACATCAAAACAACAGTGGGAAGCTCTTGAGAAATTTCATGTGGGAACTGCAGAAATGAAAGAGGACGTCCAGTTGAAAATCAAAAAGGAGTTCTATGCTTTTAGTATGTTGCCAAATGAAACGGTCAATGACTACTCGTACCGTTTTGAAGGTCTTGTCACCAGGATGAAGAACTTGGGTATTCCAGAATCAGAGATCTCCATGAGGAACAGAGTTCAAGTAGTTATTGATGGGTTGACTGAAGTCTGGAACTTTGATAGAACGACTTTCAAAGAAAACACAGCCAACAAAACTCTAGATATGGAAGAGATCTATGGGAAGCTCAGGCAGTATGAAGAAAGAAGAATCTCCGACATGGCTCAGCTAGGAAAGAATCCTCAAACTGATCTTGCTTTGGCGTCCACAACACCAGAGTACGCTGAATACCTACGCGGCCAAAGAGATCTAGCATTGATGATGCAAAGCAAATCAAAAGAAAAGCTTGAGAACTTGCGTTCTAAAGAGAAAGAAAGCAAGTCTAAGGAAGAGATTGATTCAGATGAGGAACTGTCTCTTATTCACAAAGCTCTCAAGTACTATAACAAGAAGAACAAGCATAGCAACAAGAGCAAGTCTTACAAAAAGAAGAGTCCCAAGTACACAGAGGCTGAAATGAAGGAACTCACATGTTACAAATGCAACAAGAAAGGACATTTCGCCAAAAAGTGTACTGTGGGAACGTCCTCCAAGGATAAGAAGAAAGCTCTTATTGGAGCATGCACAGCTGCATGGGATGATCTCAGTTCAAGTGATGATGAACGTGAAGATCAAGTTGGATACATGGCAGTGTAGGACGCCCCAGTTGTTGAAGAGAACGCCTCCGACAATGAACAAGAGGTAACTCACGATTCCATGATGCGTTCCTTAGAAAAATGTTCAAAACCAAAACTCCTTAAACTCATTGGTAAAATCATGGAGGAAAGACTTGCTATGAAAAGAAGATGGATGAACTTGAAGATGAAAATATTGTAGTTGAATGTGAAAACTGTAATTCTATGATTATTCAACTAGAGTCCTCATGTGAAGAAACTAAGTCCCTAAAAACTGAACTTATGTGTCTCAAACTTGAGAACGCCAAGCTTAGGGAAGAAGTGAAAGTTTGGGGAAAGAGTCCCATAGTTGAGGAAGTGAAACCAATAGTCTTTGTCCCAGCTAAGCGTGGACTAGGTTATGAATCTGATACTAGGAACTCTCTCCCTAGCGATTTTGAGGCTAGCAAGACTTCAGAATTTGAACTTGAAAAAGAGAAAACCAAGAATCTTCTTGAAAGAATTAGAGTCCTAGAAAGTGGAGAAATAGGTCAAGAGGACTACTACACCAATTCCACCAGTCATAAAATTTACAAGAAAATTGCTAAAGGGGACGGCTCAAAGGTGTGCAATCCCCAAAAGATGAAGCAAAACAAAATCCAACGTCCCAACAAGAAGTACTACCTCGGTACTTACTATAGGCCGTGTTGGTATTGTGGACAAGGTGACCACTTCAAATATGACTGTGTGAAACTGAAAGAAGATATTGCAAATGGCAAAACTGCTAGGACTAACAATGAAAATGCTAAGTCCGTTCCAAAAGCTAATTCTAGGCGTCCTAGACGTTCTAGAATTTCTTTCCGCATGAATGCCATTTCTAATGACGTTAATATAAATGACTATATGCCAGAACCAGAGTTCTATTACTGTAATGAGCCAGGTAAGGAACACCTTGTCTGGGTTGCCAAGAACTAACCTTGTTTTGGCAAGTGGAAGTGAGGGGACGCCCATGGATCATTGATAGTGGCGCCTCAAGTCACATGACAGGAAGCCAGATCCATCTCACTTCTATCCAAAGTAGTGCCACGGGAGGAACTGTCTCGTTTGGCAACAAGGGCAAGGGAAAGATCAAAGGAACGGGAACTGCTATTCTCAATCTGTTCATCAAAGCAACAAATGTGAGTCTTGTTGAAGGACTTGGCTTCAACCTACTTAGCGTCTCTCAAATGTGTGATACAGGGGAAAACCTAGTCACATTTGACTCAAAGGAGTGCCTTGTTATCAACAAGAAGTCCAACAAAGTTGCTCTCAAAGGAGTTCGCAAGAACAACATCTATATCTTCAATCAAAATTTCAAGCCTAAATCAGAATTATGTCTATCTGCTTCAAAGAAGGACGTTGATCTCTGGCATCGCCGACTTGGCCATGCTGGACCAAGCACGATCTTCAAGCTTCACCAAAGAAATCTTGTGAAGGGACTTCCCCGAATTGATCCTGAGAGTGTTGAACAGTGCGAAGCCCGTATCAAAGGGAAGCAAACAAGAACGTCTTTCAAGTCCAAGAATGAAGTAAGTACAAAGAAGCCTTTGGAACTTCTCCATATAGATCTTTGTGGACCAATGAAAGCGTTGAGCTACGGTGGAAAGAGGTACATTTACGTTCTTGTAGATGATTTTTCTCGATTCACTTGGGTTCTTTTCTTAGTGTCAAAAGCAGATTGTTTCAATGCATTCAAAGTCTTCATCAAACAAGTGGAAGTTACCCTTGAGACGCCTCTCAAAGCCATAAGATCAGACCATGGGACGGAGTTCCAAAACTCAGAGTTCCTGGCCTACTGTGATCAACATGGCGTCTCGCATAACTTCTCAGCTCCAAGTACTCCTCAACAAAATGGAGTTGTGGAAAGAAAGAATAGGACGTTGGAGGATATGGCTAAAACTATGCTCTTAGCAAATAGCGTCCCCAAGTACTTCTGGGCGGAAGCTATTGCTACAGCATGTTACATCATCAATCGAGCCATGATCCGTCCTCTGCTGAAAAAGACATCCTATGAGTTGTTAAATGGAAGGAAGCCTCGCATTGACTATCTTAGAGTTTTTGGTTGCAAGTGTTTCGTTCACAACAATGATAAAGAAAAACTTGGAAAGTTTGATGCAAGGAGTGATGAAGCCATATTCCTTGGGTACTCTCTCACCAGCAAAGCATATAGAGTTTTCAACAAAAGAACTCTAAAGCTTGAGGAGAGTATTCATGTTGTGTTCAAAGAAAGCTCTTCTCACAAAGAAAAATCAAGTAAGAAAGAACGCTCCTCGTCACAACAACAGGACGACTCTGAAGACGAAGCTGAAGATTGGTCTTCTGGAAAATACTATGTTCCTAAGGACGCTGCTCCAAATCCTGAAGAAGTCTCAGTAGACGTTCCCAGTATCATCCAGGGAGTTCCCTCTCGTAGTGAATGTCCAGTTCAACAGGATGTGGCTGAATCAAGTCAACAAGGTGAGCAACGTCAAGGTGTGGACGCTTTCTCTAAGGGGCAACGCACCGAAGACGATGCTCAAGGTGATAGTGATGATTCTGATGAAGAGGTTGATCCAAGATTTGCTCAATTATTTCAAAGGGAGTCCCGCTTCTCTAGGGACCACCCAACATCCCAGATTGTCTCATATCCTTCTCAAGGAGTTCAAACAAGGTCAGCTGCAAGCAAGTCCCAGAGTGCAAATCTAGCTTTCTGTGCGTTCAACGCTTTTGTTTCTATGGTGGAACCAAAGAATATCAAAGAAGCACTCCAGGGGCTGACTGGATTCAAGCGATGCAAGAAGAACTCAACCAGTTTGAAAGAAACAAAGTATGGACCCTCGTCCCTCGTCCCAAAGGTAAAAACATCATAGGGACGCGCTGGGTGTTCAGAAATAAGCTTGATGAAAGTGGACGTGTGTCAAGAAACAAGGCAAGACTGGTGGCTCAAGGATTCAAGCAAGAGGAAGGCATAGACTATGATGAGACCTTTGCTCCTGTTGCTAGAATTGAGGCCGTTCGTCTCCTTATTGCGTTCGCCGCTCATAAAGGATTCAAGTTATTTCAGATGGACGTCAAAACTGCCTTCCTCAACGGAAAACTGAAGGAGGAAGTGTACGTTGCTCAACCGCCTGGTTTCGAGGACGCCTCTCACCCAGATCATGTGTACTACTTGGACAAAGCGCTTTATGGACTCAAGCAAGCCCCTCGTGCATGGTATGACAGGTTTGCGTCCTTTCTCTTATCTTATGGGTACACTAGAGGTTCAATTGATAAAACTTTGTTCATTAAGAAAGTTCACAAGGACATTTTAATTGCCCAAGTCTATGTTGATGATATAGTCTTTGGTTGTACTAACATGAAACTTGTAGATGAGTTCAAGTCCTTAATGAGTAGTGAGTTTGAAATGTCTCTCATTGGAGAACTCAATTTCTTCTTGGGACTTCAAATAAATCAACTCAAGGAAGGGACGCGTATTCACCAACAAAAATATGTCCGTGAAATGCTTGAGAAGTACGGGATGAACACGTCCAAGCCTGTTGCAACCCCTTATTCTACCAACTCGCGTCTCAACGCTGATGAAAAGGGAAAGGACGTTGATCAAAAGCTTTACAGAGGAATGATTGGTTCTTTGCTCTATTTGACCGCAAGCCGTCCCGATATCATGTTTGTCGTTTGCTTGTGTGCACGCTTCCAGGCAAATCCAAAGGAGTCCCACATGCAAGAAGTTAAGAGGATCTTTCGCTACCTCAAAGGATGCGACGATCTTTGTCTTTGGTACCCTAGGAAGACGTCCTTCAAGCTTGTTGGCTACTCGGACGCTGATTATGCTGGTCATGTGATTGATAGAAAAAGCACTTCAGGAATGGCACAGTTCCTTGGTTCATGCTTAGTCTCTTGGAGATCCAAGAAACAGAACTCTGTGGCGCTCTCAACTGCGGAAGCCGAGTACATTGCTGTTGCCTCGTGCTGTTCACAAGTCATCTGGATCAAATATCAACTGGAGGACTACGGTATCAATCTTGAAACTATTCCCATTCGCTGTGATAACACTAGTGCTATTGAAATTTCTAAGAATCCTGTTTTTCATTCACGCACAAAGCATATTCATATAAGGCATCATTTCTTGCGTGATAATGTTGAACTAGGACTCATTAGTATGGAGCATGTAAGGACTGAAGACCAAATAGCTGATATTTTCACTAAGGCGCTTGATAGACGTCCCTATGAGCATCTAAGGCTGCTCTTGGGAATGATAACCTTTAAGTAGCAAGTCCCGTTCTACTATTCTCTCAATGATTGGCTACGTTTTGTAGATTCTAAGTGTTTAAGGACTGTCATGCATTGAATTCATATTTGCAAGGACGCTAGTCTAAAACTTCATATGTTTGCTACTTTGGAACGCCATTCAAATTTCCCTATTTGTCTCGAAAAGAGTATCCTTGATCACCCAACCCTCATTTTAAGCCGAAATGATGGGAACTCTAAGCTTACCCTAGCCGAGAACTCTGCAAAAGCGTCCTATGAGCTTCATATTTTATTTTACGGGACGTACTTGCTTTGTTCTCAAATGGTTCGCAAGGTGATCACAAGAACGGTGAAATTGGTTATTGGTTTGCTTGAAGAGGAAAATCTTTGCTAAGTCTGAGAGAACGCCATTGGTTTGAAAGAGAGAAACGCCAGTTCAGCCTTGAAAGGAAGTTGAAGAGTCAGAAATTTGAATATTTGAAAGTTTGAACAGTGTCCGTTGCTTTTGCTCAATGCTTAAGGGGGAAGTTTTGCCACGTGTCGCACAGTAAAACAGTGGTAATTACAGTTTGTGCCACCGCTTCCTTTATATAAGTCCAGAACAGTCGCTCTCGTTCATTTATTATTCTCAACCACTTCCTGCTTGAATTAGTGCTCTGACCTCTATCTAGAACTCCGACAGCTTTCTCTCACTAAAACTTCATCTGAAAATGTCTCAACAACTAAAGAACGTGGCCGGATCTTCTACCGGAGGGAAGAGAAGAAAGTTAGTGAAGTCCCACTACATTGAAAAGCCCAAGCCCATCGTCCTCAATGAATCGTTGGTGGACTTCATCAACAGGAAGCCGCGAACCCTGTACAATTTGATAAGGGAACGCATGGACAAACCTGACATGAAGGAGGACGCAGTCAAGACAAAGAACTATGAAAAGTTCATTGAACGGTTCGTCATTCAAGGCCTTCACAAGACAAACTACAAGGACTTGCCAGGACGGATGGACGACGTTCTCTTCTTTTCACAATTTGGAGGTGAGAATCTTGCTCCCTTGCTTGATCTTATCCCAGACCTCCACAACGCCGTCCTCCCAGACTTTCCCATGTACCCTAAGGACTCTCTCGCATACAAAATGCTGAAAAACCGTGTGCCAAGTCCCTCTCCCCCACCTCCTCAAGTCCCCACAGTCACAACCAAAAACTTGCTAAAGCGTCCAGCTCCATCTTCTCCTCTCTCCAAATCTTCCCAACCTTTCACCTCCTCAAATCCAACACAAATTGTGGACAAGTTTTCACCCCACATCAAGGAGAGACGCTCCAAGAAAACCCACGATCCAAGGCCCCTCAAAAAGGTCAAAACCTCAAGCGTCCCCTCCTCAACAACCTCCACAAAAAGGCCTAGCTCCACAAAAAGGCCTTCCAATCTTTCTAAGGAATCCACTCCTCCACCCCAACCCATCTCCATCGTCCAACTACCCACTCCCCCACCGTCTCCTCAACCTACAAGAAAAAACACCCTTATTCCTTTTCCTTCCAAACCCTACTCTCCCCTAAATCTTGCAAACTTCCCATCCGCCCCGGCCCATATCTCACCGCCTAAGGACCCCGAGACTCCCAAGTCCCGCCGTCCATCCTCAGAAAGTGGCCTGGATGAAGCCGAGAAGCGTTCCACACTAGAGCACACCTTTCACTGACGCAAAGCTGGCGAAACGCCTAAGGTGTTGCTACCTAAGGACGCTCTAGAACCTGAGCACATCTCCTCCTCCTCCTCTAGCTCATCTGAGAGCCAAAGAGGAACGCCTGCGGCCCAAGCCTCCCCATTCATAGATGTTGTTGGGGACTCCAACGACGAGGCGGAAGGAGTTGAGAGTGCTCCTGCTGAGAAACAAGTAGCTGAGGACGCTGGCGAGCACCAGGTCGCTCACAAGGACGTTGAGCCAACCTTATCTGAAGAGCTCGAGCGTGATGCTCAAGAAGTCCCTCCCTACAATCAATCCCTCCCTCTCCTAAATCCCCTCCCAACTCCTCAAGAAAACCCATCCCCCTCAATCCAAACAGAATCCAACCAAGTCCCTGCGGACGCTGAGCCACAAACAGAACATCAATTAGAGGCTCAGGACGCCGAGGGCACGTCCCAAGGTCAAGCTACCTCTGATGCTAATCAAGCCACTGCTGGTGGCAATGCTGAAAATGAACAAGGCACAAAGAACGCTCCCTCCAAAGACGCTGCTGAACATGAGTCCGAGGACGCCGATGATGAGTCTGATGATGATGAGGAGGACTCCGAATCTCCAAAGGGCAAGCACAAAAGAAAGCCTGATGGCGCGCCTGTCAAAGTTCTTAGTCCCCTAATTTACTCAGAAGAGTGGCTCGCCTCCTTCGATGACGACGCAGTACAGGAGTTCCTCGAGCTTCTGAGATTTCAAGGCTGGTTGAACGTTGGGCCTGCGCTGGCTACTGTTGACAAAGAACAGGTCAAGGCGTTCTACAGGGATCTGCGCTACAAATCCAAAGATGATTCTCTCCACTTCAAGATAGATGGTGAGAAAGCATCAGTCAATGAACGCCAGATCCGTTCTTTCATGGGACTCAATCCACAAAAGCCCCTGTCCAATGCTCTAAGCTCACTTCCAGAAGGCGGATTCAAGACAATTGATGAGGAACTGCCCCTGGTTGAACACGTTTTTTAGGGCAAAAGGCCAATGGGACTAGACAGGGTTGCTCACGTATTGAGCAAGGTAGGCGCCATCGCTCATTACTTTATATGTCGTGCCGTCCTTCCTAGGCAGGAGAAGAGGTCAATCGTTCAGACGCACGATATCATTCTTATTGACGTTCTGCTAAAACGCCGCCCCATCAATCTAGCCAGAATTGCTATGCAACACATGGCTAAGTGTGGTAGGAAGCGCCACGCCTTGCCATACCCAGGTCTTGTTAAGCTCATCCTCATGTCTCAGAACGCCTATGATGAAAGCGCTCCTTCAGAAGCACTCGGCTTGAAGTGGAACGCAAAGATGGGACTTGTCGAGATCAGGCACAACGAAGAGTTGCCTTCCGTGCTAAAACAGTTAGAAGCTGAGGCTGAGGAAGCCAGGAAGAAGGTTGAGGAAGAACGTCTCGCAGCTGAAGTTGAGGAAGAACGCCTTGCCTCCTTGCAGCATGAGTCCGTTCATGAAGAAGAGCCAGCCGTCGACTTTGCCGCTCTTGATCAGATGCTAATGGCTTCTTCTCCTCCTACTGAACATCCTACAGACGCTCCCTCTTCTAGGTCAGGTCCTCTGCCCCGTTCTGCCCCTGCGAATATTGCTCAGCATCCTCCTGCAGAACTCATGGGTGCGATCTTGGACAACCAGTGCCTCATCTTCTCCGCTCTTAAGGATTTGTCCTCTGCGTTCACCATGGCTGCTGAACTTAATGAACAACTGCTCAAGTTTTATCAAGACCAGAGCCGTTCACAGTGATCGCCATCTCCCAACCCTTAATCCCTCAATCTTTTTGCTTATGCTTCTTTTGTTTTAAACACTATGATCTTGGTTTGTAATAACCGTACTCTTATTTCCATTTGAATGGCAATGCACTGTTTGTGTGCATGTGTTTGTTCAAGCGTTCCACTGCTTTTAGTTATGTGCTTGTGCTAACGTCCTTATCACTTGTTATCCTTTTCGATGATGCCAAAAGGGGGAAGTGTAGTTTTGCAGAGATGCGCTATAAAATAGTTATCTAGAATAAGCAAGTGCTAAGGGGGAACTATTAAGTGAAAGGTCTAAGGAACGCCATGCTAGAATAAACTAGAGGACGTCTAGAAAATTCTAGGACGCTTTTCTCTCCTTAAAATCCAAATGTTAGAGAATCAAAGAATGAAAACTTGTGCTTACTGCTGAAATTTCTCTAAGTGTTTGAGAACGCTTCTAAGTTTTCATGCATGCTAAATTCAAACGTCAGAACTATTTTGCTGAAGAGTTTTTCATCATCAAAAAGGGGGAAATTGTTGGGACGCTATCAAGAACGCTTGCGTACTTGGTAGTGTGCCCACACAAACCGTCCCTCAGTTTTTATATGACAAACTCACTTTGATTCTAATAAAATTGTCCAAGTGTTCAGGAACGCAATATACCTAAAAGGACAAGTGTGTGAACGTCCCCTAGGCTTAGGGCCGCTAGCTAAACAGGAAGTAAGGACCAGCAAGAGACTACTTAAGCAAGGACAGAGTCCCAAGCAAGTAGGAACGCAAGAAAGGAGTCCTTACTCACTAGCCGACAGGATGACATCACTCGACAACATTTGATCATCCAAGCACACGTGGAGACCGATCCTGTAGCGGAGTCCAACACTACGTGGCGGTCGATCCTGTAGCGAAGTTCATCATACACAGCTGGATACAGGAAGCTTCCTCATCACCGTCATACTACGTGGAGGAAGATCCTGTAGCCACGTCCATGAAGGGCATGATCGTCCCAGAGAAATGACGCCCTTCCCCAAGTCCTATAAATAGCCCCAAGGCATTTATTGTGACGCCAACGCTTTCAGGAATATTCAGAGAGAATCAGAGGAAAGCGACTCACTCAAGAACACGAAGAACTAACTCAAGAACTCAAGAACAGTGTTTACACCTGAGTTAGATCGAGTGAGATTTTGTACCCAAACCACAAAACAGTTTGTAACCAAAAGAGAGAGAGAGAGAGAGTTCTGCGAAGTACTGCAGAATGTAGGAATAGAGTCCTTTAGTAGATTGAACTAGCTTGAGTTGTAGGCTTAAAGGAGTTCTTTACAAGTGAACTTAGGGAAAAGCTAAGTGTCAGAGAACTGTAAAGACTCGCCAGTACAACTGTAAGAACGTTCAATATAAAGGAAGAACTATTCAAAAATCCTCCAAGGAGGTAGAGGTTTACACTCAAGGACTACTTAGTCTTGAGTGGTTCCTCTATAATTCATTGCGTTCATAACTTACCTGTTTAGTACTATTTCCGCTGCATTACTTAAGGACGCTCCTACACCTCGTAGGAACGCTTAACCAAAGGACGCCTTTACCTAAGTAAAGGACGTCCCTCAGTACTAACGATCCAACAACCTTCGTCTTCAGAGTCGTCCTGTTGTTGTGAGGAAGAGCGTTCTTTCTTACTTGTGTTTGATCGTTAGTACTGAGGAACGCCCTTTACTTTGGTGAAGGCGTTCTTTGGTTTGGCGTCCCTACGAGGAGTAGGGGCATCCTTGAGTAATGCAATGGAAATAAAGTACTAAACAGGTAAGTAATGAACGCAGTGAATTATAGAGGAACCACTCAAGACCAAGTAGTCCTTGAGTGTAAACCTCTACCTCCTTGGAGGATTTTTTGAATAGTTCTTTCCTTTATATTGAACGTTCTTACAATTGTACTGGCGAGTCTTTACAGTTCTCTGGCACTTAGCTTTTCCCTAAGTCCACTAGTAAAGGACTCCTCTAAGCCTACAACTTAAGCAAGTTCAATCTCTTAAAGGACTCTATCCCTACGTTCTGCAGTACTTCGCAGAACTCTCTCTCTCTTTTTGGTTTTTCTGATTACAAACTATTTTGTGGTTTGGGTACAAAATCTCACTCGATCTAACACAAGTTCTAGCACTGTTCTTTAGTTCTTGAGTTAGTTCTTCGTGTTCTTGAGTGAGTCGCTTTCCTCTGATTCTCTCTGAATATTCCTGAAAGCGTTAACGTCACAATAAATGCCTTGGGGCTATTTATAGGACTTGGGGAAGGGCGTCTTTTCTCTGGGACGATCATGCCCTTCGATGACGTGGCTACAGGATCTTCCTCCACGTAGTAGGGCGGTGATGAGGAAGCTTCCTGTCTCCAGCTGTGTGTGATGAACTCCGCTACAGGATCTGCCGCCACGTGTTGATGAACTCTGCAACAGGATCGTCCGCCACGTAGTGTTGGACTCCGCTAGAGGATCAGTCTCCACGTGTCCTTGGATGATCAAATATTGTCGAGTGATGTCATCCTGTCGGCTAGAGAGTAAGGACTCCTTTCTTGCGTTCCTGCTTGCTTGGGTCTGCGTCCTTGGTCAAGTAGTCTCTGGCTGGTCCTTACTTCCTGTTAGCTAGCGTCCCTAAGCTAGGGGACGCCCACACACACTTGTTGTCCTTTTGTCACTGGCGTTCCTGAACACTTGGACAATTTTATTAGAATTAAAGTGAGTTTGTCATATCAAAACTAAGGGACGGTTGTGGGCACACTACCAAGGACGCAAGCGTTCTTGATAGCGTCCCAACAACTTGATTTTTCTTTGTGAGAGGAACTCTCTTTGAACACAACATGAATACTCTCCTCAAGCTTAAGAGTCCTTTTGTTGAAAACTCTATAAGCTTTGCTTGTGAGGGAGTATCCAAGGAATATGGCTTCATCACTTCTTGCGTCAAACTTTCCAAGTTTCTCTTTGTCGTTGTTGTGAACAAAGCACTTGCATCCAAACACTCTGAGATAATCAATGCGAGGCTTCCTTCCATTCAACAACTCATACGATGTCTTTTTCAACAGAGGACGGATCATGGCACGATTGATGATGTAGCATGCAGTAGCAATAGCTTCAGCCCAGAAGTACTTGGGGACGCTATTTGCTAGCAACATAGTTCTAGCCATATCCTCCAGCGTCCTGTTCTTTCTTTCCACAACACCATTTTGTTGAGGAGTTCTTGGAGCTGAGAAGTTGTGGGAGATGCCGTGTTGATCACAAAAGGCCAGGAACTCTGAGTTTTGGAACTCCGTCCCATGGTCCGATCTTATGGCTTTCAGAGGCGTCCCAAGAGCAACTTCCACTTGTTTGATGAAGATTCTGAAGGCGTTGAAACAATCTGCTTTTGACACCAAGAAAAGAACCCAAGTGAAACGAGAAAAATCATCTACAAGAACGTAAATGTACCTCTTTCCACCATAGCTCAGCGTCCTCATTGGTCCACAAAGATCCATATGAAGAAGTTCCAAAGGCTTCTTCGTACTCACTTCCTTTTTGGACTTGAAGGACGTTCTTGTCTGCTTCCCTTTGATACAAGCTTCACATTGTTCAACTTTCTCAGGATCGATTCGGGGAAGTCCTTTCACAAGATTTCTTTGGTGCAGCTTGAGGATTGTGCTTAGTCCAGCATGGCCAAGACGGCGATGCCAGAGGTCAGCGTCCTCATTTGAAACAGATAGACACAACTCAGTAGCAGGCTTGAACTCTTGATTGAATATGTAGACATTGTTTTGGCGTACTCCTTTGAGAACAACTTTGTTTGTGTTCTTGTTGATGACTAGGCATTCCTTTGAGTCAAATGTGACTAAGTTCTTTCCTTGATCACAGATTTGAGAGACACTAAGGAGATTGAAGCCAAGTCCCTCAACAAGACTAACATTTGATGCTTTGATGGACGTATTAAGAATAGCAGTTCCCGTCCCTTTGATCTTTCCTTTGCCCTTGTTGCCAAACGAGACAGTTCCTCCCGTGGCACTATTTTGGATAGAAGTGAGATGGATCTGGCTTCCTGTAATATGATTTGAGGCGCCACTATCAATGATCCACGGGCGTCCTCTCACTTCCACCTGTCAAAACAAGGTTAGTTTTTGGCGACCCAGGCAAGGTGTTCCTTACCTGGTTCGTTACAATAAAAGAACTTTGGTTCTGGCATGTAATCATTTATATTCACATCATTGGACGTAGCATGCTTTCTAAATGAGCTTCTAGAACGTCTAGGACGCCTAGCATTAGCCTTAGGAACGGACTCATCATATTTGTAATGACCACCTTGTCCACAATACCAGCACGTCCTATAGTAATCACCAAGGTAATATTTCTTGTTAGGACGTTGAATTCTATTTTTCTCCATCTTTTGTGGATCACAAACCTTTGAACCTTCCCCCTTAGCAATTTTCTTATATATCTTGTGGCTTGTAGAGTTAGTATAGTAGTCCTTCTGTCCTTGTTCTCCACTCTCTAGGACTCTAATACGCTCAAGAAGGTTCTTAGTTTTCTCCCTTTCAAGTTCTAGCTCAGAGGTTTTGCTAGCTTTAAAGTCACTAGGCAGAGAGTTCTTGAAGTTTGACTCATACCCTAGTCCTCTTTTGGCAGGGACAAAAACTACAGGTTTGACTTCTTCAGTGATGGGACCCTTTCCTAACACTTTAACTTCTTCCCTAAGCTTGGCGTTCTCAAGTTTGAGACACATTACTTCAGTTTTTAGGGACTTTGTTTCTTCAACTGAGGACTCTAGTTGAAAGGTCATGGTACTACAGTTCTCACATTCAACTACAATGTTTTCAGCCTCAAGTTCATCAAGCCTTTGTTTTGTTTCATAACTTTCTTGCATGATTTGAGCAATAAGTTCAATCAATTTAGGCTTTGAACACTTATCTAAGGAACTTATCATGGCGTCGTGGGTTACCTCTTGTTCAGATATGGGGGTGTCCTTCTGAACTGCTGGAGCGTCCTCCATTTCCATGAACGCAACGTGATCATCAGGATCCTCATTATCTGAATCACTGTCATCCCAGGCACTGGTTGATGCAGACTCAAAGGCACTCAACAAGGCCTTCTTCTTCATTTCCTTTGAAGACAGTCCCGAAGTGCATTTCTTGGCGAAGTGTCCTTTCTTGTTACATTTGAAACAAGTAAGTTCCTTCATCTCAGCTTCAGTGTACTTGGGACTCTCCTTCTTATAAGGCATCTTGTGCTTTGAGTTAGCTTTGTTCCTTTTAGCCCAGGAATGGAGAGCATTGTGCAAGAGAGCAAGTTCTTCATCTTCATCAAGTTGTTCCTTTGACTTGCTTTGATTTTCTTTCATGGTTTGAACACGCAAGTTCTCACGGTGTTCCTTGGTCTTGGCTTCCATCATCAAAGCTAGTTCTCATTGCCGGCGAAGATGCTCAGCGTACTTTGGAGTTGTTGAAGCCAAAGCGAGATCTGTTTGAGGATTCCGTCCTATCTCAACCATATCTTTGTTCCGTCTTGCTTCATACTGCCTCAGCTTCCCATAGATCTCTTCCATCTCAAGAGCCTTGTTGGCCTGGTTCTCCTTGAACGTAATCATGTCAAAGTTCCATACTCCTGTCAATCCATCGATCAACACTTGGACTTTGTTCCTCATTGAGACTTCAGCTTCTGGGATACCCAAAATTTTCAATTTAGTGACAAGAGCTTCAAAACGGAAGGAGTAGTCCTTAACCGTTTCATTTGGCAGCATTCAAAACGTATAGAAGTCTCTCATTACTTCAAGCTGAACGTCCTCTTTCATCTCAGCAGTTCTAACGTGGTACTTCTCGAGAGCTTCCCACTATTGCTTAGCTGTGGGCAGGTTGCTAACTCTGGTGGCGTCCCTTTCACAGAGGGACGTTTGTAGAAAGCATATTGCCTTAGCATTGGTCTCCATAAGCATGAATTCATCAGGACCCCAATCTTCCTCTTTGTTAACTTTATCAGCAGGAACTTTGAGATCACCAAACTTGATCACTCTCCAGCATTGGTAGTTCTGACTCCTTACAAAGTTCTCAAACCTAATTTTCCAGCGATTGAAATTGCCGTCCGTCAGGCGCGGAGGCTTCACACTGGAGATTCCGATAAGTTCCATGTCCATTTTCACCTGCAACTCAACAAAAATCTAGAGCGCCTGCTCTGATACCAATTGTTGGATCGTTATTATAAAGGAGGGACGTCCTTTACTTGGGTAAATGCGTCCTTAGAGTGAGGTGTCCTTACTAAGTATAAGGGCGTCCTTAGGTTGTGCAGCGGAAATATAAAACTAAACAGGTGAACTTAACAAGAATGGAACACAGTGAATTATAGAGGAACCACTCAAGACCAAGTAGTCCTTGAGTGTAAACCTCTACCTCCTTGGAGGATTTTCGAATAGACTTTTCCTTTCTTATTAAGCGTCCTTACAGTTGTACTGGCGAGTCTTTACAATTCTCTGGTACTTAGCGTCCGTCCTAAGTCCATTAGTAAAGGACTCCTCTAAGCCTACAACTTAAGCGTGCTTAATGTGCTAAAGGACTCTATTCCCATGTCCTACAATACGTCGAAGAACTTCTCTCTTTTTCTTTTGGTTTTCTTGTTTACAAACATTTTTGGTTTTGGTTATAACTTTTCTTTCGATCAAACACTAAGTCTAGGGGAGTTCTAAGCTTGTTCTTCGTGTTCTTGATCGAGGTCGCTTTCCTCTGATTCTCTCTGAATATTCTCTGAAAGCGTTAACGTCACAATAAATGCCTTGGGCTATTTATAGGACTTGGGGAAGGGCGTCTTTCCTCTGGGACGATCATGGCCTTCGTGGACGTGGCTACAGGATCTTCCTCCACGTGGTATGGCGGTGATGAGGGAAGCTTCCTGTATCCAGCTGTGTCTGATGAACTCCGCTACAGGACTTGCCTCCACGTGGTGACGGACTTCGCTACAGGATCGGTCTCCACGTGTCCCGGATGATCAAATGTTGTCGAGTGATGTCATCCTGTCGGCTGATGAGTAAGGACGCTCTGAGAGTTGAAGCTCGCGTTCCTACTTGCTTGGACTGCGTCCTTGCTCAAGTAGTCACTTCGCTGGTCCTTACTTCCTTCTAGCTAGTGTCCCTTAACCTCAGGGACGTCCACACACTTGTTGTCCTTTTTGTCACTCGCGTTCCTGAACACTTGGACAAATTTATTAGAATCAAAGTGAGTTTGTCATATCAAAACTAAGGGACGGTTGTGTGGGCACACTATCAAGTACGCAAGCGTCCTTGATAGCGTCCCAACAGATGAGCGGGAACTTCTCTTCCCGAGAGGATCAATGGACGCGCCCGGATGCCCAACTTCAACCACCGTCTCAAGATTTCTACCAAGAGCAAGTGTACGAGAGAGAACGGCAAGCAAGGCTCCAAAGAGGATGTAGACGTGACAATCCCTTCGAGTGATCTAGACATGCCATTGAAGAATAAGAAATTGTGAGCTCTTTGAAATCTTCTCTCTTACTTTGAGTTTTGGTTTCCTTGTTCGATGGGGACATCAAAACTTTAAGTATGGGGTGGGGGTTAATGCTCATGATTTCATTTGTGTGCTTGTGTGTTTGTTTTGAGGATATTTGGTTTCTAGTTTGTGTTTGGAATGTTTGTTTATTTCTTGGATTGTGGTGTGATGAAAGACATGAATGATTGATTTGAATGAGTTTGGTTTGAATGGATGAGTCTTTGTTTCTTTGGTTTGGTTTGAGAAATTTTTTGCAAAAATCCATAAAAATTTGAAAATTTCGGTTGAAAACAACAAAAAGATTTTGTGTTTTGTAGTTTTGGACTAGAAATTCCCATCTTAGATGTCCAAAATGAAAGCTAATGATGATGAGAGCATGTAAATTCCTTTGCATATTTTTGGATGGTTTTGCCTCTAAAAATGATGTTGCTTTTAATGTGATCATGATATCTTGCTTGTTTTTATTGAGCATGTGAGTTCTAGGATGAGTCTTTATGCAACTAAGTATGAGTGACCCTAGTGAGATTGATTTTTGGCCATTTTAGGGATGCTTATTCATATTTGCATATCCCTCATGTTTCTTGTGTGAATAGCTCATGCATGCTTAGCAAAACTTGCTATTGCGGTGTTTATCTATTTTCCAAGACCGTCATGAGATTTGTCCTAGCATTGTCACATTGATTTGAACTTTATTTTTGTAAGTCACATAAATGTTCCATATCCTACCATGAAGTGAATCCTTTGTTTGTAGCCCCGTTCTAGCCTAAGCCTTTGTTTGAAACTCCTCAAAAATATTATTCCTAGCCTTATATGACTTGACCCTTATGGGATTGGACTTTAGAAGAGAGGTTTGGAGTGTATTTGAAGAGTTGAGATTCACTTTGCTTTAAGGGCAAGGAATGGTGTTATGAATTTTATGGGTAGTGCATCTTTGTTGTGCATAAAAGAAAAATGAAAGGAAAGAAGAAAGAAAGAAAGAAAATGTTGGAATTGGGAAGTGGATTGAAAGAAAAAAGCTTAAGTGAAAGAAGAAAAGGGTCCGACCGAGTTCAAAGTAACATCGGGCCCGAGGTATGTTCAAGGAAAGTCGGTCCAAGTGAGGAAAGTTGTGGAAAATCCAACAAAAAGCCTAAGTGCAAAGATGAAGTGGAATATTAAGTGAAGTTTGGGTTGAGAGAAGAAAAATGTTAAGTCTTTTGGGTGAGTGTAAAGTTGATTGTGGAATATTTGGTGAAGTTGGTGAGAATTTAGGTTGTTCAATCCCCATTGTAAGCACCACAAGACCAAAATGATTCCCACCTTGAGAAATACCAAAAGCCCCATTACAACCCGGCCGAATGCAACCTCTTTGAGGACCTCCATTGAGCCATGTTCGAATTCTTTGTGTACTTTGTAATAGGCATCTCTAGGTGGAGGATTTGGTGATATTAGCTTCAATAGTAAAGTCTTTACTTGCATGATGTTTGAGCTTGAGTGTTCATTGTTATACCTATACACATGATGAGTGATACACATTTTCATTTCCCTAAAGTGAGGCTTAGTTGCATTGACTCTATTCCTTTGAACACTTGATCATGTGTGATGATGTAATCTTGCTTGAATATGTATCACTTGTGCTTTAAATGTGTTTTTCATACGAGGCTTTACTTGAAAATTATGTTTCGGTCTTGCTTACGTTGTTATTGCTTGAGGACAAGCAAGTTTAAGTATGGGGTATTTTGATGTCTCTTTATTTGGTGGTGTTTTATATATGATTTTCCTTTGTAAATAAGCGTCTTTCTTCCCTTTTCTTGAGTGTTTTGTTCCTTTTTAGCTTAGTTCCCGTATTTCCATGAGATTCGGAGACTATGCGCATTTTATGTGTTTTGTAGGTGTTTTGGCATGGATCAAGGGTCGTTTTGAAGGAGAATCGACGAAGGAGCAAGGCCCGAGCTCAAGAGGGAAAGAGAGGAGCAAGACATGAAGAAGAGCAGGAGAAAAGCCAAGAAGAAGAGGTGGAACGAGGACCGGATCGAGGTGCAAGCACATCGGACCCGAGATGGATTTTTGGACTCGGACCGACGTGCCCAGCAAGTCGGGCCCGATGTTCACTCGTGTCGGTCCGAGTCGGTTGGTGGCTGGATTGGGCTCCAAGGCGCAAAATTGTGAACTACGACTTTTGCCCCTCTTCTATTAAGGCTCTCTTATCTTCTAATTGGAGGAGGAAACACACTAATAACCAATCATCTCACAAAAGCTCTAAGGGAGACTTGGAGAGCAAGGAGGAAGGAGAAGAGAAGGAAGAGAAGGAGATCGGCCATAGGAGGAGGAGATTGCTAAGGATTGATAGTGAGTTTAGCTTTGCTTTGTTTAGATCTTGTGGATTTCGAAACTTTGGATTAGAGTTTGTGGATTGCTTTGATTTGTGAATGCAATTTTGTCTTGATTTGAGTATGATGTTGATGATTCCCTTGTTTTGTGATTTGTTTGCTTTCTTCATTTGCCATATGGAGTAGATTTCTTTGATCTCGGGCTATGGGGGAAACCTCTAGCTAGGTTGGGTTTGAAACCCCAATTCCATAAGCCTTGAGTGCTTGATCTAGGAACCCACTCTACATAGTTCTTCAATTCCTTGTGAGAGCAAGGAATCAAGGGTTTGTGGTTGGCAAAGGTGAACGAAAGTGAACATTTGTCTATCATGAGACCTTGCATCGAAAGGGAAGTCGATATCCCCATGGTTGATGTGTAGAAGTGGCGGGAACGAGGCAAAAGCTCTCGATCCTACGAGGATCATCACTTATTGCTTGAATTGGGGTGGAAAAGCCTACATCTACTAGAGGAGGAACCCAAAAACCCGAGATCTACCTTCCAAAACTTGAGTTCAACATTATAATCTACATCGGGCCCAACTTGATTTACGTCGGTCCCGACCTCTTTCTTCGTCGCCAACCTCGGGCCCGAGTGACCTAGTGTCGGTTCCGAGAGATCTTTGCATTTTTCTCTATTTTGAGTTCTTTTTCCCAGCTTTCAAGTACTTCGGTACATCAAACGAATAGAATTACAGAGTGTTCGACACCCACCACGTGCTACGACGGGGTCGGGTTATAAATTGTATCTCGAGACCCTCGCATTTCCGAGCGATCAGTGCCCATGAAGTCGAGAGGGGTCATTAGAATCACCCCTTGAACAACCCTGGATTCGGATTTGGCCTTTTTCTTTTGCTCTAAAAGAGTGATTAATTTGGCCTAGAGGGCGGCGATATGATTTCAACAACATAGGCATTGCATTGCTTAAGGGGGCCATTGGAGCTTTGTATTTAGGCTTAGAGAAAAAGAAATTAGGGTTTTTAGGTTTGTGAGTGAATGAGAGCACGAGAGCAAGCGAATTCAAAGAGAAAGAGAGTTCTAGGCAATTTTCATTAAGGAATTTTATGCAATATAGGGTAAGGGTATTTATGGATTAGAGGTAAGAGGTAAATATATGAATGGATAAAATCTGGAAGATTTACCTCAATGACTATAATCCCTTGCCCATCGAAAATGATCCTTTCAACATTTAAAAATCGCAACGTCTCAATCTCCACCTTTTTTGGATTTTCCTTCTCTAAAGGGCAATAATGATCACAAGGGCTAGTTACATGCTTATTTACTTCACCCGATAACGGTAACATTCTATTAGTTACATATTTATTAATCGTTGCACCCGCTCACCTTTTTACATTGATCCTCTGATATCAACAAATCTTAAAAAATCCACTGAACCTTCTTAGCGACGACTCCCACATCCTCCTCTTGTGTGAAATGAAAGTGTAGTTTTTGGTTAGCATATTAAGGGTAGCAAAAAAACAAAAAGACTCACAAGCATATCCAAAACATGATTAACACAAAAGCGATGAAATCAATCGATCCAAACAAGTAAATCTTGTAAAATAAAGTATCAACAAAGTAGGTTCATAGGAAACGTTTACTTGGATCAAGGCTTGGGATATATTTGATGACTAACTATCATTTTGGCTTATATTGATGGATAATAAGATCAAGTTAGTCCTTTTAGGCCACAAAGAAAGAGTTTTCATGCTTTTCAAAATAATATCTCATTTTTAAAAAACAAACTAAGGATCAATAATCACAATCAATCATATCATCATCAACAATTATAATCAAATCAATGTAGTCACCTGTAAGGATTCCTTCTCCTATATCAAGGAGTTATTTTAGCCAAGCATCGAGGGAATAGTAGACCGAGATCTGATTAGTTCTTGGTGATCATGCTTAAGAGAATCCTCAAATTCTCATAGAGTTTTCTGTCGAATGCCTTGGTTAAAAAATCTGCCACTTGGTTTTCAGGCCTACACTTGGTTTTGTATGAGAATATCGGACATAATTTTTAGAATATCTATTGCACTAGAGTTACCACAATGAATGCTTATGGTTGCAAGAGATATACCATAATCCTCAAGTTGTTTCTTTAACCAAGATACCTATGAACAATGGGCTGCGACCACTACATACTCAACTTCGTCCATTGAGAAAGCTACCAAGTTTTGCTTCCTAGATCCCCAAGAAATAAGACATGGACCAATCAATTGAGCCATTCCTGAGGCGCTCTTGCGATCTACCAAGTATCTATAATAATCGATATCTATATATCCCACAAGGTCAGAGTCAAAGATCTTAGGGTGCCAAAGACATAGATTGTCGATCCCTAGATCCATTTCACCTCCTTTAGATGAGATTTCTTAGAATTTCCTGAATCCTAGCACATAGACATACACTAACCAGAATTCTAGCCTACTTACCATCATGTATAACAATATACCAATCATTCATCGATACGTCTTTCGATCAACATCAAACCCTCCATCACTTGCATCCAAACGAGTGTTAGGAGAAATAGGAATATCTATTGGTTTAGCTATTTCTATACCAAATTTCTTTAGTATCTCTTTGATGTATTTTTGTTGGTGAATTATTGATCCTTCTTTCGTTTAAGTGATTTGCAAACCCAAGAAGAATGAAAGTTTTGTTATCATGCTCATCTCAAACTCACTACTCATAAGATTTTTGAACTTCTCTACAAGGTCATGGCTAGTCGAACAAAAAATAATATCATCAACATAAACTTGAACTACAAGAATCTCACCTCGTTGTTCTAGTAGTAACAATGTCTTGTCAATTGCACCACGTCTATACCCTTTGTCCAAGAGCAATTGAGTGAATCTCTTGTACCAAGCTTTGGGAGTTTGTTTCAGTCAATACAATGCCTTGTCCAACTTGTACACATGATCAGGACAATCACATCCTCAAATCTAGGAGGTTGGTTCACGTACACTTCTTCTTGAAGATAAACATTCAAGAATGTCGTCTTTACATCGATTTAGAACAGTTGAAATCCCTTGTGAGCAACATAGGCTATGAGGAACATCTTTGCAGCTATCCTCAACATTGACTCCATTGTTGATGAACGTCTTGGCCAAAACGTTGGCTTCAATCGCCTTGAAGTCATCTTGTCCCATGAGCATAGGGTTGCTCTTCTTTTCCTCAATGACTTTATGATTTACATATTGGATGCCGATCCAGGATTGAAAGTTTTTGCCTTTTATCAAGTTGGATATCTTGTTCTTCCATTGATCATATTGACTAAGGATTAGTAGCGAGGGCTTAGTGTTGGAGATACTGAGTTCCATGGTTATAGTAGTCTTAGTTACCTATAAAAACACACAATCTAGAGCAACCTACTCTGATACCAATTACTGGATCTATGTGTGATAGAATACAGATGTTGATTCCTCAAGAATCAACAAACTGGGCATCAAAATTACACAAAACAAACAAGTAAGTTTGACATTTGGATTTTCAAATCAAATATGCAATCTTATTAGATAAGTATGAACATACAAACACGAACCTTAGCTTTAGGTGTACACAACTCCTAGTTAACCTAACCTTGGTCCCACAATGTCGAACACTTCTTATCCAACTCGAACCTTGCAAACTTCACCCACACTCTTTGATTAAGTACTAAACTAGATCAAAGCTTTTCCGTGTGTCTCCTTTCTCCATCACGAATGTACAAAGCTTTCATAACCTACAATTAAGCTCTTAGGTTTTTTTTCTAGCCTAATTCCTATATATAAATATGACTAGATCGAAGCTATCCATAAAATAAGATAGAAATTACATAGAGTTTACTTTATCTTGAGACATATATAAATATCCTAAAATGAGATATCTTAAAATCTAAGACTATCTTCTCTAATCGCCTATCAACCACGCAAATAAATAAAAGTCCCCTTCTTATTAAATGTATGCGTGTTTGTTCAAGCTTTTCATAAATAGTCTATGATCTTTGCATTGAAACCTTAGTGTGTCCTTCTAGAATCAACGAGCACACAATTATTTCATTCGTTTTTTTAAGCTTTTCCAGTTGTTGATCATGGTTTTTGTTCCTCTATTTAATTGTTTCTAAAACACTTAGCAGACATATTAAATACTTCACGAGTATTATCATCATCATAAGTGGACACAGGGGGGTCATGTGTGGGCATGTGCCCCTCTTCCGTCGGGTATTATTAGTAATATGTATATGTAATTTTAGGTTAAATATAAATATATTTTAAATTGATTTTTATTAATATGAAATGAAGATTAACTAGTCTAAATGGTTTATTGTTCAATTTAGTTTTCAACCGACCAAGGTTCGAGTCCCCGTAACATCATTTTACTTTTTAATTCACATTGAATGTATTCCTCTCCAATTTTTCTCTATAAAGTAGTCATTTTTTTTTGTAAAAACTAGATGTCATACATAATAAAAATTTATTTGATAAGTAAGTCACTATTTTTTTGCTATTTAAGGTATTGAGTAACTATATTTGTCGGTTATTCTTGATTTGACTGAATCTCCTAGGCAAGTTATGCCCCTCTTTAAATTTGTTTTGCGTCCGTCACAGATCATCATCAAATTTAGTTGGGACTTGGAATCAATCATCGTCCCAACAATAGTCCGTCACTAATCATTGTCAAATTTACTTTGGATCAATCACCGTCCCAACAATAAATTGATGAGTTTTTATGCACAACTTAAATCTGATTATTTAAATCATCTAGACAGAGTTTAGTTTAATTTTATAAGTTTTATTGTTGTACAAATGAATCCGGTGTATAATGGGGTAGGAGAATTTTCGCGTAGGCTGTTTGGAGTTGGCAGTTGCTGAACCGATCGAGACATTTCTATCTATCCAAAAGACCATAGCCAATAACTTAACTAGGTGACTAGTGAATTTGTATACTCCCTCCATCCCAAAAAGTTTGTCCATAAATTACCTATCAGAAATTGGATAAGATATTAAGTAGATATAAATATTAGTTACTATTGTTAAAAAAATCATTATTTTATTCAATATTTATTACATTAAGTAAGTAACATTTTTATATTCAACGTTGATGAGAAGACGTAAATTTTAAGAAACATAGATATCGTTTTATACTATATTACAATGTTATAATAGATTTACGGATGGTCCAATCCATCAAAAAGTAAAACTAAAATAATAATAAATAAATAAATAATTAACGAGGTGGTCCAACTTTCAAACGTGGAGTGCTGATGCAACTCGGTGCGGATCATTTAATACTGTACTGCTACGCGCGACAACCTTAATTATTTGATCTACTACCCAAAATGTTAACCGTCCATTTGAAATTTTCAAGCAACGCCGCATTGCCAGATAAGCTGGCACATATCACATATGTTGCACATCTTCATTGCCTCCTTTGTTATGCTTATAATTTCGTCCGTTCGTACGATCCCCAAATAATATCTGCACTTGTAGAGGGACGAGCCACTGACATTTTGTTTATAGTATTTCTGCCCTGCTAACTAAGGTGCGCATTTTTCAGACCAAACAAAATATAACATAAATAATAAGGTGCTCCTTTTAATTGGTTAGTTAATTGAAAGAAATGGACTATAAGTAAGCTAACATCCAAAGGTGCAAAAAAACGGTTTTTTTTTTGAAATAGCCATAACCTACTAATCAGGCAGTTTGTTTTGCCTAGTAACTTTTATATTAAATATCTTATAATATTATCCAACATTTTCCTATACATTTTTTGTAATTTTATATATATATATATCAAGTCACAATTCTCATACAATTTCATATTTTATCTATATTTTTTTAACTTTTTAATATAACTTATATTTTTTCTTAATAATTGTATAAATATGTTTTTTTTCAACAATTTTTTGGGAGGAGGTAGTAGTATGATATAACTTATATTAAATATAATAATAGTACATTAATAATTTTTTTCATATAAATAAAATATTATAATAATATATACGACAGACCGAACAAAGGTACAAATTTGTTGTTTGCGCCTCACTCCGTCCGTCTACTCTACCGACCGTCTCCGTTCATGGACCCAGAATTTTAGCCCCCTCTCGGGTAAATTTCTAGGTCCGCCACTGATTGCAATCAAAGCAAAATTCATCTTCAGGTCCCTGCTAAACTTTCACATTTTTATCAGCTTGAAATTTATAAATATACCCTTGAACTTAATCTTGTAGTGTCTTTTAAACACTCACCTATATTGTAAGTATAACAAGTTGTTTACGTGAATGACTTGTAAGCATCATATTGTTGTTATTTAAAGATAAAATGGCACATAAGGTTATTAATTTGACAATTTAATCAAAAACACAATTAAAACGTTGTAGACGTAGAGTCGCCAACAATTACGGGAGTGGAAAAGTTCGATAGTATTGTTGTTGTAGATGTAGTAGTTGTTGTAATTTAGATTTTATATTTGGAGATGGTATTTTATGCAATTTTTTTATAAGGAAAGAATTATGATACCCCTAAAACAAATAGGGATTATCCTAGAGCATCCTTTCAGATGAGACCCGTAATGACCGGATCAGACTCGAGATGATGGAACCTGCTAACTTCGCGACTATGGAAGCCAACTTCATGGCTAAGACATTTATTAGGAATGGACTCAATTTGAAGGACAATAACAAAGTGTCCAACTGCCAACGCGATGTGGGAGGTTCTCGAGAGAATCTACTATCTAAAAGCGAATTCTTGACCTTTACTATGCATGAATAAGAGACGGTGTCGACATATCAAGCAAGATTTGAGGCATTGAAAAATCGCATGCCGAGTCTTGAAATCGACGAAAAGGAGGCCCCCTTGAAGACCAACGTCAAAACTATGATGGAAGGACCAACCGACGAGTGGGAGAATGATTGCACCACATTCTACGAGAACCCTGAAACGACTTTACTCTCAAAAATAATGAGAAGATTGTGGTTCGCAAGTTCAAACCTTTGGTGAACAATTCTAGAGGTTCCCGAGAAAACACTAATGAAAGGCGAGACTGAAAGGATGTTACTTGCTACAAGTGTCGTGCAAAGAGTCACTATACACGGACTTGTACAAAAGGTGACAATGACAGGACCCTATTGGAACGGTATTATGAATGTCAGTCATTAATACCTAATCAACGATCTCCGTCCCTAGTTTTGATAATGACAAACTCAATGTTTTCTATTCGGTTGTCCAAGTGTGTATTCCAGGAATTGAATTCGTCTAGGGACGATCATTAAGTAAAGGACAACAAGTGAGAAGTCGTCCGCATGGATTAGGGACGCCAAGAGCTTCATATCAAGAAGAACAAGAATAAATTTTTGCAAGATAAGAACGCCGTCCATATCGAGTCGGAACACGCGCCAAAATGTCATGTTTAAATTCAAACAATGTTGTTTGACAAAGATGACATCATAGATTGCCGTAGTCCTCAAAAGCTGTTGGATCGTAGTCAAACAGAGAGGCGTCCTTAACTTGGTTAAGGGCGTCCTTAGGTGTGGCATCCTTAACAAAGGTTAAGGGAGTCCTTTGGTTGCAGCGGAGTAAACAGACTTAACAAGTGAAATGAATAAGTAAAGAACACGTCTATTTATAGAGGAACCTCTCAAGACCAAAGCGGTCCTTGAGAGTAAACCTCTACCTCCTTGGAGGATTTTTGAATAGCTTCTTTCCTTTCTTATTAAGAGTTCTTACAGTTACACGGCGAGTGATTACACTTCTCTGGCACTTAATATCCGTCTCTAAGTCTACTAGTAACACTCCTTTAAGCCTATAACTGTAACGGTGTAACCTAACTTAACTTCTAAAGGACGCTACTCACACGTCCTTATTGTTCATCGTAAGGACTTGTTCTTTCTTTTTGGGTTTTCTTTTACAAATAGGTTTGTGGTTTTGGTTCAGCCTTTCACTCGATCTAACACCTAGTGTTTGAGAGTTCTTGACTTGTTCTTGGTGTTCTTGATCGTTTTCGTATTCTCTCTAAATATTCTCTGAAAGGCTTATCTCACCATAAATGCCCGAGGGGTATTTATAGCACTTGGGGGAGGGCGTCTTTCCTCTGACGATCATGCCCTTCTGGTACGTCGCTACAGGATCGGCATCCACGTGTCCTTGGCGGTGATGAGGGAAGCTTCTTGGCACCAGCTGTAGAACTTCGCTACAGGATCGGCTTCCACGTGGTGATGGACTGATCTACAGGATCGACTTCCATGTGTCCCGGATGATCAAATCTTGTCGAGTGATGTCATCCTGTCGGGTTGCCTTGTAAGGACTCTAGAGTTGAGCTCGCGTTCCTACTTGCTTGGGACTGTGTCCTTGGCTAAGTAGTAACTTCGTTGGTCCTTACTCTTGGAAGATGGCGTCCCTTCTCCTCAGGGACGGCCACATCACTTGTTGTCTTTTTCATCACTAGCGTTCCTGAATACTTGGACAACTTTATTAGATCAAAGTGAGTTTGTCATATGAAAATTAAGGGACAATTGTATAGGCACAATGTTAAGTACAAAGGAGTCCTTAACATCGTGCCAACAATTTCCCCCTTTTTGATGATGACAAAGCCTTAGGCAACATAATTTGACATTAAAGCTTAGCATGCATTAAAACTCTAAGAGCGTCCTCTGGGACTTAGGAAAAATTCTATAAGCACAATTTTTCAACCTTTGATCTTCCTAGCATTTGGACTTTAGAGAGGGAGTAACGTCCTAGAAAAGTTTCTAAGCGTCCTTAAATTATTTGGAGCAGCGTTCCTCAGACCTTTCACTAATACTTCCCCCTTAACACTTGCTTATTCTAGATAACTAATATATATAGCGCATCTCTACAAAACTACATTTCCCCCTTTTGGCATCATCGAAAAGGATAACAATTGAATAAGGATGGTAGCATAAAAACATAATTATAGACAAGGGGACGCTTAAACAATCAATACACCAACACAAAAGAACTGCCATTCAATTGAAAAATCGAGAATAATGTCATTACAGACCAAGGAACTTAAGTGTTTGCAAAATAAAAGAAGCACAAGCAAAAGTTATGAGGGATTAAGAGGGAGGACGGCGATCACTGGGGAGGTCTGTGGGAGGATGATAATGCTTTAGAAGCTTTTCATGTAGTTCCGCAGATTCTCGCAAAGTTTGGATCATGAGAGGCACAGATTCTGGAGAATAGCAGCCATGAGTTCTTG
Source organism: Polygonum aviculare (assembly GCA_934048045.1). NCBI lineage: Eukaryota > Viridiplantae > Streptophyta > Magnoliopsida > Caryophyllales > Polygonaceae > Polygonum > Polygonum aviculare. The sequence continues at coordinate 25,300,661 of OW204026.1, forward strand.
AGGCGGGTACTCCTCAGGATTCTCCGGAGGCGGAATTGGCTCAGGATGGTAGCTGCTTGTTGGAGCGTCCAATGGTTGGAGTGGAGGAGGCGAGTCCCTTAGCAAAACCGAATCCAGCAATGAAAGATCAGGAGCCAACTGTTCCGTCCCTTTAGTCTCTGTGCCCATACTTGCAAGGCGTTCTTCTTCAGCTGCCTTAGTAATTCATTCCTGTTCCGCCTTCCTTTCTGCCTCAGCCTTTTCTGCCTTGAGTTGTCTCCTGATGGACGGGAGCTCTTAAAAATTCCTTATGTTGACCAGTCCCTTGCGCTGATCCCAGTGCATTCCCAGTTCCTCTTCCACGGAGTCGTCATAGGCGTTTGGTGTTGAAGAATAGTTTTGATGAGTCCGGGATAGGGAAGGGCATGCTTCTTCCTTGTGCATTTTGCCATATGCTCCATTGTAATGTGGGCAAGGTTGATGGGACGGCGCTTGAGAAAGGCGTCCACCAAGATACAATCGACGGCGCTTGAGAAAGGCGTCCACCAAGATACAATCGATGGTCTGGACAATGCTCTTCTTCTCTTGACGTGGGACTATGGCTCTACAAATGAAGTAGTGAGCGATCGCCCCAATTTTGGAAAGGACGTGCGCTACTCTATCATTGCCATAAGGTTGCTTCCATAAAAGATTCTTTGGAAGAGAGCGTCTACTTCAGCATCTCTCATATCAAAGCCATTGGCTGGCAGCGTACTTAGGGCTTCTGAGTCTGGCTTTTTGTTGCCAAGACCAAGGTAGGCCCGGACATTGCGTTCAGTAAAGGACGCTGCTTCACCATCAATTTTGAAGACCATAGAGCCGTCCCTCTTGAACCTTAAAGTGTTGTAGAATTCTTGGATCTGGTTGGGATTAATTTTGGCATACTCCATTCCCAACTTCGTCCAGCCTTGGAATCGGAGCAGCTCTAGGAACTCGTTAACGTCCTTGAAAGGAGTCCAACCATTCCTCCTGAAAGAGAAGGGGACCCAAGATGTGGACTTCTTCATCACCCTTCTTCTTTTTCTTCTTCCCCTTGGGGGACTCTGGTTAATCATCATCATCATCATCTTCTTCATCGGACTCATCACTGTCGTCCTTGGCACTGTCTTTATCAGCGTCCTCTGTGCCTTGGAAATTTTCATCCTGTTCATCGCCGCCCTGATTGGTATTCTGATCATCAGCAGCTTGTTCTTGATTTTGCTGCTCGGACTGTTGCTCAGTACCAGGAGCGTCCTTCTCAGAAGCATCAGCAGGCGCTTCCTGTACCTTGAGGGCATAAGGAACATCCTCAAAGCATCTAAGTCGAGCTGCTCATCCAGACTCAGCTATCCTTCCTTTTCTTGAGCGACCTGTAGCACAACAACGTCCTCAACCACTTCAGCAATTTCCTCACCTGCAACTTCCTGCTCAACTTCCACAACCTAAACTTCCTCATTTGCCTGAACTTCTTTGTTGGAGTCCCCTGTAATATCGATGAGGGGGGACGATTCAACGGCAGGCGTGCCTTTGTTACGCTCGGAGGCACTAGTAGATGTGGAGGAGCTGGAGGACAACACGTCTTCTGGCTCGGCTGTTTCAGTGACCAAGACTTTAGGAGCAGTCCTGGCCTTCCTGCTCTTGAAGGTCTGTCTTGTCGAAGGACGAGCTTCAGCCTGCTCAGTTTCGGCGTCCCCCGGAGCAGATTTTTCAGAAGGGCGTCCCTTTCAGAAGATGGACCCTTGGACTTGGGAGTTTCGGAGACTTTGGGTGGGGAAATGTGGGAGGGAGGTGAAGGGAAGTTGGCAAAATTTATAGGGGAGTAGGAGGGGTGGACGATCAAGGCCATGTCTTTGGGAACTTTGGGTTGGGAGGAGGATGGAGTGGGTAATTGTTCAATACGGATAGGAAGAGGGGAAGGGACTCTTTGGGACGGCGCCGTTTGAATAGAGGACGGCGTCGCCTTTGATTTTGAGGGAAGGGCCTTTGAGGAGCTTTGGGACTTTTGAGGAGGAGGAGGAGCTTTGGACATCTTGGCCTTTTTTAGGGGCTTTTTTGTTGGATCGTTAGTCTTACAAGGGACGTCCTTGACTCTGTTAAGGGCGTCCTTGAGTATGGCGTCCTTAACGAGTATTAAGGGCGTCCTTTGATTGGCAGCGGAATAGTAAACTAAACAGATGAAGTAAATAAGCAAGGAACGCGTCTATTTATAGAGGAACCACTTAAGACCAAAGTAGTCCTTGAGTGTAAACCTCTACCTCCTTGGAGGATTTTCGAATAGCCTTCTTCCTTTCTTATTAAACGTTCTTACAGTTATATTGGCGTGTTATTTACACTTCTCTGGCACTTAGAATGTGTCCTAAGTCCACTAGTAAAAACTCCTTTAAGCCTATAACAATAACCTAGCTTAATCTTCTAAAGGACGTTACTCATATGTCCTTACAGTACTTCGTAGGGACTTCTCTTTCTTTTGTTTTCTCTTACAAACACTTTGTGATTTGGGTTCAATCTTTTACTCGATCTAACATTTAGTCTTCGAGAGTTCTTGACTTGTTCTTGGTATTCTTGATCGAGGTCGCTTTCACTCTGATTCGCTCTGAATATTCACTGAAAACTTAAGTCACTATAAATGCCGAGGGGGTATTTATAGCACTTGGGGAAGGGCGTCTTTTCCTCTGACGATCATGCCCTTCAGGTACGCGGCTACAGGTTCGGCTTCCACGTGTTATGGCGGTGATGAGGGAAGCCTCTTGGCACCAGCTGTAGGACTCCGATACAGGATCGGCTTCCACGTGGTGATGGACTGATCTACAGGATCGGCCTCCACGTGTCCCGGATGATCAAACATTTACGAGTGATGTCATCCTGTCGGGTTGCCTTGTAAGGACGCTTGGAGTTGAAGCTTGCATTCCTACTTACTTGGGGCTGCGTCCTTGGCTCAAGTAGTAACTTCGCTGGTCCTTACACCTGGGAGATGGTGTCCCTTCACCTCAGGGACGTCCACACACTTGTTGTCCTTTTCATCACTAGCGTTCTTGAACACTTGGACAACTTTATTAGATCAAAGTGAGTTTGTCATATCAAAACTAAGGGACGATTATATAGGCACAATATTTAGTACAAGGCAATCCTTAATATCGTCCCAACAATTTCCCCCTTTTTGATGATGACAAACCCTTAGGCAAAATAGTTTGGACATTGAAACTTAGCATGCATGAAAACTTTAAAGAACGTCCTCTTGAGACTTAGCACGGATTTCATAAGCACTAGTTTTCATCCTTTGATCTTTTCTAGCATTTGGATTTTAGGGACAAAGTAACGTCCTAGAAAAGTTTTTAAGCGTCCTCTATTTATTTAGCATGGCGTTCCTTAGACCTTTCACTAATAGTTCCCCCTTAACATTATGATACTTGCTTATTCTAGATAAGTAATATATATAGCGCATCTCTGCAAAACTACACTTCCCCCTTTTGGCATTATCAAAAAAGATAACAAGTGTATAAGGACGTAGCATAAAAACATAATTATAGGCAAGGGAACGCTTAAACAATCAAATGCACACAAACCAGAGAACTGCCATTCAAATGATAATAGAGAAAAAGAGAAGTCCTACGAAGTACTGTGGGACATGTGAGTAGAGTCCTTTAGAACATTAAGCGAGGTTTCAGTTATAGGCTTAAGTGAGTTTTTACTAGTGGACTTAGGACGTACTACAAGTGCCAGAGAAGTGTAAAGAACTCGCCAGTATAACTGTAAGGACGCTTAATAAGAAAGGAAAAGTCTATTCGAAAATCCTCCAAGGAGGTAGAGGTTTACACTCAAGGACTACTTGGTCTTGAGTGGTTCCTCTATAAATTGACGCGTTCCTTGCTTATTACTTCACCTGTTTAGTTTCTAATTTCCGCTGCAAATCTAAGGACGCCCTTTATACTTGTTAAGGATGTCTCTCTCACGGACGCCTTTATCAGAGTAAAGGACGTCCCCTTTAATACTAGCGATCCAATAATTGGTATCAGAGCAGACGCTCTAGATTTTTGTTGAGTTGTAGGTGACAATTGACATGGAACCTATTGGAATCAGTAGCATGAAGCCTCCGTGCCTGACGGACGGCAACTTCAATCGCTAGAAGACAAGGTTTGAGAACTTTGCAAGGAGTCAGAACTATCAATGCTGGAGAGTGATTAAGAACGGTGATCTCAAAGTTCCTGCTGCCAAGGAAGGCAAGGAAGAAGAATGGGGTCCCGATGAGTTTAAGCTGATGGAGACAAACGCGAAAGCGATATGCTTCTTGCAGACAGCTCTTTGCGAAAGGGACGCCATCAGAGTAAGCAACTTGGCTACAGCTAAACAATAGTGGGAAGCACTTGAAAAGTACCACGTTGGAACAGTATAAATGAAAGAGGACATCCAGTTCGAAGTCAAGAGGGACTTCTATGCATTCAAAATGCTGCTAAATGAAATAGTCAAGGACTACTCCTTCCGTTTTGAAGCTCTCATTACCAAGTTGAAGAATTTGGGAATCCCTGAAGCTGAAATCTCAATGAGGAACAAAGTCTAAGTGTTAATCGATGGATTAACTAGAGTGTGGAACTTTGACAGGACTACCTTCAAAGAGAATCAATCCAACAAGAGTCTTGAAATGGAACAGATTTATGGAAAACTAAGGCAGTATGAAGCAAGGAGGAATGCAGACATGGCTGAATTAGGAAGGAACCCTCAAACTGATCTAGCTTTGGCTACGGCTTCAAGGACGCCACAGCCTTGATGATGGAACTAGCCTTGATGATGGACGCCAAGACAAAGGAGCATCGTGAAAACTTGCGTCTTCAAGCGTTAATAGAAAATCAAGGAAAGTCAAAGGAACAACTCGATGAAGAAGAAGAACATGCTCTTTTGCACAACACTCTCCGTTCCTGGGCTAAAAGGAACAAAGCCTCATCAAAATAAAAAATGCCTTACAAGAAAGAGAGTCCCAAGTACACTGAGGCTGAATTGAAAGAACTCACTTGTTACAAATGCAACAAGAAAGGTCATTTTGCTAAAAAGTGTACATCGGGACTGTCCTCCAAATATATGAAGAGGAAGGCTTTGCTAAGTGCCTTTGAGGTTGCTTCTTTGACAAGTGCCTGGGACGACATTGATTCAGAGGATGAAGAGCCAGCTGAACATCATGCTTATATGGCTATGGAAGACACTCCAGTTGTTCAGAAGAACGCCTCAAAAGTTGAACAAGAGGTAACCCATGATTCTATGATAAGTTCTTTGGTGTTCAAAACTAAAGTTGATTAAACTTATTGCTCAAATGATGCAAGAAAGTTATTCAATGAAACAAAAGCTTGATGAACTTGAGGTTGAAAATATCTTAGTGGAATGTGAGAACAGTAGTACTATGACTTTTCAACTAGAGTCCTCAATTGAAGAAACAAAGTCCCTACAAACTGAAGTTATGCGTTTCAAACTTGAGAACGCCAATCTTAGGGACGAGGTTAAAGGTTTAGGAAAGAGTCCTATAACTGAAGTTGTAAAACCTGTAGTTTTTGTCCCCGCCAATGGAGGACTAGGATACGAGTCGGACTCAAAGAACTCTCTTCCTAGTGATTTTGAAGCTAGCAAAACCTCAGAGTTGGAAATTGAAAGGGAGAAAACTAAAAACCATCTTGAACGTATTAGAGTCCTTGAAAGTGGAGAAAAAGGGCAAAAGGACTACTATACTAACTCCACTAGCCATAGGATCTATAAGAAAATAGCTAAGGGGGGAGGTTCAAAGGTTTGCAATCCAAAGAAGATGGAAGAAAATAGAATTCAACGTCCCAACAAAAAATTTTACCTTGGTGATTACTATAGGACGTGTTGGTATTGTGGACAAGGTGGTCATTATAAGTATGATTGCTTTAAAATGAAGGAAGACCTTGAAAAGGGCAAAGATGCTAGGACTAAAAATGAAAATAATGAGTCCGTTCCTAAGGATAATGCTAGGCGTCCTAGATAGTCTAGAACTTCATTTAGAAAGCATGCTACGTCCAATGATGTGAATATAAATGATTAAATGCCAGAACCAGAGTTCTTTTATTGTAACGAACCAGGTAAGGAACACCTTGCCTGGGTCGCCAAAAACTAATTCTTTTTAACAGGTGGAAGTGAGAGGACGCCCGTGGATCATTGACAGTGGCGCCTCAAATCACATGACAGGAAGCCAGATCCATCTCACTTCTATCCAAAATAGTGCCACGGGAGGAACTGTCTCGTTTGGCAACAAAGGCAAAGGAAAGATCAAATGGACGGGCACTGCAATTCTAAATTCGTCCAACAAAGCATCAAATGTTAGTCTTGTTGAAGGACTTGACTTCAATCTCCTTAGTGGCTCTCAAATGTGTGATCAAGGTGAGAACCTAGTCACATTTGACTAAAGGAATGCCTTATTATCAACAAGAAAACAAACAAAGTTGTTCTCAAAGGAGTACGCCAGAACAATGTCTACATTTTCAATCAAGAGTTCAAGCCTGCTACTAAGTTGTGTCTATCTGTTTCAACTGAGGACGCTGACCTCTGGCATCGCCGTCTTGGTCATGCTGGACTAAGCACAATCCTTAAGCTACACCGACAAAATCTTGTCAAAGGACTTCCCCGAATCGATCCTGAGAAAGCTGAACAATGTGAAGCTTGTATCAAAGGGAAGCAAACAAGATCATCCTTCAAGTCCAAGAAAGAAGTTAGCACGAAGAAGCCTTTGGAACTTCTTCATATGGATCTTTGTGGACCAATGAAGACGATGAGCTACGGTGGAAAGAGGTACATGTACGTTCTCGTAGATCATTTTTCTCGATTCACTTGGGTTCTTTTCTTGGTGTCAAAAGAAGATTGTTTCAACGCCTTCAAAGTCTTCATCAAACAAGTGGAGGGACGCACTTGAAAGCCATACGATCAGACCATGGGACAGAGTTCCAAAACGCAGAGTTCCTGGCCTTCTGTGATCAAAACGGCGTCTCCCACAACTTCTCAGCTCCAAGGACTCCTCAACAAAATGGTGTTGCGGAAAGAAAGAACAGGACGCTAGAGGATATGGCAAGAACAATGTTAATAACAAATGGCGTCCCCAAGTACTTTTGGGCTGAAGCTATTGCTACTGCATGCTACATCATCAATCATGCCATGATCCGGCCTTTACTAAAGAAGACGTCCTATGAGTTGTTGAACGGAAGGAAGCCTCACATTGATTATCTAAAGGTATTTGGATGCAAATCCTTTGTCCACAACAACGACAAAGAGAAACTTGGAAAGTTTGACGCAAGAAGTGATGAAGCCGTATTTCTTGGGTACTCCCTCACTAGAAAAGCTTATAGAGTTTTCAACAAAAGGACTCTTAAGCTTGAGGAGAGTATTCATGTTGTGTTCAAAGAGAGTTCTTCTCATAAAGAAAAATCAAGTAAGAAAGAACACTCTTCCTCACAACAGTAGGACGACTCTAAAGACGAAGTTGATGGTTGGTCCTCGGGAAAATACTACGTTCCTAAAGACGGCAACGCAAATCCAGAAGAAGTCTCAGTGGATGCTCCTAGCGTTGATCAAGGAGTTCTATCTCGCAGTGAGTCTCTCGTTCAACAAGATTTGGCCGAATCAAGTCAACAAGGTGAGCAACGCCATGGTGTGGACGCTCTCTCTGAGGGAGAACACATTGAGGACGATGCTCATGATGAAGATGATGATTCTAATGGTGATATTGACCCAAGGTTCGCTCAACTCTTTCAAAGAGAGTCCCGCTTCTCCAGGGATCATCCAAGAACTCAGATTGTTTCAGATGTCTCAAAAGGAGTTCATACAAGATCAGCTGCAAGCAAGTCCCAGAGTGTAAATTTGGCTTTTTGTGCTTTCAACGCCTTTGTGTCTATGGTGGAACCCAAAAACATAAAGAAAACACTCCAGGATGTTGATTGGATTCAAGCAATGCAAGAAGAACTCAATCGGTTTGAAAGAAACCAAGTTTGAACCCTCGTTCCTCGTCCCAAAGGCAAAAATATCATAGGGACGCGCTGGGTGTTTGTAAACAAACTTGATGAGAGTGGACGCATATCAAGAAATAAGGCAAGACTAGTAGCTCAAGGATTCAAGGAAGAGGAAGGCATTGACTATGATGAAACGTTTGCTCCTGTTGCTAGAATTGAGGCCGTCCGTCTCCTTATTGCCTTTGCCGCTCACAAAGGATTCAAGTTATTTCAAATGGACGTCAAGACAGCCTTTCTCAATGGAAAACTAAAGGAGGAAGTGTATGTTTCTCAACCCCCTGGCTTTGAGGACGCTTCTCACCCAGATCATGTGTACTACCTCAACAAAGCTCTCTATGGACTCAAGCAAGCTCCTCGTGGATGGTACGACAGGTTTGCGTCCTTTCTTTTGTCAAATGGTTACACAAGAGGTTCAATTGGTAAAACTTTGTTTATAAAGAAAGTCCACAAGGATATTTTGATTGCCCAAGTCTATGTTGATGACATAGTCTTTGGTAGTACTAACATGAAACTTGTAGATGAGTTCAAGTCCTTGATGAGTAGCGAGTTTGAGATGTCGCTCATAGGAGAACGTAACTTCTTCTTGGGGATTCAAATAAATCAACTCAAGGATGGGACGCGTATTCACCAGCAAAAGTACGTTCGCGAGATGCTAGAGAAGTACGGAATAAATACGTCCAAGCTTGTTGCTACTCCATGTTCTCCCAACTCGTGTCTTTACGCAGATGAACAAGGGAAGGACGTTGATCAAAAGCTCTATGGAGGAATGATTGGTTCTTTGCTTTATTTGACCGCAAGCCGTCTAGACATCATGTTCGCCGTTTGCTTGTGTGCACGCTTCCAAGCGAATCCAAAGGAGTCCCACATGCAAGAAGTCAAGAGGATCTTCAGATATCTTAAGGGACGCGACGATCTCTGTCTTTGGCATCCAAGGAAGTCGTCCCTCAAGCTTGTTGGCTACTCGGACGCTGATTATGCTGGTCGTGTGATTGACAGAAAAAGCACTTCGGGAATGGCTCAATTTCTTGTTTCATGCTTAGTCTCTTGGGGATCAAAGAAACAGAACTCTGTGGCGCTTTCAACTGCGGAAGCCGAGTACGTTGCTGCTGCCTCGTGCTGTTCACAAGTCATCTGGATCAAATATTAACTTGAGAACTATGGTATATCTCTTGAAACCATTCCTATTCTCTGTGACAATACAAGTGCTATTGAAATTGCTAAGAATCCTGTTTTTCTTTCTCGCACAAAGCATATTCATATAAGACATCATTTTCTGCGTGATAATGTTGAACTAGGACTTATTAGTATGGGGCATGTGAGGACTGAGGACCAAGTAGCTGATATTTTCACTAAGGCGCTTAATAGACGTCCCTTTTAGCATCTCAGGTTGCTCTTGGGGATGATAACTTTTAAGTAGCAAGTCCCGTTCTACTATTCCCTCAGTGATTGGCTATGTTTAGTAGATTCTAAGTGTTTAAGGACTATCATGCATTAAATTCATCTTTGCAAGGACGCTAGTCTAAAACTTCTTTTGTATGCTACTTTGGAACGTGTTGGGACGCTATCAAGAACGCCTGCGTACTTGTTAGTGTTCCACACAACCGTCCCTTAGTTTTGATATGACAAACTCACTATGATTCTAATAAAGTTGTCCAAGTGTTCAGGAACGCCAGTGACCAAAAGGACAACAAGTGTGTATGGGCGTCCCATAAGCTTAGGGACGCTAGCTAACAGGAAATAAGGACTAGCCAGAGACTACTTGAGCAAGGACGGAGTCCCAAGCAAGTAGGAACGCAAGAAAGGAGTCCTTACTCACTAGCCGACAAAATGACATCACTCGACAATGTTTGATCATTCAAGGACACGTGGAGACCGATCCTGTAGCGGAGTCCAACACTACGTGGCGGACGGTCCTGTTACAGAGTTCATCAACACGTGGCGGCCGATCTTGTAGCGGAGTTCATCATACACAGCCGGATACAGGAAGCTTCCTCATCACCGCCCTACTACGTGGAGGAAGATCCTGTAGCCACGTCCAAGAAGGGCATGATCGTCCCAGAGAAAAGACGCCCTTCCCAAGTCCTATAAATAGCCCCAAGGCATTTATTGTGACTTTAACGCTTTCAAGAATATTCAGAGAGAATCATAGGAAAGCGGCTCACTCAAGAACACGAAGAACTAACTCAAGAACTCAAGAACAGTGCTAGAACTTGTGTTAGATCGAGTGAGAGTTGTAACCAAATCACAAAATCAGTTTGTAACAAAAAACACAAAAAGAGAGAGAGAACGGTCTGCGAAGTACTGCAGAACGTAGGAATAGAGTCCTTTGTTAGATTGAACTCGCTTAAGTTGTAGGCTTAGAGGAGTCCTTAGGGAAAAGCTAAGTGCCAGAGAATTGTAAAGACTCGCCAGTACAACTGTAAGGACGTTCAATAAAAAGGAAAGAACTATTCAAAAATCCTCCAAGGACGTAGAGGTTTACACTCAAGGACTACTTGGTCTTGAGTGGTTCCTCTATAATTCACTGCGTTCATTACTTACCTGTTTAGTACATAATTTCCGCTGCATTACTCAAGGACGCCCCTACTCCTCGTAGGGACGCCTAACCTAAGGACGCCTTTACCAAAGTAAAGGACGTCCCTCTGTACTAACGATCCAACAATTGGTATCAGAGCAGGCGCTCTAGATTCTTACTAAGTTGCAGGTAAAGATGGACATGGAACCTATTGGAATCTCGTTTGTGAAGCCTCCGCGCCTGACGGACGGCAACTTCAACCGCTGGAAAACTAGATTTGAGAATTTCTGCAGAAGCACAAATTATCAATGCTGGAAGGTTATTATGAAGGGAGATCTCAAGGTACCCGCTGACAAAGTTGACAAGGAGGACGATTGGGGTCCTGATGAATTCAAGCTAATAGAGACAAATGCTAAAGCAGTGTGCTTCCTTCAAGCATCCCTCTGCGAAAGGGACGCCACAAGGGTCAGCAATCTCCCCACAGCAAAACAACAGTGGGAAGCTCTTGAGAAATTTCATGTGGGAACTGCAGAAATGAAAGAGGACGTCCAGCTGAAGATCAAGAAGGAGTTCTATGCCTTCAGTATGTTGCCAAATGAAACGGTGAATGACTATTCATACCGTTTTGAGGCACTTGTCACCAAGATGAGAAACTTGGGCATCCCAGAAACAGAAATCTCCATGAGGAATAGAGTTCAAGTGGTCATTGATGGTTTGACCGGAGTCTGGAACTTTGACAGAACAACGTTCAAAGAGAACACAGCCAACAAAACTCTTGATATGGAAGAAATCTATGGGAAGCTCAGGCAGTATGAAGAAAGAAGAATCTCTGACATGGCTCAGCTAGGAAAGAATCCTCAAACTGATCTTGCTTTGGCGTCCACAACACCAGAGTATGCTGAGTACCTTCGTGGCCAAAGAGATCTAGCGCTGATGATGCAAAACAAAGAAAAACTTGAGAACTTGCGTTCCAAAGAGAAAGAAAGAAAGCCAAAGGAAGAGATTGACTCAGATGAGGAACTCTCTCTTATTCACAAGGCTCTCAAGTACTATAACAAGAAGAACAAGCATAGCAGCAAGAGCAAATCCTACAAAAAGGAGAGTCCCAAGTACACAGAGGCTGAAATGAAGGAACTCACATGCTACAAATGCAACAAGAAAGGACATTTTGCCAAAAAATGTACTGTGGGAACGTCCTCCAAGGAAAAGAAGAAAGCTCTCATTGGAGCGTGTACAGCTGCCTGGGATGATCTTAGTTCAAGTGATGGTGAACGTGATGATCAAGTTGCATACATGGCAGTAGAGGACGCCCCAATTATTGAAGAGAACGCCTCCGACAATGAACAAGAGGTAACTCATGATTCCATGATGCGTTCTCTAGAAAAGTGTTCAAAACGAAAATTGCTTAAACTCATTGGTAAAATCATGGAGGAAAGTCTTGTTATGAAAAGAAGAATGGATGAACTCGAAGATGAAAATATTGTAGTTGAATGTGAGAACTGTAATTTAATGACTATTCAACTAGAGTCCTCATGTGAAGAAACTAAGTCCCTAAAAACGGAACTTGTGTGTCTTAAACTTGAGAACGCCAAGCTTAGGGAAGAAGTTAAAGTCTTAGGAAAGAGTCCCATAGTTGAAGAAGTAAGACCCATAGTTTTTGTCCCAACTAAGAGAGGTCTAGGTTATGAAGATGACTCTAAGAACTCTCTTCCCAGTGATTTTGAGGCAAGCAAAACTTCTGAACTTGAACTTGAACGGGAGAAAACCAAAAATCTTCTTGAAAGAATTAGAGTTCTAGAAAGTGGAGAAATAGGTCAAGAGGACTACTACACCAACTCCACCAGTCATAAAATTTACAAGAAAATTGCTAAAGGGGACGGCTCAAAGGTATGCGATCCCCAAAAGATGAAGCAAAACAAAATCCAACGTCCCAACAAGAAGTACTACCTCGGTACTTACTATAGGACGTGCTGGTACTGTGGACAAGGTGACCACTTCAAATATGACTGTGTAAAACTTAAGGACGACATTGAGAGTGGGAAAGTTGCTAGGACTAACAATGAAAATGCTAAGTCCGTTCCAAAAGCCAATTCTAGGCGTCCTAGACGTTCTAGAAGTTCTTTCCGCAGAAATGCCATTTCTAATGATGTTAACATAAATGACTATATGCTAGAACCAACGTTCTATTATTGTAATGAGCCAGGTAAGGAACACCTTGCCTGGGTCGCCAAGAACTAACCTTGTTTTCGCAGGTGGAAGTGAGGGGACGCCCATGGATCATTGATAGTGGCGCCTCAAATCATATGACAGGAAGCCAGATCCATCTCACTTCTATCCAAAGTAGTGCCACGGGAGGAACTGTCTCGTTTGGCAACAAGGGCAAAGGAAAGATCAAGGGAACGGGAACTGCTATTCTCAACCCGTCCATCAAAGCAACAAATGTCAGTCTTGTCGAAGGACTTGGCTTCAATCTTGAAGCTGAAGATTGGACCTCAGGAAAATACTATGTCTCTAAGGACGCGTCTCCAAATCCTGAAGAAGTCTCTGTGGACGCTCCTAGTGTTGTTCAGGGAGTTCCCTCTTGCAGTGAATCTCCAGTTCAACAAGATATAGCAGAATCAAGTCAACCAGGCGAGCAACGCCAAAGTGTGGACGCCTTCTCTGAGGGGGAACACGCTGAGGACGATGCTCAAAGTGATAGTGATAATTCTGATGGAGACATTGATCCAAGATTCGCTCAACTGTTTCAAAGGGAGTCCCGCTTCTCTAGGGACCACCCAACTTCTCAAATTGTATCTGATCCGTCTCAAGGAGTTCAGACCAGATCAGCTGCTCGCAAGTCCCAGAGTGCAAATTTAGCCTTTTGTGCGTTCAATGCCTTTGTCTCTATGGTGGAACCAAAGAATATCAAAGAAGCACTCCAGGACGCTGACTGGATTCAAGCAATGCAAGAAGAACTAAATCAGTTTGAAAGAAACAAAGTTTGGACTCTCGTCCCACGTCCCAAAGGCAAAAATATCATAGGGACGCGATGGGTGTTTAGAAATAAGCTTGATGAGAGTGGACGTGTGTCAAGAAACAAGGCAAGACTGGTAGCTCAAGGATTCAAGCAAGAGGAAGGCATAGACTATGATGAGACCTTTGCTCCTGTTGCTAGAATTGAAGTCGTTCGTCTTCTTATTGTCTTCGCCGCTCACAAAGGATTCAAGTTATTTCCAATGGACGTTAAGACTGCCTTTCTCAATGGAAAACTCAAGGAGGAAGTGTATGTTGCTCAGCCCCCTGGCTTCGAGGACGCCTCTCACCCAGATCATGTGTACTACTTGGACAAAGCGCTCTATGGACTCAAGCAAGCCCCTCGTGCATGGTACGACAGGTTTGCGTCCTTTCTTTTATCTCATGGGTACACTAGAGGTTCAATTGATAAAACTTTGTTTATTAAGAAAGTTCACAAGGACATATTGATTGCTCAAGTTTATGTTGATGATATAGTCTTTGGTAGCACTAACATGAAGCTTGTAGATGAGTTCAAGTCCCTAATGAGTAGTGAATTTGAGATGTCCCTCATTGGAGAACTCAATTTTTTCTTGGGACTTCAAATCACTCAACTCAAGGAAGGGACGTGCATTCACCAACAAAAATATGTCCGTGAAATGCTTGAGAAGTACGGGATGAACACGTCCAAACCTGTTGCAACCTCATGTTCTCAAAACTCGCGTCTTTACGCAGACGAACAGGGAAAGGACGTTGATCAAAAACTTTACAGAGGGATGATTGGCTCTTTGCTCTACTTGACCGCAAGCCGTCCCGACATTATGTTTGCCGTTTGCTTGTGTGCACGTTTCCAGGCGAATCCAAAGGAGTCCCACATGCAAGAAGTCAAAAGGATCTTTCGCTACCTCAAAGGACGCGATGATCTTTGCCTTTGGTACCCCAGGAAGACGTCCTTCAAGCTTGTTGGCTACTCGGACGCTGATTATGCGGGTCATGTAATTGATAGGAAAAGCACCTCAGGAATGGCACAGTTCCTTGGTTCATGCTTAGTCTCTTGGGGATCTAAGAAACAGAACTCTGTGGCGCTTTCAACTGCGGAAGCCGAGTACGTTGCTGCTGCCTCGTGCTGTTCACAAGTCATCTGGATTAAATATCAACTAGAGGACTACGGTATCAATCTTGAAACTATTCCCATTCGCTGTGATAACACAAGTGCTATTGAAATTTCAAAGAATCCTGTTTTTCATTCACGCACAAAGCATATTCATATAAGACATCATTTATTGCGTGATAATGTTGAACTAGGACTCATTAGCATGGAGCATGTAAGAACTGAAGACCAAATAGCTGATATTTTCACTAAGGCGCTTGATAGACGTCCCTTTGAGCATCTAAGGCTGCTCTTGGGGATGATAACTTTTAAGTAGCAAGTCCCGTTCTACTATTCTCTCAATGATTGGCTATGTTTTGTAGATTCTAAGTGTTTAAGGACTGTTATGCATTGAATTCATATTCGCAAGGACGCTAGTCTAAAACTTCATGTGTTTGCTACTTTGGAACGCCATTCAAATTTTCTCTATTTTGTCTTGAAAAGAGTCTCCCTGATCACCCAACCCTCATTATAAGCCGAAATGATGGGAACTCTAATCTTACCCTAGCCGAGAACTCCGCAAAAGCGTCCTATGAGCTTCATATTTTCTTTTACGGGACGTACTTGCTTTGTTCTCAACTGGTTCGAAAGGTGATCACAGGAACGGTAAGTTGGTTGTGGGTTTGCTTGAAGAGGTAAAAGTTTGCTAAGTATGAGAGGACGCTCAGTGCTAGTTGGTGAGAACGCCAGTTCAGTTGTTAAGGAGCAGTTGAAGAGTCAGAAATTTGAACTTTTGAAAGTGTGAACAGTGACCGTTGCTTTTGCTCAAATCTTAAGGGGGAAGTTTTGCCACGTATCGCACAGTAAAACAGTGGTAATTACCGTTTGTGCCACCGCTTCCTCTATATAAGGCCAGAACAGTCGCTCTCAGAATTTATTACGCTCAACCACTTTCTCGCTCTCAAATTTGCTCTGCCTTCTCTCTAGAACTCCGGCAACTTCCTCTCTCTAAAACTCACCGGAATTATGTCTCAAAGGCTGATGAACGCTTCTGGATCTTCTACCGGCGGGAAGCGCCGAAAGCTCGTCAAGTCCCACTACATTGAGAAGCCCCAGCCCATCGTTCTCAATGAGTCGTTAGTGGACTTCATCAATAGAAAGCCCAAGACCCTGTACAACTTGATAAGGGAACGGATGAGCCTTCCTGATGTGCAGAAGGACGCCATAAAGACCAGGAACTACGAAAAGTTCATCGAACGATTCGTCATCCCCGGCCTTCACAAGACTAACTTCAAAGATCTACCAGGACGGATGGACGACGTTCTATTCTTCTCACAGTTCGGAGGTGAGAACCTTGCTCCCCTGCTTGATCTAATTCCTGACCTCCACAACGCCGTCCTACCCGATTTTCCAATGTACCCTGAGGACTCCTTAGCCTACAAAATGCTAAAGTCCCGAGTACCAAGTCCTTCTCCTCCACCTCCTCAAGTCCCAACCCTCACCACAAAAAATTTGCTCCCATCCAAGCGTCCAACCCCCTCATCTCCCCTTTCAAAATCCTCAACCCCCATCTCCTCAAACCCTACAGAAATTGTGGATAAGTTTCCACCTCACATCAAGGAGGGACGCTCCAAAAAGGCAGGAGAAGCGTTCTATTGTGCAAACATCTGACATTATTCTCATAGACGCCATCCTAGAACGCCGCTCCATTAACTTAGCAAGAATAGCAATGCAACATATGGCTAAGTGTGGGAGGAAGCGACATGCTCTGCCGTACCCAGGGCTGGTCAAGTTGATCCTAGACTCTCAGAACGCATATGATGAGAGCACTCCTCAACAAGAACTTGGCTTAAAATGGGATGCTAAGAAGGGACTGGTCGAAATAAGACATAATGAAGAGCTCCCGTCCGTCCTGAAACAGTTGAAAGTTGAGGCTGAAGAAGCTCAAAAGAAAGCTGAGGAAGAACGCTTGGCTGCTGAGGCTGAGGCCGCAAGGCTTACTTCGACGCCTCAAGAGGAATTCCAGGATCAAGAGCCTGCTGTCGATCTTACAACTCTAGATCAGATGCTCTTAGGACGCTCTTCTCCTCCAGCCTTCCCTCAAGACGCTCCCTCTTCAAGTTCAGGTCCTAGGCCCCGTTCTGCTCCTGCAAACATTTCTGAACATCCGCCAGCAGAACTCATGGGTGCGATTATGGACAACCAGTTCCTAATCTTTTCTGCTCTCAAGGAATTGTCCTCCGCGTTCTCCAAGGCCAATGAACTTAATGAACAACTGCTCAAGTTTTACCAAGACCAGAGCCGTTCTCAGTGATTGCCAACACCCCGTTCATCCCTTGTTATTCTGCTTTTGCTTCTTTTTGAATTTCAAACACTTATGACCATTGGTCTGTAATAACTCATAACTCTTGTTTTGCTTCTTAACTCTTGTTTGAATGGCATTTCATCTGTTTGCTTGCATATGTGTGTTTAAGCGTTCCACTGCCTTTAGTTATGTGTTTGTGCTAACGTCCTTATCACTTGTTATCCTTTTCGATAATGCCAAAAGGGGGAAGTGTAGTTTTGCAGAGATGCGCTATAAAATAGTTATCTAGAATAAGCAAGTGTTAAGGGGGAACTATTAAGTGAAAAGTCTAAGGAACGCTCATGCTAGAATAAAAGAGGACGCTTAGAAACTTTTCTAGGACTCGACTCTCTCCTTTAAATCCAAAAGCTAGAAAATCAAAGATTGAAAACTTGTGCTCATTAAAATTTCTCTAAGTGTTAGAGGACGCTTTTAAGTTTTCATGCATGCTAAGTCCCAATGTCAAAACTATTTTGCTAAAGAGTTTGTCATCATCAAAAAGGGGGAAATTGTTGGGACGCTATCAAGAACGCCTGCGTACTTGTTAGTGTTCCACACAACCGTCCCTTAGTTTTGATATGACAAACTCACTATGATTCTAATAAAGTTGTCTAAGTGTTCAGGAACGCCAGTGACCAAAAGGACAACAAGTGTGTATGGGCGTCCCATAAGCTTAGGGACGCTAGCTAACAGGAAATAAGGACTAGCCAGAGACTACTTGAGCAAGGACGGAGTCCCAAGCAAGTAGGAACGCAAGAAAGGAGTCCTTACTCACTAGCCGACAAAATGACATCACTCGACAATGTTTGATCATTCAAGGACACGTGGAGACCGATCCTGTAGCGGAGTCCAGCACTACGTGGCGGACGATCCTGTTACAGAGTTCATCAACACGTGGCGGCCGATCCTGTAGCGGAGTTCATCATACACAGCCGGATACAGGAAGCTTCCTCATCACCGCCCTACTACGTGGAGGAAGATCCTGTAGCCACGTCCAAGAAGGGCATGATCGTCCCAGAGAAAAGACGCCCTTCCCAAGTCCTATAAATAGCCCCAAGGCATTTATTGTGACTTTAACGCTTTCAAGAATATTCAGAGAGAATCATAGGAAAGCGGCTCACTCAAGAACACGAAGAACTAACTCAAGAACTCAAGAACAGTGCTAGAACTTGTGTTAGATCGAGTGAGAGTTGTAACCAAATCACAAAATCAGTTTGTAACAAAAAACACAAAAAGAGAGAGAGAACGGTCTGCGAAGTACTGCAGAACGTAGGAATAGAGTCCTTTGTTAGATTGAACTCGCTTAAGTTGTAGGCTTAGAGGAGTCCTTTACTAGTGGACTTAGGGAAAAGCTAAGTGCCAGAGAACTGTAAAGACTCGCCAGTACAACTGTAAGGACGTTCAATAAAAAGGAAAGAACTATTCAAAAATCCTCCAAGGAGGTAGAGGTTTACACTCAAGGACTACTTGGTCTTGAGTGGTTCCTCTATAATTCACTGCGTTCATTACTTACCTGTTTAGTACATAATTTCCGCTGCATTACTCAAGGACGCCCCTACTCCTCGTAGGGACGCCTAACCTAAGGACGCCTTTACCAAAGTAAAGGACGTCCCTCTGTACTAACGATCCAACAGAACGCCATTCAATTTCTCTATTTGTCTTGAAAAGAGTTTCCCTGATCATCCAACCCACATCATAAGCTGAAATGATGGGAACTCTAAGCTTACCCTAGCCGAGAACTTTGCAAAAGCGTCCTATGAGCTTCAAATTTTCTTTACGGGACGTACTTGCTTGTGTTGGGACGCTATCAAGGACGCTTGCGTACTTGGTAGTGTGCCCACAAACCGTCCCTTAGTTTTGATATGACAAACTCATTTTGATTCTAATAATTTTGTCCAAGTGTTCAGGAACGCCAGTGACAAAAAGGACAACAAGTGTGTGGGCGTCCCTTAGGCTATGGGACGCTAGCTAGCAGGAAGTTAGGACCATCAAGTGATTACTTGAGCATGGACGCAGTCCCAAACAAGTAGGAATGCAAGCAGAGCGTCCTTACTCATCAGCCGACAGGATGACATCACTCGATAACATTTGATCATCTAGGACACGTGGAGACCGATCCTGTAGCGAGGTCCATCACCATGTGGCGGCAGATCCTGTTGCGGAGTCCATCACACACAACTGGATACACGAAGCTTCCTTCCATCACCGCCATACCACGTGGAGGAAGATCCTGTAGCCTCGTCCACGAAGGGCATGATCGTCCTAGAGAAATGACGCCCTTCCCCAAGTCCTATAAATAGCCCCAAGGCATTTATTGTGACGCCAACGCTTTCAGAGAATATTCAGAGAATCAGAGTGAAAGCGACCTCGATCAAGAACACGAAGAACAAGCTTAGAACTCCTCTAGGTTGAGTGTTTGATCGAGAGAAAAGTTGTAACCAAAACCAAAACTGTTTGTAATTCAGAAAACCAAAGAAAAGAGAGAAGTCCTACGAAGCACTGTAGTACGTAGGGATAGAGTCCTTTAGAAGATTAAACGTCATTGAGTTGTAGGCTTAAAGGAGTACTTTACTAGTGGACTTAGGACGCATACTAAGTACCAGAGAAGTGTAAAGAACTCGCCAGTACAACGTAAGGACGTTTAATAAGAAAGGAAAAATCTATTCAAAAATCCTCCAAGGAGGTAGAGGTTTACACTCAAGGACTACTTGGTCTTGAGTGGTTCCTCTATAAATCACTGTGTTCCATATTGGCTAAGTTCACCTGTATAGTTTACATTTCCGCTACACTACTAAAGGACGCCCTTACACCTCGTAAGGACTGTTGGATCGTTAGTAAAACTTGGGACGTCCTTTACTTGGATAAAGGCGTTCTTTGGTCAGGCGTCCCTACGAGGTGTAGGGGCGTCTTTTGGTTATGCAGCGGAATAAAATACTAAACAAGTAAAAGTGAACGCAGTGAATTATAGAGGAATCACTCAAGACCAAGTAGTCCTTGAGTGTAAACCTCTACCTCCTTGGAGGATTTTTGAATAGCTTCTTCCTTTATATTAAACGTCCTTACAGTTGTACTGGCGAGTCTTTACAGTTCTCTGGCACTTAGCGTTCTTCCTAAGTCCACTAGTAAAGGACTCCTCTAAGCCTACAACTTAAGCGAGTTTAACCTTCTAAAGGACTACTATCCCAACGTCCTACAGTACTTCGTAAGACTCTCTCTTTCTTTTTGGGTTTTTCTGAATACAAACAAGTTGTGATTTTGGTTACAATTCTCACTCGATCTAGCACAAGTCTTACCACTGTTCTTAAGTTCTTGAGCTAGTTCTTCGTGTTCTTGAGTGAGTCGCTTTCCTCTGATTCTTTCTGAATATTCTCTGAAAGCGTTAACGTCACAATAAATGCCTTGGGGCTATTTATAGGACTTGGGGAAGGGCGTCATTTCTCTGGGACGATCATGCCCTTCGGGGACGTGGCTAAAGGATCTTCCTCCACGTATAATGGCGGTGATGAGGAAGCTTCCTGTATCTAGCTGTGTGTGATGAACTCCGCTACAGGATCTGCCGCCACATATTGATGAACTCTGCAACAGGATCGTCCGCCACGTAGTGTTGGACTCCACTACAGGATCGGTCTCCACGTGTCCTTGGATGATCAAATGTTGTCGAGTGATGTCATCCTGTCGGCTAGTGAGTAAGGACGCTTGGCTTTGCGTTCCTACTTGCTTTGGGACTCCGTCCTTGCTCAAGTAGTCTCTAGCTGGTCCTTACTTCCTATTAGCTAGCGTCCCTAAGCCTAGGGTACGCCCATACACACTTGTTGTCCTTTTGTCACTGGCGTTCCCGAACACTTGGACAAATTTATTAGAATCAAAGTGAGTTTGTCATATCAAAACTAAGGGACGGTTGTGTGGGCACACTATCAAGTACGCAGGCATCCTTGATAGCGTCCCAACAAGGACGCCTCACTCAAGGACGCCTTTACCTAAGTAAAGGACGTCCCCCTTTCGTACTAACGATCCAACAACTTGGTTCTCAAATGGTTCGAAAGGTGATCACAGGGACGTTTGCTCAGGTTCTTATTTTGCTAAAGAGGTAATTTTGTCAAGTCAGAAAGGACGCCAGTTGCTCAGAATTTTTCAGTATGGGACGCTAGTTGTTGAGATTTGATCAGGTTGTTGAGGAAGGTGAAGCTTCATGAGATTTGAGTTTTGAACGTTTGAACTTCGTTTGTGGAAAACAGTTGTAACCGCTCAATTCTTAAGGGGGAAGTTTTGCCACATGTTGCACAGGGATTCAGTGTACCATTTACCAGCGTGCCCCTGGCTCCCCCATATAAGCCAAATCCTACTCTCATTCGAAGTTTACCGTTTCCAAAACTTCCTTGCTCTCAAAATCGCTCTGGCCTCTCTCTAAAACTGCGTCAGCTTTCTCTCTCAAGAATCTCATCAGAAAGATGTCTCAACTACTAAGGGACGTGGCCGGAGCTTCTACCGGAGGGAAGAAGAAGAGGTTGGTGAAGTCCCATACAATCGAAAAGCCCAGACAAATCACGCTGGGCGAATCTCTTGTGGACTTCATCGATAAGAAGCCAAGGACGCTCTATAGGCTAATCAAGGAACGCATGGGAAAACCTGATGTCAAATGGGACACTCAGAAGCACAGAAACTATGAGACGTTCATAAATAGGTTCATGCTCCCCTATCTCCACAAGCACGATTACAAGGATCAGCCCTACCTGATAGGCTACTAGACCAATACCGCAAGTGTACGGGTTGCGTAGTACCAAGGTGTCGATCTCTAGGACTTTAGTAGAGTTGGTGAACCGACATTCGAAGTAGCTAGGCAAATATGAGGCAATTAAGGATGGAAGAAACTTAAACTAATCAACTAGCAAACAAAGAGAGCAAGCAACAAGATGATGCAAATATGAATAAGGGAAAAAAAAGCAATCCTAGAGTCTAAGTACTCACACTATGGATCTAAGCAACACTTTGAAAGCATACAAGAATCCAGATCAAATCATGGTTTGGAGGCGTCTACCTAGAATCATTGTCTAATTCTATCGAATCAAACAAATCGTACCTAGAATATGATAATCATCCACTTTCGTGGCTTGATCCAAGACTAGGCCCTTTAGGCTCAATAGGGGCTCAATCAGTTCAAGCCCTCATCCACCGTCGTGGCTTGAGTGAGCTCGTCTAACTCAACCCTCTATCGGTAGGTCAACCTCTCAAGAGTTCCCAAATCAATTCTCATTTCAAAGGGAAATCAATCAATCAATCCTATAGTTCAAGCTAGAGAAGAGGTCTCTCAACACAAGCCCCTAACCTATCTCCCTATTGACAACCTAACCTCTCGGTTCTAATCATCAACAAGTCTCAAATCACAATCAATTTGGCATTAGGCACATAGGATTGACACAAACCACAATTCAAATCTCAATTCAAGCAAGCATTCAAAGCACTACCTAGAACCCATAGGGTTTTCCCCAAACCCTAGGATTTAGGAACCTAGCTAAACATAAACAAAGGAAATGAAGAAGAGAGAAGGAAATTCATACCAAACTTCATTCAATTGATTGAAAAGAGGGAAGAATCTCCAACACTTTCTCCAATTCTTCACAAGAGACTCAAGTTCTAAAATGGGAAAAAGTCCCCAAAAGGGGGAAAGTAGATTGTCTTCCAAGGGGAAGAAGAGGTATTTATACAACCCTAAAAGGAAAAGAGGGATAAAAGAGGAAAAGAGGGGCGCCGTCGCGTGACCCGGGGGCTGACCCGGGCCGTGACCCGGCCGGGTCCGAGTCGGGAAGGCCAAACACAAGCAAACGCGAAGAAAAGCCTCGACCCCGGCCATGACCCTGGCCGTGACCCGGCCGGGTCGGGGCCTGATTTTTGAATTTTGGTCGGTTTTTGCAAGAACCGGCAACCCGGGATGTGACCCGGCCCGTGACCCGGCCGGGTCGGAGCCTGGATGCCCGGTTTGGCTTCCTTGCTTCGACGTCTTGCTCTCGTCTTGATCGGTCTTCGGATTGCTTCTTGTGGCGTCTTTTCGGGCCTCTCCTTGACTCCGTCTTCGAGCTAATGTCGTGTTCTTAAGCTCTCTTAAATCTCCAACACCAAATCTCTTCCATTTTCACCTGAAAACGCACAAACAAGGCGTAGAGTCCGAACGAAGGCACTAAACCGAAAACAACTAAAATACTAACTTAAAAGAGAGAAAAGCGAACCGAAACCAAATGAAACATGACTTAATATGCACTCTAAGCATGAGCTAGATGCAAGCCATCAAAATCCCCCAAACTTGAACCTTGCTTGTCCTCAAGCAAGCAATTAGACTCTTCATCCCACATCAAGTGCAATTCAAGAATTCACCTCAAAATAAAACAAGCAATAATCAAAGAACTTGAAACTTGACAAACCGGAATCATTGCACATGTTTTATGACTCAAAAAGATGAAGACACATGAATCAATTCTAGGCCTCACTAGGGGGTATGTGTTTACTCTCTTGCAATGTGTTTGGGCTTCAAAGTTATCGCTCAAATTCATCTATGATCCCTAAGCTACCATAGGCTTGAAAGAGATCTCAATCTCCACCGCTAAAGACAATGCAAGTGACACTAATCAAGAGGGCTTTTTAAGGGTTGTAGTGGGGCTAGGTGAGAAGACTTGGGTAAGGAAAATTTTTGGCCATGTGGTGCTAAACTAGAGAATAAGAGTCAAAGCTTACACTTCACAACCAAGCAACCAATTCAAGCATTTTGCACATTCTCTCAAACCCGAAAACTTCACAACTTTAACACATCATAAACTTTGGAGTTCACTCTCCCACTTTTATTTTTCTTTCATTTTGAACTCAACCATTTTGCACTTGCTTTTCATCTTTTCTCAACAACACTTTGGTGACTTCCAAATTTTGCACATTTATTTTCATGTCACCAACTCAACTTTCAAGCACTATTTTCAACACTTTTCTTTTCTTCTCCCAAACATTTCCACACTTTTGCATTTTCTTTTCTTTTTGAAATTCCCTTCCACCAAGATGATATCTTCCTCTCAAACCCAAACTCACTTAAAATTCATTTCCATGACTCCTATTCTCTAGGAAGGGTCAAGCTATTTGGGCTAGGGAAACAATTTTGTGGAGTTTCAAAGAATAGGCTTTTAAGCTCAAAAAAATTGGGCTTCAAGAAAATTGGCACTAATGTAGGGTGGATAGGGGAAATAGTGGGGCTAACGAAATAATGCCTCTATCACTTTAATGTCACAAACAAATGTCATGAATGCGGCCTTGACAAAGATACAATCTCAAGTTCTAGAGTTAGAGATGCATAGAGAAATCACACACAAAAAGGAAAAGAGAGGACAAAGTCCTAGAAAAAGAGGCTAAAGATGAAATCTCACTAGGTGCTCATTACCTAGAATGTCATACATTAGTCTATAACTTTAAGAGTCCACATGCTCATCCAAATATAAGTCAAGCAAACAAGTCATGATCATGCAAGAAAATAAGGGTTTCATCCATCCAAGCAAAGATATGGAATTTTCCAAGTCATGTATTTAACTATGTTGAAGGCAAGAGATTCTCATTTAAGAAAATTTGATGGCATCCTATTATGCATGAAATTTTTGGCATTTTGTCAAATTTTTCAATTTTTTTTTTTTTTGGATTTCTAACATGCAAATAAAATGGCAAGACAAAACTAAACATGAATGCAAGACAAGAAAGGAAACATGAATGCATCTATCTAACATGAATTCCCTCCCCCAAACTTAAACATCACATTGTCCTCAATGTGAAAATTAAAGCAAGAAGGGAGAGAAGGAAGGACTCACCTTGAACTTAATGAGGAGGAGAAGGCGGTGGAATTGAGGATTTCACCAATTTGGAGACGGAAGTAGGGGTCAAGAATCTTTGCTATGTGCCTACACACAACTAGACAAGAAACTCCACAAGCAACAATAGCAAAATGTTGTCCCGGCAAGGACAACCACAATCAAGCGTCAAGCAACATGGCAATCAAGCACTACCAAGCAAGCAACAAAGAGCACTTAGCAACAACTACCCATCTTTCCACTTCTAGCTTTTATTCAACTTAACCTACTAACAAAGAAAGACTTGGGTTGCCTTCCAAGGAGCGCTTGTTTAAGGTCGATAGCTTGACCAAGATGCATTATCAAATGCTTAGATCAATCATTGTTAAAGCCCTCAATAACCTATCAAAACTTTGTGAGAACATCTCACAAAGGTGTAAGTAGCCTAATGATGGTTTAAAAATGAATAATATAGCATTCAAAAACCGTTTTAACCTATCAAATAAGCTAGCACTACTTTCATGAGATTGAATATGTTGAAACCAATTTTGCTCGGGTGGAGGCTTTTCAAGATATATATAATACGGATCAAAGCTCTTTTGAGCACTTTCCTCAAAGGCAACCTCAAAGTAATCTTTAGATTATACTTTAGGCTCTAAACATGGTTTTTCATCATGCACATCTTGAATGACAATGGAAGAGAAATTAGGGAAGAACTTACATGGGGTATCCAAGATTGAGAGAGGAGATTCCCAAGTAGAGAGCATAGGAGGAGGATCCATTGGTGAAGGGCACACCTCAATGACGGAATCTTGCTCATTTCTTTCATCATCCTCTAATCCGTCATCAAAGAACCTCTCATCCTCTAATTCATAATAAGAGAACCTCTCATCGTCACATAGATCACCCATCTCTTTCGAAGCATCGGAACTCTCCATCTCATCACCTCGGGATCCATCAAGCTCGTTGAGTTCTAAACGCTCATCCATGACGACAATGTCTTCATTTGGCACATCTAACTCATGGTCATTGGATTCCAATGTGATGTCTCCCGCTTTCTCATAATCATAGAATGGGCAAGTGGTTGTTGAGTGGAGGGAAGATTGACACTTATCACAATGCTCCACAACCAAGCTATTGACTTTGTTTGCAAGATCCTCTACCAAACGCTCAAGATAAGCATAAGAAGTTTCATCCGGTTGAGGTATCGGTGGAGATTCGACTTGCATACATTCATCACTCATGAAGCAAAAGAAGTCCCAACACTCATCACTTCCCATATCCCATAATCTCCCCTTACTCATGTACATTGCCAAATCAAAAGTTACGGGATTCATACCCTCAATTAAGCACTTGCACAACTCAAACTTATGGTATTGATAACCCCAAGAGTCATGTTCATGCACCACTTGTAGGAATCTAGAGAAGTACTCATGGAAGTGCTCATTTTCCCATTGCTCAAATCTCAACATACTCATGGTCTAAGAAACCTACAATCAAAGACAAAAAGAAACAAAATCAAAATCAAAAGGACCTAGACTACCGGATGTCGGAAACAACCAAAACTAGCAAAAGTCCCCGGCAACGGCGCCAAAAAAACTTGATAGGCTACTAGACCAATACCGCAAGTGTACGGGTCGCGTAGTACCAAGGTGTCGATCTCTAGGACTTTAGTAGAGTTGGTGAACCGACATTCGAAGTAGCTAGGCAAATATGAGGCAATTAAGGATGGAAGAAACTTAAACTAATCAACTAGCAA
The DNA here is from genome assembly GCA_934048045.1 of Polygonum aviculare. Taxonomy (NCBI): domain Eukaryota; kingdom Viridiplantae; phylum Streptophyta; class Magnoliopsida; order Caryophyllales; family Polygonaceae; genus Polygonum; species Polygonum aviculare. The sequence goes on from OW204026.1 coordinate 25,327,165, forward strand.
ACAAAGAGAGCAAGCAACAAGATGATGCAAATACGAATAAGGGAAAAAAAGCAATCCTAGAGTCTAAGTACTCACACTATGGATCTAAGCAACACTTTGAAAGCATACAAGAATCCAGATCAAATCATGGTTTGGAGGCGTCTACCTAGAATCATTGTCTAATTCTATCGAATCAAACAAATCGTACCTAGAATATGATAATCATCCACTTTCGTGGCTTGATCCAAGACTAGGCCCTTTAGGCTCAATAGGGGCTCAATCGGTTCAAGCCCTCATCCACCGTCGTGGCTTGAGTGAGCTCGTCTAACTCAACCCTCTATCGGTAGGTCAACCTCTCCAGAGTTCCCAAATCAATTCTCATTTCAAAGGGAAATCAATCAATCAATCCTATAGTTCAAGCTAGAGAAGAGGTCTCTCAACACAAGCCCCTAACTTATCTCCCTATTGACAACCTAACCTCTCGGTTCTAATCATCAACAAGTCTCAAATCACAATCAATTTGGCATTAGGCACATAGGATTGACACAAACCACAATTCAAATCTCAATTCAAGCAAGCATTTATAGCACTACCTAGAACCCATAGGGTTTTCCCCAAACCCTAGGATTTAGGAACCTAGCTAAACATAAACAAAGGAAATGAAGAAGAGAGAAGGAAATTCATACCAAACTTCATTCAATTGATTGAAAAGAGGGAAGAATCTCCAACACTTTCTCCAATTCTTCACAAGAGACTCAAGTTCTAAAATGGGAAAAGGTCCCCAAAAGGGGGAAAGAAGATTGTCTTCCAAGGGGAAGAAGAGGTATTTATACAACCCTAAAAGGAAAAGAGGGATAAAAGAGGAAAAGAGGGGCGCCGTCGCGTGACCCGGGGGCTGACCCGGGCCGTGACCCGGCCGGGTCCGAGTCGGGAAGGCCAAACACAAGCAAACGTGAAGAAAAGCCCCGACCCCGGCCACGACCCTGGCCGTGACCCGGCCGGGTCGGGGCCTGATTTTTACATTTTGGTCGGTTTTTGCAAGAACCGGCAACCCGGGCTGTGACCCGGCCCGTGACCCGGCCGGGTCGGAGCCTGGAGGCCCGGTTTGGCTTCCTTGCTTCGACGTCTTGCTCTCGTCTTGATCGGTCTTCGGATTGCTTCTTGTGGCATCTTTTCGGGCCTCTCCTTGACTCCGTCTTCGAGCTAATGTCGTGTTCTTAAGCTCTCTTAAATCTCCAACACTAAATCTCTTCCATTTTCGATCACCTGAAAACGCACAAACAAGGCGTAGAGTCCGAACGAAGGCACTAAACCGAAAACAACTAAAATACTAACTTAAAAGAGAGAAAAGCGAACCGAAACCAAATGAAACATGACTTAATATGCACTCTAAGCATGAGCTAGATGCAAGCCATCACTACCACACAAGTGATTTGCTCTTTATCCAAACTTATGGCGCTGAGCACCTTTCCACTCTGCTTGACCTCGTCCCTGACCTATATAACGCCGTCCTTTTGGACATTCCTCTCTATCCCAAAAGCTCCCCGGCCTTCATGATTATAGAATCATCTAGACCCTCCTCTCCTCCACAAAAAGCTCCTCAAAGAGTCCTACCTGCTCCCCCACCGTCCCCGCTCTCAAAATCATCAAAACCCACCTCTTCAAAACCAACAGAAGTCGTGGACAAGTTCCCACGAGATCTAACTGAGGGACGCAGCAAAAAGCTTCATGATAAACGGCCTCTCAAAAAGGCCAAAACCTCAACCGTCCCTCCCACAAAAAGGCCAAGCTCTTCAAAAGGCCCGTCCACCACCCCCAAACCCTCCAAGCTTGCACCTCCCCGTCCATCAATCCGCATTGAACAACTCTCAACTCCTCCACCCTCTCCCCCTAAAGATTCCAAGGACATGGCTCTCATTGCTTTTTGCCCCTCCCCTCTAAACTTTGCCAACTTCCTATCCGCTCCTGCTCATATCTCCCGACTCAAAGACCCGGAAACTCCTAGGTCGCGCCATCCCTCCTCTGAAAGGGACGCTGCATCTGCTCCTGAGGACGTTGAGCCCCGTCTTTGTTGGGACGCTATCAAGGACGCCTCCGTACTTGGTAGTATGCCCACAACCGTCCCTTAGTTTTGATATGACAAACTCACTTTGATTCTAATAAATTTGTCCAAGTGTTCAGGAACGCCAGTGACAAAAGGACAACAAGTGTGTATAGGCGTCCCCTAGGCTTAGGGACGCTAGCTAACAGGAAGTAAAGGACCAGCTAGAGACTACTTGACCAAGGACGCAGTCCCAAGCAAGTAGGAACGCAAGAAAGGAGTCCTTACTCTCTAGCCGACAGGATGACATCACTCGACAATATTTGATCATCCAAGGAAACGTGGAGACCGATCCTGTAGCGGAGTCCAACACTACGTGGCGGACGATCCTGTTGCAGAGTTCATCAACACGTGGCGGCAGATCCTGTAGCGGAGTTCATCACACACAGCAAGACACAGGAAGCTTCCTCATCACCGCCCTACTACGTGGAGGAAGATCCTGTAACCACGTCCTCGAAGGGCATGATCGTCCCAGAGAAAAGACGCCCTTCCCCAAGTCCTATAAATAGCCCCAAGACATTTATTGTGACGTTAACGCTTTCAGAGAATATTTAGAGAGAATCAGAGGAAAGCGGCTCACTCAAGAACACGAAGAACAATCTCAAGAACTCAAGAACAGTGATAAGTCTTTGTGTTAGATCGAGTGAGATTTTGTACCCAAACCACAAAACAGTTTGTAATCAGAAAAACCAAAAAGAGGGAGAGAGTTCTGCGAAGTACTGCAGAACGTAGGGATAGAGTCCTTTAAGAGATTGAACTTGCTTAAGTTGTAGGCTTACAGGAGTTCTTTACTAGTGGACTTAGGGAAAAGCTAAGTGCCAGAGAACTGTAAAGACTCGCCAGTACAACTGTAAGAACGTTCAATATAAAGGAAAGAACTATTCAAAAATCCTCCAAGGAGGTAGAGGTTTACACTCAAGGACTACTTGGTCTTGAGTGGTTCCTCTATAATTCACTACGTTCATTACTTACCTGTTTAGTACTTTATTCCGCTGCATTACTCAAGGACGCCCCTACTCCTCGTAGGGACGCCTGACCAAAGGACTCCTTTACCAAAGTAAAGGACGTCCCTCAGTACTAACGATCCAACAATTGGTATCAGAGCGGGCGCTCTAGATTCTTACTGAGTTGCAGGTAAAGATGGACATGGAACCTATTGGAATCTCTTTCACAAAGCCTCCGCGCCTGACGGACGGCAACTTCAACCGCTGGAAGATCAGATTTGAAAACTTCTGTAGAGGTCAGAACTATCAATGCTGGAAGGTTATCATGAAGGGTGACCTCAAAGTTCCTGATGACAAGAAAGACAAAGAGGACGAGTGGGGTCCTGATGAATTCAAGCTGATCGAAACAAATGCTAAGGCAATATGCTTCCTTCAAGCGTCCCTCTGTGAAAGGGACGCCACCAGGGTCAGCAATCTACCTACGGCAAAACAGCAGTGGGAAGCTCTTGAGAAGTACCACGTAGGAACTGCTCAAATGAAGGAAGACGTTCAACTCGAAGTCAAGAAGGAGTTCTATGTTTTTAGAATGTTGCCACATGAATCAGTTAAGGACTACTCTTATCGCTTTGAAGCTCTTGTCACCAAGATGAGGAACTTGGGTATCCCAGAAACTGAAGTCTCCATGAGGAACAGAGTTCAAGTGGTCATTGATGGACTTACAGGAAAGTGGAACTTTGATAGAACCACGTTCAAAGAAAATACTGCTAACAAGACTCTAGATATGGAAGAAATCTATGGGAAGCTTAGAGGGTATAAAGCCAGAAGGGACGCTGATATGGCTGAGCTGGCACAAAACCCTCAGACAGATCTTTCTTTAATGACGGAAACACCAGAGTACGCTGAATACATGCGTCACCAAAGAGATCTTGCTCTAATGGTGGAAGCCAACAAGGAAGAGAACCGTGAAAAGATGCGCGTTCAAGCCTTAAAAGAAAAGGAAAGCAAATCTAAGGAACAACTTAATGAAGAGGAAGAACTTGCACTTTTGCACAAGGCTCTTCGTATCTGGGGTAAAAGGAGCAAGGAATTCAAGAAACACAAGATGCCCTACAAAAAGGAGAGTCCCAAGTACACCGAAGCAGAAATGAAGGAACTTACTTGTTACAAATGTAACAAGAAAGGACACTTTGCCAAGAAATGTACCACGGGAATGTCTTCCAAGGAAATAAAGGCAAAAGCCCTCTTTGGAGCGTGCGAAGCTGCATGGGATAATGTTAGTTCAGACGATGAACAAGTGGCATACATGGCTATGGAGGACGCACCAACTGTTGAAGAGGACGCCCCCGAAAAGGAACCTGAGGTGGAAGTGAGGGGACGCCCGTGGATCATTGATAGTGGCGCCTCAAATCACATGACAGGAAGCCAGATCCATCTCACTTCTATCCATAATAGTGCCACGGGAGGAACTGTCTCGTTTGGCAACAAGGGCAAAGGAAAGATCAAAGGGACGGGAACTGCTATTCTCAATGTGTCCATCAAAGCATCAAATGTTAGTCTTGTTGAAGGACTTGGTTTCAATCTCCTTAGTGTCTCTCAAATGTGTGACCAAGGTGAAAATCTAGTCACATTTGACTAAAAGGAATGCCTTGTCATCAACAAGAAGACCAACAAAGTTGTTCTCAAAGGAGTACGCCAGAATAATGTCTACATCTTTAACCGAGAGTTCAAGCCAAAATCTGAGTTGTGCCTATCTGTTTCAAAGGAGGACGCTGACCTCTGGCATCGCCGCCTTGGCTATGCTGGACTAAGCACGATCCTTAAGCTACATCAAAGAAATCTTGTTAAGGGACTTCCCCGAATTGATCCTGAGAAAGTTGATCAGTGTGAAGCTTGTATCAAAAGGAAGCAAACAAGAACGTCCTTCAAGTCCAAGAACGAAGTCAGTATAAAGAAGCCTTTAGAACTTCTCCATATGGATCTTTGTGGACCAATGAAGACGCTAAGCTATGGTGGAAAGAGGTACATTTACGTTCTTGTTGATGATTTTTCTCGATTCACCTGGGTTCTTTTCTTAGCATCAAAAACAGATTGCTTCAATGCATTCAAAGTCTTCATCAAACAAGTGGAAGTTGCCCTGGAGACGCCTCTCAAAGCTATAAGATCAGACCATGGGACGGAGTTCTAGAACTCAGAGTTCCTGGCCTACTGTGATCAACACGGAGTCTCGCACAACTTCTTAGCTCCAAGAACTCCTCAACAAAATGGAGTTATGGAAAGAAAGAATAGGACGCTAGAGGATATGGCAAGGACTATGCTTTTAGCAAATAGCGTTCCCAAGTACTTATGGGCGGAAGCTATTGCTACAGCATGCTACATCATCAATCGTGCCATGATCCGTCCTCTACTGAAGAAGACGTCCTATGAGTTGTTGAACAGAAAGAAGCCTCGCATCAATTATCTTAGGATTTTTGGTTGCAAGTGTTTTGTTCACAACAATGACAAAGAAAGACTTGGAAAGTTTGATGCAAGAAGTGATGAAGCCATATTCCTTGGGTACTCCCTCACAAGCAAAGCATACAGAGTTTTAACAAAAGGACTCTTAAGCTTGAGGAGAGTATTCATGTTGTGTTCAAAGAGAGTTCTTCTTACAAAGAAAAATCAAGTCGTAAAGAACGCTCTTCTTCGCAACAACAGGACGACTATGAAGACGAAGCTGATGTTTGGTCCTCTGGAAAATACTATGTTCCCAAGGACGCTACTCCAAATCCTGAAGAAGTCTCAGTAGACGTTCCTAGTGTTGTTCAGGGTGTTCCCTCTCGAAGTGAATCCCCAGTTCAACAAGATGTGGCTAAATCAAGTCATCAAGGCGAGCAACGCCAAGGTGTGAACGCTCTCTTTGAGGGGGAACCCACTGAGGACGCTGCTCAAGAAGAAAGTGATGATTCAGATGGTGAAATTGATCCAAGATTTGCTCAATTATTTCAAAGAGAGTCTCGTTTCTCTAAGGATCACCCAACTTCTCAGATTGTCTCAGATCCTAATCAAGGTGTTCAGACAAGGTCAGCTGCAAGCAAGTCCAAAAGTGCAAACTTAGCCTTTTGTGCGTTCAACGCCTTTGTGTCTATGGTGGAACCAAAGAACATCAAGGAAGCACTTCAGGACGCTGACTGGATTCAATCAATGCAAGAAGAACTTAACCAGTTTGAAAGGAACAAAGTTCGGACGCTTGTCCCTCGTCCCAAAGGCAAAAATATCATAGGGACGCGCTGGGTGTTCAGAAATAAGCTTGATGAAAGTGGTCGTGTGTCAAGAAACAAGGCAAGACTGGTCTCAAGGATTTAAGCAAGAGGAAGGCATTGATTATGATGAAACCTTTGCGCCTGTTGCGAGAATTGAGGCCGTTCGTCTTCTCATTGCCTTTGCCGCGCACAAAGGATTCAAGTTATTTTAGATGGACTTCAAGACTGCCTTCCTCAATGGAAAACTCAAGGAGGAAGTTTATGTCGCTCAACCCCCAGGCTTCGAGGACGCCTCTCACCCAGATCATGTGTACTACTTAGACAAATCTCTCTATGGACTCAAGCAAGCTCCTCGTGCATGGTACAACAGGTTTGCGTCCTTTCTTTTGTCTCATGGCTATACAAGAGGTTCAATTGATAAAACTTTGTTCATAAAGAAAGTTCACAAGGACATTTTAATTGCCCAAGTCTATGTTGATGATATAGTCTTTAGTAGTACTAACATGAAACTTGTAGATGAGTTCAAGTCCTTAATGAGTAGTGAATTTGAGATGTCCCTCATTGGAGAGCTCAATTTCTTCTTGGGACTTCAAATTAACCAACTCAAGGAAGGGACGCGTATTCATCAACAAAAATATGTCCGTGAAATGCTTGAGAAATACGGGATGAACACGTCCAAGCCCATGGCAACACCTTGTTTTCCCAACTCGCGTCTTTACGCAGATGAACAAGGGAAGGACGGTTATCAAAAGCTTTACAGAGGAATGATTGGCTCTTTGCTCTATTTGACCGCAAGCCGTCCCGACATCATGTTTGCCGTTTGCTTGTGTGCACGCTTCCAGGCGAATCCAAAGGAGTCCCACATGCAAGAAGTTAAGAGGATCTTTCGCTACCTCAAGGGACGCGATGATCTTTGCCTTTGGTACCCCAGGAAGACGTCCTTCAAGCTTGTTGGTTACTCGCACGCTGATTATGCTGGTCACGTGATTGATCGAAAAAGCACTTCTGGAATGGCACAGTTCCTTGGTTCATGCCTAGTCTCATGGGGATCTAAGAAGCAGAACTCTGTGGCGTTTTCAACTGCGGAAGTTGAGTACGTTGTTGCTGCCTCGTGCTGTTCACAAGTCATCTGGATCAAATATCAACTAGAGGACTACGGTATCAATCTTGAAACTATTCCCATTCGTTGTGATAACACAAGTGCTATTGAAATTTCTAAGAATCCAGTTTTTCATTCACGCACAAAGCATATTCACATAAGGCATCATTTCTTGCGTGATAATGTTGAACTAGGACTTATTAGTATGGAGCATGTAAGAACTGAAGACCAAATAGCTGATATTTTCACTAAGGCGCTTGATAGACGTCCCTATGAGCATCTAAGGTTGCTCTTGGGGATGATAACTTTTAAGTAGCAAGTCCCGTTCTACTATTCTCTCAATGATTGGCTATGTTTAGTAGATTCTAAGTGTTTAAGGACTGTTATGCATTGAATTCATATTTGCAAGGACGCTAGTCTAAAACTTCATGTGTTTGCTACTTTGGAACGCCATTCAAATTTTCTCTATTTGTCTTGAAAAGAGTATCCCTGATCACCCAACCCACATCATAAGCCGAAATGATGGGAACTCTAAGCTTACCCTAGCCGAGAACTCCGCAAAAGCGTCCTATGAGCTTCATATTTTTCTTTACGGGACGTACTTGCTTTGTTCTCAAATGGTTCGAAAGGTGATCACAAGGACGGTTAAATTGGTTATTGATTTGCTTGAATAGGTAAATTTTTGCTAAGTATGAGAGAACGCTCAGTGTTTGTAAGAGAGGACGCCAGTTCAGTTTTGAGAAGAAGTTGAAGAGTCAGAAATTTGAACTTTTGAAAGTATAAACAGTGACCGTTGCTTTTGCTCAAATCTTAAGGGGGAAATTTTGATACGTGTCGCACAGTAAAACAGTGGTAATTACAGTTTGTGTTACCGCTTCCTCTATATAAGGCCAGAACAGTCGCTCTCAGAATTTATTGCTTTCAACCTCTTCCCTGCTCTCAAATTTGCTCTACCCTCTCACTAGAATTCCGGTGACTTTCTCTCTCTAAACTTCGTCAGAATTATGTCTCAAAGACAGTTGAACGTGGCCGGATCTTCTACCGGCGGGAAGAGAAGAAAGTTGGTGAAGTCCGACTACATAGAAAAGCCAAAACCCATCGTTCTCAATGAATCTTTGGTGGACTTCATCAATAGGAAGCCGAAAACCCTCTACAATTTGATTCGGGAACGCATGGACAGACCTGACGTGAAGAACGACGAAGTTAAGACAAGGAACTATGAGAGGTTCATTGAACGGTTCGTCATTCAAGGCCTTCACAAGACGAACTACAAGGACTTACCCGGAAGGATGGACGACGTTCTCTTTTTCTCGCAGTTTGGTGGTGAGATCCTTGCTCCCCTACTTGATTTAATACCAGACTTGCATAACGCCGTCCTCCCAGATTTCCCCATGTACCCTAGGGACTCCTTGGCTTACAAAATGCTTAATAATCGTGTGCCAAGTCCCTCTCCCCCACCTCCTCAAGTTCCCACCATCACCACAAGAAATATCCTTCCTTCAAAGCGTCCAACCCCTGCTTCCCCTCTATCAAAATCTTCTCATCCTTTCACCTCCTCAAACCCAACTCAAATCGTGGATAAGTTTCCACCTCACCTAAAGGAGGGACGCTCCAAGAAAGCCCACGACCCAAGGCCCCTCAAAAAGGCCAAGACTTCAAGCGTCCCATCCTCCAAAAGCTCCAAACAAAGGCCTAGCTCCACAAAAAGGCCCTCCAACCTCTCCAAAGAATCCACTCCACCTCCTCAACCTCTAAAAATCGTCCAACTTCCAACTCCTCCTCCGTCCCCCAAGCCCTAAAAGAATAATGCCCTCATTCCTTTCCCCCCTAAACCTCAAGTCTCACCTCTAAACCTTGCCAACTTCCCATCCGCACCGGCCCATATCTCGCCGCCCAAGGACCCCGAGACTCCAAGGTCCCGTCGTCCCTCTTTTGAAAGCGGTCCGGAAGAACCTGGACAGCGTTCAACTCTAGAGCATACCTTTCACCGTCGCAAAGCTGGAGAACAGCCTAAGGTGTTGCTAACCAAGAACGCTCCAAAGCCTGAGCAAATCCCCTCCTTCTCCTCTAGCTCATCTGAGAGCCAAAGAGGAACGCCTGCCGGTCATTCCTCCCCCTTCATTGATGTGGTTGGGGACTCTGTTGACGAGGCGGAAGGAGTCGAGAATGCTCCTGCGGCTATAGAGGCTGAAAAAGAGCAAGTAGCTGACGACGCTGGTGAGCACCAGGTCGCTCTAGAGGACGCCGAGCCCACTTTATCTGAGGAGCTCGAACGTGATGCTCAAGAAGTCCCTCCCTACAACCAATCCCTCCCTCTCCTAAATCCCCTCCCAACTCCTCAAGAAAACCCCTTCCCCACTATCCAAACAGAATCCAACCAAGTCCCTGCGGACGCTGAGCCACAAACAGAACATCAATCAGAGGCTCAGGACGCCGAGGGCACGTCCCAAGGTCAAGCTACTTCTGATGTTGATCAAGCCACAACTGTTGGATCGTAAGTCTGTTAGTGAAGGCGTCCTTAACTGGGTTAAGGGCGTCCTTATATGCAGCGGAAATTAGACTTAACAGGAAATACAGAGAGATATTGGACACGAGTATTTATAGAGGAACCCCACTAAGACCAACTAGTCTTATGGGTAAACCTCTACCTCCGCCTGGAGGATTTTCAATAGCCGTCCCTTATCTTATTAAGAGAGAGTCCTTACAACTTAGGCGAGTCGTTACACTTCTCTGAGCTAAGAGTCCGTCCTTAGCCTCACTAGTAACACTCCTTTCCACCTAACAGGTAACCTAACTCTCTTAGCTTATAAGGAAGCTATCACTCACGTCTCTCTCGGTTCGTTGAGAGAGACAAACTACAACTCTAACTATTTTGTGGTTTGTTTTGGATTTGATGTGGTTGGACTTTCTTTCTCTTGCTTCAAGCTCACTTGATCTTCTCGATCTTCGTTGATGTTCTTGAATGCTTCGGGAGAGCTTGAGAGAAAGTCTTCAAAGTCCACCAATGCTATGCATACCCTTGGGAGGGTATTTATAGCGAAAGTGGTTCTTGTCCTCTAGCGTCCTCTGAGACTTGGCAGGATCCTTGGGCTTTGATCAACGGTGCGATGAGCTTCTTGAGGAAGTCAACTCTGTTGACGCTTGGGAAGCCTCCGCGTGGGCAGGGGACCATCGCTGGGAAAGCGACGTCTTTGGCATTGTCTACACGTGCCCAGACAAAGGAAACTTCCTTCTGAGGACTAAGGCCGGACGATGATGTAATCATGTTGGGGCGGCCTTGATTTGAATTTGAACCTCGTCCGTATTTTGGCGCGCGTCCCTTCTTGATGAGGACGCCGTCCTATCTTCGCAGGAACTTCGCCAATTACGTTCAGCTTTGGAGGTTCTGATGACGTGCGTCCCTACAGCTTAGGGACTGTCGTTCACTTGTTGTCCTTTTCGCTCATGTGCGTCCACTGGACTTACCTGAGATCAACACTTGGACAACTTATCAAATACTTTTGAGTTTGTCATTATCAAAACAAGGGACGATCATTATTGGTTTAAATATTAATGACTGCAGTCCTTAATATCGTCCCAACAATTTCCCCCTTTTTGATGATGACAAACTCTTTCAAATAATGCGCACAGAAGTAAAGCTTTTAGCATGAGAAACTACACTTGATTTGCTTTTCAGCTTAGGTTGACATGCATCACATTCTTTTAAGTGCGTTCTAATTTATTCCTAACTAGCGTCCTTTGGACTTGGCCGAAATTCCCCCTAAGCACATGCTTTCTATGAAAACTTAAAGCTAATCGCATCTCTGCAAAACTATACTTCCCCCTTTTGGCATCATCGAAAAGGAGAACAAGTTGAAAAGCATGTAAGCACAAAGTTATAACTAAAGTAAAGAACGCTTAGACAAAATGAAGCACAAATGTAGTGAATGGCATTCAGAATGAGAAAAGAGTACGTTCATTACAGACATTCACAAATGGTGTTCAAAACGGGGACAACGTCCCATTTTCTTAACAAAAACTCAAGAAATGATAAATTGTTTCAGGGTTAGAGAAGGGGGAGGTGATCATTTTCGTGGACGCTTGCCAAGGGCCTTGAGGTGTTGCTCCTGAAGATGGTTGTTCTGTGCAAGGAGCTCGTTGTTGCACTCAAGAAGTTCTGTGTGGACGTGAAGGGTGTCGTGAACCTGTTGAATCAGATCTATCATCATGCATTGGTTCTCGATCATCATGCCCATCAGAGACTTTGTAGAGTGCTTCTCGGCCTCATCAGGGACGCTCATACGATCGAGCTCGTCCTCTTCATCAGCAGCGTCCTCAGCTGGCGTCCCAACTACTTGAACAGTTTCAGCTTCAGGATCGCCTTCCCCAGTTTCAGCAGCATCAGCTTGAGCTCTCCTCTCAGCTTTGGTTTTCCGCTCAGCCTCTTTCCGTTCCTTTTCCATTTGGCGCTTGACGGACGGGAGGGGCTCATCACACCTGAGTTTTCCAACGGGAGGGAGTGTGATTTGCCTGACGTCCCAATGAATGCCAAAGGAACGCTCTTGTTTAGGAGCATAGAGTCCTTGCTGCTTCAGAATTTGCTTGACCAGGCCGGGGAAGGGAAGAGAGTGCCTGCCTCCTGTGCACTTGCCCATATGTTCCAAGAATACCCGGGGCAAGTTTATCGGCTTGCGTTCCAAGAAGGCGTCCAAGAGAATGCTATCAGTGATTTGAACAATGGACTTCTTCTCTTGGCGGGGGACGACCATGCGCACAATAAAGTGGTGCGCAAGATCTTCGCTGAAGCTTCTCGAAGACGGTTCATCTTCCCAAATTCAAACATTCAAACTTCTCACCACTGAACTGAACCACGGCGTCCCAGACACTGTTCTCAACCTCTGAACTTAGAACTCTGTACGGACAACTCTCAGCTCTTAACATTCGTCCCTTTGATCACTTAGAACCATTTTTGAAAATCAAGCAAGTACGTCCCGTAAAGATAAAACAAAGAACGCTCATAGGACGCGTTTGCAAGATTCTCGGCCTGGGTAAGCTTAGAGTTCCCATCATTTCGGCTTGTAATGAGGGTAGGGTGATCAGGGATACTCTTGAGATGAAAAGCGAAATGAATACCATTCAAAAGCACAAGTGAAAACACATATCTTAGACTAGCGTCCTTTAAAGATGACTTTAAATGCATGACACACTTTAAGACAAGATCTCAACAAAACATAGCCAATCATAGAGGGAATAATAGAACGGGACTTGATCATTTAAAAATTATCATCCCCAAAAGCAACCGGAGGTGCTCGAAGGGACGTCTATCAAGTGCTTTTGTGAAAATATCGGCCACTTGGTCCTCAGTCCTAACATGATCCACTCTAATTAATCCAAGTTCAACATTATCACGAAGAAAGTGATGTCTTATATGAATATGCTTCGTCCTAGAATGATGAACAGGAATTTTGGCAATACTTATAGCGCTAGTGTTATCACACAAGATAGGGACTGTGTTGAGGAACGTACCATAATCTTCAAGTTGGTACTTGATCCATAGGACTTGCGAGCAGCACGAAGCAGCAGCAACGTACTCAGCTTCTGCGGTTGAGAGTGCCACGGAGTTTTGCTTTTTGGATCCTCAAGATACAAGGCACGAGCCCAGTAATTGAGCCATTCTTGAGGTGCTCTTCCTATCCACCACATGGCCAGCGTAATCTGCGTCAGAGTACGCTACCAGGTTTAGGGACGTCTTTCTGGGATACCATAGGCATAGGTCATCCCGTCCTTTGAGGTATCTGAAGATTCTCTTCACTTCTTGCATGTGGGACTCCTTTGGATTTGCTTGGAAGCGAGCACATAAGCACACAGCGAACATGATGTCGGGACGACTTGCCGTTAGGTATAGCAAGGATCCTATCATTCCTCTGTAGAGCTTTTGATCTACACTCTTGCCTTCTTCATCAGCATAAAGGCGAGTGTTGGGGGAGATGGGAGTATCAATGGGTTTCGATGAGTTCATCCTATATTTCTCGAGCATTTCACGGATGTATTTTTGTTGATGAATGCGCGTCCCATCTTTAAGCTGAGTGATTTGGAGTCCCAAGAAGAAGTTGAGTTCTCCTATGAGGGACATCTCAAACTCACTACTCATCAAGTTCTTGAATTCCTCTACAAGTTTCATGTTAGTGCTTCCAAAGACTATGTCATCGACATAGACTTGGACAATCAAGACATCTTTAAGGACTTTCTTTAAGAAGAGTGTTTTATCAATGTTACCTCGTGTGTACCCGTTGGACAAGAGGAAGGACGCAAACCTATCGTACCATGCACGAGGGGCTTGCTTGAGTCCATAGAGTGCCTTGTCCAAGAAGTACACATGATCAGGGTGATCAGCGTCCTCAAATCCTGGTGGTTGAGCGATGTACACTTCTTCTTTGAGCTTGCCGTTGAGGAAGGTTGTTTTGACATCCATTTGAAAAAGCTTGAACCCTTTGTGAGCGGCATAGGCGATAAGGAGGCGAATGGCTTCAATTCTGGCAACAGGAGCGAAGGTCTCATCATAGTCGATTCCTTCCTCTTGTCTATAGCCTTGAGCCACGAGCCTTGCTTTATTTCTTGATACACGACCACTCTCATCAAGCTTGTTCCTGTAGACCCACCTCGTCCCTATTATGTTTTTGTTTCTTGGACGAGGGACGAGGGTCCAAACCTTGTTCCTTTCAAACTGATTAAGTTCTTCTTGCATGGCTTGAATCCAATCAGCGTCCTGAAGTGCCTCCTTTATGTTCTTAGGTTCAATTAAGGACACAAAGGCGTTGAAGGCACATAACGCTATGTTGGCATTATGGGACTGATTCACAGCTGATCTTGTTTGAACTCCTTTTGACATGTCTGAGATGATTTGATCTGTTGAATGAAGTCTTGAAAGAATGGATCCCTTATGAATATCGTCCTTTGCAGGAGTACATCTAGGGTCAGTCCAGTCAGATTCATCGGAGTCAAACCCGTCGTCTTCATTGAAAGGCTCAGAGTGTTCCCCCTCAGGTTGAGCGTCCACTTCTTGACGCTGTTCACCTTGAAGACTTGATTCAGCACCATCAAGTTGACCTGGTGATTCACTCCGAGAGAGAATTTCCTGAGCAGCACTAGGGACTTCCACTGAGACTTCTTCAGGGTTTTGAAAAGCGTCCTTAGGAACAAAGTATTTTCAAGAGGACCAAAGGTCAACTTCATCGTCGGAGTCATCCTGCTGATTAGAGTATGAGCGATCTTTCCCACTTGATTTTTCTTTGTGAGAGGCACTTTCTTTGAACACAACATGAATACTCTCCTCAAGCTTTAGAGTCCTTTTGTTGAAAACTCTATATGCTTTGCTGGTGAGAGAGTACCCAAGGAATATAGCTTCGTCACTTCTTGCATCAAACTTTCCAAGTCTCTCTTTATCATTGTTGTGAACAAAGCATTTGCATCCAAAGACTTTGAGATAGTCGATGCGAGGCTTTCTTCCGTTCAGCAACTCATAGGATGTCTTTTTCAGTAAAGGACGGATCATGGCTCGATTGACAATGTAGCACGCTGTAGCAATAGCTTCCGCCCAGAAGTACTTGGGGACGCTATTAGCTAAAAGCATAGTTCTTGCCATATCCTCCAGCGTCCTATTCTTTCTTTCCACCACTCCATTTTGTTGAGGAGTCCTTGGAGCTGAGAAGTTGTGAGAGACTCCATGTTGATCACAGTAGGCCACGAACTCTGAGTTTTGAAACTCCGTCCCATGATCTGATCTTATGGATTTGAGAGGCGTCTCAAGCGCAACTTCCACTTGTTTGATGAAGACTTTGAATGCGTTGAAGCAATCTGTTTTTGAAGCTAAGAAAAGAACCCAGGTGAATCGAGAATAATCATCTACAAGAACGTAAATGTACCTCTTTCCACCATAGCTCAGCGTCTTCATTGGTCCACAAAGATCCATATGGAGAAGTTCCAAAGGTTTCTTTGTGCTGACCTCGTTCTTTGACTTAAAGGACGTTCTTGTTTGCTTTCCTTTGATACAGGCTTCACACTGTTCAATTTTCTCAGGATCAATTTGGGGAAGACCTTTCACAAGATTTCTTTGATGAAGCTTGAGGATTGTGCTTGGTCCAGCATGGCCAAGTCGGCGATGCCAGAGGTCAGCGTCCTCCTTTGACACAGATAAGCACAACTCAGATTTTGGCTTGAACTCCTGATTGAAGATGTAGACATTGTTCTTTCGGACTCCTTTGAGGACGACTTTGTTTGATTTCTTGTTGATGACGAGGCACTCCTTTGAGTCAAATATGACTAGGTTTTCACCTTGATCACACATTTGAGAGACGCTCAGGAGGTTGAAGCCAAGTCCTTCAACAAGGCTAACATTTGTCGCTTTGATGGACGGATTGAGAATAGCAGTTCCCGTC
This sequence comes from Polygonum aviculare, assembly GCA_934048045.1. NCBI lineage: Eukaryota > Viridiplantae > Streptophyta > Magnoliopsida > Caryophyllales > Polygonaceae > Polygonum > Polygonum aviculare. The sequence continues at coordinate 25,342,941 of OW204026.1, forward strand.
CCTTTGATTTTTCCCTTGCCCTTATTGCCAAACGAGACAGTTCCTCCCGTGGCGCTACTTTGGATAGAAGTGAGATGGATCTGGCTTCCTGTCATATGATTCGAGGCGCCACTATCGATGATCCATGGGCGTCCCCTCACTTCCACCTGCCAAACCAAAGTTAGTGTTTGACGACCCAGGCAAGGTGTTCCTTACCTGGTTCGTTACAAAAATAGAACATTGGTTCTGGCATGTAGTCACTTATATTCACATCATTTGAAATAGCATGCTTTCGGAAAGAAATCTTAGAACGTCTAAGACGTCTAGGGTTAGCCTTAGGGACGGACTTTTTATTTTCAATGTTAGTCCTAACAGCTTTACCATTTTCAAAGTCGTTCTTCAGTTTTAAACATTCATATTTAAAGTGATCTCCTTGTCCACAATACCAACACGTCATGTAGTAAGTACCAAGTTAGTATTTTTTGTTAGGACGTTGGATTTTGTTCTTTTTCATCTTTTGAGGGTCACAGACTTTTGAACCTTCCCCCTTTGCAATTTTCTTATAGATCCTATGACTGGTGGAGTTAGTGTAGTAGTCCTTTTGACCTTTCTCACCACTCTCTAGAACTCTAATGCGCTCTTCTAAATTCCTTGTCTTTTCCCTCTCAAGCTCTAGTTCAGTAGTCTTGCTAGCTTCAAAGTCACCAGGGAGAGAGTTCTTTGATCCCGATTCATACCCTAGACGTTTTCTACCTGGGACAAAAACTATTGGGTTAACAGTTTCAGTCATCGGACTCTTTCCTAGAACTTTGACCTCGTCCCTAAGACTAGCATTTTCGAGCGTTAAGCACACAATCTGACTTTTAAGGGACTTCACTTCTTCCTGAGAGGATTCCAATTGAAGAGACGTGGTACTACAACTTTCACATTCCACAATAATATTTTCAGATTCAATTTTCTCAAAACTTTGTTTCATGGCATAACTTTCTTGCATGATTTGAGTGATCAACTTAATGAGCTTTGGTTTTGAGCATTTTTCAAGAGAATTTAGCATGGATTCGTGGGATACCTCTTGCTCAGTTTCAGAGATGTCCTCTGGAGCATCTTCCATAGCCATATAGGCCACTTGATTTTCTGGCTCTTCATCACTTGAGTCAAGATCGTCCCATGCGCTATCAAATGCACCAACCAGCGCCTTTTCCTTCATTTCTTTTGATGAAAGTCCTGTGGTACACTTCTTGGCCATATGTCCTTTTCTGTTGCATTTGTAGCACACTATCTCCTTCATTTCTGCCTCTGAAGGCTTGCGAGATTCCTTTTTGTAGGGCATCTTCATCCTTGGGACTTTGCCTCTTTTGTACCAAGCACGAAGAGATTTGTGCAACAATGCTAGCTCATCTTCCTCAGAGATTTGTTTTTCCGTCTTTCCCTTGCGTTCCATTGAAGCTTGAAGACGAAGATTTTCTTGGTGCTCTTGAGTTTTGGCTTCTAGCATTGAGTTTATCTCTCTTTGCCTTTGATAGTATTGCTCATACTCTGGCGTCCTAGCCGCGAGAGTTAAAGCCAGCTCATTCTGGGGACTCTTTCCCATTTCAACCAGATCTTGGTTTCTTCTTGCTTCGTACCCTTTGAGTTTTCCATAGATTTCCTCCATGGACAGTCCCTTGTTGGCCTGGTTCTCTTTGAACGTCATCCTATCAAAGTTCCATGGTCCCGTGAGTCCATCTATCAAGACTTGAACCTTCATCCTCTGAGTAATTTCAGTTTCTTTGACGCCCAAGTTTTTCAACTTAGTTAGAAGGTCCTCAAAGCGAAAGGAGTAGTCGGTGATGGTCTCATTTGTGAACATCCTGAATTTGTAGAAGTCCCTTTTTGCTTCCAACTGGACGTCTTCTTTCATCTCAGGCGTCCCAACATGATACTTCTCCAGGGCTTCCCATTGAAGCTTAGCAGTTGGGAGATTGCTCACACGGGTGGCATCCCTTTCACAGAGGGACGTTTGTAGAAAACAAATGGCCTTTGCATTTGCTTCCATAAGCTTGAACTCTTCAGGACCCCAATCTGCCTCTTTGTCCTTCTTGGCGGCAGGAACTTCGAGGTCGCCGTTCTTTATCACCAGCCAGCATTGGTAGTTTTGACTACGCACGAAGCATTCGAACCTTGTCTTCCACCTATTGAAGTTGCCGTCCGTCAGGCGAGGTGGTTTTGCACTTGAGATACCTATAGGTTCCATCTCCATGTTTCCTGCAACTCAAACTTAATCTAGAGCGCCTGCTCTGGAGGATTTTCAATAGCCGTCCCTTATCTTATTAAGAGAGAGTCCTTACAACTTAGGCGAGTCGTTACACTTCTCTGAGCTAAGAGTCCGTCCTTAGCCTCACTAGTAACACTCCTTTCCACCTAACAGGTAACCTAACTCTCTTAGCTTATAAGGAAGCTATCACTCACGTCTCTCTCGGTTCGTTGAGAGAGACAAACTACAACTCTAACTATTTTGTGGTTTGTTTTGGATTTGATGTGGTTGGACTTTCTTTCTCTTGCTTCAAGCTCACTTGATCTTCTCGATCTTCGTTGATGTTCTTGAATGCTTCGGGAGAGCTTGAGAAAAGTCTTCAAAGTCCACCAACGCTATGCATACCCTTGGGAGGGTATTTATAGCGAAAGTGGTTCTTGTCCTCTAGCGTCCTCTGAGACTTGGCAGGATCCTTGGGCTTTGATCAACGGTGCGATGAGCCTCTTAAGGAAGTCAACTCTGTTGACGCTTGGGAAGCCTCCGCGTGGGCAGGGGACCATCGCTGGGAAAGCGACGTCTTTGGAATTGTCTACACGTGCCCAGACAAAGGAAACTTCCTTCTGAGGACTAAGGCCGGACGATGATGTAATCATGTTGGGGCGGCCTTGATTTGAATTTGAACCTCGTCCGTATTTTGGCGCGCGTCCCTTCTTGATGAGGACGCCGTCCTATCTTCGCAGGAACTTCGCCAATTACGTTCAGCTTTGGAGGTTCTGATGACGTGCGTCCCTACAGCTTAGGGACTGCCGTTCACTTGTTGTCCTTTTCGCTCATGTGCGTCCACTGGACTTACCTGAGATCAACACTTGGACAACTTATCAAATACTTTTGAGTTTGTCATTATCAAAACAAGGGACGATCATTATTGGTTTAAATATTAATGACTGCCGTCCTTAATATCGTCCCAACAACAGCTGGTGGCAATGCTGAAAATGAACAAGGCACAGAGAACGCTACTGGTCAGGACGCTGATGAAGAAGAGTCAGAGGACTCTGCAGATGAGAACAGTTCTTCAGATGATGAGGACTCTGAATCTCCCAAGGGCAAACGCAAAATAAAGCCTGATGGCGCCCCCGTCAAAGTTCTCAGCCCCCTAATATATTCGGAAGAATGGCTCGCCTCCTTCCAAGATGACAAAGTTCAGGAGTTTCTTGACCTTCTGAGATTTCAAGGCTGGTTGAACGTTGGGCCTGTGCCGGCTAATGTTGACAAAGAACAGGTAAAGGCGTTCTACAGAGATCTACGCTACAAGCCTAAAGATGGTTCTCTCCACTTCACGATAGATGGTGAGAAAGCATCAGTTAATGAACGCCAGATCCGTTCCTTCATGGGTCTCAATCCTCAAAAGCCCCCATCCGATGCTCTAAGCTCACTTCCAGAAGGCGGATTTGAGACAACAGATGAAGAACTACCCTTAGTTGAACACGTGTTTCAGGGCAAAAGGCCAATGGGACTAAACAGGGTTGCTCATGTTTTGAGCAAGGTCGGCGCCATTGCACATTATTTCATCTGTCGCGCCGTCCTGCCCAGGCAAGAGAAGCGTTCAATCGTTCAAACGCATGACATCATTCTGATTGACGCTCTTCTAGAACGCCGTCCCATAAATCTTGCCAGAATTGCTATGCAACATATGGCTAAGTGTGGGAGGAAGCGTCATGCCTTGCCGTACCCGGGTCTGGTGAAGCTGATTCTCAAGTCCCAAAATGCTTACGATGAAAGCGCTCCTTCTGAAGAGCTTGGACTAAAATGGAACGCTAAGAAGGGACTGGTAGAGATAAGGCACAATGAAGAGCTGCCTTCCGTGCTAAAACAGTTAGAAGCTGAGGCTGAGGAAGCCAGGAAGAAGGATGAGGAAGAACGCCTGGCAACTGAAGCTGAAGCCGAACGTCTCAATTCTATCTCTCAGGCGTTCGTTCCAGAAGAAGAGCTAGCCGTCGACTTTGCCGCTCTTGATCAGATGCTAATGGCTCCTTCTCCTCCTTCAGTTCCACCTATGGACGCTCCCTCTTCTAGTTCAGGTCCAATGCCTCGTTCTGCCCCAACTAATCCTGCCCAGCATCCTCCTGCAGAACTCATGGGCGCTATAATGGACAACCAGTGTCTCATCTTCTCGGCTCTCAAGGATTTGTCCGCGGCATTCACTAAGTCGGCTGAACTTCATGAGCAGCTTCTCAAGTTCTATCAAGATCAACGTCGTCCTCAGTGATCGCCGTCCCCCACCCTTTAATCCCTTGTTGTTTTGCTTTTGCTTCTTTTGTTTTCTCAAACACTTAAGTCTGTAATGACATTGATTCTACTTCCGTTTGAATGGCTTCTACAATGTTTGCTTGCATGTGTTTGTTTAAGCGTTCCACTGCCTATAGTTGTGTTTTTATGCTAACGTCCTTATCACTTGTTATCCTTTTCGATGATGCCAAAAGGGGGAAGTGTAGTTTTGCAGAGATGCGCTATAAATTAGTTATCTAGAATAAGCAAGTGTTAAGGGGGAACTATTAATAGAAAGGTCTAAGGAACGCCATACTAGAATAAACTAGAGAACGTCTAGAAAATTCTAGGACGCTTTTCTCTCCTTAAAATCCAAATGTTAGAGAATCAAAGAATGAAAACTTGTGCTTATTGAAATTTTCTCTAAGTGTTAGAGGACGCTTCTAAGTTTTCATGCATGCTAAGGTCCATTGTCAAAACTATTTTGCTGAAGAGTTTGTCATCATCAAAAAGGGGGAAATTGTTGGGACGCTATCAAGGACGCCTCCGTACTTGGTAGTATGCCCACAACCGTCCCTTAGTTTTGATATGACAAACTCACTTTGATTCTAATAAATTTGTCCAAGTGTTCAGGAACGCCAGTGACAAAAGGACAACAAGTGTGTATGGGCATCCCCTAGGCTTAGGGACGCTAGCTAACAGGAAGTAAGGACCAGCTAGAGACTACTTGACCAAGGACGCAGTCCCAAGCAAGTAGTAACGCAAGAAAGGAGTCCTTACTCTCTAGCCGACAGGATGACATCACTCGACAATATTTGATCATCCAAGGACACGTGGAGACCGATCCTGTAGCGGAGTCCAACACTACGTGGCGGACGATCCTGTTGTAGAGTTCATCAACACGTGGCGGCAGATCCTGTAGCGGAGCTCATCACACACAGCTGGACACAGGAAGCTTCCTCATCACCGCCCTACTACGTGGAGGAAGATCCTGTAGCCACGTCCTCGAAGGGCATGATCGTCCCAGAGAAAAGACGCCCTTCCCCAAGTCCTATAAATATCCCCAAGGCATTTATTGTGACGTTAACGCTTTCAGAGAATATTCAGAGAGAATCAGAGGAAAGCGGCTCACTCAAGAACACGAAGAACAATCTCAAGAACTCAAGAACAGTGATAAGTCTTTGTGTTAGATCTTTAGATTTTGTACCCAAACCACAAAACAGTTTGTAATCAGAAAAACCAAAAAGAGAGAGAGAGTTCTGCGAAGTACTGCAGAACGTAGGGATAGAGTCCTTTAAGAGATTGAACTTGCTTAAGTTGTAGGCTTAGAGGAGTTCTTTACTAGTGGAGTTAGGGAAAAGCTAAGTTCTAGAGAACTGTAAAGACTCGCCAGTACAACTGTAAGAACGTTCAATATAAAGGAAAGAACTATTCAAAAATCCTCCAAGGAGGTAGAGGTTTACACTCAAGGACTACTTGGTCTTGAGTGGTTCCTCTATAATTCACTGCGTTCATTACTTACCTGTTTAGTACTTTATTCCGCTGCATTACTCAAGGACGCCCCTACTCCTCGTAGGGACGCCTGACCAAAGGACTCCTTTACCAAAGTAAAGGACGTCCCTCAGTACTAACGATCCAACAGTCTTGCTACTGCCCAGACCTTCCAACGCCGAAAGGCAGGGACCGCTCCTAAGGTCCTAGTATTCGAGGTAGTTGAGCCAGAGCACATCTCCTCCTCAAGTTCCTCTTCTGCTAGCTCTTCCGAGAGTAGGAAACCAGGAATGCCAGCCGTTGAGTCCTGCCCGTTGATTGATATTACAGGGGACTCCAACAACGAAGCAGAGGCAGTTGAGAAAGCTCAAGCAGTAGAGCAAGTGGCTGTTGAGAATGTTGAAGTTATTGAGGACGCTGTTGAGCAGTAGGTCCCTCAAGAAAAGAACGCAGAGCTAAGTCTGGATGAGCAGATTGAGCTGGACAATGCTGAAGTCCCACCTTATGATCTCCCCAACCTCTTAATCCTCAACCCCAACCCATCTCTCAAAACCAACCCCAACCCCTCCAAGAAACAGCTGAATCTGTGGACGCTGAGCCTCTTATAGTTGAGCCAGTTGGTGCAACCCAGGACGCCCAGGTCACAGAACAGCCGTCCCGAAATCAAGAACAGACTCCGGATGAGAATGAGAATGCCGCTTTAGGTGGCAATGAAGCTGAAAATGTCCAAGGCAAAGAGGACGCTGGTGCCGAGGACGCTGATAATGAGGAAGAGTCTGATGATGAGGACGACGAAGATGATGATGAGCCTGACTCTCCCAAGAGGAAAGGCAAGAAGAAGAAGAACGACGATGAGCCCGTCAACATCCTTGGACCTCTGCTCTACACAGAGGAATGGCTTGCGTCCTTCAATGATAAAGATGTGAATGAGTTCCTTGAACTCCTCCGCTTCCAGGGATGGACGAACCTGGGACTGGAGCCTGTAAATACTCACACAGATCAAATCCATGCGTTCTTCAAAACTTTACGTATAAAGAAAGATGGCTCAATGTCATTCAAAATTGAAGGTGAACCGGCTACTATCACTGAACGCATAGTCCGCACTTACATGGGACTAGGTGCTAAGAAGCCGCCGTTCGCAGCCTTATCTTCTATGCCAGTGAACGGATTTGAGATGAAGGACGCCGAAGTTGATGCATTGCTAGAAAGAATCTTCTGTGGCAAGAAGCCCTACGGTAATGATAGAGTGGCGCACATTCTTTCTAAAGTTGGGGCGATCGCACACTACTTCATATGCCGAGCTATTGTGCCAAGGCAAGAGAAGAAAAGCGTCATCCAAACCATTGACTGCATACTGCTGGACGCCTTTCTTGCTCGCCGTCCCATAAACCTTGCGCGCATTGCAATGGAACACATGGCTAAGTGTGGAAGGAAGAAGCACGCCTTGCCGTTCCTTGGGCTTGTCAAGATCATTCTTCAACAGCAGGACGCTTATGATGAGTCCTTGGAAGAGGAAGTGTTGGGCATGCACTGGGACCAGAGGAAGGGACTGCTGAACATCAGAAACTTTGAAGAGCTCCCATCCATCAGAAACAGTTAGAAGCTGAGGCGGAAGCTGCCAAGAAAAAGGCTGAGCAGAAAAGGTTAGCGAAGCTTGCTGAAGAAGAACGCTTTGCCTCTGTTGGGCAAGAGCTTACTGAGACTGGTCAAGCGGACGTCACAAATTTTGATGTCTTGGATCAGATGATGCTAAGGGACTCGCCTCCATCACTTCCCCATGTGGACGCTCCATCAAGCAGCTCCGGCCCTCAACCAGTTCCTCCTCCAGAAATCCCTTCTTCATATCCTCCTCAAGAGTTGATGGCCGCGATCCTTCACAATCAATGCATGATACAAGCCTTGAAAGAGTTTGCAGAACTCCACGAGAAGCTCCTTAAGTTCTATCAAGAGTCCTCAAGCAGACGTTCTGAATGATATACCGTCCCTCACTTTAATCCATCATCATTTTGTGCCCTTGCTTCTTTTATTTTGAAACACTTGATCGTTTTTGGTCTGTAATAACGTACTCTATTTTCGTTGAATGGCAAGTACTTGGTTTGCATACATTTGGTTGTTTAACCGTTCCACTGCCTATAATTGTGTTTTTATGCTAACGTCCTTATTCACTTGTTATCCTTTTCGATGATGCCAAAAGGGGGGAGTGTAGTTTTGTAGAGATGCGCTATATATTAGTTATCTAGAATAAGCAAGTGTTAAGGGGGAACTATTAGTGAAAGGTCTAAGGAACGCCATGCTAGAATAAATAGAGGACGCTTAGAAAGTTTTCTAGGACGTTACTCGTTCCTTAAATTCCAAATCCTAGAGAATCAAAGGCTGAAAACTTGTTCTTATGTAATTTCTTCTAGGTCTTAGAGGACGCTCTTAAGTTTTCATGCATGCTAAGTTCAAATGTCAAAACTATTTTGCCTGAGGGTTTGCCATCATCAAAAAGGGGGGAAATTGTTGGGACGATATCAAGGACTGCTTTGTACTTGATATTGTGCCCACACAACCGTCCCTTAGTTTTGATATGACAAACTCACTTTGATTCTAATAAACTTGTCCAAGTGTTCAGGAACGCTAGTGATGAAAAGAACAACAAGTGTGTTGACGTCCTTGAGGTGAAGGGACGCCAACTTCAATATGTAAGGACAAGCTAAGTTACTACTTGAGCCAAGGACGCAGTCAACAAGCAAGTAGGAACGCAAGCCTCAACTCCAAGCGTCCTTACCTAGAACCCGACAGGATGACGTCACTCGACAATGTTTGATCATCGAGGACACGTGGAGGCCGATCCTGTAGATCAGTCCATCACCACGTGGAGGCCGATCCAGTAGCGGAGTTCAACAGCTGGATACAGGAAGGTTCCCTTCATCACCGCTATACCACGTGGAAGCCGATCTTGTAGCCACGTCCATCAAGGGCATGGTCGTCAGAGGAAATGACGCCCTACCCCAAGTCTTATAAATATCCCCAAGGCATTAATTGTGACTTAAGCTTTCAGAGAATATTCAGAGAGAATCAGACTGAAAGCAACTTCGATCAAGAACACCAAGAACAAGTCAAGAACTCTTCTAGACTAGGTGTTTGATCGAGAGGAAGTTTGTAATCAAATCACAAAGTGTTTGTAAACAGAAAACTAAAAGAAAAAGAGAATTCCTACGAAGTACTGTGGGACGTGTGAGTAGAGTCCTTTAGAACATTAAGCGAGGTTTCAGTTATTAGCTTAAGGGAGTTTTTACTAGTGGACTTAGGAAGTACTCTAAGTGCCAGAGAAGTGTAAAGAACTCGCCAGTGTAACTGTAAGGACGCTTAATAAGAAAGGAAAAGTCTATTCGAAAATCCTCCAAGGAGGTAGAGATTTACACTCAAGGACTACTTGGTCTTGAGTGGTTCCTCTATAAATTGACGCGTTCCTTGCTTATTACTTCACCTGTTTAGTTTCTAATTTCCGCTGCAAATCTAAGGACACCCTTAATACTTGTTAAGGACGCATCTCTCAAGGACACCTTTATCAGAGTAAAGGACGTCCCCTTTAATACTAACGATCCAACACCTATTCTATGAAAACAACTTAGAACCTAGATTTGTTGTCTATGCAACTAGGATTTAAGAAGAGAATTGATTGTTTGCTTGTGAAATTGACGCGTAGCTTGATTTCTCTTGCATGCATCCTATTTATCCTTGCTCTTAATGCTAATGTTGGTTTGAGCGTCCTCTATCAATATTAAGTATTTCCTAGACCGTGGACAGGAAATTAGCCAAGATTAGGATTGGAATTAACCATTGGATTAAAAGGAATTGTGTGTGAATCAATGATCAAACGACTCTTTTAAAGTGGATTTGTTGACTGAACATGTTTCCAGTAATCTGATTGATCTTGTGAAACTGTCTACTTGTCTTCTTGTTTTGGTGACTGAAACACTTTCATAAAATTCCCCTTTGTTCTTGGTTGATACGAATATTAAATTAGATACTTTAAGTTCTCTTGGGTTCGATCGCATACTTGCTCACTATACTTAGTTTGTGTGTTTGGGTCATCTTTGATTTTGGGTACAACGATTTTGCCTGAGTCAGTCTAGCAGGGTCATTGTAAGCAAACACAAATCTAATCAATTAACAATCACAAGTCTAAAGTATAACATTCCAGGATCCAATCTAACTGTAATTGAATCATAACAATGCAATGGACATTTATAAGTAATTGTAAACTTGAATATCTCAAAACAATTTTTCAGGTGCATTCAAGTTTACAATAATCCAAAGCAAAACCCAATGACAGACGAAGCTAACATCGACAGAAAAAGGAAACAGAATCACTTAGCTTCCAAATGGAGTACTAATATTCAATTAGTTACCGGAGAGAACTGGCGGGCTAGCGGTCGAGGACGAGGAGGCATGACCGGAGAGATGAGATAGCCCGCGATTTCGGACTGAGCGAAGATGAGGATACGGTCAGAAGTTGCAGGCTGTCGTCGAGGAGGAGCGACTGGGCGAGAACGTCGGCGAACCGATGACGACTCGCAGGCCGGCGGCTAGGCCTCGGATCAAGAGGGGCGATTGGGCGAGGGCGAAGGGAATCGGGGTAGAGAGATCCGAAAATTTGTTACTGTTAACGACGGCTAGGGCTCGGGGTGAAGGGTTTTTGCCTTGGAGATTTGGTATATTCACGTATTGACCCAGAAACTACGGGTAATTACTATAATTTCGGGTATTGTAATTTTTTTTTTGTATCCGAAAACCGAACCCGAACTTTATAATAGAACCGAACCGTTTCTTTTTTTTTTTGCACATGGATTTTCAAGAACCGACCCAAAAAACTCTGTTTGGTTTTTCGGTTTTTCGGTTCCAAAGTCCCAGCCCTAGATTTTATGCTATCGTCCTCTAACACTTGTTATCCTTTTCGATGATGCTAAAAGGGAGAATTTTAGTTTTGCAGAGATGCGCTATAATAAAGTTATCTAGAATATGCAAGTGTTATGGGGAACTAAGCCAAAGGTCCAAGGAACGCCAACTCTAAATAAATTGAGGGAAGTTTAAAATTGTTAAGAACGCTCTCCCTCACCATAAAATCCAATTGTCTGAAAGATCAAAGAATGAAAACTTGTTCATATCTTAAAATGCGAAGTCTTAAGGGACGCTCTTAAGTTTTCATGTATGCTAAAGCCATAAAATTATTCTGGTAAGGGTTTGTCATCATCAAAAAGGGGGAAATTGTTGGGACGATGTTAAGGACTCCAAGTACTTAGCATCGTATCCATAACAATTGTCCCTAGAGTTTTGATATAGACAAACTCAGCTTTAATCTAATGATTGTCTAAGCTATGTCTTAGGAACTTGCTTGATTGAGACTTTGCTTGTTTGCTTGTGTCTTTGAGTCTTTGAGTCTTTGAGTCTTTGTTTTTGATTTTTGATGGATGAATGCCCTTGCTTAGATGTCCTAGGATAGGAATTACTTGCATCTTATCATGTAAATCCTGTAGCATGCTTAAAAGAACTGTCTAAACTTGATCTTATTTTTTGAATTTTGAGCTTATGATGGAAATTTAGCATATATATCCTAAGTGAATGCAATCCATGAATTTGAGCTTAGTGAGATACTTTTTGGTCTTTAAGGAATGCTTGTCTTGATTCCTTGTTCTTTCATGTCTGATTTACTCTTCCAAGCACTTACATCACTTGTCAATGGCATGGTTATTTTAACTTGAAACCAATGGAGATTTATTCAATACTTATTGAATTAAAAGATTTAAATCTTATTTTCATTAGCCTATTATATTCCTTTCCTAACTATGCATGATCCCCATGTTGTAGCCCCTTGTTTTAAGCCTAAAGTCTATTTCTTAGCCCCACAAAAATTTCCCTAGCCATGATAAAGCTTGGACCCTTCGATCTGGGAATTAGCATTTAGAGTGGAGTGGTGGAAGTTGTTGTTGGTTGTTTGGGCATAAATAAAGAGTTGGTGAAGGGTAGTAAAGGAGTTTTGTCTTTGCAAGATAAAAATACAAAAGTTATTGGCTCGGTTTTGCACAAGTAAGGAATAAGTGTTGGTTGATTCCGACCCACATAGGGTCGATACAGACCCAAGTCGTGGAAAAAAATGTGTCGTGAAAAAGAAAAAAAAGAAGAGGTGTGTGAATAAGTGCAAGAGTCATGGATTTTCTAATAGTTGAGAAGAAGAAAAGACAAGGAAGATATGTGACGACGTAATGCATAAAAGATTGAAGTGTTTGGTAGTTTTCAGAAGAAAGAGTTTTAGTTAAGTGTGTGAAGTCTCTAGGAGTCTTGGTTCCCGGATTTATTAGCACCACAAAGCCAAATTATTCCACACCCTATGAATTACCAAGCCCCATTATAACCCGGCCAAATGAGACTTCTTTGATGTCTTCATTGAGTTACCTTAAGTTCTTTTGATGATTTGACTTGTTTTGATTTTTTCGGAGGAGATTTTTTAATATAAGTTCCATTGCCTATTGATGGCTTGCATTTAGCTCATACTTAGGATGCATATTAGCTCATGTTTTGGTTTGCTTTTCTTCATTTTAGGCTAGAGTTTTAGTTGTTTTCGGTTTAGTGTCTTCGTTCGGACTCTACGCCTTGTTTGTGCGTTTTCAATGTGAAAATGGAAGAAGATTGAGTGATGGAGATCAAGAGGACTCAAGGAGCCATCATGAAGCTTGAAGAAGGGGTCAAGGAGAAGCTCAAAGAGATCCCAAAAGAAGGAAACCAAAAGCCGAGCCAAGAGAGCAAGACGACAATGCAAGAAAGCAAGCCCGGACGCACATAAAAAGTCCGACCCGGCCTGGTCGTGGCCAGGGTCGAAGCAAAACACAACATGCAGAGCCTGACCCGGCTGGGTCACGGCTCGGGTCACAGCCCGGGTCGGCTCTGCCTTTTTCCGCATGTCCGTGCGTGTCTCCAGTGTCGTACCCGACCGTGTCACGGGCCGGGTAGGGGCCCGGGTCTCGCGACGGCGCCCCCTTTTCCTCTTTTAGGTCTTTTCCTTTTAGGGTTTTTGTATAAGTACCCTTTTCTTCCTCATTAGAGGGATCTTCTTTTCCCCCTTTTGGGGATTTTTCCTAATTTAGACCTTAGGCTTTTCCATTAAAGCTCTCTTTTGTGTTTTTGGAGAATTGAACAAAGTTGTTGGAGACTGTTACCCTTTTCAATCTATAGAATTAACTTTGGTATGGGAATTCCTTCTCTCTTCTTCATTTCTCTTATTTTCCATGTTTAGGTAGATTCCCAAATCCTAAGGTTTGGGGAAAACACCATGGATTCTAGGTAGAAGTTGGATTGCTTGCATGAATTGAGATTTGATTGTGGTTTGTTTCAATCCTATGTGCTTAATGCCAAATTCATTGTGATTTGAACCTTATTAATGATTGCGACCGAGAGGTTAGATTGTTAATAGGAAGTTAGGTGTGTGATTTGTGTTTAGAGACCTTATCTCCCACTTAAAATCTAGGATTGAATGATTGAGAATCCATTGATATGAGAATTGATTGGGATCCTCTTGAGACGAACAACTACCGATAGAGGCTTGAGTTAGATTGCTCACTCAAGCCACGACGGTGGATGAGGGTTTGACCCGATTCATAGCCCTATAGCGCCTAAAGGGCCTAGTCCCGGGTTTTGAAGCCACGAGAGTGGATGATTCTTGGGCTACATATGGCCAAAACAATTATATTAATCAAAATTCTTTATGTGTACACGTTAGGGCTAAACTTGCAGACTTCTTTATGTTCTCTAGAAATACCGCATAACCCGTTTTGCTGCTTTCCAATGATCCAATCCGGGGTTACTTAAGTATCTGCCCAAAAGTCCCACCACAAATGCTATGTTAGGACAAGTACACACTTGATCATACATCAGACTTCCTATCGCGGAGGAATAAGGAATCTTTTGCATCTCCTTTATTTCAAGGTCTGTTTTGGGGCACTGTTTGAGACTAAACCGGTCTCCCTTAGTGATAGGTGTATCTGTCGATGCACAACCTTTCATACCGAATCTGCTTAATACCTTTTCGATATAGCTCCTTTATGACAACCCAAGGATACCTTGAGAGTGATCTCGCAGTATCTATATACTTAAAACAAAAGAGGCGTCGCCAAGATCCTTCATCTCAAACTTTTTAGTGAGAAAACTCTTGGTTTCGTGCAATAAGCCTATATCGTTACAAGCTAGTAGTATGTCATCGACATATAACACCAAGAAAATGAATTTGCTCTCACTAAATTTGTGATATACACAATCATCAACTTTATTTACCTCAAAGCCAAATAAGGTAATCACTTTATGAAATCTATGATTCCACTGTCTAGAAGTCTGTTTAAGACCATATAGATGGATTTCTTTAGCTTGCACACCATAGATTTCGAATCTTTGGACTCAAAAATTTCTGGTTGCACCATATAAATCGTTTTGTCAATGTCTCCATTAAGAAACACCGTCTTAACATCCATATGATGCAGCTCTAAATCAAAATGAGTTACTAGTGCCATTATTGTTCTGAAAGAATCCTTTGATGAGACTGGAGAAAAAGTCTCCTTAAAGTCAACACCTTCCTTCTGAGTGAATCCTTTTGCAACTAGACGAGCCTTATATCTTTCGATGTTGCCTTTATAATCCCTTTTGGTTTTAAATATTCATTTGCAACCAATGGGTTTTCCACCTTTTGGCAACTCGACAAAATCCCAAACATCATTGTCCTTCATGGATTTCATCTCATCTTTCACAACATTGATCCAATTTAGAGAATTAGAACTTTGAAGAGCTCACGAAGATTGATTGGTTCATCCTCTACAATTCCAACAGAATCTTCTTGTTCCATAAGGTAAGCGAAATATTCATTTGGAATCACGCCCATATGATCATCTTGTTCTACAAGATACACAATGTAATCATCCGGAATTGCGTATATTCTCTCTCTATTAGACCTCCTTAATGACACTTCTTGAGGTTGTTGAATTTGCTCTACGGGAGGAACTTCATTGTTGTCCAAAACTGGAATTGCTTCTTGAGAAATGTCAGGATTTCCCTGATCATTTTCAATAACAACATTAGGTAGAGAAATAAATTCTTCTTCTATAGGGACAACTTCGTCAAAAGTGACGTTCCTTAATTTTTTCCCCCCCAAATTCTACATCCTCAAGAAATCTGGAATTTTCTGTCTCAAAAAAGGAGCGGGTAGTGGGATCATAAAACTTAAACCCTCTGGAGCGTTTTACATACCCAACAAAATAGCAACTATCAGTCTTAGAGTCCAATTTCCTTTCACTAGGCTTATATGGCCTAGCCTCAGCTGGACATCCCTATGTAAGTGTCTTATGCTGGGCTTTTTCCCAGTCCATATTTCATATGGGGTTTTAGCTACTACTTTGCTAGGTACTCTGTTAAGGACATATACTACAGTCTTTAGTGCTTCTCCCAAAAGTGATTCAGGTAAAGAAGAATGACTGATCATACTTCTCACCATATCTAAAAGCGTCATGTTTCGTCTCTTAGCGAGACCATTCATGCTAGGTTTGCCAGGCATAGTGTACTATGGGACGATTCCACATTCCTTTAGGAAGAGCGCAAAGGGTCCTGGACATTGGTCACCTGATCCATCATATCTACCATAGTACTCTCCACCACGGTCAGACTTGACATCCTTAATTTTCTTACCAAGTTGAAGTTCAAGTTCAGCTTTATAAGACTTAAAAACATCCAAGGCTTTAAATTTCTCACTTATTATAAGTACCCATATCTAGAGTAGTCATCAATGAACGTAATAAAGTATTGTTGACCATTCCATGCGGCTATAGGGAATGGACCACAAATGTCCGTATGTATTAGTTCTAGGACCTCTGTACTTCAGTTGGCACATAACTTCCTTGTGTTTGTTAATTTTCCCTTAACACACTTGATAGACACATGTTAGGTAGTGTTTTAGGGTATGTTTAGTTAGGATTTTCATGGTTTTTGGTTTAGTTTTAGTTAGTTTTACTAGTTTTGTAGTTTGTTAGGAAGATTCGGATATCTACACTTTGTTGTGGTTTTTGATTGTAGATGTGAAGACAACGAGTGTAGAGGAGGTGCAAGACGAAGCATTGGAGAAGGTGGAAAAGGAAATCAAGCCATGAAACGTGCCCAAGGGACGAACCGAGCCAAGAACGAGAGGAAACCACGTTCAGAACGTGAGACGCGGGCAGAGGCACCCATTGATGTCTCTCATTTTGGTGGTGTTTTAGTGGTTATTTCCCTTGTAAATAATGTGTTTTTCGTTCCTTTCCTTGTTAGTTTCGTCCCTTTGTAGCTTAGTTCCCGGTTTTCCCACGAGATTCGGAAACTATGCGAGTTTGTTATGTTTTGTAGGTAAAATAGCGCGTTTGAGGACGTTTCGGAGAAGTTTATAAGAAGGAGCCAAGCAAGGGAGCCAAGGAGCGGAAGAGCCATGCAAAAAATGAAGAGGAACTCAGGGAAAACCAAGAAAAGAAGAAGGACCGAGACCCAGGATCGAGTTACTACCAAGACGGGCCCGAGTTCGAGCACCAGAGCATAGGACCGACGTTCCCAACGTCGGGCCCGATGTCTGCCCGCGTCGGTCCGAGTCGGCAAAAGGAAGGATTGGGCTCCAAGGCACAATGTTGTGATCTTCCAATTTTGCCCTTCTTCTAAATTTGGAATTCCTTGGTCCCCAATGAAGAGGAGAGGATAATTAGAGGTGATTAGAGAGCATTAGGAGATCAATCACACACACACAAAAATCACTCTCAAAGGCTCAAGGAAGACTTGGAGAGCAAAGAGAAGAAAGGAGGAGGAGAAGAGAGAGAGATCGGTGGAGCTAGAGAGGAGACTAGTGAGTTTTGAACTTGTTTTGCTTTGGTTTAGTAGAATTAAGACTTGGATCTTGTGAACCCTTGTGAATTTGAATGCAATTTAGCTTTGGATTGAGTTTGATGATTGAGATTTGCATGATTTGCCATTTGATTGCTTTTTACTCTTACTTGATGGAGTAGATTCCATAGTCTTGGGCTATGGGGGAAACCCCTAGCTAGGATTGGGTAGGAAACCCCAATTCCATAGCTTTGAGTGCTTGATCTAGGAATCCTCTCTACATTGAGCTTCAATTCTCTTGTGGAAACAAGGGACCTAGGCTTGTGATTGGTGATGTCTCTCATTTTGGAGGTGTTTAAGTAGTTAATTTCCCTTGTAAATATGTGTTTTTCATTCCTTTCTTTGTTAGTTTCATTCCCTCTTAAGCCTAGTTCCCCGTTTTTCACAAGATTCGGAAACTATGCGAGTTTGTTTGATTTTGTAGGTAAAATGGCAAGAATGAGGACATTTTGGAGGAGCTTATGAAGGAGCCAAGTCAAGGAATGAAAGAGCCAAGCCAAGAATGAAGTGGAACCAAAGGAAACCCAAGAAGAAGACAAGGACCGAGGCTCAGGACCGAGCATCACCAAGTCGGGCCTGAGATCGAGCATCCAGTGACCAGGACCGACGTTCTCAATGTCAGGCCCGATGTTGCCCCGTGTCGGTCCGAGTCGGCAATGGATTGGATTGTTCCCCAAGGCATATTTTTAGCAACTTTCCACATTTGCCCCTTTCTAAATTGGGAATTCCTTGATCCCCAATCCAAGGAGTAGGATAATTAGAGGTGATTAGTGATCATTAGGGGGGGAGTACACACACACAACCAACACCCAAAATCACTCTCTAAAGGCTCAAAGGAAGACTTGGAGAGCAAGGAGAAGAGAGGAGAAGGAAGAGAAGAGGAGATCGGTTGAGCTAAGTGGAGGATTTGTGAGTTTTGTACTTTGTTTTGCTTTGATCTAGTAGAATTGAGACTTGGATTTTGTTGACACTTTGGATTTGAATGCAATTGGAGTTTGATTGGATGTTGATGGTTGAGATTTGCTTGATTTCTCTTTTGATTATGTTTTTCTCTTACCATATGGAGTAGATTCCATAGTCTTGGGCTAAGGGGGAATCCCCTAGCTAGGACTGGGTAGAAAACCCCAATTCCATAGCCTTGAGTGCTTGATTTGTGAATCCTCTCTACATTGAGCTTCAATTCTCTTGTGGAAACAAGAGATCTAGGGCTTGTGTTTGGTAAGAGTAAGCGTGAGCAATCTCGATCCCATCACGAGTCCCTAGCATCGAAGGTGAGTGAAAACTCCTATAGGTCGAGGTGTAGAGTGGAGGAATCCGGGGCTAGCAACCTCGATCTCACAAGGATCAAACACTTATTGGTTGAATTGGGGAAGAATATCCAAGTCTAGTTGGGGGTGGAACCCAAAAACCCAAGACCGATCTACCATTTTGAACAAGACCGAGTTACCAAGTACATCGGGCCCGACTTGTACCACGTCGGTCCCGGCCAAACTCAACCTCGATCCACCCTCGGACCGAAGTGACTTGTGTCGGTCCGAGGTGATCCCTTTTGTTTTCCTTTGTTTTGCCCTTTCTTTCATCTTTTCTTAGTCTTTTCGGGTACTCTCGACGCACGAACTCCCGTGTGTTTGACACCCTACCTCTTTACTACAATTGAGGTTCGGTTTTATAAATTTAAATTGTGAGATCCTCCGATCCCGGACCGATCAGAATTTTGGCGCCGTTGCCGGGGAGTTCTACTTGTTCGAGGTACCCATCTTAGTTGAGTCTTTGATTTTGGTAGTGATTTGGGTGAGGGACTAGCCCAAACCCCTTGTTTGTTTTGATTTGGTTTTTGTTTGTGACTTTGGTTGTAGGTGCATGAGAGCTAGTTCCGTCCGAGGAACCCTTGAGCTCGACTTCGTGTGTGACCCGGAGAGTATTCTAAGGCAAGACCGAAAGAAGAAGAGGATGGCGGACCAAGCCCGAGATGAGGAGTTTGAGAGGATGAGAGCCGACATGGCTCGTATGCAACTTGAAATGGCGAACCGGGATGCCGAGGCCCGTAGAGAGAGGGAGCAAAGGATGAGGTTGGAGGCCCAAATCAACACCCAACCCCGTAATGCTAGACAATACATGCATCCGGAGTTGAAGGTGCCTGAACCGGCCATCGTCTTGCCGGAGGTGTCAAAGAATTTTGAGATAAAAACTCAATTTATCTCACTCATCAAGAGAGAGCAATTCCCAGGGAGACCGAATGAGTGCCCGATCGAGCATGTGAAGCAATTCAAAGATCTTTGTGAGACCTTCTTGACGGACGATGAGACACTTGAGTATGTACTACTCAAGGCCTTCAAGTGGTCCTTGGGAGGCAAAGCTTTGCATTGGTTGGAGAGCCAAGCACCTCGTTCTATCACATCTTGGAGGGCTCTCAACGACTCATTTTTGATGAAGTTCTTTCCGCCCACCAAGACGACGGAGCTTAGGAGGAAGATTGCTAGATTCCAACAAGGAGCTCATGAGCCACATTTCGAGGTGTGGGATAGATTCAAAGAGATGTTAAGGGCGTGTCCGACACATGGTCAACAACCCTATGTCCTTCAAGACATTTTCTTCCAAGGAATCAACCCCGCCACCAAGGATAAATTAAACCTCCATACCGATTGTGGGTTCATTGACTTGCCTCCGGAGCAAGCGTGGGAGTTGCTAGACAAGCTCTCGGATTATGAAGCCATGTATGGTGTCAATCAAGCAAGCAAGGAAGTGAGAATCCATGGAGAGGGTCCGAAGAGGCTCTACGATCCCAAAAGTGAAGAGGTGGACAAAGATGTGAAGATCCAATTCTTGGAGGATGAATTGAACAAGATGAGGAGGAAGATGGGTCATCTCCAACAAAACTCAAGAGCATGTGAAGAGTGTGGTTCTTTGAAACATGGAGCCCAAGAGTGCCCAAATGAGCGCCATGTCCGATTGGCCGAACAAATTGAGGAGGCCAACTATGTTCAAAGTAACTATGGAGGGAGAGCCAATTTCAACAATGGAGGAAGGTGGAACCAAGGCCAAGCTAGTGGCTACAACAACAACTTCAACCAACACGAGCCAAGGGCCCAACAACCACCATACCGACCTCCGGGGTTTTATGAGCAAGCACCACCATGGGCTCAAGATTTGAAGAATCAAGTCACCAACATGGAGAGGAAATTTGATGATCAATTCAAGGAGTTGGGTGTTTGGAGAAGGCAAGTGGACAATCAAATTGTTGTGGGGCACGGGGAGACTCCCGGGCCGACCCGAGGAGAATCCCCGTGCCCCACAACAACAAAATGAAGTTAGAGCCATAGGATTAAGGAGTGGACGGAGCTTACCCGAGCCACAAATGCCAAGAGCAAGAGAAGGAAGTCGGACCGAGGTTCCCAGCACCTCGGGCCCGACATGCCCAGACATCGATCCGGAGAATGGAGGAAGTCCTCTGAAGTGGACCGAGTTGCCCAACACCTCGGGCCCGACTTGCCCTGAAGTCGGTCCGACTTGCCCAGAAAAACCCTGCCCCCGGTCCGAGATTCTTGACGTCGGTCCCGACGTCGACCCTAAGTCGGTCCAGGTTGAGATCGAGAAGAGAAGCCAAGATCGATCCAAGGAGGTGGATCCAAGCAAGAAGCAAGGTGCTACCACACTTCCATATCCGATGAAGAAGCCCAAGGAGATTGTTGAGGGCAAGTTCAAGCGGTTCTTGAAGCTTTTGCAAGGCTTGAACATCACTATTCCATTCACCGATGCTCTAAGTGAGATGCCATCCTATCGAAAGTTCTTGAAGGAAATCTTGAGCAAGAAGAGGTCAATTGTTGAGATGCAAGATGAGGTGAAGATCTTGGAGCTACCTCAAAAGCTAGGTGATCCCGGAAGATTTGCCATCACCGTGGGGATTGGATCCCAACAATTCAAGGCTCTTTGTGATTTAAGAGCAAGCATATCGGTTATGCCCATGAGCATATGGAGAAGGGCTAACCTCGGAGATATGGAACCGGTTGATATGAGTCTTACTATGGCCGATGGTTCATCAACAAAGGCCACCGGAATTCTGGATGACGTCCCGGTTCGAGTTGGCAGATATTTTGTCCCCGACGACTTTGTAATTCTCGACATGAAAGAGGATCCGATGGTGCCCATTATTCTCGGGAGGCCGTTTCTAGCTACGGCGGGTGCCAAGTTCGATGTGAGGAATGGGAAAGTCACCTTCGAGATTGGAGAGGAAAAAGTGGAGTTCCATTTCAACAAGGCCCTTAATGAACCGGATGCATTGGCGATTTTGAAACTAGAGGAAAGTGCCAAGCGCAAGAGAGAAGAGTTGGAATCTACAAGAGAGGAAGTACCATTGAGAGACCATGACATGGTCAATGTTCAAGTCCATGAAGAGTCAAGAGATGGAGATAGCCCACCAAGCCATGAAGAGTATCCTAATCAATATCCTTTTGATGTGGGAGATTCTTACATTTGTCTAAGTGATTTGAAAGAGGATTTAGAGGATGACTACCTTTGCTTGAGTGATTTGCAAGAAGAATTGAGTTATAATGTCATTGAGTCCTCTAGAAATTCTTTAGACTTTTGTGATGTAGGTGATGAGGAGCAAGTTGAGAAGATGCAAGAGATACCCACCTACACTTTGGAGGAAAAGAATGATGGAGAATTTGGAGGCCACTCTTTCATCAAACACAAATGGTGGCACTTTGGCTATGAGGAGAATGGAGGTGCATATGACAAGGAGGATCAATTCACCGTGTTTCACCTTCCTTGAAGAGTAGAGGTTAGAAGTCAAGCTAGTGACTTAAAAGAAGCGCTCCTCGGGAGGCAACCCGGGTTTAGTAGATTCATTTTCGTAGTTTCTAGTTTGTTTTTCTTTGCCTTAGCATAGATTCTTCCTAATCTCTTCTTTAGCATGTATTTTGCGGATATATGTGTTATGTGAGCTTGATGATCATATGTGGTATTTGTGGAAATGATGCAATGACTTGTGGGTAGAAAATACCAAGCTGAGGGATTTTTAGGAAGCAAAACCGGGTAGGACCGAGGTACCTAGTACCTCGGGCCCGAGGTCCCAACGTTGGTCCAAGCTAGCCGACCATTTTGGACTTGATTTTGATGGAAATTCCTATTTTACCCTTCTGACCTACCTTTGTCTTCTACCCCATTTAAGCCCCCTTTCCCTTACCTAACACCCATTACCTCCATAACTACCTTCCCAAAATACCATTCCCTTCAAAAACTCCCAATTCGATCCCCATCCTCCACCATACTCGAACCTCAAGCAATCTCACCCACAAGAACTCAATCCAACCCCTAGCACCCCCAAACATTGAACCAAAAGCCAAAAGTCCTACTAAAATCCCATAGATCTTCATCCCTCTTCTAGATCTAGAAGAGAAATTTGGGTTCTAAGAAGTTGTTTGCTAGAAGTCTTTGATTCTTCATATTTGGTATGTGAATCTCAATCTCTACTTGATTCTTTGTGAATTTCATGCTTACATTGCTAGATTTGAGATATGCCATGATTGAGTGAGCTTGGACTTTGAGCATCCATGGTGATTTGCATGCATTGTGAAATTTGTGCTTAATTGTTGCTAAATCCCACTTAGAACTTCGATTGATGATGAGAATTGGTTGATTTTGAGTTTTCGGAGCATGATAGTGTGTTTTATGGGTGTTTCGAAGTAGAGAAGTCGGATTAGAGTCGGCCCGAGGTGCCCAGAACCTCGGGACCGATGTTGCATGTCGGTCCAGATAATCGGACCGAGGTCCACAACCTCGGACCCGATGTCCGTTGTTGGTCGGTCCTATGCTCTTCGAGCTTCTCTTGTGTGAATTTAGGATTTCATGAGCTTGAATGTTGGTTATAGCATGTTTATCATGATATGTCTTGAGGCTTGACCATTGATATGTGACTCTTAGTTCATGCATGATTGAATTTTGTGGATTGAGTGTATTAAGAACAAGTATGGGGTCATCTCTTTGCATGATGAGTTGTTTGTGATGGAAGCTTGTGTTCTTGTTGTGATTGTATAGATTTTATCTTGGACTTCTTTGGTTTTGATTGTGTGTAGGAACCATGTCTACCCGAGCATCTTCTTCAAGGATGGAGAAAGCAACAAGGAAGTCCAAGAAGTCGTCCAAGAGAGTCCAAAGGATGCACGATGTGCGCTTTGAGGATGAGGATGTGGCTAGAGAGTATGAGCGTCTCATGGGTCTATCTCACCACACTCGGTGGTTAGATTGGGAGTCAATTCAAAAGATGTGCATGGATGAGGATCTTACTCGGTGCTATTCTCACATTGGGCTCAACGTCTGTCTAAGGTGCAACAACACTCATTATCTCACCTTGACATCCGAGTTCATGGCGACTTTCAAATGCACATATGAAGGAGTCGAGGATGAAGGCATGATCTCTTTCCAAATGGGCAACGAGTTGCAAGAACTCTCTCTCCGGAACTTGGCTACTTACCTTGGGTTTCCATTTCCGAGAGATGAGGCCTATGTTGATAATGAGAAGGTCGACTACCTTTGGAAGTTTGTAGCCGGAAGAAGTGAGATGCGGAAGGGCGCATCAACAAATGAGATAGCCAACCCACTCTTCTAAGTCATGATCCGAGCCTTGGGTTGTTCTATCTTTGCAAGACATGAATTGAGCAAGCCAATGAAGGAGGAAGCCATGCTACTCTATGAGATGTTGTTCGAGAATGAGAAGCCAATGAACCTCACATGGGAATGGGTGAAGATGGTGAGGGACTTCCAAAGTTCCTCATGGATCTATTTTGGAGGCATGATCGCCCGTTCTGCTCACCGTCTTGAGGTGGACTTGTCTACCTACACACCGGCCCCTAATGGTGTGGAGTTCATGGACCTCAAGTACTTCAAGAAGGCTAATATCATCAAGGAGAAAGTTGTTCCCGACTTCATAGACCGACTCATGCCACACTCCAACTTCAACAATGTGCATATCCCTTTGGGGCCTCGACTCTTCGACCTCACATGCTACTACAATTGGTACCAAGTGTGGGCGGGGAACGTCAATCCTTATGGAGAGCCGGAGGGGACACTTGAGGTTAGGAGACAACCACAACATATCCGTTTCACTACTCCTCAAGCCTCCCCGGACACCGAAGAAGAAGAGCCCAACCAATATGAGTTCGTGAGGAGAGATGACATGGAGGTGGACTTGCCTAGAGGTGAAGAAGAAGAAGTTGGTAGTTACCACAATTTGCTCACCGACCACGCACCAACACTCTTGGACCGAGGTACAAGCAACGTCGGGCCCGACATCCACCAACGTCGGTCCGATACATACTTGCCCGATCCGGTCCCGAGCCACTTTGAGAGGGGTGAGGGAAGTGGAGCACATCAAGCACCACCAAACTATGGAGGATATGAGGGGTATGCCCAATGGTTTGGGCCCGGAATGGTGTTCCCCGAGCCTAACCAATCGGTGGACATGAACTTCTTGGCAAACCAATTGTCGCATCTCCAACTTCAACAATCATCAATGCTTCAAGAGGCGCACCAACTCAATCAACAACAACAATACCTCAACTTCCAACAACAACAACTTTCTCACCACCAAGAAGACTTCCAAGTGCAATTTGATGAGGTGAACCGCAATATCGCCTACACTAGACGTGAAGTGGAGGACTTGAGGGCGGCCGAGGATCAAAGGTGGACCGTCCAAGCAAGTTTCAATGAGTGGATGTCCGGGAATTTCTCATCCCGTGAAGACCAATGGACACGTCCCGCCCCACCTCTCCAACCGCCAAGTCAAGACCCCTTCAATGATCGAGTGTACGAGCGAGAGCGACACGCCCGGCTCCAAAGGAGACAACGCCGTGGCCACCCTCCAAACTAAGCCTCAAGAAGCCATTCAAGAATAAGGAAATTGTGAGCTTTCTCTACTCTTCTCTTTACTTTTGAGTTTTGATTTCTTTTGATGAGGACATCAAAATTTTAAGTATGGGGTGGGTTAGTAGCTCATAGTTCCATGTTTAGTGTGTTTGTGTTTGTGTTTGTTTATGGGATGTTTCATTTTTGGATAGTGGCATGATGAATGATGTGATGATTTGATGATTTGATTTGATGGCATAAATGGATGAGTTTGTTTTGTGTTTGAGAAAATTTTCGAAAAATCCATAAAAATGTGAAAAATTTCGGTTAAAAATGTCAAAAAGATTTTGTTTTGGATTAGGAATTCCCATCTTAGATGTCCATATGAAGGCTAATGATGATGTGAGCATGTAAAATCCTTTGCATATTTTTGGATAGTTTAGCCTCTAAATGTATGTTGCTTTTGATGTGATATGATATCTTGCATGTTTTTATTGAGCACATGAGTTCTTGGATGAGTTTTGATGCAACTAAGCTAGAGTGAACCTTGTGAGATTAATTTTGGCCATTTTAGGGATGTTTGTTCATATTGCATATCCCTCATTTTCTTGTGTGATTAGCTCAAGCATGCTAAGTAATACTTGTTATTGAGGTGTTTATCTATTTTCCAAGACCAATATGAGTTTGTTCTATGCTTTGTCACATTGATTTGAACTTTATTTCATTTAGTCACAAAATCTTCCATATCCTACCTTGAAGATAAACCGTTGTTTGTAGCCCCGTTTTAGCCTTAGACCTTTGTTTGAAACTCCTCAAAAATATGATTCCTAGCCTATATTACTTGACCCTTATGGGATTGGACTTTAGTGAGAGGTTTTGAGGAATATTTGGAGAGTTGGGATTCTCTTTGGTTAAGGGCAAGAGATGGAGTTATAAACCATGTGGGTAGTGCATCTTTGTTGAAAAGAAAGAAAGAAAAGTTGGAAAAATAGTGGATTGAAAGCAAAGTGTTTAAGTGAAGAATGGGTACCGACCGAGGATAAGTGCACTTCGGGCCCGAGTTAGAGTGCAAGTCGATCCTATGTGCAAAAAAAGAAAAGAAAAATCCAAAAAAAAGTTTAGTGCAAAGATGAAGTGGAATGTTTAGTGAAAATGTGGGTTGAAAGAAAGAAAACAAAAGAAGAGAAAATTCAAAGTCTTTTGGGAGTGTGAAGTTGAAAAGTGGAATAAGTTTGGTGAAGTTGGTGAGAGACTAGAAAGTTCAATCCCCATTGTAAGCACCACAAGACCAAAATGATTCCCACCTTGAGAAATACCAAAAGCCCCATTACAACCCGGCCGAATGGAACCTCTTTGAGGACCTCCATTGAGCCAAGTTCATATTCTTTGTGTGCATTGTAATAGGCATCTCTAGGTGGAGGAATTGGTGATATTAGCTTCAATTGTAAAGTCTTTACTTGCATGTTTGTTGAGCTTGAGTGTTCATTGCTAAACCTAAACACATGATGAGTGATACACATTTTCACGTACTTAAAGTGAGGTTTAGTTGCATTAGACTTTATTCCTTGAACACTTGATCATGTGTGATGACATAATCTTGCTTGAATATCTATCACTTGTGCTTACTTGATTTTTTATATGAGGCTTTACTTGAAGATTGTGCTTCGGTCTTGCTTACTTTGTTATTGCTTGAGGACAAGCAAGTTTAAGTATGGGGTATTCTGATGTCTCTCATTTTGGAGGTATTTAAGTAGTTAATTTCCCTTGTAAATATGTGTTTTTCATTCCTTTCTTTGTTAGTTTCATTCCCTCTTAAGCCTAGTTCCTGGTTTTTCACAAGATTCGGAAACTATGCGAGTTTGTTTGATTTTGTAGGTAAAATGGCAAGAATGAGGACATTTTGGAGGAGCTTATGAAGGAGCCAAGTCAAGGAATGAAAGAGCCAAGCCAAGAATGAAGTGGAACCAAAGGAAACCCAAGAAGAAGACAAGGACCGAGGCTCAGGACCGAGCATCACCAAGTCGGGCCCGAGATCGAGCATCCAGTGACCAGGACCGACGTTCTCAACGTCAGGCCCGATGTTGCCCCGTGTCGGTCCGAGTCGGCAATGGATTGGATTGTTCCCCAAGGCATATTTTTAGCAACTTTCCACATTTGCCCCTTTCTAAATTGGGAATTCCTTGATCCCCAATCCAAGGAGTAGGATAATTAGAGGTGATTAGTGATCATTAGGGGGGGAGTACACACACACAACCAACACCCAAAATCACTCTCTAAAGGCTCAAAGGAAGACTTGGAGAGCAAGGAGAAGAGAGGAGAAGGAAGAGAAGAGGAGATCGGTGGAGCTAAGTGGAGGATTTGTGAGTTTTGTACTTTGTTTTGCTTTGATCTACTAGAATTGAGACTTGGATTTTGTTGACACTTTGGATTTGTATGCAATTGGAGTTTGATTGGATGTTGATGATTGAGATTTGCTTGATTTCTCTTTTGATTATGTTTTTCTCTTACCATATGGAGTAGATTCCACAGTCTTGGGCTATGGGGGAATCCCCTAGCTAGGATTGGGTAGAAAACCCCAATTCCATAGACTTGAGTGCTTGATTTGTGAATCCTCTCTACATTGAGCTTCAATTCCCTTGTGGAAACAAGAGATCTAGGGCTTGTGTTTGGTAAGAGTAAGCGTGAGCAATCTCGATCCCATCACGAGTCCCTAGCATCGAAGGTGAGTGAAAACTCCCTTAGGTCGAGGTGTAGAGTGGAGGGATCCGGGGCTAGCAACCTCGATCTCACAAGGATCAAACACTTATTGGTTGAATTGAGGAAGAATATCCAAGTCTAGTTGGGGGTGGAACCCAAAAACCCAAAACCGATCTACCATTTTGAACAAGACCGAGTTACCCAGTACATCGGGCCCGACTTGTACCACGTCGGTCCCGGCCAAACTGAACCTCGATCCACCCTCGGACCAAAGTGACTTGTGTCGGTCCGAGGTGATCCCTTTTGTTTTCCTTTGTTTTGCCCTTTCTTTCATCTTTTCTTAGTCTTTTCGGGTACTCTCGACACACGAACTCCCGTGTGTTCGACACCCTACCTCTTTACTACAATTGAGGTTCGGTTTTATAAATTTAAATTGTTAGACCCTCCGATCCCGGACCGATCAATTGGTAAGAGTAAGCGGGAGTGATCTCGAACCCATCACTAGACCTAGCATCGAAGGCGAGTGGAAACTCCCTTGGGTCGAAGTGTAGAGTGGAGGGATCGAAGGCTATCAACCTCGATCTCACAAGGATCAACACTTATTGGCTGAATTGAGGTGGAATTACCCAAGTCTAGTTAGGGAAGGAACCCAAAAACCCAAGACCGATCTACTAAATTTGCCTAGTTCGAGTTACCCAGTACATCGGGCCCGACGTCCTCTGTGTCGGTCCCGGCCAAATCAACCTCGATCGACCCTCGGACCGAAGTGACTAGTGTCGGTCCGAGGTGTTCTCTTTGATTTTCCTCATTTTTACCTTTCTTTTACCTCTTTTTAGTCTTTCGGGTACTCTCAACGCACGAACTCCCGTGTGTTCGACACCCTACCTCTTTTACTACAATTGGGGTTCGGTTTATAAATTTAAATTTTGATATCATCCGATCCGGACGACCTCCGATCACCCATGACGCGGCCGCGTCTCATGTGCACAAACCGCGCTTCGTGTTTTTACTTTCTGTGGTGAAAACGCGGGCAAGGCATCAAGGGAATCAAGAATCCCATCTGACACAAGCCTCTGTATTCTCTCTTTAGAGATGTGACATAAACGCTTAATTATGCCATTATGATGCAGAATTCTCATTTAATTTGCGCTTTATACCTTTTGAACTAGTATGCAGGATTTCATTATGGGTAGCAACAACTTCAAACATATAAAGACCATCCAATAAAGAACCAGTACTAATAACATTTGAATTCAAAGAGATACTAAATAATCCATTTCCAAAACCAAAATGGTAACCACCTTTGTCCAAAGAAGAAATAGAAATCAAATTCCGCTTAAAAGACGGAGCCACAAAAGTATCCAATAAATCCAAATAAGAACCAGTCTTTAGAAGTAGTCTAAAATGCCCTATTGCTTCAACAGGAATTTGTTACCATTGCCCACATAGATGAATCTTTCAGCATCATTTGGCGGTCGACTCCACAGGTAACCCTGCATTGATACACAAATGTGAGTAGTAGCACCAGAATCTACCTACCAAGTGTCAATAGGTACAGAAGACAAATTAGCCTCAGAACAAAACAAAGTTAGACCATTACCCTTCATTTCACGCCAAGCAGCGTACTTAGGACAATATTTCTTCATATGTCCTCCTTTCTTGTAGAAGAAACAAGTGAGTTCATCACCTTGCTTTTTCACCTTTTTCTGCAAGTGTGTCCCAACTGCAATATCCTTAGCCTTCTTTCTTTTGTAATTCTGAGAGCTTGATGCATAGTGAGCACTCTCTGTCTTGTCTCTTTGGATCTTATCCTCTTCTTGCACACATTGTGAGATGAGCTCATTAAGAGTCCATTTCTCCTTCTGAGTATTATAACTCACCTTAAATTGACAGAATTGTGTAGGAAGAGACAAAAGAACTAAATGCACGAGTAAATCATTATTTATCTCTAACTTTAGTGCCTTTAGTTTTCTAGCAAGATTTGACATTTCCATAATGTACTCTTGTTGGCAAAGTATTGCTGAACTGCCTTAAGGGATTTCTTAGTAGTAGTGCTCTCAGAAATAGAGCCCTGAAACGCTTCCGGAATGGAGCGCTTCATAATCATTAGACTCGTGCGGTTAGAGTGGTCCCACTTTTCAACCTTCGCTTCATTGGGAATTATCCTTAGCCAAAGTGGGTCATTCAGTCCATAACGCAAGATCTAAATCCATACATCCGAGAACGATTTCCACATTCTCTTTCCAAACCTTAAAGTTTGTCCCATTGAGCATAGGAATGGAATTGACTTGAGCAGAAACATTATTAGCACTTGTTGAAACTATGGAGAGAACAAGAAAAATATGCAATTAATAATCATAGAGAAATGAATTCATATAAGATACCTAGCACAACTTGACATCCAGTGTTTGCACCAAAATATCAATTGTAAGTGGTACTCTCAACGCAATAATCAAACATTGATAATAAATCTTGTCAAACAATAGCCTTTTCTTTGGACCGACTATTATTCACATAGATCATAACTTTATAATTATCAATATTTATTATCAGATGTGTGTTCATTATCTGGTCAAATATCAACCTTCATTTGAGCCGATTAATATTTGCATAAAGAAGAACACACCCAAAAAACAAATTTTATATTTTAAATCAAATTAATTTACACAACAGAGACTACTTTGGCAGCATATTGTTTCAATTTATTCAATCTAAAACTTAAATTATATCAAGTATAAATCAGCTCTCATATTATACATGATATATTAACCTGATATATATATATATATATATATGAGGGCGCTCAGGAGAACTAGAAATAGAGGAGTAACAGGGAGCCCTTCTTACTACTGTTAGATTAAAATAAATCAAGGGTGGGAAGGTGAGGACCATAAAATAGTTGTACGCAGGTTATATAGGATCGAAAATCACATATGGAAAGTGCCGAAATTTGAGGGATTAGTGGGATAATTGGGAAAATTTAAAAATAAATTATGCTAAAATCAAAACTCACCATAATCGGTGAAAAATCTGCATCCACAACCAAAACCGCACAAAATAAAATTCCGATCAACAAGTCACCATTTTGCATCTTCAAACTCGCTATCATCTCATAATCAAAATTGCATTGCACTTTCATTCCCATTGTCATCTCCGATTCCACCTTCTGCAAAATCATGGATAGAGGTATTGCACTCAACTTTATTGAATTGTAATATGCTTCTTCTAAACGAGTGAACGATTAGTTGGATTGCAAAGTTTGATTATGAACTTTCATTCGTGTTGAATTTCGACAACATCTAAACCACCAACATCTACTGCCATTCCTTGTCTCGATCTTTTGGTAACAATCCTTATAATTATACTTCAAACATATTAAGACGATTTGATGTCCAGATTGGATTAATTAGTTCATGTTCATACTTATGCTAATATTGATAAGTAGTTATTACACAACTCAAAGATCATCTATTTTTGTGTATTCTAAATTGTTGTGACAACGTGATGAATAACAATTGCAATATATATTACCTCATTGTTTGAGCCAAAATTCTCCCTAGGTTGAACTTTGACCTAAATCGGGCCTGATCAATGTAAACCACGAAGAATTAACAAAGAATTGTAAGTTGAATATTGTATTGAATGTGTGAATGTATGCGTGTGAAAACGTAACCTTGTTTAGGGTTTACAAGTTGCGTATATAACACCCTTGAAGGTCGATCTACCCTATGAAAAGATATGAACATACAAGATCATATCTAATCCTATCCTTAACGGCATAATCTGGACGAAATCTATCTTATTGATTCAGATCTATCTTGTTCAACCGACTTTTCCCTTCGCCTCAACTCTCGTCTTGCTCCGAAGAAGTAGCGAAGAATTACCACTTAGGTCTTGATAATTCTTTGGCTAAAAAGCGGGTCCAACAATACCCCTAAATGTAGCGTCCGAAATTTGATTTTCAAATTTTGTACGGTGCATTTATTTGATGGGACGTTAGAGTTGCCTCGATTCTCGGGATTTCTCTTCTGCAAAAACCCTGCCTAAACCTTCTCTTTTCCATCATTGCCTCTGTTCCGCCTTCTTCCCTTCCGATTTCGCTCTCGATTTCTTGCAGGTAAAGCTTTCTTCACCTTCTCCTTTTCTTTCGTTTGCTTCCTTCATGCACTTTTCTTTGCCATGGCCCCTCGATCTCCTTTTACTTCTTCTCAATCCCTGTGTGAGGCCGATCTTCACCCTTGCGAGATGACTCGGGATGAAATCGCGGAGTGGATCTCCTTTGGGGGTTTCCCTGAGGGAACTCGATTTCATGCCCTGACGATCGAAAAGGTCGATTGGGTTCGCAAGGGATGGGTTTGTTTTCTCGACTACCCCTTTACCCTAGGCTTAAATTTCCCTATCTCTGATTTCATCCGAGACTTCATCGGTACCCTGAAAGTATCTCCTTGCCAAATCCTTCCCACGACCTGGCGCACAATTGCTCGTATTGTCGAGCTTGCTGCGAAACGAGGGCTCAAAATGACTATGGTGAGCTTCTCCTTGCTTACAAAATTGTTCCTCAAAGAGCTGGCCATATTACCCTCCATGCCCGAAACGTCAAGAACCTCTTAATTCCCAAGACAAAAATGCCTTCTCGGCGCTGGTAAGCCCGATTCTTTTTTATTGAATTAGCATCCCTAAGAGGCATAGATGATGATGTGAAAGCGGTCTTTCGAGATGGGTGGAACACATCTCGTAAGATTCAGCGCCTTTCTTGCTGTTTTCTTTATTTCATGCTTCAATTGGTGCTGAATTTTGGTTCTTACTTGTGCAGTTCCGGTGGGGATAAATTCTAGGCGTACTGACACTAGCATCTGTCGGAGGTTGTTAAAAATCAAAACCGAGAAACGTGACTCGGCTAAAGTCGTCGTGCCAAGATCAAAGATAAATAACCCAAACAAACCGAGTAGTATAACATACAAGTAAGGGGTCGAACCCAAGAGAACTAAGGCTTTCTACTATTAATATAATTATCAACCAAAGAAAGGGGGGATTGAAGAGAAATATCTAATCTAAACTAAAATAGGAAAACAAAACAAATAAACAAATAATCAAATATGGGAAACAAGTTCATTCAAAAGATCCACTCTAATATAATCACTCGATCATAGATTCATCCATTTATTTCGTTCACACCTATGGTTAATTCCTATCCTGATCATTAACAATCGCAAGTCCACGGTCCAAGCATTTCTATAACCTTAGGCAAGGACTCTTAACCTAGAATTAACATAGAGAACAAGGATATGCAGGATATAATATCAAACAATCAAGCTACAAGTCAATTGCAAGATAAAACAATTAATTCTCACTCTTAATCCTAGTCCACGGTCCTAGAATCAAGTTGTCTTCTTGAAAAGAGATGCTCACACAGACAATGAAACAAATCAATTCAGACTATAGAACAATGATAATTCAACAAGTTGGTCAGGCTCAATGAATCATGCAAAGCTCATGGAATTAAGCACAAAGAGAAGAGATATTGACCAAAGGATAGAAATCAATTACCAAAATCTCACGAGTTCATACATCAGAGCTTCTCCCTTGAACAAACCCAAGGAGACTAGAACTCCAAAACTAAACTAAAGACCTAAAAGAAGAGTTGAATTATGAATTGGAATTGAAATACCTAAAACCTAAGGAGACTCCTCCTTATATAGACTCAGAGAACATGCTCTCCTAATCTAATTCGGCCCGCATCGGATCCGGTATTAATGCGGTCGCATCATCTCCACCGTGCCCGCGCTTTCGCAATAGAAAAGAACTTCGTCTCTGGGCAGCCACCGCGGTCGTGTCGGCCAATCCGCGGTCGTGGAATCGGGACAAAACCACTGGCGTCACTTCGGAGGCTGTTTTGACCCTCTTCAGCTTGGAATCTGACTTCAGTTAAAAAGATGAATTGAAGCTCTTCGAGTTAGCTTTCCAATGGCACCAGAATCAGCTCCATCCGACCATAGTAGCTCCAGATATTGCCTTGGCAAGCAAGTGGTGTCGCGCAGACAACTCAAAACGCCTTAAAACTCTTGATTCTTGCATTCTTGTGTCTTTGGCCTAGATATTACAATTACGCACAAACTCTAACCTAAACACACTCAATATAGCCCTAAAATACAAGAGTTAACCCATACAAAATATCCTGAATCAAAACGCAAGCCAAGGAAAATCCGCCTAGAACCCGAAGGTTGTGAGGAAGAAGAGGAAGCTTTGGAATCAGACGAGGATGAGACCGAAACGGACGTGACCCCGCTGTCTTCCGACATGGCTAGCTCTTCTAAGAAGAAAACAGGTTTGCCAAGTTCTTTGATACTTGCATTCTGCTTTAATTTGTCGCGGTTCGTTCCGGTATAGCTTGCGATCCTTTTGCTGATTGTTGGTTGTGCGTAGGCTCCAAGATCGACACCTCTGCTGCTACGAAGGTCAACAAGTTGAGATCTAGCTGCGTTAAAGCCATAACCTTTCCAACCCCTTCCATTGACTCGAAGAAGGCCCAGTCCTCGAAGCGGAAAAGGACCGAAGATTCTCCAACCCCTGTTATCGAGAGGAAAGAGCCCAAAGACCTCCTGAGTGTCTTTGTCGATACCTTCCTGCCTACCGTCAAATCGGATTTCCAAACCCTGTCTCTCGATGCCGCTTTCAGCCATGTGGGCACTACTCTGAGGCTGGTAAGTTAATTCTATTCGTTGATATTTCTTTGCGACGTCTTCTCTACTTTAGTCCTTATTTTTGCTTACTATGCGATGCCTCTTTAAGGCTTTTCATGAACTAATGGCGACAAATAGCCGGTCTAGGGACGAGATGTCCAAGTTGGAAGACCAGGCTAAGAGTGCTGGAGAAGCTGCCGCCGTGTCTGAGAGAAAAGTCCGTAAGTTTCAATCCTTTATTGATGCTTTGTCGGTTCAAGTGGAGGATCTCCAAGCCGAGAAGGCGTCGCTGGAGTCTTGGATCCAAGAGGCAAAGCGGTCGGCTAAGCACTTCTCCCAAGTGGTGACGCAAGTGGCTGGGTGATGTGATCGTGCCCGGGCTTCTCACCCACACGTCTCTCGGCACCGGTGCCCCATCTTGGCACCCGGCCCCACACGCCGGTGCCTCATCTAGGCACCTAGCCCCACGCACCGGTGCCTCACCTAGGCACCCGGTTCTCCGCGCCGGTGCCCCATCCGGGCACCCATGTGGGCCGCGCCCCAGGGCTCTCAAAGTGAAGACAAGCCCATTGGAGGTTTTTATTTGCCTTCAAGTGATCGGCCCAAGAGCAAGTCCCACTAGGCCCGAAGCCTGCTTGGAAGAAGGCCATTCAAAGCCCACTTGGGAGGTTTCTTGGCGCCCACTCTTCTCCACCTCCTATTGAAGCTTGGTGCCCACTCTTCTCCACCTCCTCATGAAGCTTGGCACCCACTCTTCTCCACCCCCTCATAAAGCTTGGCGCCCACTCTTCTTACACCTCCTCTTGATGCTTGGAGCCAACTCCAAGCTGCCGCCCCTCTTCCCTCTCCTCCCTCTTCCCTCTTCGAGTCCTTTTTTTAGGTTTTGGGCTATCCCGGATTGTGGGACTCAAGCCGTAGGGCTCTCGTGTGACTCGAGGGCCGGGTGGCAGGCTATGGTTCGTGAGACTCGAACCTTGGCCTAGCCATTCTTATTTTTCATACCCAACCATGGTTTTCGGGTGATTTGAAGACTCGGAGGGCGGCTTGGCTCGTGAGACTCGAGCCTAGCCTAGCCTTCCTTAGGCGTCCATACTTGGTTTATCGCTGAGTGTGTCCGTCTACTTCTCCCTAGGGATTATGGGGTTGTTAGGGTTCGGTTCCGCACCCTCGTATCCCTTGGTCATTTTCCCTCGGTGAGTTGACCTAATGGGGGAATCCGACTACTTATCCAATATAAATAAAATACCATAAAAGAGTTTATTCCACAATAAAATCCCACATGTCCGAAAGTGTCACATTTTTGTTTAAATTCGCAAGTTTGAGCAAGAGCTCATGTCCAAGTCGAAGTCAAGAATCAATGCGAACTCCCTCGAGCCAGAATCGAGTCCGATCCTAAGGCGATTCAGATCATCTGGTATCAGATCCTTTCGAGGCGAGTTCTGTAAGTTTGGGTATAGAAATTGCTTAATCATGATTGCTTTCATATATGCTCAAAGTTTCTAAACCTATTTTTGGCCAAGCCAATAACCAAACCATCTTTAATCTTACCTTGACCCCTATTGGCGTGGCTAAACTCAAGTGGGAAAATTTCTGAGCCCTAATTCTTGGCCATCCTTAACTTGGGGTTCTTAAAGAATATTTTTTTTTGAGCCCAAGGTCATGTTACAAAAAAACAATGCTGAAAGCCCCAGAAAAGTGTCGGGTTGGCGAGGGGAAAGCTACAAGTTCTACATCCTTTATTTTCTTCCGCCACAATCCTCCTAAAAACACCTAGCTTTCCACCTATCCTACAGGAAAATTGGTGTAAAGGAGGATGGGTAAATCTTGTTTAATGGCGTAAGCTTGCTGCTTGGAAGTCAAGGCAATTCCCTTACCTTTATCACATTAAACCGCCAGCTTGCAAGCCAAGGAATCCATTAGGCTCGTGAGTTACCTACCTCGAAATTAAACCAAGACTTAGTGTGCAATCGAAGGAGTGGAAATTGATTGTGGGTTGGCGGGTTCGAACCTATCTTGCGCCAACCTTGATCATTTATCCCCTAGCCTCGTCCCGAAAGAACCAAACCTAAAATGAGCAATGAAAGTTTTTCGTGATTAGTGATTTTATATATTCACATCATCTGTTGCATGAAATGAAATGGAATGTGCATATGTCGCGAATCACGGAATGAGAGGCTCGAATTCGATGTGTGGAACTTGTGGGCTCGCAAGCACCAAATCAAAAAAAAAGGGTCGGAAATTTCAAAAAAAAAAATGGCACTCGAGCTTGGGTGCAAGCTCGGTTTGACCCCAGCCAAGGAGAAGAGAGCCATAAAAGAGAGGGGAAAAAGAGAGAAAAAAAAACAAAAAAAAGAGAGAGAAAAGAAACAAGGGCACACACTCAAAGCTTCGGGTTGTCCTTACCCATGGAGAATTCTTACAAGTAAACATTGTGTGTGTTTGTTATTTTAAAGGCAAAAAAAAAGAGCCTCACTACATTGACTTCTTTGCATTCACGATGGCCTACGAGATGTAACTTGCCTAGAAGGTTGCCATGAGCAAGGGAGTGTCTAGCCCTCGCCTTGTGTGTGGCATGCCCCGAGAAAGAAGATCATTGTGTTGGATCGTTAGTACTGAGGGACGTCCTTTACTTAGGTAAAGGCGTCCTTTGGTTAGGCGTTCCTACGAGGTTTAGGAGCGTCCTTAAGTAATGCAGCGGAAATAGTACTAAACAGGTAAGTTATGAACGCAATGAATTATAGAGGAACCACTCAAGACTAAGTAGTCCTTGAGTGTAAACCTCTACCTCCTTGGAGGATTTTTGAATAGTTCTTTCCTTTATATTGAACGTTCTTACAGTTGTACTGGCGAGTTTTTACAGTTCTCTTACACTTAGCTTTTCCCTAATCTCACTTGTAAAGAACTCCTTTAAGCCTACAACTCAAGCTAGTTCAATCTACTAAAGGACTCTATTCCTACGTTCTGCAGTACTTCGTAGAACTCTCTCTCTCTTTTGGTTACAAACTGTTTTGTGGTTTGGGTACAAAATCTCACTCGATCTAACTCAGGTCTAAACACTGTTCTTGAGTTCTTAAGTTAGTTCTTCGTGTTCTTGAGTGAGTCGCTTTCCTCTGATTCTCTCTGAATATTCCTGAAAGCGTTGGTGTCACAATAAATGCCTTGGGGCTATTTATAGGACTTGGGGAAGGGCGTCATTCTTCTTGGAGGATCATGCCCTTCATGGACGTGGCTACAGGATCTTCCTCCACGTAGTAGGGCGGTGATGAGGAAGCTTCCTGTATCCAGCTGTGTATGATGAACTCCGCTACAGGATCGGTCGCCACGTGTTGATGGACTCTGCAACAGGATTGTCCACCACGTAGTGTTGGACTCCGCTACAGAATCGGTCTCCACGTGTCCTTGGATGATCAAACATTGTCGAGTGATGTCATCCTGTCGGCTAGTGAGTAAGGACTCCTTTCTTGCGTTCCTACTTGTTTGGGACTCCGTCCTTGCTCAAGTAGTCTCTTGCTGGTCCTTACTTCCTGTTAGCTGGCGTCCCTAAGCCTAGGGGACGTTCACACACTTGTTGTCCTTTTAGGTATATTGCGTTCCTGAACACTTGGACAATTTTATTAGAATCAAAGTGAGTTTGTCATATCAAAACTGAGGGACGGTTTGTGTGGGCACACTACCAAGTACGCAAGCGTTCTTGATAGCGTCCCAACAATTTCCCCCTTTTTGATGATGACAAACTCTTTAGCAAAATAGTTTTATCATTGAAGCTTAGCATGCATGAAAACTTAGAAGCGTTCTCTAACACTTAGAGAAATTTCAGTAAGCACAAGTTTTCATTCTTTGATTCTCTAACATTTGGATTTTAAGGAGAGAAAAGCGTCCTAGAATTTTCTAGACGTCCTCTAGTTTATTCTAGCATGGCGTTCCTTAGACCTTTCACTTAATAGTTCCCCCTTAGCACTTGCTTATTCTAGATAACTATTTTATAGCGCATCTCTGCAAAACTACACTTCCCCCTTTTGGCATCATCGAAAAGGATAACAAGTGATAAGGACGTTAGCACAAACACATAACTAAAAGCAGTGGAACACTTGAACAAACACATGCACACAAACAGTGGATTGCCATTCAAATGGAAATAAGAGTACGGTTATTACAAACCAAGATCATAGTGTTTAAAACAAAAGAAGCATAAGCAAAAAGATTGAGGGATTAAGGGTTGGGAGACGGCGATCACTGGGAACGACTCTGGTCTTGGTAAAACTTGAGTAGTTGTTTATTATGTTCAACAACCTTGGTGAACGCAGAGGACAAATCCTTGAGAGCTGAGAAGATGAGGCACTGGTTGTCCAAGATCGCACCCATGAGTTCTATAGGAGGATGCTCAGCAAGATTTGCAGGTGCAGAACGGGGCCTTGGTCCTGAACTGGATGAAGGAGCGTCCATGGGAGGTACTTGAGCGAGAGAAGAAGCCATAAGCATTTGATCAAGAGCGGCAAGGTCTACTGCTGGCTCTTCTTCCTGAGGGAACTCTTGATTCATGGAAGTTAGACGTTCTTCCTCAGCCATGCGTTCTTCCTCAGCTTTCTTTCTGGCTTCCTCAGCCTCAACTTCTAACTGTTTAATCACTGAAGGCAACTCTTCATTGTGCCGGATCTCTACAAGTCCCTTCTTAGCGTTCCACTTAAGTCCGAGCTCTTCAGATGGAGCGCTCTCATCATAAGCGTCCTGGGACTGCAGGATCAATTTCACTAATCCAGAGTATGGCAAGGCATGCCTCTTCCTTCCA
This sequence comes from Polygonum aviculare, assembly GCA_934048045.1. Lineage (NCBI taxonomy): Eukaryota > Viridiplantae > Streptophyta > Magnoliopsida > Caryophyllales > Polygonaceae > Polygonum > Polygonum aviculare. Next base: position 25,381,834 of record OW204026.1, read on the forward strand.
CACTTGGCCATGTGTTGCATAGCAATTCTGGCTAAGTTGATTGGGCGGCGTTCTAGAAAAGCGTCAATGAGAATGATGTCATGTGTTTGCACTATTGAACGCTTCTCCTGCCTTGGAAGGATGGCGCGACAAATGAAGTAGTGAGCGATGGCGCCAACCTTGCTCAGCACGTGAGCTACCCTGTCAAGTCCCATTGGCCTTTTGCCCTGAAAGATGTGCTCCACGAGAGGCAGTTCTTGATCTGTTGTCTCAAATCCGCCTTCTGGAAGTGAGTTAAGAGCATCGGACGGAGGCTTGCGAGGACTTAGACCCAAGAAGGATCGGATTTGGCGTTCTGTAACTGAGGCTTTCTCACCTTCAATTTTGAAGTGGAGTGAACCATCTTTTGGTTTGAAACGCAAATCCCTGTAGAACGCCTTCACCTGTTCTTTGTCGACAGTAGTCGGCGCAGGCCCAACGTTCAGCCATCCTTGAAATCTCAGAAGCTCGAGGAACTCCTGAACGGCTTCATCATCAAAGGAGGCAAGCCACTCTTCTGAGTAAATTAGAGGGCTAAGAACGTTGACGGGCACGCCTTCATTTTTTCTTTTGCGCTTGCCCTTTGGAGACTCAGAGTCCTCATCATCATCTGACTCATCATCAGCGTTCTCAGAGTCACTGTTAGAAGCGTCCTTGGAGGGAGCGTCCTCTCTACCTTGGTCAGTTTCAGCATTGCCACCAGCTGTGGCTTGATTAGCATCAGAGGTAGCTTGACTTTGGGACGTACCATCGGCGTCTTGAGCCTCTAAATGATGTTCTGTTTGTGGCTCAGCGTCCGCAGGGACTTGGTTGGATTCTGTTTTGATTGTGGGGGAAGGGTCTTCTTGAGGAGTTGGGAGGGGATTAAGTAGAGGGAGGGTTTGGTTGTAGGGAGGGACCTCTTGAGCATCACGCTCGAGCTCTTCAGAAAGAGTTGGCTCGGCGTCCTTGTCAGGGAAATGGTGCTCGCCAGCGTCCTTAGCAACTTGTGCTTTGGCAGAAGCATTCTCAACTCCTTCCGCCTCGTCATTTGAATCCCCGACAATATCTATGAAAGGGGAGGGTTGACCAGCAGGCGTTCCTCGTTGGTTCTCAGATGAGCGAGAGGAGGAGGAGGAGATGTGCTCGGGCTCTGGAGCAGCTTGAACCAGGAGCACGTTTGGAGTTTCGCCAGTTTTGCGACGTTTGAACTTGTGCTCAAGTGAGGGACGCTGCTCAACGTCCTCTGGTCCACTCTCGGATGAGGGACGGTGAGATCTGGGGGTCTCGGGGTCCTTGGGTGGCGAGATATGAGCCGGGGCAGATGGGAAGTTTGCGAGATTGAGGGGAGAGAGGGGTTTGGGAGGAAAAGGAATGAGGGCATTTTTCTTTGATGGTTGAGGGGACGGAGGAGCAGTGGGTAGTTGGACGAGAGTGAGTGGTTGTGGAGGTGGAGTTGACTCCTTAGAAAGGTTGGAAGGCCGTTTTGAGGAGTTGGGCCTTTTTGTGGTGGTTTTTGAGGAGGGGACGCTTGAGGTTTTGGCCTTTTTGAGGGGCCTTGGATCGTGGGTTTTCTTTGAGCGTCAGGTGTGGTGGAAATTTATCCACAATTCGGGTTGGTTTTGAGGAAGTAGATTTGGATGTTTTTGAGAGGGGAGATGAAGGAGTTGGACGCTTGGATGGGAGGATAGATTTGGTGGTGATGGTGGGGACTTGAGGAGGTGGAGAGGGACTGGGCACTCGGGACTTTAGCATTTTGTACGCCAAAGAGTCCCTTGGGTACATTGGAAAGTCCGGTAGGACGGCGTTGTGGAGATCTGGGATAAGTTCAAGTAAAGGACCCAGATTCTCACCTCCAAACTGTGAGAAGAAGAGAACGTCGTCCATCCTTCCCGGCAAGTCTTTGTAATTTGTGTTGTGGAGGCTTGGAACAACGAACCGTTCAATGAACTTCTCGTAGTTTCTCGTCTTTATGTCGTCCGTCTTCACCTCGGGACTATCCATCCGTTCCCTTATCAAGTTGTACAACGTCTTGGGCTTCTTGTTGATGAAGTCCACCAACGATTCATTTAGGACGATGGATTGAGGTTTCTCGATATAGTGGGACTTCACCAACTTTCGGCGCTTCCCGCCGGTAGATGATCCGGCCACGTTCTTTAGTTGTTGAGACATTTTCAGATGAAGTTTTAGTGAGAGAAAGCTGTCGGAGTTCTAGAGAGAGGTCAGAGCACTGATTCAAGTAGGAAGTGGTTGAGAATAATAAATGAACGAGAGCGACTGTTCTGGCCTTATATAGAGGAAGCGGTGGCACAAACTGTAATTACCACTGTTTTACTGTGCGACACGTGGCAAAACTTCCCCCTTAAGCATTGAGCAAAAGCAATGGTCACTGTTCAAACTTTCAAATATTCAAATTTCTGACTCTTCAACTTCCTTTCAAGACTGAACTGGCGTTCTCTCTTTCAAATCAAAGGCATTCTCTCAGACTTAGCAAAAATTTACCTCTTCAAGCAAACCAATAACCAATTTCACCGTCCTTGTGATCACCTTGCGAACCATTTGAGAATAAAGCAAGTACGTCCCGTAAAATAAAATATGAAGCTCATAGGACGCTTTTGCAGAGTTCTCAGCTAGGGTAAGCTTAGAGTTCCCATCATTTCGGCTTATAATGAGGGTTGGGTGATCAGGGATACTCTTTTCGAGACAAATAGAGAAATTTGAATGGCGTTCCAAAGTAGCAAACATATGAAGTTTTAGACTAGCGTCCTTGCAAAAATGAATTCAATGCATAACAGTCCTTAAACACTTAGAATCTACAAAACATAGCCAATCATTGAGAGAATAGTAGAACGGGACTTGCTACTTAAAAGTTATCATTCCCAAGAGCAGCCTTAGATGCTCATAGGGACGTCTATCAAGCGCCTTAGTGAAAATATCAGCTATTTGGTCTTCAGTCCTTACATGCTCCATACTAATAAGTCCTAGTTCAACATTATCACGCAAGAAATGATGCCTTATATGAATATGCTTTGTGCGTGAATGAAAAACAGGATTCTTGGAAATTTCAATAGCACTTGTGTTATCACAACGAATTGGAATAGTTTCAAGATTGATACCGTAGTCCTCTAGTTGATATTTGATCCAGATAACTTGTGAACAGCACGAGGCAGCAGCAACGTACTCGGCTTCCGCAGTTGAAAGCGCCACAGAGTTCTGTTTCTTAGATCCTCAAGAGACTAGGCATGAACCAAGGAACTGTGCCATTCTTGAAGTGCTTTTTCTATAAATCACATGACCAGCATAATCAGCGTCCGAGTAGCCAACAAGCTTGAAGGACGTCTTCCTAGGGTACCAAAGACAAAGATCGTCGCGTCCTTTGAGGTAGCGAAAGATCCTTTTAACTTCTTGCATGTGGGACTCCATTAGATTTGCCTGGAAGCGTGCACACAAGCAAACGGCAAACATGATATCGGGACGGCTTGCGGTCAAATAGAGCAAAGAACCAATCATTCCTCTGTAAAGCTTTTGATCAACGTCCTTTCCCTTTTCATCAGCGCTGAGACGCGAGTTGGTAGATCAAGAGGTTGCAACAGGCTTGGACGTGTTCATCCCGTACTTCTCAAGCATTTCACGGACATATTTCTGTTGGTGAATACGCGTCCCTTCCTTGAGTTGATTTATTTGAAGTCCCAAGAAGAAATTGAGTTCTCCAATGAGAGACATTTCAAACTCACTACTCATTAAGGACTTGAACTCATCTACAAGCTTCATGTTAGTACTACCAAAGACTATATTATCAACATAGACTTGGGCAATTAAAATGTCCTTGTGAACTTTCTTTATGAACAAAGTTTTATCAATTGAACCTCTTATGTACCCATGAGACAAGAGAAAGGACGCAAACCTGTCGTACCATGCACGAGGAGCTTGCTTGAGTCCATAAAGTGCTTTGTCCAAGTAGTACACATGATCTGGGTGAGAGGCGTCCTCGAAACCAGACGGTTGAGCAACGTACACTTCCTCCTTCAACTTTCCATTGAGAAAGGCAGTCTTGACGTCCATCTGAAATAACTTGAATCCTTTGTGCGCGGCAAATGCAATAAGAAGACGAACGGCCTCAATTCTAGCAACAGGAGCAAAGGTTTCATCATAGTCTATTCCTTCCTCTTGCTTGCATCCTTGAGCCACCAGTCTTGCCTTGTTTCTTGACACACGTCCACTTTCATCAAGCTTATTTCTGAACACCCAGCGCGTCCCTATGATGTTTTTGCCTTTGGGACGAGGGACGAGGGTCCATACTTTGTTTCTTTCAAACTGGTTGAGTTCTTCTTGCATCGCTTGAATCCAGTCAGCGTCCTGGAGTGCTTCTTTGATATTCTTTGGTTCCACCATAGAAACAAAAGCGTTGAACGCACAGAAAGCTAGATTTGCACTCTGGGAATTGCTTGCAGCTGACCTTGTTTGAACTCCTTGAGAAGGATCTGAGACAATCTGGGATGTTGGGTGGTCCCTAGAGAAGCGGGACTCCCTTTGAAATAATTGAGAAAATCTTGGATCAACCTCTTCATCAGATTCATCACTATCACCTTGAGCATCATCTTCGGTGCGTTCCCCCTCAGAGAAAGCGTCCACACCTTGACGTTGCTCACCTTGTTGACTTGATTCAGCCACATCCTGTTGAACAGGAGATTCATTACGAGAGGGAACTCCATGGATGATACTGGGAACGTCTACTGAGACTTCTTCAGGATTTAAAGCAGCGTCCTTAGGAACATAGTATTTTCCAGAGGACCAATCTTCAACTTCGTCTTCAGAATCATCCTGCTGTTGTGACGAGGAGCGTTATTTCTTACTTGATTTTTATTTGTGAGAAGAGCTTTACTTGAACACAACATGAATACTCTCCTCAAGCTTTAGAGTCCTTTTGTTGAAAACTCTAAATGCTTTGCTGGTGAGAGAGTACCCAAGGAATATGGCTTCATCACTCCTTGCATCAAACTTTCCAAGTTTTTCTTTATCATTGTTGTGAACGAAACACTTGCAACCAAAGACTCTGAGATAGTCAATGCGAGGCTTCCTTCCATTTAACAACTCATAGGACGTCTTTTTCAGCAGAGGACGGATCATGGCTCGATTGATGATGTAACATGCTGTAGAAATAGCTTCCGCCCAAAAGTACTTGGGGACGCTATTTGCCAAAAGCATAGTTCTAGCCATATCCTCCAACGTCCTGTTCTTTCTTTCCACACCTCCATTTTGTTGAGGAGTCCTTGGAGCTGAGAAGTTATGCGAGATGCCATGTTGATCACAGTAGGCCAGGAACTCTGAGTTTTGGAACTCCGTCCCATGGTCTGATCTTATGGCTTTGAATGGCGTCTCAAGGGAAACTTCCACTTGTTTGATGAAGAATTTGAACGCATTGAAACAATCTGCTTTTGACACTAAGAAAAGAACCCAAGTGAATCGAGAAAAATCATCTACAAGAATGTAAATGTACCTCTTTCCACCGTCTTCATTGGTCCACAAAGATCCATGCGGAGAAGTTCCAAAGGCTTCTTTGTGCTGATTTCGTTTTTGGATTTGAAGGACGTTCTTGTTTGCTTCCCTTTGATACAGGCTTCACACTGTTCAACAGTCTCAGGATCAATTCTAGGAAGTCCTTTCACAAGATTTCTTTGGTGTAGCTTAAGGATCGTGCTCGGTCCAGCATGGCCAAGTCGGCGATGCCAGAGATCAGCGTCCTTCTTTGAAGCAGATAAGCACAATTCTGATTTAGGCTTGAACTTTTGATTGAAGATATAGATGTTGTTCTTGCAAACTCCTTTGAGAACAACTTTGTTGGACTTCTTGTTGATAACAAGCCACTCCTTTGAGTCAAATGTGACTAGGTTTTCACCTTGATCACACATTTGAGAGACGCTAAGTAGGTTGAAGCCAAGTCCTTCAACAAGACTCACATTTGTTGCTTTGATGAACGGATTGAGAATAGCAGTTCCCGTTCCTTTGATCTTTCCCTTGCCCTTGTTTCCAAACGAGACAGTTCCTCCCGTGGCACTACTTTGGATAGAAGTAAGATGGATCTGGCTTCCTGTCATATGATTTGAGGCGCCACTATCAATGATCCATGGGCATCCCCTCACTTCCACCTGCCAAAACAAGGTTAGTTCTTGGCGACCCAGGCAAGGTGTTCCTTACCTGGCTCATTACAATAATAGAACTCTGGTTCTGGCATATAATCATTTATGTTAACATCATTAGAAATGGCATGCTTGTGGAAAGAACTCTTAGAACGTCTAGGACGCCTAGAATTAGCTTTTGGAACGGACTTAGCATTCTCATTGTTAGTCCTAGCAGATTTGCCACTTGCAATATCTTCTTTTAGTTTCACACAGTCATATTTGAAGTGGTCACCTTGTTCACAGTACCAACACGTCCTATAGTAAGTACCGAGGTAGTACTTCTTGTTGGGACGTTGAATTGGTGTAGTAGTCCTCTTGACCTATTTCTCCACTTTCTAGGACTCTAATTCTTTCAAGAAGATTCTTGGTTTACTCTTTTTCAAGTTCAAGTTCTGAAGTTTTGCTAGCCTCAAAATCGCTAGGGAGAGAGTTCCTAGTATCAGATTCATAACCTAGTCCACGCTTAGCTGGGACAAAGACTATTGGTTTCACTTCCTCAACTATGGGACTCTTTCCCAAAACTTTCACTTCTTCCCTAAGCTTGGCGTTCTCAAGTTTGAGACACATAAGTTCAGTTTTTAGGGACTTAGTTTCTTCACATGAGGACTCTAGTTGAATAGTCATTGAATTACAGTTTTCACATTCAACTACAATATTTTCATCTTCAAGTTCATCCATTCTTCTTTTCATAGCAAGACTTTCCTCCATGATTTTACCAATGAGTTTAAGGAGTTTTGGTTTTGAACATTTTTCTAAGGAACGCATCATGGAATCGTGAGTTACCTCTTGTTCATTGTCGGAGGCGTTCTCTTCAACAACTGGGGCGTCCTCCACTGCCATGTATGCAACTTGATCTTCACGCTCATCATCACTTGAACTGAGATCATCCCATGCAGCTGTGCATGCTCCAATAAGGGCTTTCTTCTTATCCTTGGAGGACGTTCCCACAGTACACTTTTTGGCAAAATGTCCTTTCTTGTTGCATTTGTAACATGTGAGTTCCTTCATTTCAGCCTCTGTGTACTTGGGACTCTCCTTTTTGTAAGACTTGCTCTTGTTGCTATGCTTGTTCTTCTTGTTATAGTACTTGAGAGCTTTGTGAATAAGAGACAGTTCCTCATCTGAATCAATCTCTTCCTTTGACTTGCTTTCTTTCTCTTTGGAACGCAAGTTCTCAAGCTTTTCTTTTGATTTGCTTTGCATCATCAATGCTAGATCTCTTTGGCCGCGTAGGTACTCAGCGTACTCTGGTGTTGTGGACGCCAAAGCAAGATCAGTTTGAGGATTCTTTCCTAGCTGACCCATGTCGGAGATTCCAGACACCAGTCAACCCATCAATAACTACTTGAACTCTGTTCCTCATGGAGATCTTTGATTCTGGAATACCCAAGTTCTTCATCTTGGTGACAAGACCTTCAAAACGGTACGAGTAGTCATTGACCGTTTCATTGGGCAACATACTAAAAGCGTAGAACTCCTTTTTGATTTTCAGCTGGACGTCCTCTTTCATTTCTGCAGTACCCACATGAAATTTCTCAAGAGCTCCCCACTGTTGTTTTGTTGTAGGGAGATTGCTAACTCTTGTGGCATCCCTTTCACAGAGGGACGCTTGAAGAAAGCACACTGCTTTAGCATTTGTTTCCATTAGCTTAAATTCATCAGGACCCCACTCATCCTCTTTGTCTTTCTTGTCATCGGGAACTTTGAGGTCACCTTTTCTGATCACGTTCCAGCATTGATAATTTGTACTTCTACAGAAGTTCTCAAACCTTGTTTTCCAGCGGTTGAAGTTGCCGTCCGTCAGACGCGGAGGCTTCACAAAAGAAATTCCAATAGGTTCCATGTCCATTTTTACCTGCAACTCAGTAAGAATCTAGAGCGCCTCCTCTGATACCAATTGTTGGATCGTTAGTACTGAGAGACGTCCTTTACTTACGTAAAGGCGTCCTTTGGTTAGGCGTTCCTACGAGGTGTAGGAGCGTCCTTAAGTAATGCAGCGGAAATAGTACTAAACAGGTAAGTTATGAACGCAATGAATTATAGAGGAACCACTCAAGACTAAGTAGTCCTTGAGTGTAAACCTCTACCTCCTTGGAGGATTTTTGAATAGTTCTTTCCTCTATATTGAACGTTCTTACAGTTGTACTGGCGAGTTTTTACAGTTCTCTGACACTTAGCTTTTCCCTAAGTTCACTTGTAAAGAACTCGTTTAAGCCTACAACTCAAGCTAGTTCAATCTACTAAAGGACTCTATTCCTACATTCTATAGTACTTCGCAGAACTCTCTCTCTCTCTTTTGGTTACAAACTGTTTTGTGGTTTGGGTACAAAATCTCACTCGATCTAACTCAGATCTAAACATTGTTCTTGAGTTCTTGATTTAGTTCTTCGTGTTCTTGAGTGAGTCGCTTTCCTCTGATTCTCTCTGAATATTCCTGAAAGTGTTGGTGTCACAATAAATGCCTTGGGGCTATTTATAGGACTTGGGGAAGGGCGTCATTCTTCTGGGACGATCATGCCCTTCATGGACGTGGCTACAGGATCTTCCTCCACGTAGTTGGGCGGTGATGAGGAAGCTTCCTGTATCCAGCTGTGTATGATGAACTCCGCTACAGGATCGGTCGCCACGTGTTGATGGACTCTGCAACAGGATCGTCCGCCACGTGTTGATGGACTCTGCAACAGGATCGTCTGCCACGTAGTGTTGGACTCCGCTTTAGGATCGGTCTCCACGTGTCCTCGGATGATCAAACATTGTCGAGTGATGTCATCCTGTCGGCTAGTGAGTAAGGACTCCTTTCTTGCGTTCCTACTTGTTTGGGACTCCGTCCTTGCTCAAGTAGTCTCTTGTTGGTCCTTACTTCCTGTTAGCTGGCGTCCCTAAGCCTAGGGGACGTTCACACACTTGTTGTCCTTTTATGTATATTGTGTTCCTGAACACTTGGACAATTTTATTAGAATCAAAGTGAGTTTGTCAAATCAAAACTGAGGGACGGTTTGTGTGGGCACACTACCAAGTACGCAAGCGTTCTTGATAGCGTCCCAACACATTGACATCTCGAGTGATCATGAGGTCGAGAACCATCACAAGGAGGCAAGTGAGCCGAGTGTTAACCAAGTCCTTGCCCTGATCAATGAAGAAGAAAGTGACGCCATTTTTAGTGAGAAGAGTGACCCCAGCATCAACGAAGAGGGTGACTCAAGTTCGGGCGACGAATCAAGTGATAGCAACTCGAGCTCAAGCAAAGAGTCCGCTGAGGAAGAGGATGAAGACGTGTACATTATGAATGATGTGGTGTCCATGGGTGGTCTCACCGAATCCGAGGCGTTTTCTTTGTGGTCTTAGCACCGAGGAGGTGGCGCCTTTTCTCAACCGCGGGCCGCCGCGTCTAAGCCACCTCGCCACCGCCACCCCCATGCACTACTCTAAGTATTCGAGGACGAATCCTCTTCAAGGGAGGGTGGATGATGTGATCGTGCCCGGGCTTGTCACCCACACATCTCTCGGCATCGGTGCCCCATCTTGGCACCCAGCCCCACACGCCGGTGCCTCATCTAGGCACCTAGCCCCGCGCGCCGGTGCCTCACCTAGGCACCTGGTTCTCCGCGTCGGTACACCATCCGGCCACCCATGTGGGCCGCGCCCCAAAGCTCTCAAAGTGAAGACAAGCCCGTTGGAGGTTTTTATTTGCCTTCAAGTGATCGGCCCAAGAGCAAGTCCCACTAGGCCCGAAGCCTGCTTGGAAGAAGGCCATTCAAAGGCCACTTGGGAGGTTGCTTGGCGCCCACTCTTCTCCACCTCCTCTTGAAGCTTGGCGCCCATTCTTCTCCACCTCCTCATGAAGCTTGGCGCCCACTCTTCTCCACCTCCTCATGAAGCTTGGCTCCCACTCTTCTTACACCTCCTCTTGATGCTTGGAGCCCACTCCAAGCTGCCGCCCCTCTTCCCTCTCCTCCCCCTATATAAAGACGTCTAGGGGCTTCATTTTTAGATAGATGAAGAATTAGATTAAACCTTAAACTTGGTGACTTCGAGTCCTTGTTTTAGGTTTTGGGCTATCCCGGCTAGTGGGACTCAAGCGGTAGGGCTCTCGTGTGACTCGAGGGCCGGGTGGCAGGCTATGGTTCGTGATACTCGAACCTTGGCCTAGGAATTCTTATTTTTCATACCCAACCATGGTTTTCGGGTGATTTGAAGACTCGGAAGGCGGCTTGGCTCGTGAGACTCGAGCCTAGCCTAGCCTTCCTTAGGCGTCCATACTTGGTTTATCGCTGAGTGTGTCCGTCTACTTATCCCTAGGGATTATGGGGTTGTTAGGATTCGGTTCCGCACCCTCGTATCCCTTGGTCGTTTTCCCTCGGTGAGTTGACCTAATGGGGGAATCCGACTACTTATCCAATATAAATAAAATACCACAAAAGAGTTTATTCCAAAATAAAATCCCACATGTCCGAAAGTGTCACATTTTTGTTTAAATTCGCAAGTTTGAGCAAGAGCTCACGTCCAAGTCGAAGTCAAGAATCAATGCGAACTCCCTCGAGCCAGAATCGAGTCCGATCCTAAGGCGATCCACATCACTGGGTACTACACGCTCAAAGCTCGGGTGGAGCTCCTTCAGGACATGGCGGATGGGAACGGTGCCAATTGGGAGCTCTCGGCCCAACAAGATGCCTTAGAGGAATTTTTCCCGGCGTGCAACCCTCCGCCTAGTCAGGAATTCCTGAAGGCGACAGAGCAGGCGGTCGAGGAAGAAGAGCCTAAAAAGTAAAAGGAGGTCGGAACCCCGGAGGGAGCTGCTGATACTGCCGGCGCCGAGGGCGATGGTGAAGGTAAGGGTGACGTTGGCGATATTAAGGGCGACGGTGGTGATGCTAAGGGTGAGGAGGAGGCGAACCCGGAGGAAGACCAGTAACCCTTGTCACTTTTCTTTGAAGAACTTTATGTGTGTGTCGGTTACTTTTGTTTTGATGTTTTCTTGGCCAGGGGACCTTAAGACTTTATTTGTACTTCTTTGGCCGATGGGCCGTGACTTTCCTTTTCTTTTGGCCGTGGGCCAAAAAGATGTTTTGTTAATAGTTTTCACGCCCGCTGTATGGCGCTTCTGTTATTTGTTGCTGGTTTGTTGTGTTGCTTTTTCAATTTCTTGCTTGCGTTTGTTTGGCAATTTTTTGAGGGCGACGACTGTTTTGGACATGGTCCAAGGTCGCACCCAAGTGTGTTATGGATGCGTGACTCGGCTAAAGTCGTCGTGCCACAATCAAAGATAAAACCCAAACATGCAAACAATCAAGTATAGTGAGCAAGCAAGGGGTCGAACCCAAGAGAATCAGTTTCTAATAGATTTTAGTGGTTTCCATGCAAGTAATCAAAGGGGGGGTTTTGAGAGTTTGTTTCAATCCAAATTATCAAGTAGAGTTCATTCAATCAATTCCACATTATTAATCCGTTGATCATGAATTTATCCACTTCTTTATATGCCTAGGTCAAATCCCATCCTTATCTTAATTATTCGCTAGTCCACGGTCCTAGCAAAACTATGATATGAACAAGGACGCTTAATTGAAATCATGCAATACACACAAGGATATTAGGAAATCAAATCATGCAATCAAGCTACGAGTCTCATGCACAATTCAACCATTGAATACTCTTCCCTAAACTAGTCCACGGTCCTAGAATAGAGTTGTTTCGAGAAATAGGAAAGATGCATGGACAACAACCAATCCTAAATCAAACGATAGATCTAAGTCAATCAAACAAGTTGATCAGGCTCATAATATCAAACATAGATAATGGGATGAAGCACAAGAGTATCAATTAAGACCTAGGGATAAAGAAGTTACCAGAATTTTACAACTTCATAATAAAGCTTCCTTTATTGAATAAACTCAAAGGGAGATTAGTTCTCCATTACAATGAAAGCTCAAATCTTTATTGAAAGAACAATTAATTACCTAGTGACCGAACACTACAAAAAAACTGTCAGTTACCGAGAGCCATAATCGTCGGTAAGTTCTCGGTAAACGACAATTACCGAGAACTTACCGACGACTACGTGTTCTCGGCATTTGGCTTGTAGCTAATTTACCGAGAACATAAGTCCTCGCTAATTTCGTAGGTATTTTATCGCCAAAATAAAGTCCGACGAGAACTTTACCGATAGAATTTACCGAGAACATATTGTCGTCGGTAGATTGCCGAGAACATAGGTTCTCGCTAAATACCCGATATCCAAAATTACCGAGAACTTTCGGCCCTCGGTAATTACCGAGAACCACGTGTTCTCGGTAATTTTGGACATTGAGTATTTAGCGAGAACAAATGTCCTCGGTAAAATGGCTCCTCACCCGATTTTCCAGAATAATTAATTTAAATTATTTTACCTGTTTAATATTATTTAAAATACATATGATTATTAATAGTGATAGCAATTAAATTTAAACTTGAAGACGGTATTAATTAAGTCGAACTACAAATATTCTTATTGAACTTCACAGTTCACATAGCTCACATTAAAATTGTTCAAGAACTTCTCTAAACCCTCATATACTTGTTTTGCCTTGCTATTGCTTACTGTGGCTCAACAATATAGTCATCATCTCCCTCATCTCGAGCATTTCACGTTTCTGCTCAGCAAATTTTTCTTCAAAAGACTTGGATATCGAAGTAGTGAGTTCCTCACAGATTTCAGCTGTGATTTCCTTGCGAATCTCAACACTGATATTCTCGCCTATACATCCTCTTGGAAACTGCATAGAAATTGCCAACAATCTACTTTTATGTGCTCAAACTATAATGAGACAGGGAACAAACATTCATCCAAACAATCATCCAATTGAACGGTCGAGCATGTGTGACAATTGCTTAGCTATATATATTTTCTTCTCGAGATGTTGAAACAATATATACATACAATCAAAATTACCTGGCAGTAAAGAATACTGGTATCTTTTCCATGGAATATTTATGCAATGAACTTTCCTCCTCTCTTCAGAACATGTGTGACAATTCCTCAGCCCCTATATGAAGTTAACTCCACTAACATCAACTATCATTAAAATTATACAAAATCCATAACAAGTCCTGCACTGTTTTTTGTCACTATTTCTTAGCCCAGCAAGAGATATACACTTAACACTCTAAACCTCACTCTATTTACAATTCAGCATGTCATGTTCAATTTTTTATTTTTTTTGTAAACATGGTAGTTTATACCACAATAGCATAGTCCTCTGCTATACAAGCATATCAAGCAGTAGAAGCTAGTGATGCTGAAAGATGATCTTACAGAAATTGCAGGAGCAACTCCAACAACAGGATCTTGGAAAAACCTGTTTGCAAGTGCTAATAAACTGCTCTGCATACCTAGATGATTAAGATGTTATCAGTTACGATTTAAGCAAAGAGAATATCAATTTGTAGAGTAACGGCATAAGTGTGAAACCTGTCTCATAAGCAAGCGTTCTTTGTAAAGGCTTTGCATCAGGTGCATTATTGAATACTAAGCTAGATAGGACATAACCAGCACCAAAAGCAGAAAGGTGAAATGCAATACCATGTAACAAGATGGTCAATCCAAATGAAGACATTACTGCATTAATGTTGATGGCAAGTGGAGCTCCAACACAAAGAGATGTCACAATGACCGACAAAGGAGGCAGAAATGGCCTAATCATGCTGCATATCTGAGGGGAAAACCTGGAAAAAAAGTAAGTGAAATAAGAAATTACAAGGAGGCAGAAATGGCCTAATCATGCTGCATGTCTGTAGACAATGAGTTCCTCACAACACTTTTCCCACAGCCATGTATATACGAAAGCGGCGGTGGCTGTCGACAATGAGTTCCTCACAACACGTAATTTCAACTTCCAGCAATAAATGTCACAATAAATTTCAATTTCCATCTACGGAACAAGAAATTGAATTCGCTCTACTCAATTTCAGAAATAAAGCTCACAAACGAAGCAAATTGAACGATACCTCATCTTCGGCAGCATAGTGGTACTTGTAAACCTGCTTGAGAAACTCAAACCTTCTCCTCAGATCAGCCACCAAATATCCTCCACAACCGCCGCCATCACCGCGGTTCGACCTAGCTCGTCGAGCTGAGCTCTAATCGCCTTATGAAACAGCTCGAGGAGCAGAATCGGATCCTCAACTATACCTCCGACCGGACAGGCGGGAGGAGACTGGCAGAGGAGGAGGACCGAGCGGACAGGCGGCTAACAAGATCTGAGCGAGAACGAGCAGGATGAGTGCACCGAACGACGAGATGGACGAGAGAAAACGCCGGAGAACGCCGACAGGAGCGCGGGTGTCGCCTGCCCCATTCGGACGACGGGAGCGAAGCGAGCAACGCGACCACGGCGCCCCGGCTTGCCTGGCGAAAGCGGAGGATTTGATTTCTTGAGGCGGAGAAGCGGCGAGGGCGTACGAGCTGTGGAGCGGGGAGAACGACGCCGGCATACGAGTTGAGGAGTTGGGAGAATTGAGCGGGCAGATAATTGAGTTAGGAGAAATTTGGGAATAGGGTTTGTAACCCGCCACGCTCAAAAATTTTGAAATTAAGGGCGGAAAGGGTTTGGCTCCAGTGAATTTGGGATAATTCAATTTCTTAGTCCCTCCGTTTAATTATTTCTTAGGCTCTATAACTTTTCAGACAAATTAAGTACCCATCTTAAATGAGTTTTGTTTTATTTCATTCCATAAGATGGCAAATCAACTTCAATATAGACTAGACATATACTCCCGACTTTATCCGAGCCGGTAATTCAACATTGATTATAATACCCGTCAAAACTTAACCCAACCCCACAATCCGACCCATCCAAAAATTTGTGGGTTGAAACTCTATTTGAAATTTATGAGTCAAAGTACGATGCGACCAGTTCGACCCAATCACTCTAATGTGTTTAAACCCGTTTGAAATTTATGGGTTGAAACTCGTTTTGAAATTGATTGGTCAAAGTGTGACTTGACCTGTTCTACCCAATCACTAATGTGTTGAAACCCGAGAGGCATTGGATCTACTCGAAATATTGTTTAACATATAAATATTGTTGAATAATATAATATATTTTTATAAGTAATATATATAAATTGATATTATTTCATTACACATATTATCTATTTAAATCATTTTTAAAAAGGTTTGAAAAATTATTTTTCACAACCCATTAGATTGACCCCACTAAATCCGAAGCGACCAAATCCATAATTTTAACAACCCGACCGATAACCAACAACTTTTCAACCCAATCCATTTGACAAGTTTTATCATATGATACAATTAAAACAATGACATATTATATTAACAAATAGTGTAGTAATAATGATGAAATATAAATATAATGGAATTTAATCCCCTTTTGGAAGTAAAAAATCTCTATATATTATGATTAGGTAAAAATATTTGTTTATAAAGATTGTGTTTTCATCCCTTATCAATTATTTAGGAAAAATGACTCAAAATAATCTCAAATATCAACTTTCAACTAAAAATAATCTCAAGTTTGAAAATCATTATCAAGGATACGAACCATCACAATATTAACCAAAAACGATCTGGAATCATTTTTCAACAAGTTTTCCGGTGGAATCGATGATATGACGATCTAAAATATTTTAATCAAGTTTAAAATATTTAGTTGTTATGTCAAATTTTCGATTCGCGTATCATCAATTCCCCGAAAAACTCGTCGGGAAACCCGATCATTTAAGAAGACTTTAAAGTCCTCACCTTTTCATATTAATTTCTCATATAAACACAAAAATACAATCTACAAATCTTAAATTAAAGTTTTATGTTTCAAAATTATAGTTAGCTAATTTTACCGAGGATCCAAGTTATCGGTAAATTTGGACCGGTTCAGATTTTACCGAGGACTTGGGTCCTCGGTAAATTTATGAGACTTGGAATTTACCGAGGACTTGGGTTCTCGGTAATTTACCGAGGACCCAAGTTCTCGGTAAATTTGGACCGGTTTGGATTTTACCGAGGACCCAGGTCCTCGGTAATTCACCGAGAACCAAAGTCCTCGGTAAATTTGTTAGATTTGGACTTTACCGAGGACTTGGGTTCTCGGTAAATTAGCGAGAACCTAGGTCCTCGCTAAACTTGGACCAACTCAGACTTTGCCGAGAACATTAATTCTCGGCAAATTTACCGAGAACCTAGGTCCTCGCTAAACTTGGGGTAATTTGGACTTTGCCGAGGACCAAGGTTCTCGGTAATTTACCGAGAACTAATGTCCTCAGTAAACTTGGGTTAATCCGGACTTTCCCGAGGACATAGGTTCTCGGTAAACACCTAATAATCGTTCTCGGTAAGTCCTCGGTAATTTATCGCCAAATAGCGAGAACTCTATGTTCTCGGTAAAAATTTGTCGGTAATTCACAGTTTTTTTGTAGTGGAATGTCTCGAAAAACTTAGAAAGATTCCCCTTAAATAGCCCAAAGAACACCCTCTTCGAGATAGATAAGACAGGATTTCGTCCGTCTGGAAGTCGGCACGCACCGCGACCGCGCCACTCCTGCCGCGCCCGTGGCGGTCTCTGTTTGGCATCTCGCTGAGTTGGCTTCTACCACGACCGCACCATCGACAGCGCGACCGCGGCCTTCATAGTCTTCATGGTCCGTCACCTTACGCCACCGCGCCCACGTCATAGACAACGCGACCGCGGTATCCATGTAGTGGCAAACTTCGTCTTTAAGCTCTTTAACTCTTGATTCTTTATAACTTGTGTCTTCGGTCTTCATATTACAATAACGCTCAAAACTAACCTAAACACTCTCAATAACATCTAAAAATCTAAGAGTTAACCTATACAAAATAACCTCTATCAAATTCCCCATACTTAGATCTTGCTCGTCCTCGAGTAAGATCAAACAAATATAACAAGTCAGCACATCTAAGATCTCAGGAAATACAAGGGAAGATAACAACACTCAGCTCACAACCCGAACCCAAAAATATAGAGAAATCATGAGCATAAAACAATGAAGCTCAAACACACACCTCACAACAATGATATATCACTCAAGCTCTAAAAAGTGTAGGGCAACCTAGGATCTACCCAAATCTATAAAGTAAGCCCCAAAGTCCCTAAGCAAGAATGATCCTAAAACACTCGAATTTTTCCCGCTCAATTCTGCTCAGGCGCCCTTTCGGGTTTTCACCTAACCGCTCTTTTCATTTTTCAAAGGGTGTGCTCACAAAAACTCACAACTCTCATGAACCTCTTATTACCCCAGCCTAATGCTGGTCCGGGTTACCTGCTTATTACCTGAGCCGCCCTTTCGGGATTTTGACTCATCCCAGGATTTCCTATGCCTTTTTCGGCTAAAGTCGTCATTCCACAATCAAAGATAAAATCCAAACATGCAAACAATCAAGTATAGTGAGCAAGCAAGGGGTCGAACCCAAGAGAATCAGTTTCTAATAGATTTTAGTGATTTCCATGCAAGTAATCAAAGGGGGGGTTTTGAGAGTTTGTTTCAATCAAAATTATCAAGTAGAGTTCATTCAATCAATTCCACATTATTAATCCGTTTATCATGAATTCATCCACTTCTTTATATGCCTAGGTCAAATCCAATCCTTATCTTAATTATTCGCTAGTCCACGGTCCTAGCAAAACTATGATATGAATAAGGACGCTTAATTCAAATCATGCAATACACACAAGGATATTAGGAAATCAAATCATGCAATCAAGCTACGAGTCTCATGCACAATTCAACCATTGAATACTCTTCCCTAAACTAGTCCACGGTCCTAGAATAGAGTTGTTTCGAGAAATAGGAAAGATGCATAGACAACAACCAATCCTAAATCAAACGATAGATCTAAGTCAATCAAACAAGTTGATCAGGCTCATAAAATCAAACATAGATCATGGGATGAAGCACAAGAGTATCAATTAAGACCTAGGGATAAAGAAGTTAACAAAATTTCACAACTGTTGGATCGTTAGTATAATAGAGGGACGTCCTTTACTTAGGTAAAGGCGTCCTCATGTGAGGCGTCCTTACGAGGTGTAAGGGCGTCCTTTAGTTATGCAGCAGAAAAGTAAACTAAACAGGTGAACTTAGCAAATATAGGACACAATGATTTATAGAGGAACCACTCAAGACCAAGTAGTCCTTGAGTGTAAACCTCTACCTCCTTGGAGGATTTTTGAATAGATTCTTTCTTTCTTATTAAACGTCCTTACGTTGTACTAGCGAGTCCTTTACACTTCTCTGGCACTTAGAAGGCGACCTAAGTCCACTAGTAAAGTCCTCCTTTAAGCCTACAACTTAAGCAAGTTTAATCTTCTAAAGGACTTCTATCCCTATGTCCTACAATACGCTGTAGGACTCTCTCATTCTTTTTGGGTTTTCTGAATTACAAACAAGTTGTGGTTTGGGTTACAATTCTCACTCGATCTAACACAAGCCTAGAACAGTTCTTGAGTATTCTTGAGCTTGTTCTTTGTGTTCTTGAGTGAGTCACTTGTTGTTGATACTTTGCGATGCGCGTATGTGCAACTTCTCTGAGCTCTTGAACTGTATCTAGGTCAGCTTCTAACTCCCCTTTGTTGACTTCGGAGGTGACGAGCCCGTCCGTGGCGGTAGGTATTGTGACCTCGGCTGGGATGACGGCTTCGCAGCTGTGGACTAAGGAAAACGGCGTCTGGCCGGTTGCTCCTTTGGGTGTAGTGCGATCGGACTAGAGCACAAAGGGTAGTTCTTCTGCCCACTTCCCTTTGGATTTTGTTAGCCGCTTCTTCAGGTTGTTGATGATGACTTTGTTGCTTGCCTCGGCTTGTCCATTGGCTTGTGGGTATCTTGGTGTCATGGTGTGGATGTAACCAAGTCGATGTTCCATGCTCTGCAAAAGTCGAGCATCTTCTTGCTTATGAATTGGGAGACGTTGTCGCAGGTGATCTCTGCTGAAACTCCAAATTTGCTTAGAATGTTTCTTTTTATGAAGGAGATGACTTGCTTATCCTTGATTTCCTGGAAGGCTTCAACTTCGATCCAACTGGAGAAATAATTCGTCATTGCTAGGAAGAAAACCTTTTGTCCCGTAGAAGAGGGTAGCTCATGAACGGCCAAGGGGTGATCGAGGGGTGAAGGACCTCGGGTGGTTGGTGAGGCACCGGTGCGTGGCGTTGGCACGCGTCGCAGGCCTGAGCGTATTTGGTAGAGTCTTGGCGGATTGTAGGCCAGTACCACCCTTGCTTGAGGATTTTGTTGGCTAAGCTCCGTCCTCCGGTGTGATTGCCGCAATCTCCGCTATGAACCTCAAGCATGACTTCTTCGGCATCCTCTCTCTCGACGCAGCGATGTAAGAAACCTGTGGCAGATTTGTGGAATAGGAGTCCGTCCACAATGGCGAAGCGTGTTGCCTTTGATCTCAAGGCTTTGGCTTCATCTTTATCCTTGGGCGCTTCTCCTCGTATGAGCCAGTCAAGATAAGGCTTTGTCCAGCTACAATTCGCTTCCACACCCGGACTGGTGGATCTTTGGTGAATCTCTGGTATTGGTGACTTGGATGGAGATTCTTTGGTTTGTGTCGTCGACACCTCGGTTATGGCCGACTGTAGCAAGTGGACCAGTGGTACGCTGTCGAACTCCCGGGGGTCCAGGGTCGAACCTAGCCCTGCTAGGGCGTCGGCCGAAGCGTTCTGTTCACGAGGAATCTGCTCAAAGTCGATGTGATCAAACTTTTCGGATAGTGTTTTAACTACTCCGAGGTAGCTGATCATACTATTGTCTTTGGCCTCGAAGGTGCCTAAGATTTGATTAATGATGAGCAGTGAGTCGGCACGTACCTTGATTCTTTTGATGGACAAGTCGGCGGCCAAATCTAGCCCGAAGATGAGAGCTTCATACTCTGCCTCGTTGTTGGTCGCTTCAAAATCACACCTTACTGCCTAGGCTATCTTGTCCCCCTTTGGCGACTTCAACACAACTCCGAGGCCTGCCCCCTTGACGTTTGAGGCTCCGTCGGTGTGTAACAACCATTCTTCTTAGGTGTCATCGTTGGATGTAGCCAGGACTTCTTTTTTTTTTTTTGACTCGGTGAGCATTAGGACCTCGTCTCAAGGAGGGTATCCTAGAGCATCCCGACGGATGAGAGCTAGAAGCTCGTGGTGGTTCCGAATTGCTTCCCATGAGAGACTGTGGCCCAAACTTGCAATTTTGTCGGCCACAGAGTTACACTGCCTGTTCTTATGAGAGATGCGAACTGACGCGAACCCCTTCAGGGACACGAGAATGTCTGCAATAATTCTTTCTATTTCCCATGGACAATTATTTTGCCCCTTCACGGCTTTTATAACTGTCACATTATCACCTTCTATTTCTAGATTGCGGATTTTACACTGTTTTGCCTCCTCTATTCCGTCACGCAAGGCCAGGGCCTCAGACATCAATGCCGAGACGTTACCATATTTTTTAACTCTCCCACTTATAAGACTACCATTGACATCCCTTATAATTGAGCCTCCTGACGCATCTCCATTATTTAGTTTCGATCCATCGAAGTTTAGTTTCACAAATCCTTGGCTAGGTTTTTTCTATTTGTCTGGTTTTTTCCTTCTTACAAAACTGTTTTTTGGCGTCATTTCTTCGTCCTCTTGCCAACGTTTGGCATGTTCCCATTGTTGTAATTGTGTACGTATACATATGCTAAGATCTGGTATATAATCGTTAGGTGTTTGCTGAAATGTCAATTTGTTCCTTTGATGCCAAATGCTCCACCAAATTACTGCTAATTCAGTGAATTCCTCCTTCCCCAATTTTGTTTTTGATATCTGACAAGACGTTTCGTGGGTTTTGATATGGGGGAACATAGGAACCGATAAGACGTTCTGTATTTGCATTAATGCTTTTTGTTATCTTCAATGTGTGTGGGCAGTTGATCATTAGATGTATTGAGTCTTCATGCACGCCATTACACATAAGACATCCCTGAGGGATCGCGACTTGTTTTTCCCTGAGTGTTTGTTATGTTGGAAGTCCATTCATGTCAATTTTCCATAAGAAATTCTTCACCTTTGGGTAAGTGTCTAATTTCCAGATCCAGCTGTTAGGTTTAGGATTCATTGCATCTTCCTTAGTGATTAGGCTTATCGCTGAGGCAGTGGAGAATCAACCATTCTTGCTTTGGGCCCATACTAGCCTATCATCAATATCATTTAATGGTATTGGAATTGACATTATTTTCTCTACTATGTTGTTAGGAACAATTTGTTCCAGCTCACTTATTCTCCATTTTTTGTCTGTCGAAATAAAGTGTTCGACCTTAACTTCCTCGTCTTCTATACTACTTCTTATAGCATAGTCCAGCAGTGGTTCTTTCAATGCCCATCTATGCGTCCAGAACTTTATCGATTTTCCATTGCCTACCTGCCATACGAGACCTTCCTCAAACTCCGGTTTTAGTTTCATCAACTGTTTCCATTGCCAAGACTTGTTAGTTTTAACTTTATACGTTAAAAGCGTGTTTCCCCTCAGATATTTCTCAGTAACAATTCTCACCAAGACATTATCATGCTCAGTAAGTACTTTCCATAACGATTTCATTTGTAGGGCTTTGTTCATATCCCTTGATTTTCTAACGTCTAGACCCCCATATGCCTTTCGTTTGCATATTCTATCCCAGCCTATTAGCGGTTTGTATTGTCTGTCCTTATTCCAAAAGAAGCTTCTACTTATGGCATCGATTTCTTCATGTACATGTTTTGGCAACAAAAAACTTTGCATTAAGTAATTTGGCTTCGTCGCCAAATTTGATCTTATTAGCACCGATCGTCCTTCTTGGGATAAGTTGCTAGCTTTCTCCATTTAGCCAGGACTTCTTTGGTTGCACTTTCTTCGAGGGTTGGGGTGAAGTTGGCAACGAAGTCGGCCAAAACTTGTGACTTGATCGCTTTCCTAGGCTCATACCTGATGTCGTATCCACTTAGGTGAATTGCCCATTTCGCCATTCTTCCTGAAAATCTCGGGCTTCTGTATGATTTGCCGGAGTGGGTAGTTTGTTAAGACCACAATTGTATGGGATTCGAAGTAGGGCCGAGGTGTTTATTCGAACACATAACCACCGCCAAGACCAACTTCTCCGTCGGAGAGTATCGGGTTTCTGCTGGGACCATGTAGCTCACGAAATATACTGGGACTTGCTAGCCCCCTTCGTCCTTGACAAGGACCCCGCTTAGGGCGTTCTCCGATACGGCCACATAAAGTTGTAATACTTCTTCATGAACTAGCTTGGCCAGTAACAAATGGTTAGCGAAATACTTCTTCAGTTCTTCAAAAGCGGCTTCATGCTTCTCGGTCCATTGGAAGCCCTTGTTTTTCTTGAGGACTGGATGAAACAGGCGGCACTTGTCTCAGGATTTGGAGATGAATCGGTTTAGTGCTGCTATCTTGTCAGTTAACTTCTGCACGTCTTTTATGCTTCGGGGGGATTTCAGGGAGGCAATCGCCCGTACTTGATTAGGGCTAGCCTCAATCCCTCGTTTGGTCACTACGTGCCCTAGAAAAGTACTAGACTGTACAACAAAGATGCACTTTTAGGGATTCAGCATCATGTTGTACTCTTCCAAGATTCTGAAGGTTTCTTCGAGGTGACCCCTGTGTAAGGAGTTCTTTGTGCTTTTCACCACCATGTCATCAATGTAAGCCTCCATGGTCTTGCCGATCTGGTTTTTGAACATGCGGTTGACCAATCGTTGGTATGTCGCTCCGGCATTCCTAAGACCAAATGGCATTACGCGATAACAGTAGGTGCCCTGCCCTGTAATAAAGGAGGTCTTCTCTTTGTCTTGAGGTTCCATCCGAATTTGATGATATCCGTTGAAAGCGTCCATAAAGGTCAAGAACTCGTACCCGGCTGTCGCATCCACCATCGTGTCATTGTGGGGAAGAGGGAAAGAATCTTTTGGACAAGCTTTGTTGAGGTCGGTGAAATCCACGCATACCCTCCACTTCCCGTTTTTCTTTGGTACCACGACCACGTTGGCCAGCCATTCTGGGTACTTTACCTCTTTGATTTTCCCTGTTCCTAGCAACTTCTTTACTTCTTCTTCGACCGCTTGGACCCGATCCAGCGCGAACCTTCGCCTTTTTTGCTTGACTGGTGGGTGTTCGAGGTCGACATTGAGCTTGTGTGTGATGATGGAGGGATCGATTCCTGTCTGTTGGATCGTTAATAAAACTTGGGACGTCCTTTACTTGGATAAAGGCGTCCTTTGGTCAGGCGTCCCTACGAGGTGTAGGGGCGTCCTTTGGTTATGTAGCGCAATAAAATACTAAACAAGTAAAAGTGAACGCAGTGAATTATAGAGGAACCACTCAAGACCAAGTAGTCCTTGAGTGTAAAACTCTACCTCCTTGGAGGATTTTTGAATAGCTTCTTCCTTTATATTAAACATCCTTACAGTTGTACTGGCGAGTCTTTACAGTTCTCTGGTACTTAGCGTTCTTCCTAAGTCCACTAGTAAAGGACTCCTCTAAGCCTACAACTTAAGCGAGTTTAATCTTCTAAAGGACTACTATCCCAACGTCCTACAGTACTTCGTAGGACTCTCTCTTTCTTTTTGGGTTTTTCTGAGTACAAACAGTTTTGTGGTTTGGGTTACAATTCTCACTCGATCTAGCACAAGTCTTAGCACTGTTCTTGAGTTCTTGAGCTAGTTCTTCGTGTTCTTGAGTGAACCGCTTTCCTCTGATTCTTTCTGAATATTCCCTGAAAGCGTTCACGTCACAATAAATGCCTTGGGCTATTTATAGGACTTGGGGAGGGGCGTCTTTCTCTTATGACGATCATGCCCTTCGTGGACGTGGCTACATGATCTTCCTCCACTTATGATGGCGCTGATGAGGAAGCTTCCTGTATCCAGCTGTGTGTGACGAACTCCGCTACAGGATCTGCCGCCACATATTGATGAACTCTACAACAGGATCGTCCGCCACGTAATGTTGGACTCCGCTACAGGATCGGTCTCCACGTGTCCTTGGATGATCAAATGTTGTCGAGTGACGTCATCCTGTCGGCTAGTGAGTAAGGACGCTTGGCTTTGCGTTCCTACTTGCTTTGGGACTCCGTCCTTGCTCAAGTAGTCTCTAGCTGGTCCTTACTTCCTGTTAGCTGGCGTCCCTAAGCTTATGGGACGTCCATACACACTTGTTGTCCTTTTGTCACTGGCGTTCCTAAACACTTGGACAAATTTATTAGAATCAAAGTGAGTTTGTCATATCAAAACTAAGGGACGATTGTGGGCACACTATCAAGTACGCAAGCGTCCTTGATAGCGTCCCAACAATTTCCCCCTTTTTGATGATGACAAACTCATTAGCAAGATAGTTTTGACATTGGAATTTAGCATGCATGAAAACTTAGAAGTGTCCTCTAACACTTAGAGAAATTTCAGTAAGCACAAGTTTTCATTCTTTGATTCTCTAACTTTTGGATTTTAAGGAGAGAGTAGCGTCCTAGAATACTTTCTAAGCGTCCTCTTTTATTCTAGCACGGCGTTCCTTAGACCTTTCACTTAATAGTTCCCCCTTAACACTTGCTTATTCTAGATAACTATTTTATAGCGCATCTCTGCAAAACTACACTTCCCCCTTTTGGCATCATCGAAAAGGATAACAAGTGATAAGGACGTTAGCATAAAAACATAACTAGAAGCAGTGGAACGCTTAAACAAACACATGCACACAAACATTGAATTGCCATTCAAACAAAAATAGAGTACGGTTATTACAAACCCAGAGCATAGTGATTTGAAAATAAAAGAAGCAAAGGCAAAATTAATGAGGGATAAAGAGGTGGAGGAGGGCGATCACTAAGGACGGCTTTGGTCTTGGTAAAACTTGAGAAGCTTCTCATGAAGTTCTGCCGACTTGGTGAAGGCCGAAGACAACTCCCTTAGAGATGAGAGAATCAGACACTGGTTGTTCAAGATAGCACCCATAAGTTCTGCAGGAGGATGCTATTCAGGATTAGCTGGGACAGGAATAGGCGCGGGACCAGAGCTGGAAGAGGGGGCGTCCACAAGATAGCACCCATAAGTTCTTCTTGCCTTTTGGGGACTCGGAGTCCTCATCATCATAACTTTCATCAGCATCGTCCTCGGACTCATTTTCAGCATCGTCCTGGACCGGAGCGTCCTCAGTGCCTTGTGCATTTTCACCTATACCACCAGTTGTGGCCTGTTCAGTTTCTGAAGGCGCTCTACCTTGGGACGTTTCCTCAACGTCCTGAGCCTCTATTTGATTTTTCAGTGGTAGGCTCAGCGTCCGCAGGGACTTGGAGGGGGAGGGGTTTTCTTGAGGAGTTGGGAGAGGATTGAGTAGGGGAAGAGATTGGTTGTAGGGTGGGATCTCAACAGCATCACGCTCGAGCTCATCAGAGAGAGTAGGCTCGGCGTCCTTGTGAGCGACCTGGTGCTCACCAGCGTCCTCAGCAACTTCAACAATTTCTGCTTCTTTAGGAGTAGGAGCAGCCTCAACATTTTCAGCCTGAACATTCTCAGCCGCATCTTGGGAGTCCCCTGTTATATCGACAAAGGGGGAGGACTCATCAGCAGGAGTTCCTTGGTTGCTCTTCGCTGAAGAGCTAGATGAAGAGGAACTGGATGAGGGGACGGGTTCTGGCGCTGCCATTTCCTTGACAAGCAACACCTTAGGCTTTTCACCTGTTTTGCGACGGAGAAAGGTGTGTTCCAGGGTGGAACGCTGCTCAACGTCCTCCGGGCCACTTTCTGATGAAGGACGGCGGGACCTGGGAGTCTCAGGGTCCTTTGGTGGGGAAATGTGGGCAGGGGCTGAAGGGAAGTTGGCAAAGTTGAGAGGAGAGGATTGAGGCTTGGGTTGGAATGGAATAATGGCATTTTCTTTTGAAGGTTTGGGGGACGGAGGAGGAGATGGAAGTTGGACAATTTTGAGAGCTTGTTGGGGAGGAGGAGTGGATTGCTTTGAAAGATTGGATGGGCCTTTTGTGCAGCTTGGCCTTTTTGTGGAGGGGACGGTGGAAGACTTAGCCTTTTTGAGAGGCCTTGGGTCATGAACCTTTTTGGAGCGTCCCTCTTTTATATGAGGTGGAAACTTGTCCACAATCTCGGTGGGTTTGGAGGAGGAGATGTGTTTAGAGGATGTTGAGAGGGGAGACGATGGGGCTGGACGCTTTAAAAGCTTCTTGGTGGTGATGGTGGGAATTTGAGGAGGAGGGGGAGAGGGACTTGGCAAGCGGTTCTTTAACATTTGGTAAGCAGGGCAGTCCCTTGGGTACATGGGAAAGTCGGGAAGGACTTGGTTATGCAAATCGGGAATGAGATCAAGTAAGGGAGTAAGATTCTCACCACCGAATTGCGAGAAGAAGAGCACGTCCTCCATCCGGCCAGGCAAGTCGTGGTAGTTGTTTTTGTAGAGGCCATGGATGACGAAGCGTTCTATGAACTTCTGATAGTTCCTTGTCTTTTCAGCGTCCTGCTTGATGTCTGGTCTATCCATGCGTTCCCTGATCAGCATGTAGAGCGTTTTGGGCTTCTTATTGATGAAGTCCACTAGTGATTCATTGAGAGCAATAGGCTTTGGCTTCTCTATGGTGTGGGACTTCCCCAATTTTCTTCTCTTCCCGCCGGCAGAAGATCCGGCCACGTTCACAAGTCTTTGAGACATTTTCTGACTGAGTTTAGTGAGAGAAAGTCGTCGGAAAACTTAAAGAGAATGCAGAGCAAATTTGAGAGCAGGGAAGTTGTTGAGAGCAATGAATGACTGAGAGCGACTGTTGCATCCTTATATAGAGGAAGCGGTGGCATATTCTGTAATTAACACTGATTTCCTGTTCAACACGTGGCATAACTTCCCCCTTAAGATTTGAGAAAGTACAACGGTCACTGTTCAAACTTTCAAATGTTCAAAATTCTGACTCTTCAACTTCTTCTCAAAACTGAACTGGCGTCCTCACTGACAAACACTGAGCGTCCTCTCAAACTTAGCAAAAATTTACCTCTTCAAGCAAACCAATAACCTTGATAACCGTCCCTGTGATCACCTTGCGAACCATTTGAGAACAAAGCAAGTACGTCCCGTTAAAGAAAATATGAAGCTCATAAGACGCTTTTGCAGAGTTCTCGGCTAGGATAAGCTTAGAACTCCCATCATTTCGGCTTATTATGCGGGTTGGGTGATCAGGGATACTCTTTTCAAGAAAAATAGAGAAAATTTGAATGGTGTTCCAAAGTATCAAAAACATGAAGTTTTAGACTAGCGTCCTTGCAAATATGAATTCAATGCATAACAGTCCTTAAACACTTAGAATCTACTAAACATAGCCAATCATTGAGGGAATTGTAGAACGGGACTTGCTACTTAAAAGTTATCATCCCCAAGAGCAACCTTAGATGCTCATAGGGACGTCTATCAAGCGCCTTAGTGAAAATATCAGCTATTTGGTCTTCAGTCCTTACATGCTCCATACTAATAAGTCCTAATTCAACATTATCACGCAAGAAATGATGCCTTATTTGAATATGCTTTGTGCGTGAATGAAAAACAGGATTCTTAGAGATTTCAATAGCACTTGTATTATCACAGCGAATGGGAATAGTTTCAAGATTGATACCGTAGTCCTCAAGTTGATATTTGATCCAGATGACTTGTGAACAGCACGAGGCAGCATCAACGTACTCGGCTTCCGCAGTCAAAAGCGCCACAGAGTTCTGTTTCTTAGATCCCCAAGAGACTAAGCATGAACCAAGGAACTGTGCCATTCCTGAAGTGTTTTTCCTATCAATCACATGACCAGCATAATCAGCGTCCGAGTAGCCAACAAGCTTGAAGGACGTCTTCCTAGGGTACTTCCTGAGCAACACTAGGAGCGTCCACTAAGACTTCTTCAAGATTTGGAACAACGTCCTTCGGAACATAGTATTTTCCAGAGGACCAACCATCAACCTCGTCTTCAGAGTCGTCCTGTTGTTGTGATGAAGAGCGTTCTTTCTTACTTGGTTTGCCTTTGTGGGAAGAACTCTCTTTGAACACAACATGAATACTCTCCTCAAGCTTAAGAGCCCTTTTGTTGAAAACTCTATATGCTTTGCTTGTGAGGGAGTACCCAAGGAAAATGGCTTCATCACTCCTTGCATCAATCTTTCCAAGTCTTTCTTTGTCGTTGTTGTGGACAAAGCACTTGCATCCAAAAACTCTGAGATAGTCAATGCGAGGCTTCCTTCCATTCAACAACTCATAGGACGTCTTCTTCAGCAGAGGACGAATCATGGCACGATTGATAATGTAACAAGCTGTAGCAATAACTTCCGCCCAGAAGTACTTGGGGACGCTATTTGCTAGCAGCATAGTCCTTGCCATGTCCTCAAGCGTCCTATTCTTTCTTTCCACAACTCCATTTTGTTAAGGAGTCTTTGGAGCTGAGAAGTTGTGCGAGACACCATGTTGATCATAGTAGGCCAGGAACTCTGAGTTTTTGAACTCCGTCCCATGGTCTGATCTTATGGCTTTGAGAGGCATCTCAAGGGCAACTTCCGCTTGTTTGATGAAGACTTTGAACGCGTTGAAGCAATCTGCTTTGGACACTAAGAAAAGAACCCAAGTGAATCGAGAAAAATCATCTACAATAACGTAAATGTACCTCTTTCCACCATAGCTCAACGTCTTCATGGGTCCACAAAGATCCATATGGAGAAGCTCTAAAGGCTTCTTTGTACTGACTTCGTTCTTGGGCTTGAAGGACGTTCTTGTTTGCTTCCCTTTGATACAGGCTTCGCACTGTTCAATTTTCTCAAGATCAATTCGGGGAAGTCCTTTCACAAGATTTCTTTGGTGTAGCTTAAGGATTGTGCTTGGTCAAGCATGGCCAAGACGGCGATGCCAGAGGTCAGCGTCCTCCTTTGAAGCAGATAAACACAACTCAGATTTAGGCTTGAACTCTTGATTGAAGATGTAGACATTGTTCTTGCGAACGCCTTTGAGAACCACTTTGTTTGATTTCTTGTTGATGACGAGGCACTCCTTTGAGTCAAATGTGACTAGGTTTTCAACTTGATCACACATTTGAGAGACGCTTAGGAGATTGAAGCCAAGTCCTTCAACAAGGCTAACGTTTGTTGCTTTGATGGACGAATTGAGAATGGCAGTTCCCGTCCCTTTGATCTTTCCCTTGCCCTTGTTGCCAAACGAGACAGTTCCTCCCGTGGCATTGCTTTGGATAGAAGTGAGATGGATCTGGCTTTCTGTCATATGGTTTGAGGCGCCACTATCAATGATCCATGGGCGTCCCCTCACTTCCACCTGCCAAAACAAATTTAGTGTTTGGCGACCCAGGCAAGGTGTTCCTTACCTGGTTCGTTACAGTAATAGAACTCTGGTTCTGGCATGTAGTCATTTGTATTAACATCATTTGAGATAGCATGCTTTTGGAAATAACTCCTAGAACGTCTAGGACGCCTAGAGTTAGCCTTAGGGACGGACTTATCATTTTCAATGTTAGTCCTAGAAGCTTTTCCACTTTCAATGTCTTCTTTCAGTTTTAAACAGTCATATTTGAAGTGGTCTCCTTGTCCACAGTACTAGCACGTCCTATAGTAAGTACCAAGGTAGTACTTTTTGTTGGGACGTTGGATTTTGTTCTCTTTCATTTTTTGTGGATTGCAAACTTTAGAACCTTCCCCCTTAGCAATTTTCTTATAGATCCTATGACTTGTGGAGTTAGTGTAATAGTCCTCTTGACCTTTCTCTCCACTCTCTAGGACTCTAATCCGCTCAAGAAGGTTCTTAGTCTTCTCCCTTTCTAATTCAAGTTCTGAAGTTTTGCTTGCCTCAAAGTCGCTATGGAGAGAGTTCCTAGTGTTAGACTCATAACCTAGTCCTCTTTTGGCTGGGACAAAGACCATTGGTCTGACTTCCTCAATGACAGGACTCTTTCCTAACACTTTCACTTCTTCCCTAAGCTTAGAGTTCTCTAGTTTAAGACACATCACTTCAGTTGTTAGGGATTTAGTTTCCTCACAGGAAGACTCCAATTGCAGAGAAACTGTAGCACAGTTCTCACATTCAACGACTATGTTTTCATCTTCAAGTTCATTCATTCTATGTTTCATAGCAAGACTTTCTTCCATGATTTTACTAATAAGTTTAAGGAGTTTTGGTTTTGAACATTTCTCTAAGGAACGCATCATGTAATCGTGAGTTACCTCTTGTTCGTTCTCAGAGACGTCCTCTTCAACAGTTGTGGCGTCCTCCATTGCCATGTATGCAACTTGTTCTTCTTGTTCATCATCACTTGAACTAAGATCATCCCAAGCAGGTGCGTATGCTCCAATGAGAGCTTTCTTTTTATCCTTGGAGGATGTACCCACGGTACACTTCTTGTGAAAATGTCCTTTCTTGTTACATTTGTAACAGGTGAGTTCCTTCATTTTTGCCTCTGTGTACTTGGGACTCTCCTTCTTGTAAGTCCCCTTGTTCTTGTTGTTGTATTTGTTCTTGTTTTTGCCATAGAAACGAAGAGATTTGTGAATAAGAGAAAGTTCTTCATCTTCATCAAGTTGTTCTTTTGACTTGCTTTCTTTCTCTTTCAAGGTTTGAATACGCAAGTTCTCAAGTTGTTCTGTCGTTTGACCTTGCATCATCAATGCCAGTTCTCTTTGGCGACGTAGGTACTCAGCGTACTCTGGCATTGTGGACGCCATAGCAAGACCAGTTTGAGGATTTCGTCCTAGCTGAGCCATGTCAGAGTTCCTTCTCTCTTCGTACTGCCTTAGCTTCCCATAGATCTCTTCCATATCCAGAGTTTTGTTGGCTGTATTCTCCTTGAAGGTTGTTCTATCAAAGTTCCAGATTCCAGCCAACCCATCAATAACTACTTGGACTCTGTTCCTCATGGAGACCTCAGCTTCTGGGATGCCCAAGTTCTTCATCTTGGTGACAAGAGCTTCAAAACGGTACGAGTAGTCATTGACCGTTTCATTTGGCAGCATTCTAAAAGCATAGAACTCTCTTTTGATTTGCAGCTGGACGTCCTCCTTCATGTCAGCCGTTCCTACATGGAATTTTTCAAGAGCTTCTCACTGTTGTTTCGCTGTGGGGAGATTGCTAACTCTGGTGGCGTCCCTTTCGCAGAGGGACGCTTAAAGAAAACAGATTGCCTTAGCATTGGTTTCCATCAATTTGAATTTATCGGGACCCCAATCATCCTCTTTGTCAGCTTTGTCAGCGGGAACCTTGAGATCACCTTTCCTAATTACGTTCCAGCATTGATAATTCTGACTCTTGTAGAAGTTCTCAAACCTAGTTTTCCAGCGATTGAAGTTGCCGTCCGTCAAGCGCAGAGGCTTCACAAAAGAGATTCCTATTGGTTCCATGTCCATCTTTTACCTGCAACTCAACAAAATCTAGAGCGCCTGCTCTGATACCAATTGTTGGATCGTTAGTAAAACTTGGGACGTCCTTTACTTGGATAAAGGCGTCCTTTGGTCAGGCGTCCCTACGAGGTGTAGGGGCGTCCTTTGGTTATGCAGCGGAACAAAATACTAAACAAGTAAAAGTGAACGCAGTGAATTATAGAGGAACCACTCAAGACCAAGTAGTCCTTGAGTGTAAACCTCTACCTCCTTAGAGGATTTTTGAATAGCTTCTTCCTTTATATTAAACGTCCTTACAGTTGTGCTGGCGAGTCTTTACAGTTCACTGGCACTTAGCGTTCTTCCTAAGTCAACTAGTAAAGGACTCCTCTAAGCCTACAACTTAAGCGAGTTTAATCTTCTAAAGGACTACTATCCCAACGTCCTACAGTACTTCGTAGGACTCTCTCTTTCTTTTTGGGTTTTTCTGAGTACAAACAGTTTTGCTGTTTGGGTTACAATTCTCACTCGATCTAGCACAAGTCTTAGCACTGTTCTTGAGTTCTTGAGCTAGTTCTTCGTGTTCTTGAGTGAGCCGCTTTCCTCTGATTCTTTCTGAATATTCTCTGAAAGCGTTCACGTCACAATAAATGCCTTGGGCTATTTATAGGACTTGGGGAGGGGCGTCTTTCTCTTCTGACGATCATGCCCTTCGTGGACGTGGCTACATGATCTTCCTCCACGTATGATGGCGGTGATGAGGAAGCTTCCTATATCCAGCTGTGTGTGATGAACTCCGCTACAGGATCTGCCGCCACGTATTGATGAACTCTGCAACAGGATCGTCCACCACGTAGTGTTGGACTCCGCTACAGGATCGGTCTCCACGTGTCCTTGGATGATCAAATGTTGTCGAGTGATGTCATCCTGTCGGCTAGTGAGTAAGGACGCTTGGCTTTGCGTTCCTACTTGCTTTGGGACTCCGTCCTTGCTCAAGTAGTCTCTAGCCGGTCCTTACTTCCTGTTAGCTAGCGTCCCTAAGCTTATGGGACGTCCATACACACTTGTTGTCCTTTTGTCACTGGCGTTCTTAAACACTTGGACAAATTTATTAGAATCAAATTGAGTTTGTCATATCAAAACTAAGGGACGGTTGTGGGCACACTACCAAGTGATCAAGCGTCCTTGATAGCATCCCAACACTGTCATATCTTCATGGCTCCAAGCAAAGCAATCTTTGAGACTTTTCAAAAACATTATCAATTCTTCTTTAATTGAGGGCTCCAACTTTTCTCCAATCTTGACCACCTTTCCCTCTTCTAGTGTCACCTCGTCCGCTTTTTCTTCAGTTTCGATTTGTGCTATGCTTCCGGCCTTAAGGTTGTTGGCTTGAGAGCCGCCATGTAGCGTTCTCTGGCCAATCTCTAATCCCCGCGGATTTGTTCAACTCCCCATGGTGTTGGGAACTTCACAGTTTGATGGTATGTGGATGCCACAGCCCGCATATCATGTAACCAAGGGCATCCCAGAATGACGTTGTAGCACGAGGGACAATCCATCACAAGGAAGTTGACTTGCTTGTTGATCCCCTTGGCAAAAGTAGTTGGGCTATCTCCCCCACTGTGTGCTTGACTTCGCCACTGAAGCCCACCAGCGGTACTGGGTGCTTGTGGATGTCGCTCTCGGACAACCCCATCTCCTTTAGGGCGTCGAGCGTCATTAGGTTGGTAGAGCTCCCGGTGTCGATCAGGACTCTCTTCATCAACACGTTTCTCATGTGTAGGGATATCACGAGGCCGTCATGGTGCAACTCGGCAGTGCATCTTGCATCGCTGTCGTCGAAGACAATGGTGGGTTCCGAGGTTTCCTCACCTGCGTACTCAGACTGGCGGGGTCGACCAAAGTTGCCCTCTCGCGCGTGGCGTTTTGCGGCCGAATACGTGAGGCCACAGATGTTTGATCCCTCTTATATGATGTTGACGACCCTGTGAGATGTCGGGGATCCCTCCTTCCTCGCGTCTCGGATCGGAGATTCCCTACTACTTCTTTGGGCACTTGGGCATCAGGTGCTATGTCTTTGATTCTTCCCTCAACAATTAGGCGAGACACTCGTGGTAGTCACACCACTTGGTGGTGTCTCTATCGGCCTTCGGAGCCTTGTCCTTTCGCGGCCACCTTACGTACTCCCGTTGCTTAGTCATAATTCGTAGGAGCTTGTCCGTAGATATGTTGAGCTTGAGGGAGTCTAGTGATGGCGGTGGTGGGTCTCGGCTTCGGTCGTCCGATGGACGTGACCTGGCCGTGTGACCTGTCCGTGGCTAGGACGAGAGTATGGGTGCGCTCGACGCTCCTTCCTCTCGTCAGCCGACCCCTTGCGGTTGTCAATCGGGCCCCTTTCTCAGACCTTTCTATCTCTGAAGTTCTTTTTCGTAAGGATCTGTCTTCCTCAAGCCGGACGTGAGCCAAGGCTCTTGCCTGTACCTCCTCGAAAGTGTAGCAAGGGTGCTTAGTGAGTTCCTTGTACTGGCCCCTGTCTGAATGCCTCGACCGCGGTGGTGACGTCGCAAGATTGAATTGAGACTTTTTCGCGGTTGAACCGATCTAGGAACTCTCTGGTGGTTTCTTGGTACCTTTGGCGGATCCGATAGAGATCACTGGATTGTTTCTCGAACTTACGGCTGCTAGCGAACTGGGTGCGAAAGGAGTCTAAGAGATCGGCAAAAGAGCTGATACTACCGCGCGGGAGATTTATGAACCAAGTCAGTGCCGGACCTGTCAAGGTCGTGCCAAATCCCTTGCACATCACCGCCTCTTTGAAATGAGAGGGGACCGCACTTGTAATCATCTTTTGCTTATAGATCGCTACATGCTCGTTAGGGTCAATGGTACCGTTATATGGAGTCATGTTTGGTACGGTGAACTTCTTCAGGATCTCTACCTTTGTGATACGGTGAGAGAAAGGTGATTCATCGAAGCCATCAGGGGCTTCAGGCTCTAGGGGCTGGTGTCGTGAGTGAATCTCGAACAAATAAATTTGTCAAGACCCCGCTGAGTATAGAGAAGTCAGGATCGTCCACGGGAGCAAGTAGTTCTATAGTCTAGCAATCAAACTACAAAAGCAAAACAAAACAAAGCAAAAGCAAAACAAGCAAACAAACGCAAAACACACGTCTCAGGAACAGGACGAGGCCGACCCTAGGGAGGTCGTGGCCGACCAAAAACAGAACTTCACAACAAACAGGAAACAACTACAGAGGAGGGTCGCGGCCAACCTGCAACTGGTCGTGGCCGACCTATCTGGGCACGGAAAAGGGTTTTGTAAAATCAAGGAAAAACAACTAGGGGAGGGGATTCACCACACCACAAGCATACATCCAAACAATGATAAAGGATCAACTCAACTCAAAACCTCATGGGTGACTTTCGTCTCAAAAGAACACATCAAATCCTACACTTACATGAAGGATCTAACATGCAATCCAACTTGTTCTTCGAAGGGTTCAACTTTCATCAAACCCGGATAGTCCACATTCACAACCAAACCTCTCAATTAGGCAACAAACAAGAACATTCCCCCTTCTTCAAGGGTTTTAAGCACACAAGAGGGACTTATGGGCAGAGATTTCAAGCTAAGCATGGATCCAAACCATCAAGGTCTCAAATGCACTTTCATGGTGGGTTTCACCCCAGCCCTAGCAAGCTAACTACTCACACATAATCACACACACAAACAACAAAAGAGAAGAGAAAATCATCATCCAAGCATGCAACTTCAATTAATTTCAAGATTCAAACTTACAAACTTAAGCAAACCCACAAATGTCTTCAAACACCATTGTTGTCTTCTTCCTAGAACACAACCAACACAAGCTTTCTTCTCTACTATCTCTCCTTACAAACCCCTTCTCTCTCACACTCACACTCTTCTTCTCTACCGTCACTTTCTTCTTCTTCAACCTCCACTTCTTCTTCCTCCTCCTCAGACCACTCTCTCCTCTCTCCTCCTTTCCCCCTTAAGCCTTTTCCCTCTTGGAAAAGCTGATTAGAAAGGGAGACAAAATGGGTTTTGTAGAAGCCCACAAAAAGCAAGAGAAGGAAGCTTCCTCCCCTGCACATCCCTGCCACAGGTCTGCACAGCCGCCTGCCTTTTCGGGTTTCGAAAATCCCGCCAAAAGGGATTCCTTGCGCAGCACGGATTTCTTTCGGGTGCTGAGAGGGGTCGCGGCCGACCATATGGGGGTCGGCGCCGACCACCTGCAGGATGTGGACTTTTTCTCGTTTCTTGTTCCGTTCTTGCTTCAATTGGTTGGGCTTTTGCTTGGCGTTTCTTCCCTTTTGCTCCTTGAATTCCTTGAGTTCCTAGAACTTTTTTGAGGCTCACTTGGTTGCGACTTTGGATCTTGACTCCTGACACTTTGACTCTTGAAAACTAACGATTCCTAGAAAGCTCCGAAAATGCATGAAAAACTCCTCCAAAAGGCTCCAAATACCTACACAACACGAAACAACATACAAACGACTCCAACCCTCGAAAGAGAGTCAAAATCTTATGCAAAACACACAAACACAAAGGGAAAGCATGCAAAACAAGCTAAAAAACTACCTAGAAAATCAACTAAAAAGGACGACATCAAAATACCCCATACTTAAGCTTGCTTGTCCTCAAGCAATACCTCTCATGCATCAAGACCAAGTAACAAGATTTAAGAATGCCTTTAGATAAAATAAGCACAAGTAGAACAATGAGCAACATAACTTCAATATCATAGCACACATGTATGCATTCTAAGCAATAACAATCCAACCTCACAAGGTCAATGTGTTTCACTCATTTTCAAGTGTTTAGGATGTATCAATCAAGCACTCAATCTCAATTCCAAATGAAATACCTCATAGACAATGGAAATTATGTTCGAAATTCTCTACCGAAGAAATCAAAACAAGCTAAACCATCAAGAGAACTTAAGGTGGCTCAATGAAGACTTCAAAGAAGTTTCATTCGGCCGGGTTGTAATGGGGCTTGGTGATTCAAAGGGTGTGGAATAGTTTGGTCTTGTGGTGCTAATGAATCCGGGAACCTAGACTCCTAGTCTTCAAAACTCAACTACACTCAACCAACTCTTCTTCCTTCCTCCTAAACACCAAACCCTTAACCCTTGAAGCACACAACACTTCACCTATTCCTTTGTCTTTCTTTTTAGGAGGAAGCATTGGCTCTAGCACTTTATTCAAACACTTTCTTTTCTCTCTTTTTTTTAAAGGGCCTGGTGGGGGTCGGCCGCGACCACTAGGTGGTCGGCTCCGACCTTTGGCAGAAAACCCACTTTTCCTCTACACTTGTGCAATCCGAGCCAATACTCCGTCTTTTTCATTCTTTCTCTAAGACAACTCCTTTAATTCTCACTTCCATCATCTCTTCATCTTCACCCCTCTTCCACATCAACATCACAACCATTCTAAGTCCTAATTCCCAGATTAAGGGGGTCAAGCTTATAATGGCTAGGATATTTTTGTGGAGCTAGAAATAAGGCTTTAGGCTCAAACAAGAGGCTTCAAATCATGGGATCATGCATAGGTAGGATAGAAAGGAAATAAATAGGCTCATGAAAATAAGTTCAATATCATTTGATCTAACAAGTCATGAATGCATCTCCATTGGTTTCAAATCAAGAATAAGCATGCCATTGTCAAGTGATAAGTGCATATGGGAGAGTAAAAATCACACATGAAAAAGCAAGGAATAAAACATACATTCCTTGTGGCCAAAAGATTTCTCACTAGGTTCAAATTTGTTGGATTGCTTTTCACTTGGAATCATGCATGCTCAATTTTCATTATGAGCTCAAAGTTCAAAAATCAAAGTCATGGAAGGCAATCTTACAAAGCAAGTTACAAGGAATTACATGATGATGCTTGTAATTACTATCCTCGGACATCTTAGCAAGGGTATTCATCCATCATAAAAATCAAAAAGGAAAGACTCAAACATGCAAATACACACATACACACATGCAAATCCACACACAAGCATGGAAACACATAACACAAACAAGTAGCATCTCCCAAACCACCCCATACTTAAAACATCAATGTCCCCATTGATTAAAAAGTAAAGAGAGGGAAAATAGAAACTAACTTGGGTTTGGAGCATTGTTGGAGAAGTTTCACCTTTGAGGAGGTTGAGGGAACGGAGAGTCCGGGAACATCTTTTGGGCAA
The DNA here is from genome assembly GCA_934048045.1 of Polygonum aviculare. NCBI lineage: Eukaryota > Viridiplantae > Streptophyta > Magnoliopsida > Caryophyllales > Polygonaceae > Polygonum > Polygonum aviculare. The sequence goes on from OW204026.1 coordinate 25,419,585, forward strand.
GCCAAGCATTGTAGGCAAATTGGGCTTGGCGGTCTTCATAGTACTCATCCCGGAAGTTGTCAAACCCTCGAGTTGCATCTTGGAAACGGGCCAAGTTTTGGTCGTGGTGGTGTTGGATCTTTGAATACAAGAAGTTTTGTTGAATGCCGAGGGTGTCCATCTTGGCGTCGAGCATCTCCATGGTTGGGGGAACTTGGGTGCTATACTCGCCACCTTGAGGCTCGAATTGAGGACCACCGAACCATCCGAATCCCGAAGGATTGGAGGAGTACGGGAACATCTCGGGTTGGGGACCCATCGTGTAGTCCATAGGGTCATTGCCGCTCTACCCTGCCTCGCTGCCGACCTGCTGTTGCCCGAAGCCAACCCCATCTTGCGCAAAATCACCTTGCTGGAAGTGGTCGCGGCCGACCTCAGGGTGGTCGGCGCCGACCCCTTCCAAGGAGTCTCTTCTTCCGCGTTTTTGCCTTGTGCGCGTGGTGGGGCCATCTCTCGGGAACCGACTCGGCTGTCGTCTTACGTGCTCATCTTCCGAGAGGAGTTGATAGTAGGGGGAGGGATCTTCCGAAGGTGCCCAAACATCATACCAATTAGGGAGGTAGAATAACTCACAATTTTCGTTGTTGAGGCGCACTTTGTGAGTTACTCCGGTGGGATCGGTGAAGTTGTTGAAGTAGCCGATCTCATCACTCCACTCAACCACCTTGGTATTCAAATAGTACCGGACATCCATTCGAGTAACGGGCTTGGAGTTGTAGCGAGCGAGATCAACCTTGAGAGCTTGGGCAATGAGGACCACCAACCAACCACACATGGTAAATTTCGGGTTCTTTCGTTGGTTGATGATGTTGTGGACGAACTCATAGGCAAAGTTCATTGTTGGAGCATTGGTGAAGAGGATGGAGGACAAGCACACGAGCTCTCGCAAAGTGGGGCGAGAGAGCTCGTACTTGCACCAAATAGCGGCGCCGAGAATGCGCAAGATCACCTTGAAGACCGGGCTAGCAATGTCCCGAGCAAGTGGGTTGCTCGTGGTTTCTCCTTTGCAAGCGATGTAAGACCACATCTTTTGGACGGGGAAGTCTTTTATGGCGTAGGTTCCCGATGGTGTAGGGAAGCCTAGCATCTTGTTGAGCTTGGTAATAGTGGTAGCATGCTTCTTCCCGCCAATTTGAAACTCTATCTTGGTCTTGCCAAAGTCCGCTTGTGGTGGCCCCGAGATGGTGAGAGTGGTGGCGAATTCACAAGTAAGAGCCGGGTAGTGCCTCGGGACGGGATCATCAATGAGTCTATCGGCTCCAAGTAAACGGAACGCCCCCTCTACCGCCGAGCGCACATGGAGGCTCACATGCGAATCCGGATAGTAGGACCGCGCCTTCACCGTCTCCGCCTTCATGTCCTCATAGAGTTGCATTTGCCCTTCATCTCGGATCACAACATCGTCCATCACCGCCACATTCTTGCCCTTCTTTTGCTTCTTGGTCGCCCTTGAAGATGATGCCATTTTCCTACAAAACCAACAAGAAACTTCCAAGGTAATTTCCAACTCAAACAGCACGAACACCACACAAGAGACACACAACCAATTGCCAAAAAAAAAGTCACCCCATACTTGCAGGAAACACACACTTTAAATTTCATATGACAATTCTCAACTGAGCATGTATAATCATGAAACGCAAGCAAGAAATGGGAAAGACTCATGCTTAAATCAATCAATTCATGGCAAGAGCAACTCAAATAGCATGTTTTCAAAGAGATTACGAGATATCCGGGGTCGGGGACGACCCATGGGAGCTCGTTCACACACAAGTACGCACCAAAACAAGCCAACACAATATTCCAACTTCTGACGGTGGTCGGCCGCGACCAGAGGGTGGTCGGCGGCGACCTGCTACAGGTATCCTCACTCGAAAATTCAGCTTTTACCCCTTCTAATGGCTACCAAAAATCCTAGAAAAATTTGATTGACCCAAAGTCACCCAAATAATCATAGATCAAGCAAGAAAGCATGCCAAAACTCAACAATCCACAACCAAACATGTAGATCTAAGCACATACAACCCAAATTTCAACATTCAAGCTCAAGAACACCCAAATCTAGATTTCAAACTAAACCCTCAAAATTACTCAAGTAAACTTGAATTTAAGAGCAAGGGAGTAGAAGAACATACCAAAAGAGTGTTGAACAAGATGAATGCAAGCAAAATAGGGGTCGAAGCCGAGGTTGTGAGAGGTCGGGGTCGTGGGTTTTGGGGAATGGGGGTTCGAAATTTCTGGGTTTTTGTGGGGGATTTGAGTAGAGGAAGGAAAATTAGGAAGGATTATGGTGAAATTTGGAAGAAAGGAGCTAGATCTAGTGGTTATGGAGCAATGGAGTTGAATGAGAGCTTAGAGGAGTCTATGGAGGCAAGGAGGTCGTGAGAATGGGGGTTAGGTCGTGGGAAAGGGTGGGAAGGGATAAAAATTGTAAAGAAAAAGTCCATGGGCTTACTTGTAATTTCCCAAAATTTTTACACAATTTCTACCTTTCGCCAGAGGGGGTCGGCCGCGACCTACAGGGGGTCGGCGCCGACGAACACCAGGGAGTTCTCCACCACTTCGTTCATTCGTCTCCAACTTCATGCACCTGAGCAAAGCCTCGGGTTCCTACAAAATACTTATGGAAATGCAAGGCAAACTACCTATCTAGACTAAGAAAGGGAAAGATCGGGTTGCCTCCCGAAAAGCGCTTTCTTTAACGTCTTTGAGCTAGACGAGAAGTACCTTAGCTAGGTGACGGTGGTGAGAGCCCAAGTGGCTCGGATTTCCTCATCGGGGTCCACCTTCTCATAGTATTTCTTCAACCGGTGGCCATTGACCTTGAAAATTCCTCCTTTGTCGTCTATGAGGTCGGCCGCTCCGTGTGAGTACATACGATGAACCGTAAACGGTCCACTCCATCGGGTTCTCAATTTCCCGGGAAAGAGGTGAAGTCGAGAGTTGAAGAGAAGTACTCGGTCACCTTCCTTGATGTTTTTGGGTACAAGCTTCCTATCGTGCCACTTCTTAGTCTTCTCCTTGTAGATCCTTGAGTTTTCATACGCCTTAAGCCTCAATTCCTCCAACTCTTGTAAGTCCATGAATCTTTTTCCTCCGGCCGCGTCGAGGTCCATATTGAGCTCCTTGAGAGCCCATAAAGCCTTATGCTCAAGCTCGACGGGCAAGTGACACGACTTTCCGTACACTAGGTTGAAAGGAGTGGTGCGGAGTGGAGTTTTGTAGGCGGTGCGGTATGCCCACAAAGCATCATCTAGCTTGGAGGACCAATCTTTACTTGAGCGGGACACCGTTTTTTAGAGGATAGCCTTGATTTGCCGGTTAGAAACTTCCACTTGACCACTAGTTTGAGGGTGGTAAGGTGTGGCCACCTTGTGAGACACCCCATACTTGGTCAAAAGAGATTCAAAGCTCCTCTCAATGAAGTGTGAACCACCATCACTAATGTGAACTCGGGGTACACCAAACCGGGGGAAGATGTTCGTCTTCATGAACTTAGCCACCACTCTTGCATCATTTGTTCTTGTGGCTACGGCTTCAACCCACTTGGAAACATAATCAACCGCCACGAGTATATACTTATAGGGACCCGAAGAGGGGAAGGGTCCCATGAAGTCTATACCCCAAACGTCAAGGAGCTCTACCTCCAAGATTCCGGTGAGCGGGTTCTCGTTCCTCCACGTAATGTTTCCCGCCCTTTGGCATTCTCCACAAGTGGTCACATAAGCTTGCACATCCTTGAAGATAGTAGGCCAATAAAATCCACTTTGAAGGATCTTCGCGGTGGTTTTGAATCCCTTAGCATGGCCTCCCATCGGAAGAGTGTGGCAATGACGGATAACTTCTTCTATCTCCTCATCCGGGACACAACGTCTAAATATGTGATCACTTCCTTGCTTGAACAAGTAGGGATCATCTCAATAGTAGCGCTTGACGTCCTTGAGGAATTTCTTCTTGGCTTGGAAGTCAATCCATCCGGCACAATGCCACCTACAACATAATTGGCAAAATCCGCAAACCACGGGGCTTTCACCCCCTTAATAGCATCTATTGAGTGCAAAATGGGAGAAGGGGAAGGAGGATTAGGAAGTACACAAGAGAGGTAAAAGATGTGACCTTGGGCGACCTCGCACGGGGTCGCTTGCATACCGTCTCGTCCATCATCAACAACCAGAGAAGGGGCAGAGGAGGTCGCGGCCGACCATAAGGGGGTCGCGGCCGACCTACTCCAGGAGCCTCCTTCTCGCGACACTTCATTGCATAGAAGAGTTTCGTCCGGGTGGGAGTCGTTGATGGGGACCATGATTCCGGACTCCGTGATGTGTTCAATGGGTTTCCTTGAAAGGTGATCCGCCACAAGGTTTTCCGCTCCTTTCTTGTCTCGTATCTCTAGATCAAACTCTTGAAGGAGAAGCATCCACCGGAGCAAGCGCGGTTTAGCATCCTTCTTGTCCATGAGGTAACGGACAGCCGCGTGGTCGGTGTAGACTATCAACTTCGAGCCCACTAAGTAAGAGCGGAACTTCTCAAATGCGAACACCACGGCTAGAAACTCTTTCTCCATTGTTGTGTACTTGCCTTGGGCCTCATCAAGCGTCTTGCTTGCATAGTAGATAGCATGAAGCTTCTTCTCCTTTCTTTGCCCAAGAACCGCACCTACGGCATAATCACTTGCGTCACACATGATCTCAAAGGGGAGTGTCCAATCCGGTGGTTGCATGATAGGAGCCGACACAAGTGCATCCCGGATCCTATGAAAATCTTCAAGACACTCGGAAGAAAACTCAAACACCACATCTTTCATAAGAAGGTTAGTCAACGGTTTGGAAATTTTCGAAAAATCTTGAATAAACCTCCTATAAAACCCGGCATGTCCTAGAAAGCTCCTAATCCCTTTCACGGAGGTGGGAGGTGGCAATTTTTCAATCAATTCAATTTTAGCTTGGTCCACTTCAATTCCCCTCTTAGATACCACATGTCCTAGGACAATCCCTTCTCGAACCATAAAGTGACATTTTTCCCAATTTAGCACTAAGTTGGTTTCTTCACATCTTTTGAGAACTCTAGAAAGATTAGCAAGGCAAGAGTCAAAACTGGTACCGTACACCGAGAAGTCATCCATGAACACTTCCACAATGTCCTCAATCATGTCGGAGAAAATGGCCATCATACACCGTTGGAAGGTGGCGGGTGCATTGCACAGTCCGAATGGCATCCTCCTATAGGCAAATGTTCCATAAGGGCATGTGAAGGTTGTCTTCTCTTGGTCATCGGGATGTATCGGAACCTGTCAAAAACCACTATAGCCATCGAGATAACAAAAGTAGTCATGAAGAGCTAATCTCTCTAGCACTTGGTCAATAAAGGGCAAAGGAAAATGATCTTTCCTAGTGGCACCATTGAGTTTCCTATAATCAATGCACATGCGCCAACTAGTAGTAGTCCTAGTAGGAGTCAGTTCGCCTTTCTCGTTTTCCACAACGGTGAGGCCACTCTTCTTTGGAACCACATGAACCGGGCTCACCCACTTGCTATCCAAAATTGGGAATATAATTCCCGCATCAAGCATCCTCAAAATCTCCTTCTTCACAACATCCTTCATGTTTGGATTGAGGCGTCGTTGATGCTCAATGGTTGGCCTATGTCCTTCCTCAAGAAAAATTCGGTGCATGCACAAGGAAGGCGAAAGTCCACTCAAGTCCTCAAGCGAGTACCCAATGGCTTTCCTATGAGTCCTAAGAACATCAAGCAACTTTCCAACTTCTTCCGCATTTAGATTTGCATTTACAATAACCGGAAAAGTGGAATTCGGGCAAAGAAAATAATACCTCAAAGACTCGGGGAGAGTCTTAAGCTCCGGAGTAGGCGGTGGTGGTGTTAAAATGTCATCGTCCTCATCCGCCTTCAGGAACTCCTTTGCTTTACCCTCCTCGTCCTCAATCAAGCATGTTGGTGAGATCCTGTCGGGGGTCGCGGGCGACCTAGGGGAGGTCGGCTCCGACCTACAACAGGGGAGGTCCGCTTCCTTGCCTTCATCTTCACTCGCGTACTCTTCAAGCAACATCTTGACATCCATGACTTCACCGGTCTCCTTCATGGTATGGTTGAATCGGAACTCTACCACCTCTTCTCCGATCTCAAAAGTGAGGAGACCCTTCTTCACATCAATAACCGCACCGACGGTGGCAAGGAATGGCCGTCCAAGAATGATTGGGACGACGGGATCTTCCGGCATTTCCATCACAATAAAGTCGTTGGGTACAAAGAACTTGCCGACTTGGATAGGAAAGTCGTCAACAATGCCGGTGGGTTGCACACAAGAGCCATCCGCCATATAGAGCCTCATATTCACCGCGACCAAAGGGCCCATGTTGGTCTTGGACCATATAGAAAGAGGGAGAAGACTAGCACTTGCACCAAGATCGCATAGAGCCTTGAATCGGTGAGCACCTATGCCAATGGTAATAGCAAACTTACCCGGATCACCAAGTTTTTCCGGGAGCTGAATGGACCGCACATCATTGGTCAATTCGGACATTGACCGCTTCTTTGACAAGATCTCTTTGAGAAATTTGGTGTAGGCGGGCATCTCGTTCAAAGCTTCGGCAAAGGGAATGGTGATGTTGAGGGTTTGGAGAACCTTCATGAAACGTTTGAACTTTCCCTCCGTGAAATCATTAGCCTTTTTGGATGGGTAGGGAAGCACCTTCGTTGTCGGAGGAGATGGGACGGATTTAGGGACTCTCGGAGTAAGGTCGGCAGCGACCTGGGGTGGTCGGCTGCGACCTCCTCTGTAGCAGGGCAGGGTCGGTGGATACCATTGGGGGGTCGGCCACGACCTGTTCCAGAGGGGTTTCGTGCTCTTTGTTCACCGTCTTTTCACTTATAATTCGGTCCGGCAACTTCTTCCCGCTTCTTAAGTGAACGGCGGCAATATGGCCCCGTGGGTTCTCATCGGGGTGGCCCGGTAAGCGCCCTTGAGGTCTTGGGATTTGAGCCGCGAGATCACCAAGTTGGGCGTCAACATTCTTTCTCCATGTGTCAAGATCTCCCAATCTCGTATGGACTCCTTTCAACTGAGTGGTGAGCTCGGTTCTCACCCCTTGCATCAATCCTTCTTGCAACTCTTGGACCCATGATGGCTCCGCTTGATAACCGGGAGGTCTATAAGGAGAGCCCCTTTATTCTTGCGGAGGAGGTGGATAACCTTGACCTTGGCCATGGGTATTCCATTTAGGATAGTTGTTGTTCCTCTGCGCATAAACATTGTTTTGGCCTCGGTAGGGTCCTCTTATATAGTTCGCCTCCGCATAAGCCTCGGCGGCCCGGACTTGCTCCACATTTATACAAGAAGCGGCGGTGTGAGATTGAGAACCGCACTCTTGACAAGGTGGGCCGACGGACTTGAAGTAGCTCACTTGCTTCTTGAGCTTGTTGATCTCATCTTGCATAAATTGGAACTTCACATCTTGATCAATTGGCTCACTATGGGGGTCATAGAGCTTTCTTGGTGGGATCCGGACGGCTTGTTGGGTCCCGTACATGGCATCATAGGTTGTGAGTTTGTCCATGAGACCCCATGCCTCGTCGGGATCCATCTCAATGAAACCGCAATCGGTATGGAGGTTGATGCGGTCTTTTGTTGCGGCATTTATCCCTTGAAAGAATATCTCTTGAAGAACATAAGGAGGTTGTCCATAGGTTGGATATTGCCGAAGAAGCTCCTTAAATCTCTCCCAAGTTTCAACAAAAGTCTCATTGGGAAGTTGATGGTAGGAGGTGATGCGCTTTCTTAGCTCGGTGGTCTTTGCCGGTGGAAAGAACTTTGTCATGAACAAGTCATGCAAAGCCTTCCAAGTAGTAATAGATCTAGCGGGCAAACTTTCGAGCCAATGAAGAGCTTTCCCACATAAAGACCACTTGAACGCCTTGAGGAGAACATACTCGAGTGAGACACCATCGGCGGCGATAGTGTCACATAGATCGGTGAAGTTCTTGATGTGCTCCATGGGGCATTCGGTGGGCTTCCCTTCATATTGAGATCTTTTGATGAGAGTGATGAAGTGGGATTTGATTTCAAAAGCGCGCTCAATCACCGGGAGTATAATAACGGACTCGGGAACTCTAAGCTCCGGATGCATGTATTGCTTAGCGTTCCTTGGAATAGCATCAAGTTGTTCTCGGAGGCGGGCGGCCTCATCTCTTTCTTTCCGCGCAGCTGCGGCTTGAGCATCACGCTCCATTTGCATACGCTCCATTTGAGCGCGAAGTTCAGCCATTTGATGAGCAAGAGCCTCAGCGTCGGCCATTGCTTTTCGTTCCCTTAGCTTTTGACGAAAGGTTCTCTCTATTTCGGGATCAAAGGGGAAATGGTCAATCACCCTTCGTGAACTAGAGGGAATACACCTGCGTACAAAACACTAAAGAAACGGATTAGTAACAAAATAGGGGTTCGGGCTAGTCCCTCACCCTAAAGAAAGCTAGACTTAGAAACTAAACTAACTCCCCGGCAGCGGCGCCAATTTGTCGTGAGTGAATCTCGAACAAATAAATCAAGGAAAGCTAGACCCCTCTGAGTATAGCGAAGTCAAGATCGTCCACGGGAGCTAGTAGTTCTATAGTCTAGCAATCAAACTACAAAAGCAAAACAAAACAAAGCAAAAGCAAAACAAGCAAACAAACGCAAAACACACGTCTCAAGAACAGGTCGAGGCCGACCCTAGGGAGGACGTGGCCGACCAAAAACAGAACTTCACAACACACAGGAAACAACTACAGAGGAGGGTCGCGGCCGACCTGCAACTGGTCGTGGCCGACCTAATCTGGGCACGAAAAAGGGTTTTGTAAAATCAAGGAAAAATAACTAGGGGAGGGGATTCACCACACCACAAGCATACATCCAAAAAATGATAAAGGATCAACTCAACTCAAAACCTCATGGGTGACTTTCTTCTCAAAAGAACACATCAAAGCCTACACTTACATGAAGGATCTAACATGCAATCCAACTTGTTCTTCGAAGGGTTCAACTTTCATCAAACCCGGATAGTCCACATTCACAACCAAACCTCTCAATTAGGCAGCAAACAAGAACATTCCCCCTTCTTCAAGGGTTTTAAGCACACAAGAGGGACTTATGGGCAGAGATTTCAAGTTAAGCATGGATCCAAACAATCAAGGTCTCAAATGCACTTTCATGGTGGGTTTCACCCCAGCCCTAGCAAGCTAACTACTCACACATAATCACACACACAAACAACAAAAGAGAAGAGAAAATCATCATCCAAGCATGCAACTTCAATTAATTTCAAGATTCAAACTTACAAACTTAAGCAAACCCACAAATGTCTTCAAACACCATTGTTGTCTTCTTCCTAGAACACAACCAACACAAGCTTTCTTCTCTACTATCTCTCCTTACAAACCCCTTCTCTCTCACACTCACACTTTTCTTCTCTACCGTCACTTTCTTCTTCTTCAACCTCCACTTCTTCTTCCTCCTCCTCAGACCACTCTCTCCTCTCTCTTCCTTTCCCCCTTGAGCCTTTTCCCTCTTGGAAAAGCTGATTAGAAAGGGAGACATAATGGGTTTTGTAGCAGCCTACAAAAAGCAAGAGAAGGAAGCTTCCTCCCCTGCACATCCCTGCCATAGGTCTGCACAGCCGCCTGCTTTTTCGGGTTTCGAAAATCCCACCAAAAGGGCTTCCTTGCGCAGCACGGATTTCTTTCGGGTGCTGAGAGGGGTCGTGGCCGACCATATGGGGGTCGGCGCCGACCACCTGCAGGATGTGGACTTTTTCTCGTTTCTTGTTCCGTTCTTGCTTCAATTGGTTGGGCTTTTACTTGGCGTTTCTTCCCTTTTGCTCCTTGAGTTCCTAGAACTTCTTTGAGGCTCACTTGGTTGCGACTTTGGATCTTGACTCTTGACACTTTGACTCTTGAAAACTAATGGTTCCTAGAAAGCTCCGAAAATGCATGAAAAACTCCTCCAAAAGGCTCCAAATACCTACACAACACGAAACAACAGACAAACGACTCCAACCCTCGAAAGAGAGTCGAAATCTTATGCAAAACACATAAACACAAAGGGAAAGCATGCAAAACAAGCTAGAAAACTACCTAGAAAATCAACTAAAAAGGACGACATCAGCTGGAAACTTCTTCGGCCGGTCCTGAGTTGATCGGCGATGACGCCGATTTGCTCGGTCACCTTCCTTCGTATGGCTGGATCGAGATCAACTGCCCTTCGCCTCTCACGATCCTCCTCATCAGTTTCTTCATCGTCCAACCAGATGTCTCGAGGTGGTGTTCGGCGTTGTCTAGCCTCTGATCGGAGATTCTTTGGAGGATCTTCGTTGCGGAGGATCTCCTCGCGGCGGTTTTGATGGAGGAAGTTTGAGGCTTCTTCTTATAGTATAGGTGTCTTGTCTCGTGCGTTCAAGTCTGCTGCCCCTCTTGAGGTTCCTTCCCCACCGTCAAAGTCGAGCCTTTTGACTATGTCATCGGTACGGCGGTGCACACGAAGTGATCGACGGCCGGTAGCCACGACCTCGTACAGTTGTTTCAGCTGGCTATTCTCTCGTGTGAGGCGTGCCACGTGTGCGTCATAAAAACTCTTTTGGTCAATCAACTCCTTCTGAAGGAGTTGCATGCGTTCCCGAAGGTCGGTCATCTCTTCGTCTTGTGACCGGTTTCTGGGGAGTTCAGGTTCTTTGTCATGTTAAGTGATCGGGGTCTTAGGGCTTTCGTCACTGTTACCCGACATTGTGTTGTGTATTCGAGGAGATGCTTGAATGGTGTGTCTTCTTATGGTTGTATCGATCACGGCCCCACGATGGGCGCCAAATTGTTTGAGCAAAGTTCTCCCTAGGTTGAATTTTGACCTAAATCGGGCCTGATCAATGTAAACCACGAAGAATTAACAAAGAATTGTCAGCTGAATATTGTATTGAATGTGTGAATGTATGCTTGTGAAAACGTAACCTTGTTTAGGGTTTACAATTTGCTTATATAGCATCCTTGAAGGTCGATCTACCCTATGAAAACATATGATTATACAAGATCCTATCAAATCATATCCTTAACGGCATAATCTGGACGAAATTTTTCTTATTGCTTCAGATCTATCTTGTTCAACCGACTTTTCCTTTCGCCGCAATTCTCGTCTTGCTCCGAAGAGGTAGCAAAGAATTACCACTTAGGTCTTGATACTTCTTTGGCTAAAAAGCGGGTCCAACACTCATTATGGAATGTCTTCCACATGATTATGCAAAATCTATAATGTGAGTATTAAATTGGTTATGCAATCTATGTTATAACACTTTGCAATTACTACCTCATGGTTATGCATATTTGCTTTGTTATGCTTGTTATGAAATTCACACGAAATGGTTATGCGATACATATAATTTGAATGTTTATGCAAAATCTATAATGTTACTATTAAATTGGTTATGCAATCTATGTTATAACATTTTGCAATTTCTACCCCAGGGTTATGCATATTTGCTTTGTTATGCTTGTTGTGTAATGCCCACCATATGGTTATGCGATACATATAATTTGAATATAACAGATCAATGTATAAGTTATGTATACACTAATATTTACTTATGCATTACTAATTACTTGAATTTCAGTTGGTACGCGGAAATGGAGTGATTATGTCTTCGATGACGATCCCCATCTTATTCTGAGTGAGACTGAAGATATGGAAGGTGACATTGGTGACGCTACTTATGATGATGAAGGCATCGACAATGAGGAATCTGTGGAAATGATATATGGAAGCGATTGCATAATTGACCCAGCAGACAAGCATAAGAAGTTGTGGGTTCCAAGGTGCGCGGAAAAGATGAAACCAGCTTTGAAAATGATGTTCGATTCGCTAGATGATGGAGAAGCCTTCTATCGAGCATATGGGAAGCATTACCGGTTTGATACAAAGAGGAGTACTTCAAACACCTTCCCACGTTCAAGGGTAGTGGCATCACGTTACCTTAGATGCACAAGGCATGGGTACAGAAATGTCAGGAGTAGCAAAGGCATAAGGAAGACGACCTCCAATAGGGTTGGGTGCGGTGCATTTTTTGAGGATCAAATATGCTGGAAATAATAGATATGTGGTTTCAAAGTTTTGCGATGCTCACACTCATGATTTCATGCCTCACAATGCTAGGTACTTGCTTAAAGTCAATAGGAGGATGCATATTGGTCATAAAAAGTTCATGCTAAGCTGTGCAAAAGCTAATTTAGGACCTCATGGTTCTCACAATTTATTCATGCAAATACTCGGAGGACTATGCAACTTCGGGATTACCACTTGGGATTTCAGGAATTGTAAAAGGGACCTCATGGCTAACATAACTGATGAAGATGCTCAGATGGTCATAGATAACTAAGGAAGAAAAAGGAAATATGTAGCGAGTTCTTCTTTGAGTATGCGGTGAATGATTCCGCTGAGCTCACAAGAATATTCTGGAGTAACCCAATTGCACGAAGTAACTATATGCTGCTTTCGGGCAAGTTGTGTCATTCGATGCAACATACGGAACTAACAGGTAAGAATACATTTTATTCAAGAGCATGAACATTTGCAACTTGACGTGTGTACTTATTATAATCAACGATAATATTTTTTTAACATACAGTACCTGGTTTGCAATTAATAAGACTTACTTATGCAACATCCAATGATTGTTTATGATACAAGTATTGCATGGTTTTCGCACCATTCACCGGTTTAGACAATCACAAGAAATCAGTGACCTTTGGGTGTGGATTGTTGGTAAAAGAAGATATTAAGTCGTACACATGGTTATTCCAACAATTCAAGAAAGCTATGACCTTGGATCCGATTGTTTTTGTAACTGATCAAGATTGTGCAATGAAGGTTGCTGTTGAGAGTGTATTTGAGAATACTCGACACATGTTATGCATGTGACAAATAATGGATAAGGTATCCACCAAAGTGGGAGAATCAAAGATGAATGAACCGGGATTCAGAAAGACTATGGGTCAACTCGTATGGAGAGATCAGTTGACAACCACAGAGTTTGAGGACGGGTGGTCTGAATTTACATCAAAGTACAATCTGGTTGATAACCCTTGGCTAAAGGACATGTTCAATTTTCATTTATTCTGGATCCCGTCATTCGTTAGAGATGTTGTGCTAGGTGGACTTATAAGAACAACATCGATTTCAGAGTCGCAAAACAGCTTCTTCGGTAAATATTCAAGTAAGAGTTACAGTCTTGTTGAGTTGATGGTATACTTTGATAGTGCCTCGGAAAAACAAAGGCATAATCAATTCCGAAACGATATTGATTCTGACACATGGTCTCACGATTTGAAAACACATCTTGAGATTGAGCAACATGCATCTTCTACCTACACACTCAACGTGTTTGCACAAGTACAAGTTGAAATACAGGATGCTTGCTATTATTGTTGTGTTATAAACGAATCTACAGGTACAAATGAATACTATATGACCGTTTGAAAACACTTTATTTGTTGTGCTAATGTATATCTTAACTTATGCTATAGGTGATACATTTGTTGACTACACGATAAAGGAGGGCATAGATGACAAGTTTGATGTTAGATACAATCTGAGGGATGGATTTACTACTTGAACGTGCATGATGTTCAACATGGTTGGGCTACCTTGTTGTCATGTATTCAATGCTTGAAGGGTTTACGGTTGCAATGTTATTCCTGAATCAATGATTCTACCTCGATGGAAGAAGGGTGCAAGTAGATCCATCAACGCAACAGATCTTCACGAGGTGTTCAAACAAAGTGCCCAGATGGAAATAAGAGAATCTATCAAAAGTGAAGTGTGGGCTACAATTTATGAGGTTATAGGTATTGCACAAGATGAAGATAAAAAGCTGGACATGGTACTCAGTGATTTGAATGATTTAAAGGTCAAATTGGAGGATAAAGATGATGGTGCGGTAAGAGGTAATATCCAGATCTGATATGGAAGAGTTCGCAGGTGTATGCATTCCAGAAGATGTTGTTGTTTTGCCACCCACAAAGGCTAAGAACAAAGGTAGTGGACATGGTGAACGGCCAAAGGCGGGAAATGGTGGACGTATCAAAGGCGGCAAGGAAACAACTTGCTGAAAAGGACAAAAATGAGAACAAGTTCAAAAAAATGCAAGAAGTGTGGCCAATATAAGGGGCATGACAGCCGTAATTGCACCGAGGCATTATCTAAATAAATTCACTACATTGTTTCTATTTATTTATTATGCGAATTCGTTTGACCTGTTGTTGGAACAATGTTAAGGATGCCTTTTGTACTTAACATTGTGTCTAACGTCCCTTAGTTTTGATATGACAAACTCGCTTTGATCTAATAAGTTGTCCGAGTGTTTCAGGAACGTAGGTCATGAAAAGGACAACAAGTTGAGTAGCCATCCTTAAGGTGTAAGGTTGCTACTAATCTGGATAAGCGACTTCGCATAGTTCTACAAAGGACGCCGTCCTTTATCATTACACAGGAGTCCTCTCAAGGCTGGCTGACAAGGTGACATCACCAGACAAGCCTTGATCATGATCACCACGTGGAAACAGATCGTGCACACCAGTCCATCACCATGTGGAGACCGATCCTGTAGCCAAGTCCAATGGTAATTGCCAAGAAGCTTCCCTCATCACTACTAGAGACACGTGGAAGCCGATCGTATAGCAGTGTCCCTGAAGGGCATGATCGTTAGAGAATGATGCCCTTCCCTAGGTCACTATAAATACTCGTCCAGAGCATTTATTGAGACTTGACGCTTCCAGAGAATATTCAGAGCATATTGTTAGTCACTCAAGAACACCAAGAACAGTTCAAGAACACGTGAGACTTAGGTGTTAGATCGAGTGAGAAGCGTTCACCAAAACCACAAACTGTTTGTAAGAGAAAAGAACAAAAGAGAGAGACAGTCCTTGCGACGAACTGTAAGGATGTGCTAATAGCGTCCTTTAGGAGATTAAGTTAGGTTACAGTTACATGCTTAAAGGGGTGTTACTAGTGGACTTAGGGATGCATTCTAAGTGCCAGAGAAGTGTAGTCACTCGCTAGTGTAATTGTAAGAACTCTTAATAAGAAAGGAAAGAAACTATTAGAAAATCCTCCAAGGAGGTAGAGGTTTACACTCAAGGACTACTTTGGACTTGAGTGGTTCCTCTATAAATCGAAAGTGTTCCTTACTTATCTGTTTCATCACTTGTTTAGTCTTTTATTTGCACTGCAACTGAAGGACGCCCTTAATCTTTATTAAGGACGCCTCAGCCAAGGACGCCCTTAACGTTGTTAACGATCCCAACAATTGGTATCAGAGCAGGCGCTCCATATTCCTGTTAACTTGCAGGTGAAGATGGATATGGAACCAATTGGAATGAGTAGTGTGAAGCCTCCGCGTCTCACGGACGGCAACTACAACCGTTGGAGAACCAAATTCGAGAACTTTGTACGCAGTGAAAATTACCAATGTTGGAAGGTGATTAAGGACGGTGACCTTAAAGTTCCTCCTGCCATGGAAGGCAAAGAGGAGGCCTGGGGTTCTGATGAGTTTAAGCTTATGGAAACGAATGCCAAAGTTATATGTTTCCTACAGACGTCCCTTTGCGAAAGGGACGTCACTCGGGTGAGTAATCTGTCTACAACTAAGCTCCAGTGGGAAGCACTTGAGAAGTACCACGTAGGGATGCTAGAGATGAAGGAAGACGTCCAGTTGGAAGCTAATAGGGGCTTCTACAAGTTCAAAATGCTTCCAAATGAAACTATCACCGACTACTCTTTCCGCTTTGAAGGCCCTTTGACCAAGTTGAAGAACTTGGGAATTCCTGAAACTGAGATGTCATTGAGAACAAAGGTTCAAATTTTGATTGATGGCCTAACATGAGTATGGAATTTTTACAAGACGACCTTTAAGGAAAATTAAGCCAATAAAGGACTGTCAATAGAAGAAATCTATGGAAAGCTAAAGGTGTTCGAAGCCAAAAGGAATTAGGACTTGCTTGAGCTAGGAAAGAGTCCTCAAACAGAACTAGCTTTGAATCTTGAAGCCAGGACGCAAGAGC
Source organism: Polygonum aviculare (assembly GCA_934048045.1). Taxonomy (NCBI): domain Eukaryota; kingdom Viridiplantae; phylum Streptophyta; class Magnoliopsida; order Caryophyllales; family Polygonaceae; genus Polygonum; species Polygonum aviculare. The sequence continues at coordinate 25,435,707 of OW204026.1, forward strand.
AAGAGATATAAAACCGTTGGCAAAATGAACTAGCCTTGATGCTTGAGGCAAAGCCAAAGGAGCATCGTGACAATCTACGTCTTCAAGCCTTGCTAGAACGTCAAGGAATGTCAGAAGACCAGACTACTGAGGAAGAAGAACTAGCTCTCTTGCACAAAACTTTGCGTTCATAGGTCAAGAGGGGCAAAATATCAAAGTTTAAAATGCCTTACAAAGAAAGAGAGTCCCAAGCTCACTAGGCAGAAATGAAGGAAGTGACATGTTTCAAATGTAACAAGAAGGGTCACTTTGCCAAGAACTGCAATTTTGGAATGTCGGGAAAAGAATTGAGGAAGAAAGCACTGATTGGCGCTTATGAAGCTGCCTGGGACGATATCGATTCAGATGATGATGGAACGTCCGATCAGGTTGCTTAGATGGCGATGGAAGACTCATCAGATGCTCACAAGGACGCCTCAGAAACTGAACAAGAGGTAACACATGAGTCCTTGATCAACTCTCTTCAAAACTTCTCTAAGCCTAAACTCATAAAACTTATTGCTAAGATCATGCAAGAAAGTTATTCAATGAAGGAAAGGCTTGATGAACTCGAATCTGAAAATATTGTTGTTGAGTGTGAGAATTGTAACACAATGACATTTCAACTAGAGTCCTCACTAGAAGAATCAAAATCCCTGAAAATCAACAGAGTTAGAACTTGAAAGAGAGAAAACCAAGAACCTAGAAGAACGTATAAGAGTCCTTGAGAGTGGTGAAATAAGACAAAAGGACTACTATACTAACTCCACTAGCCACAAGATTTACAAGAAAATTGCTAAGGGAGAAGGTTCAAAGGTTTGTGACCCCAAGAAAATGGAAGAGAATAGAATTCAACGTCCTAACAAAAAGAATTAGCTTGGTGATTACTATAGGACGTGCAGGTATTGTGATCAAGGTGGTCACTATAAGTATGATTGCTTTACGAAAAAGAAAGACCTTGAAAATGGCAAAAGAGATAGGTCTAAGGATGAAAATCATGAGTCAGTCCCTAAAAGAAAATCAAGACGTTCTAATCATTCAAGGACTTCATTTAAAAACCATGCTACTTCTAACGATGTCAATTTGAATGATTATATGCCAGAAAAGGAGTTCTTCTATTGTAACGAACCAAGTAAGGAACACCTTGCCTGGGTCGCGAAAAACTAACTCTTTTTAACAGGTGGAAGTGAGAGGAAGCCCGTGGATCATTGATAGTGACGCCTCAAAACATATGACAGGAAGCCAGATCCATCTCACTTCTATCCGATCTAGTGCCACGGGAGGAACTGTCTCGTTTGGCAACTGATGTCCATCTTTTGTGATTTGTTTTTAGGTCTTTCTTATGTTACATTAGAGTTAGTTTCCTTAGGTCTCTCCGTGTCAATTTGTTTGGCAACCGATGTCAATTTGTTTTTTTGCCTTTGGACCGAGGTAGACACATGTCGGGCCCGAGGTCTCTCCGTGTCGATCCAGCTCGCCGGGCTTTGGATGCCTTTCTTTTTGGGATTTTCTTATTAATTCCCAAAATTGTATTTGTTTCCTTGGGGATCAAGGAATTTCCTTGGTGATCAAGGAGTTTAGAAGGGTAATCTAGTCTTTGTAATAGAGGGGAAAAATCTATTTAAACCCTTGTAATCTCTCATTTTAGGGGAGGAAAAAATGTGTAGAGGGAATTGAGAGTGAGGATTAGGGTTTGAGAGAGTAGAAGGAGGAAGAAGGGGGTGGACTCTTCTCCAAGGGAGGGAAGAAACCCAACATCTAGAGGATTTGGGTGAATTCCTTTCCTTGGAGAGGAAAGAAACCCTTGGCTTGGAGGATTGGAGTAGAGATTTGTAGATCTAGCCTTTGGATTGTAAGAATTCTTCTTCCTTAGTTTAATTCAAGTTTTTTTTGGCTTTGATTTTGTGTTGTGTGTTCGATTCCCCTCTCTCCCTTGCTTGATCGATTTGATCCCCTCTTGGATTGAGGTCGAACGTGGGTGTTTGTGTTGGTGATTGTGGATTTGACTTGCATGAATCATGATTTGTCTATGGTCTTTGACGATTTCTAGCTTGAATTCCATGATTAGTGAGTAGTTAGCTTGATCTTGGGGTTGGGGGCGAAAACCCCAACTCAATTGCATGTGCCTGAACCAATTTCATTATTTGATTGCCTAGATCCATGTCTATTTACCTTATGAGCATGATTCCTTTGTGAAAACCGAGGAACAACCTTGTAGAGATAGACGAAGTAGCGAAAGTGAAAAGGACAATCTCGGGCCCAAGTTGCTTCGTGTGTTTTCTTCCCTTTGTGTTTGTGTTAGATAATCGACCGTTCAACGCATAATCCATAATTCCCCGTGTTCGACCTCGACCACCGTACTACAACAGGGTCGTGATACAAATTTATTTGTTGATTGACCCAAGGCCCTATCCTTAGGTTGCCCGTCACAAATTGGCGTTGTTGCCGGGGAATTATTGTGATTGTGCGTTTGTTTGGTTGATTTGTTTTGGGTAAGGGACTAGCCCGAACCCTCTTGTGTTATTTAACTTTTTTCTTTTTGTCTTTTTTGTAGGTGATTCCATCTCGTTCCTCCTAAAGGAACGTTTGAGATGTATTTCTATGATAGTGATGATGAGTTGGAGGTTCTCTACCTTCAAATGGAGATCACGCGTCTAAAAAGAGACCTCCACGTGGCAAAGGTGTAAAGGGAAAGAGAAGAGAGAGTTCGAGCTCTTGAGCAACTCAATGCCCGGATTAGAATGCAACAAGAGAGAGAAGTTGAGCCTATGAAGAGGAGTTTCATATGAGAGGTTTGTATGGGAACCGAGACCATTATGATGGAAGAGGTGGTGCTCAATCCTTTTGGGGAAGTCCCACTTACACTCAAATGCAAAGAGTACCTCCCTACCAACCTCTGAGCTACGAAGAAACTCCTCCATGGGAACATATGTTGCAAGAAATGAGAGAAGGATTCAACGAAATGAGGACTCAATTCAATGAGTTTAATTCTTGGAAAATGAGCGTCAACACCCAACTTGACTATTTGGCATCCCGAATCCCGAGTTCTCAAGAGCAACTTCCAAGCTATCATGATGAAGACCCAAGAGACCAAAAGAGCTATGATGCGGTCCGAGTCGAACCACCATAAGTCAAGAAGGGTGAGCAAGCCTGGACCGACTTGCCCAGCAAGTCGGGCCCGAGTAGCTCGCAAGTCGGACCAACTCTGCAACCCAGTACCGAGTTGAAGGGTGTGTCGGGCCCGAGTTGCCCAGACATCGGACCACCTCCCCTGCCTCCACTCTGCCCCAAGACCGAGACACACAAACTCGGGACCGACCTGCATCCACTTCGATCGGTGACAAAAGAGGAAAAGCAAGCCTCCAAGATCGTGTGCGAGACTCCTTTGCCCTATCTCATGGCTCTTAGGAGTGCAAAGATTGAAGTAAAGGAAAGCTCTCCCTCTCTTATGATTGAAGAAGAAAAAGTCGAGTCTCGGTTCAAACAAGCTTTGGAGGAGACCGACGAAGTGGAAGAGAAGTTGATGGATGACTCAAGCTTGAATGAGCACCTCTTGCTTGAAGAGGTTGAAACTGAAGGAGTCAAGTGCAAGGATGAGAGTGAGGATCCACAAGAGCCATGTTTGGCTCCCATGCTTGTTGAAGGTAAGTATCCTCACTCATTTGCTTTTGTGAGGGTTTCTTGTGAGTCATATGGTAGGGATGGACCATACTTGGTTGATTTGATTTCCGATTATTCTTGGTCAAAGTATGGGGTCCCCCGCCATTATGACGAGGCCGAGGCACATGTTTGGTTGAGCTATAGTAAATGGTCTCAATTCTTTTCTAGTGATGAGATGGTGCTTGGGGAATTCATGGACCCCGAGCCTTGTTTTCCACCTTAACCGAGATTAGGCGGCACGTCAAGCTAATGACGTTAAAAGAGCGCTTTTCGGGAGGCAACCCGACGTATCTTAGATTTCCTTTTGTTTTGTTTTCTTATTTTTAGGATTTGAGCTTATTGTGCTAACCCTTTCTCTAACCCCCTTGAATGCAAGTATTTTGGGATGTATCTTTGGTGTGATCTTATAGGTGTGTTGGATCGTAAGTCTGTTAGAATTGGCGTCCTTAACTGGGTTAAGGGCGTCCTTAGGTGCAGCAGAAACTAGACTTAACAAGAAACGTAATAAGATAATGGACACAAGTATTTATAGAGGAACCCTACTAAGACCAACTAGTCTTATGGGTAAACCTCTACCTCCGTTGGAGGATTTTCAATAGCCATCCTTATCTTATTAAGAGAGAGTCCTTACAACTTAGGCGAGCTGTTACAATCCCCTGAGCTAAGCGTGCGTCCTTAGCTCTACTAGTAACACTCCTTTCTTCCTAACAAAGTAACTTAACTCTCTTAGCTTATAAGGAAGCTATCACTCACGTCTCTCACGGTCCGTTATGAGAGACAAACAACTACTCTAACTATTTTGTGGTTTGATTTGGATTTGATGTGGTTGGACTTTCTTTCTCTTGCTTCAAGCTCACTTGATCTTCTTGATCTTCGTTCTTGAACTTGAATGCTTCGGGAGAGCTTGAGAGAAAGTCTTCAAAGTCCACACCGCTATGCATACCCCTTGGAGGGTATTTATAGCGGTATGAGTTCTTGTCCTCTAGCGTCCTCTGAGACTGGGCAGGGTCCTTGATCTTCCATCAACTGTGCGATTTGCGTCTTGAGGAAGTCAACTCTGTTGACGCTTGGGAAGCCTCCGCGTGGTCAGGGGACCATTGCTGGGAAAGCGACATCTTTGGAATTGTTCACACGTGCGTAGACAAGGGAAGCTTCCTTCTGAGGACTACGGCCGAACGTGATGTAATCATGTTGGGGCGGACTTGGTTTGAATTTGAACTTGGTCCGTATTTTTGCGCGCATCCCTTCTTGATAAGGACGCCATCCTATCTGCACAGGGACTTCGCCAATTACGTTCAACTTTGGAAGTTCTGATGAAGTGCGTCCCTACAACTTAGGGACTCTCGTTCACTTGTTGTCCTTTTCGATCATGTGCGTCCTCTGGACTTACCTGAGATCAACACTTGGACAACTTATCAAATACCTTTGAGTTCGTGATTATCAAAACAAGGGAAGATCATGATTGGTTTAGATATTAATGACTGACGTCCTTAATATCGTCCCAACAATTTCCCCCTTTTTGATGATGACAAACTCTTTTAAACAATGCTCACAAAAGTAAAGCTTTTAGCATGAGAGACTACACTTGACTTTCTTTTCAGCTTAGGTTGGCATGCAACTCATTCTTTTAAGTGCATCCTATTTTATTCTTAACTAGCGTCCTTTGGACTTGGCCGAAATTCCCCCTAAACACATGCTTTCTATGACAACTTAAAAAGAATCGCATCTCTGCAAAACCATACTTCCCCCTTTTGGCATCATCGAAAAGGAGAACAAGTTCAAAGGCATGTACACACAAAATCATAACTAAAGAAACAATGCTTAGACGCAATGTAATGCAAACATAAGGAATGCCATTCGTAAACACAAAGCAAAAGATATCAAGAGTGTTATTACAGACATTCCACACAAGAAAAGATGTTCAAAGGGGACAGCGTCCCAAAGTCTTTAACAAAACACAAAGAGATAAAATTTTTTCAGCGATTATTTGCGAGGACGCTTGCCAAGAGCCTTGAGATTCTGCTCCTGAAGATGGTTGTTCTGCGCTAAGAGCTCATTGTTGCGTTCCAGAAGCTCAGTGTGCTGATGGAGAGTTTCATGAACCTGTTGGATGAGATCTATCATCATGCATTGGTTCTCGATCATCATCCTAAGCAGGTACTTCTGAGAACACTTCTCAGCCTCAGCATGAACGCTCATACGCTCTGTTTCATCATCATGGTCCTCTGCATCCTCAACTGGCGTCCCTACCACTTGCAAATTTTCAACATCCGCACCTTCTTCAGCATTGGCGGCAGCAGCAACAGCTTCTTTGGCTTTCCTCTCAGCCTCTTTCTTAGCCTTGGCCAACTGTCTCTTTACAGAGGGAAGCGGCTCATCAAATCTCATTTTGCCGACCCGAGGACGCTTGCCAATGAATGCCAAAAGTCTTTTCTTCTTTGGGGACGTAGAGACCTTGTTGCTGGAGAATCTGCTTAACCAAGCCAGGGAATGGGAGCGAGTGGCGTCCTCCTGTGCACTTACCCATATGCTCCAAGACGACCCGCGCCAAATTGATCGGCTTGCGGTTCAAGAAGGCATCCAATATGAAGTTGTCGGTGATTTGGATTATGGACTTCTTTTCTTGGCGGGGGACGACCATGCGCACAATGAAGTGGTGCGCAAGGACGCCTGTCTTGGAAAGGCAATGGGCGACTCTATCCCTAGCAAGTGGCTGCCTCCCATTGAATATGTTGTTGAAGATCTCTTCTTGGGAGAAGCTGCCAAAATTTTTGCAGGGGAAGTCGTGGAGAGCGTCCTGAGGAGAGAGGCGCAGGCCGAGCATGTTGTAGACGGTACCCTCTGCAATAGAGTACTCGTCCCTATCTATTTCGAACGTCCCTTGAGGCTTCCCTTTTACTTCTGATACCTCAAATTTGGAGTAAAAGCTAGAACCTGTTCACGATCCACGTCAGCGGCCTCTGCACCCAGGTGCGCCCAACCTTGGAACTCAAGCAGCTCTAAGAACTCTATGCGACCATTCTCTTCTAGAAACTGAGCAGAAAACAGGAGCGGCGACAGAATCTTCTTGAGTCTTTTCTGCTTGCTGCCGTTGCCAATAATGACCTCGTCACCTGCGTCTTCTTCTTCTTCACCATCTCCCTCCTCGTCTTCATGATCCTCATCCTGGTGAGGAGCTTCATCTTCATCTGAGGCCTCGTCCCCGTGCTCATTGGACTCGGCCATCTCCTGGTCCTCAGCATTGGACGCCTGTGTTGGAGGAGGGGCGTCCGCAGCTGGAGTCCTTGCCAAGGACTCTGTGGGGACTTCAACAGAAGCCGTCCCCTAGACTTGTACATTTTCCTCAACGACCAGAGCAGGCGGAGGAGGAGGAGTTTTAGCTCTGGGAGGAGAGGGAGTAGGAGTTCTTAGCTTGGCTCTGGTTGGGGGAGCGACGGAGGGGCTGGGCTTGATTGCTGAGATTGGAGTGGCGGCAATCGGGGCTGGAGGAGGAGGAAGCCTTTTGGCGGGAGAGTCCTCCACTTGAATTATTGTGGGCACAGCGTCCTTGGCCTGGACCAGTGTGGGAGGAGCGTCCCTTTGGACCTTAGGGATGGGCTTGGCCAGGTCCACCTCTAGCGGATCAGCAGGAGTAGGAGTAACGTCCTCTACCCTTGGTGGAGGGGGAGGGAGAAGAGCAACTTCCTGCTTACTCCTGAGGAGCGCCTCAGCTATGGCGTCTTGTTCAGCCTTAGCCTGCCTCGCAATTTGCTCTTTCTCAATCTCCAGCTCGGAGAGACGAATGGCAGCCATTTCTTTTTCAGTTATGCCCTCAAGCTCAGCAGACGTTTTCAGCCTTCGTTTGGGGGCGGGAGGAGGGGAGGATGGGACGGGTGTAGGTTGGGAAGAGGAGGGGCCTTTTAACTTTAGCTTTTGAGAGGGTGGGGGAGAGGCTTTCCCTTTCCTCTTTTGGGATGGGATAGAGCCGGCAAGCGCGACCAGGAACTCCATTATATCTGGTAGAAGTTTGGCCAGCTCGTCCACCGTCCCACCGAAGGAATCAGAGATGATACCCGGCCCCATGAAAGGAGGGTTGGTGTGGTTGGTTTCTTCAAGGCGGGGTCGGACGTAGGTGATCATGAAGTAGTGGAGGAGGCGTTGAATTATTGGAGGGTGGTTGTGAGAGGACGCCCTTAGGCATATGTTGGCTAGCGTCCGGGGCTCCTATTCAAGCCAGTCCTCGATGAGGGGATCAAGAGGAGGACGGCGTTTTGGCTGAGCGGGGAGGCCCCTGACTCGGGACTTTGTAGGGCTCCCTTGCTCTGGCTCAGGGACGAAAGGCCTCTCAAGAAATTGAAACCGATTTTGTGAGGGTTTGGAGGTTGATCGGGATTGGGATTGGTGTTTTTGATGAGGAGGTTGGGATTTTTGTGGCTTTGGCGGGGTGGTGGAAGGGCGGCGCTGGGAGGATTGCTGGTGGCGAGGAGGTTCTTGTCGCCCAGCGTGTCTGCCTCTCGAGTCCATTAGCAACCAGCCTTTCACCGGAGTTGAGCTCCTCGCCTGGCTAGGGTTTCTCGCCACCAAGGAAGATGACGGAGAGGGCTGAGGGTTTTTGGAGGCTCTGGTGTTCGTCATTGTTGAGGTTTGAGGGGTTTTATAGGAGAGATTAGGGTTGAAGGAAGGAGATTTCGAGATCTGCAATGGGGATTTGGGGAGATTTGAGAGCAATTTCCGGATTTGGGTAAACAGATAATGAGGGCGAAGAGAGTTTTCAGTGGTGGCAGGGGTGGATCTATAGGTAGAAGACGAAGTTGGAAGGGCAGGGGTAACAGGGACCTTTCACTTGGCTTCCTCCACCCGCGTTCCAACACGTGGCTTTCTTCTTTGCTAAGAAACACAACTGTTGAGCACTGTTTGCGCATGTCCCGAGATTTTCGCCCGAAATCCCCACGGCGGTTCAGCTTCCTATTTTCAAATTTCAAACTTTTCACAACTGCAAAGGACTCTGTCTAGGCGTCCTTTCAACACACAACACTGCCTTACTGAGAACTTAACCACTGCGTCCCTAAACTGATCACAACCTCTGACTGTTTGAACTCTGCCCTGACGTCCTTCAGAATTTGACAAGCATCCCCTTGATCACTTAGAACCATTTTGAAAATCAAGCAAGTACGTCCCGTAAAGATAAAACAAAGAATGCTCATAGGACGCGTTTGCAAGATTCTCGGCTTAGGTAAGCTTAGAGTTCCCATCATTTCGGCTTGTAATGAGGGTAGGGTGATCAGGGATACTCTTGAGATAAAAAGAGAAACGAATGGCGTTCAAAACATAAGCAAAACACATGTCTTAGACTAGCGTCCTTTCAAGATGATTTTCAATGCATGACATGCTTTAAAAAGAGTTCTCAACAAGACATAGCCAATCATAGAGGGAATAATAGAACGAGACTTGATCATTTAAAAGTTATCATCCTCAGGAGCAACCTGAGGTGCTCATAGGGACGTCTTTCAAGTGCTTTTGTGAAAATATCGGCCACTTGGTCCTCAGTCCTAACGTGATCCACTCTAATTAATCCAAGTTCAACATTATCACGAAGAAAGTGATGTCTTATATGAATATGCTTCGTTCTATAATGATGAACAGGATTCTTGACAATACTTATAGCACTAGTGTTATCACACAAGATAGGAACTGTATTGAGGAACGTACCATAGTCTTCCAGTTGGTACTTGATCCATAGAACTTGAGAGCAGCACGAAGCAGCAGCAACATACTCAGATTCCGTGGTAGAGAGGGCCACGGAGTTTTGCTTTTTGGATCCCCAAGATACAAGACAGGAGCCAAGAAATTGAGCCATTCCGGATGTACTCTTCCTATCTACCACATGGCCAGCATAGTCAACGTCAGAGTACGCTACTAGGTTGAGGGACAACCTTTTGGGATACCAAAGGCATAGATCGTCCCATCCCTTGAAGTATCTAAAGATTCTTTTGACTTCTTTCATGTGGGACTCCTTTGGATTGGCTTGAAAACGAGCGCACAGACACACGGCGAACATGATATCTGGACGACTCGCGGTCAAGTACAATAGCGACCCTATCATTCCGCTGTAGAGCTTTTGATCCACACTCTTACCTTTTTCATCAGCGTAAAGGCGAGTGTTTGGAGAGATGGGAGTGTCAATAGATTTAGACGAATTCATTCCATACTTCTCAAGCATTTCAAGAATGTACTTTTGTTGGTAAATACACGTCCCATCTTTGAGTTGTGTGATTTGAAGTCCCAAGAAGAAGTTGAGTTCTCCTATGAGAGATATCTCAAACTCACTACTCATTAAGTTCTTGAATTCCTCTACAAGGTTCATGTTAGTGCTTCCAAATACTATGTCATCGACATAGACTTGGACAATCAAAACAACTTTAAGGACTTTCTTTAAGAGCATGGTGTTGGATCGTTAGTTCTGAGGGACGTCCTTTACTTGGTAAAGGCGTCCTTTGATTAGGCGTTCCTACGAGGTGTAGGAGCGTCCTTAAGTTATTCAGCGGAATTAAATGAACTAAACAGGTAACAGATGAACGCAGGGAATTATAGAGGAACCACTCAAGACCAAGTAGTCCTTGAGTGTAAACCTCTACCTCCTTGGAGGATTTTTGAATAGTTCTTTCCTTTTTATTGAACGTCCTTACAGTTGTACTGGCGAGTCTTTACAGTTCTCTGGCACTTAGCTTTTCCCTAAGTCCACTAGTAAAGGACTCCTCTAAGCCTACAACTTAAGCGAGTTCAATCTATCAAAGGACTCTATTCCTACGTTCTGCAGTACTTCGCAGAACGTTCTCTCTCTCTTTTTGTGTTTTCTGTTACAAACTGATTTTGTGATTTGGTTACAACTCTCACTCGATCTAACACAAGTTCTAGCACTGTTCTTGAGTTCTTGAGTTAGTTCTTCGTGTTCTTGAGTGAGTCGCTTTCCTATGATTCTCTCTGAATATTCCTGAAAGCGTTGAAGTCACAATAAATGCCTTGGGGCTATTTATAGGACTTGGGGAAGGGCGTCATTTCTCTGGGACGATCATGCCCTTCTTGGACGTGGCTACAGGATCTTCCTCCACGTAGTGGGGCGGTGATGAGGAAGCTTCCTGTATCCAGCTGTGTATGATGAACTCCGCTACAGGATCGGCCGCCACGTGTTGATGAACTCTGTAACAGGATCGTCCGCCACGTAGTGTTGGACTCCGCTACAGGATCGGTCTCCACGTGTCCTTGGATGATCAAACATTGTCGAGTGATGTCATCCTGTCGGCTAGTGAGTAAGGACTCCTTTCTTGCGTTCCTACTTGCTTAGGACTCCGTCCTTGCTCAAGTAAATTCTGGCTGGTCCTTACTTCCTGTTAGCTAGCGTCCCTAAGCCTGTGGGACGCCCATACACACTTGTTGTCCTTTTGGTCACTAGCGTTCCTGAACACTTGGACAACTTTATTAGAATCATAGTGAGTTTGTCATATCAAAACTAAGGGATGGTTGTGTGGAACACTAACAAGTACGCAGGCGTTCTTGATAGCGTCCCAACAATTTCCCCCTTTTTGATGATGACAAACTCTTCAGCAAAATAGTTTTGACGTTGGAACTTAGCATGCATGAAAACTTAAAAGCGTCCTCTAACACTTAGAGAAATTTTAATAAGCACAAGTTTTCAATCTTTGATTCTCTAGCTTTTGGATTTAAAGGAGAGGGACGCGTCCTAGAAAAGTTTCTAAGCGTCCTCTTTTATTCTAGCATGAGCGTTCCTTAGACTTTTCACTTAATAGTTCCCCCTTAACACTTGCTTATTCTAGATAACTATTTAATAGCGCATCTCTGCAAAACTACATTTCCCCCTTTTGGCATCATCGAAAAGGATAACAAGTGATAAGGACGTTAGCACAAACACATAACTAAAAGCAGTGGAATGCTTAAACAAACACATGCAAGCAAACAATGTAATTGCCATTCAAACAAACTTAGAGTTATTACAGACAAAAGTCATAGTGTTTGAAGTTCAAAAGAAGCAAAGGCAAAATGATAGGGGATTAAAGAGATGGTGGCAATCACTGAGAACGGCGCTGATCTTGATAAAACTGAAGCAATTGCTCTTGAAGTTCAGCAGCCTTTGCGAACGCAGATGATAAATCCTTGAGAGCATTGAAGATAAGGCACTGATTGTCCATAACTGCACCCAAGAGTTCTGCTGGAGGATGCTGAGAGATGTTGGCAGGAGCAGAACGGGGCAATGGACCTGTACTAGATGAGGGAGCGTTCAAAGGAGTAGCTGGAGGAGGAGTCCCTAAGAGCATTTGATCAAGAGTGTTAAGATCTAAAGCGGGCTCTTGGTCCGGAGGAGACTCGTGGGACGCTGGATTAAGACTTGCGGCTTCGTCCTCTGCAGCTAGGCGTTCTTCCTCTGCTTTCTGTCTTGCTTCCTCAGCTTCAGCTTCTAACTGTTTAAGCACGGACGGGAGCTCTTCGTTGTGCCTGATCTCGACTAGTCCTTTCTTAGCATTCCACTTGAGACCAAGTTCTTGAGAGGGAGTGGTCTCATCATATGCGTTCTGAGACTGCAAGATCGCCTTGACTACTCCAGGGTACGGCAAAGCATGCCTCTTCCTTCCACACTTGGCCATATGTTGCATTGCGATTTTGGCTAAGTTAATGGGGCGGCGTTCTAGGATGGCGTCTATGAGAATAATGTCAGACGTTTGCACAATAGAACGCTTCTCCTGCCTTGGAAGAATGGCGCGACAGATGAAGTAATGGACGATGGCGCCAACTTTGCTCAGAACGTGAGCTACCCTGTCTAGTCCCATAGGCCTCTTGCCTTGAAAAATGTGCTCAACCAGCGGCAGTTCTTGGTCTGTTGTTTCAAAGCCGCCTTCCGGTAGAGAACTTAGAGCATCAGACGGTGGCTTGCGAGGACCGAGACCGAGGAAGGTGCGCATTTGGCGTTCAGTGACTGAAACTCTCTCTCCTTCAATTTTAAAGTGGAGGGAGCCATCTTTGGCCTTGTAGCGCAAATCCCGGTAGAACGCCTTGACCTGATCTATGTCAACTGTGGTCGGCGCTGGTCCTACGTTCAGCCATCCTTGAAATTTTAGGAGATCGAGGAACTCCTTAACATCTTCATCGTCGAAAGAGGCGAGCCACTCTTCAGAATAAATAAGAGGGCTTAGGACTTTAACGGGCACATCAGCGTTCTTCTTTCTACGCTTGCCCTTGGGAGTTTCAGAGTCCTCATCCTCTGAAGAACTGTTCTCTTTATCTGAGTCGCCAGACTCATCTTGTTCAGCGTCCTCTGTGCCTTCATTCACAGCATCGCCACCAGATGTGGCTTGAACGGCACCAGCAGAGGTTTGCCCTTGGGACGCGCCTTCAGCGTCCTGAGCCTCAGTTTGTTGTTCGGTTGCGGGCTCAGCGTCCTCAGGGACTTGGACAGGTTCAGATTGGATTGAGGGGGAGGGGTTTTCTTGTGGGGGAGGGGGAGGGTTGAGGATTGGGAGAGCTTGGTTGTAAGGTGGTACCTCTTGTGCATCTCGTTCAAGCTCCTCAGAGAATGAGGGCTCAACGTCCTTCTGAGCGACCTGGTGCTGACCAGCGTCCTCGGGTACTTCACCGTCAGCGGGAGCATGTTCAACTCCTTCAGCCTCATCATTAGAGTCCCCAACTATGTCGATGAAGGGGGACGCTTGAGCGGGAGCCTGCTGAGGCGTCCCTCTGTTGCTCTCAGATGAGCTAGAGGAAGAAGAGGAAGAGGGAACGTGTTCTATTGGAGCAGGGACTTCCTTGGCCAGCAGAACCCGGGGCTTTTCACCAGCCTTCCTTCGGCGAAACGTATGCTCAAACGTTCGCTCGGTCTCATCAGGGCCACTTTCGGATGAAGGACGACGAGACTTGGGCGTTTCGGGGTCCTTGGGCGGTGAGATATGGGCCGGGGCGGATGGGAAATTGGCCAAGTTGAGAGGGGAATGAATACGGGGAGAGAAGGGGATTAGGGCATTTTTCTTTGTAGGTTGAGGGGACGGAGGAGGAGTAGGGATTTGAACAATTTTGAGGGATTGAGGTGGGGGAGAGGATTCCTTAGACAGGTTGGATGGCCTTTTTGAGGTGCTAGGCCGTTTTGTGGACGGTTTGGAGGATGGGACGCTGGAGGTCTTGGCCTTTTTGAGGGGCCTGGGGTCATGGACTTTCTTGGAGCGTCCCTCCTTAATGTGAGAAGGGAACTTGTCCACAATCTCTGTGGGTTTGGATGTGGAGAAGGATTTGGAAGTTTTTGAGAGGGGAGATGATGGTGCAGGACGCTTCATCAGGTTCTTTGAGGTTATGGTGGGGACGGTAGGAGGAGGAGGAGAGGGACTTGGTACCCGGTTCTTAGTCATTTGGAATGCAAGGGAGTTCCTTGGGTACATGGGGAACTCAGGCAAGACTGCATTGTGCAAGTCCGGGATAAGTTCAAGCAAAGGACCAAGGTTCTCACCTCCGAACTGAGAGAAGAACAGCACGTCGTCCATCCGGCCAGGAAGATCGTTGAATTCTGTTTTGTGGAGGCTGGGAACTACAAACCGCTCAATGAATCTCTTGTAGTTCTTGGTTTTCACCTCATCGTTCTTCACTTCAGGCAGCTTCATGCGTTCTCGGATAAGGTTGTACAGCGTCCTGGGCTTCTTGTTGATGAAGTCCAGGAGAGACTCATTAAGAACTATGGGCTGGGGTTGCTCAATATAGTGGGACTTAACCATTCTCCTGCGCTTCCCGCCGGCAGAAGATCCAGAGGCGTTCATCAGTCTTTGAGACATGATTCCGGTGAGATTTTAGTGAGAGAAAGTCGCCGGAGTTTTAGAGAGAAGTCAGAGCTGTTTGAGAGTACGAAAGTTGTTGAGCCTAATAAACTTGATGGTGACTGTTCTCGCTATATATAGAGGAAGCGGTGGCACAAGTCGTAATTAACACTGTTTCTCTGTGCGACACGTGGCAAACTTCCCCCTTAAGAGTTGAGCAAAAGCAACGGTCACTGTTCACACTTTCAAATATTCAAAATTCTGACTCTTCATCTTCTCCTCAAACACTGAACTGGCGTTCTACATTTCTGAACTGGCGTTCCGACCAAGCAACCACTGAGCGTTCTCACAGACTTAGCAAAATTTTACCACTTCAAGCAAACTTCTTCAAGCAAACCAACAACCAACTTACCGTTCTTGTGATTACCTTTCGAACCAGTTGAGAACAACGCAAGTACGTCCCGTAAAAGAAAATATGAAGCTCATAGGACGCTTTTGCGGAGTTCTCGGCTTGGGTAAGCTTAGAGTTCCCATCATTTCGGCTTATAATGAGGGTTGGGTGATCAGGGATACTCTTTTCAAGACAAAATAGAGAAAATTTGAATGGCGTTCCAAAGTAGCAAACACATGAAGTTTTAGACTAGCGTCCTTGCAAATATGAATTCAATGCATAACAGTCCTTAAACACTTAGAATCTACAAAACATAGCCAATCATTGAGAGAATAGTAGAACGGGACTTGCTACTTAAAAGTTATCATCCCCAAGAGCAACCTGAGATGCTCAAAGGGACGTCTATCAAGTGCCTTAGTGAAAATATCAGCTATTTGGTCTTCCGTTCTAACATGCTCCATGCTAATGAGTCCTAGTTCAACATTATCACGCAAGAAATGATGTCTTATATGAATATGCTTTGTGCGTGAATGAAAAACAGGATTCTTTGAAATTTCAATAGCACTTGTGTTATCACAGTGAATGGGAATAGTTTCAAGATTGATACCGTAGTCCTCTAGTTGATATTTGATCCAGATGACTTGTGAACAGCACGAGGCAGCAGCAACGTACTTGGCTTCCGCAGTTGAAAGCGCCACAGAGTTCTGTTTCTTAGATCCCCAAGAGACTAAGCATGAACCAAGGAACTGTGCCATTCCTGAGGTGCTTTTCCTATCAATTACATGACCCGCATAATCAGCGTCCGAGTAGCCAACAAGCTTGAAGGACGTCTTCCTGGGGTACCAAAGGCAAAGATCGTCGCGTCCTTTGAGGTAGCGAAAGATCCTTTTGACTTCTTGCATGTGGGACTCCTTTGGATTCGCCTGGAAGCGTGCACACAAGCAAACGGCAAACATAATGTCGGGACGGCTTGCGGTCAAGTAGAGCAAAGAGCCAATCATTCCTCTGTAAAGTTTTTGATCAACGTCCTTTCCCTGTTCGTCTGCGTAAAGACGCGAGTTTGGAGAACAAGGAGTGGCAACAGGTTTGGACGTGTTCATCCCGTACTTCTCAAGCATTTCACGGACATATTTTTGTTGGTGAATGCGCGTCCCTTCCTTGAGTTGATTAATTTGAAGTCCCAAGAAGAAATTGAGTTCTCCAATGAGGGACATCTCAAACTCACTACTCATTAAGGACTTGAACTCATCTACAAGTTTCATGTTAGTACTACCAAAGACTATATCATCAACATAGACTTGGGCAATTAAAATGTCCTTGTGAACTTTCTTTATGAACAAAGTTTTATCAATTGAACCTCGAGTGTACCCATGAGACAAAAGAAAGGACGCAAACCTGTCGTACCATGCACGAGGGGCTTGCTTGAGTCCATAGAGCGCTTTGTCCAAGTAGTACACATGATCTGGGTGAGAGGCGTCCTCGAAGCCAGGCGGCTGAGCAACATACACTTCCTCCTTTAGCTTTCCATTGAGAAAGGCAGTCTTGACGTCCATCTGAAATAGCTTGAATCCTTTGTGAGCGGCGAAGGCAATAAGAAGACGAACGGCTTCAATTCTAGCAACAGGAGCAAAGGTCTCATCATAGTCTATGCCTTCCTCTTGCTTGAATCCTTGAGCTACCAGTCTTGCCTTGTTCCTTGACACATGTCCACTCTCATCAAGCTTATTTCTAAACACCCATCGCGTCCCTATGATATTTTTGCCTTTGGGACGTGGGACGAGAGTCCAAACTTTGTTTCTTTCAAACTGATTTAGTTCTTCTTGCATTGCTTGAATCCAGTCAGCGTCCTGGAGTGCTTCTTTGATATTCTTTGGTTCCACCATAGAGACAAAGGCATTGAATGCACAAAAGGCTAAATTTGCACTCTAGGACTTGCTAGCAGCTGATCTGGTCTGAACTCCTTGAGACGGATCAGATACAATTTGAGAAGTTGGGTGGTCCCTAGAGAAGCGGGACTCCCTTTGAAACAGTTGAGCAAATCTTGGATCAATGTCTCCATCAGAATCATCACTATCACTTTGAGCATCGTCCTCAGCGTGTTCCCCCTCAGAGAAAGCGTCCACACTTTGGCGTTGCTCGCCTTGTTGACTTGATTCTGCTATATCTTGTTGAACTGGAGATTCACTGCGAGAGGGAACTCCCTGAACAACACTAGGAGCGTCCACAGAGACTTCTTCAGGATTTGGAGACGCGTCCTTAGAGACATAGTATTTTCCTGAGGTCCAATTTTCAGCTTCATCTTCAGAGTCGTCCTGCTGATGCGATGAGGAGCGTTCTTTCTTACTTGATTTTTCTCTGTGAGAAGAACTCTCCTTGAACACAACATGAATACTCTCTTCAAGTTTTAGAGTCCTTTTGTTGAAAACCCTATATGCTTTGCTGGTGAGAGAGTACCCAAGGAATATGGCTTCATCGCTCCTTGCATCAAACTTGCCAAGCTTTTCTTTATCATTGTTGTGAACGAAACACTTGCAACCAAAAACTCTGAGATAATCGATGCGAGGCTTCCTTCCATTTAACAACTCATAGGACGTCTTCTTCAGCAGAGGACGGATCATGGCACGATTAATGATGTAGCATGCTGTGGCAATAGCTTCAGCCCAGAAGTACTTGGGGACGCTATTAGCCAAAAGCATAGTTCTTGACATATCCTCTAGTGTCCTGTTCTTTCTTTCCACAACTCCATTTTGTTGAGGAGTCCTTGGAGCAGAGAAGTTGTGCGAGACACCATGTTGATCACAGTAGGCC
Organism: Polygonum aviculare; assembly: GCA_934048045.1. Taxonomy (NCBI): domain Eukaryota; kingdom Viridiplantae; phylum Streptophyta; class Magnoliopsida; order Caryophyllales; family Polygonaceae; genus Polygonum; species Polygonum aviculare. Next base: position 25,453,368 of record OW204026.1, read on the forward strand.
AGGAACTCTGAATTCTGGAATTCCGTCCCATGGTCTGATCTTATGGCTTTGAGAGGCGTCTCCAGGGCAACTTCCACTTGTTTGATGAAGACTTTGAACGCATTGAAACAATCTGCTTTGGAAGCTAAGAAAAGAACCCAAGTGAATCGAGAAAAATCATCTACAAGAACGTAAATGTACCTCTTTCCACCGTGGCTCAACGTCTTCATTGGTCCACAAAGATCCATATGGAGGAGTTCCAAAGGCTTCTTTGTGCTGACTTTGTTCTTTGACTTGAAAGACGTTCTCGTTTGCTTCCCTTTGATATAGGCTTCACACTGTTCAACAGTCTCAGGATCAATTCGGGGAAGTCCTTTTACAAGATTTCGCTGATGAAGCTTAAGGATTGTGCTAGGTCCAGCATGGCCAAGTCGGCGATGCCAGAGATCAGCGTCCTCCTTTGAAGCAGATAGACACAACTCTGATTTAGGCTTGAACTCTTGATAGAAGACATAGATATTGTTCTTGCGAACTCCTTTGAGAACAACTTTGTTGGACTTCTTGTTGATGACTAGGCACTCCTTTGAGTCAAATGTGACTAGATTTTCACCTTGATCACACATCTGAGAGACGCTAAGAAGATTGAAGCCAAGTCCTTCGACAAGACTGACATTTGATGCTTTGATGGACGGGTTGAGAATAGCAGTTCCCGTTCCTTTGATCTTTCCTTTGCCCTTATTGCCAAATGAGACAGTTCCTCCCGTGGCACTACTTTGGATAGAAGTGAGATGGATCTGGCTTCCTGTCATATGATTTGAGGCGTCACTATCAATGATCCATGGGCGTCCCCTCACTTCCACCTGCCATAAGAACGTTAGTGTTTGGCGACCCAGGCAAGGTGTTCCTTACCTGGTTCGTTACAAAAGTAGAACTCTGGTTCTGGCATGTAGTCATTAATATTCACATCATTTGAAATAGCATGCTTGCGGAAAGAACTTCTAGAACGTTTAGGACGCCTAGAATTAGCTTTTGGAACGGACTTAGCATTTTCATTGTTAGTCCTAGCAACTTCTCCCTTTTCAATGTCTTCCTTTAGTTTCAAACACTCATACTTAAAGTGATCTCCTTGACCACAATACCAACACGTCCTATAGTAAGTACCGAGGTAGTACTTCTTATTGGGACGTTGAATTTTGTTTTGTTTCATCTTTTGAGGGTCGCAAACTTTTGAACCATCCCCTTTAGCAATCTTCTTGTAAATTTTATGACTGGTGGAGTTAGTGTAGTAGTCTTCCTTTCCTGATTCTCCACTCTCTAGAACTCTAATTCTTTCAAGAAGATTTTTGGTTTTCTCCCGTTCAAGTTCAAGTTCAGAAGATTTACTTGCCTCAAAATCACTAGGAAGGGAGTTCTTAGTGTCAGATTCATAACCTAGACCTCTTTTAGCTGGGACAAAGACCATTGGTCTCACTTCTTCAACTATGGGACTCTTACCCAAAACTTTCACTTCTTCCCTAAGATTAGCGTTCTCAAGTTTGAGACACATGATTTCAGTTTTTAGGGACTTAGTTTCTTCACAAGAGGACTCTAGTTGAATAGTCATTGTACTACAGTTTTCACATTCAACTACAATGTTTTCATCTTCAAGTTCATCCATTCTTCTTTTCATAGCAAGACTTTCCTCCATGATTTTACTAATGAGTTTAAGCAATTTTGGTTTTGAACACTTTTCTAGAGAACGCATCATGGAATCATGAGTTACCTCTTGTTCGTTGTCGGAGGCGTTCTCTTCAATAATTGGGGTGTCCTCTACTGCCATGTATGCAACTTGATCATCACGTTCACCATCACTTGAACTGAGATCATCCCAAGCAGCTGTACATGCTCCAATGAGAGCTTTCTTCTTTTCCTTGGAGGACGTTCCCACAGTACATTTTTTGGCAAAATGTCCTTTCTTGTTGCATTTGTAGCATGTGAGTTCCTTCATTTCAGCCTCTGTGTACTTGGGACTCTCCTTTTTGTAGGACTTGCTCTTGCTGCTATGCTTGTTCTTCTTGTTATAGTACTTGAGAGCCTTGTGAATAAGAGAGAGTTCCTCATCTGAGTCAATCTCTTCCTTTGGCTTTCTTTCTTTCTCTTTGGAACGCAAGTTCTCAAGTTTTTCTTTGTTTTGCATCATCAGCGCTAGATCTCTTTGGCCACGAAGGTACTCAGCGTACTCTGGTGTTGTGGACGCCAAAGCAAGATCAGTTTGAGGATTCTTTCCTAGCTGAGCCATGTCAGAGATTCTTCTTTCTTCGTACTGCCTGAGCTTCCCATAGATTTCTTCCATATCAAGAGTTTTGTTGGCTGTGTTCTCTTTGAACGTTGTTCTATCAAAGTTCCAGACTCCGGTCAAACCATCAATGACCACTTGAACTCTATTCCTCATGGAGATTTCTGTTTCTGGGATGCCCAAGTTTCTCATCTTGGTGACAAGGGCCTCAAAACGGTATGAATAGTCATTCACCGTTTCATTTGGCAACATAGTGAAGGCATAGAACTCCTTCTTGATCTTCAGCTGGACGTCCTCTTTCATTTCTGCAGTTCCCACATGAAATTTCTCAAGAGCTTCCCACTGTTGTTTTGCTGTGGGGAGATTGCTGACTCTTGTGGCGTCCCTTTCGCAGAGGGATGCTTGAAGGAAGCACACTGCTTTAGCATTTGTCTCCATTAGCTTGAATTCATCAGGACCCCAATCGTCCTCCTTGTCAACTTTGTCAGCGGGTACCTTGAGATCTCCCTTCATAATAACTCTCCAGCATTGATAATTTGTGCTTCTGCAGAAATTTTCAAATCTAATTTTCCAGCGGTTGAAGTTACCGTCCGTCAGGCGCGGAGGCTTCACGAACGAGATTCCAATAGGTTCCATGTCCATCTTTACCTGCAACTCAGTAAGAATCTAGAGCGCCTGCTCTGATACCAATTGTTGGATCGTTAGTTCTGAGGGACGTCCTTTACTTGGTAAAGGCGTCCTTTGATTAGGCGTTCCTACGAGGTGTAGGAGCGTCCTTAAGTTATGCAACGGAATTAAATGAACTAAACAGGTAACAGATGAACGCAGGGAATTATAGAGGAACCACTCAAGACCAAGTAGTCCTTGAGTGTAAACCTCTACCTCCTTGGAGGATTTTTGAATAGTTCTTTCCTTTTTATTGAACGTCCTTATAGTTGTACTGGCGAGTCTTTACAGTTCTCTGGCACTTAGCTTTTCCCTAAGTCCACTAGTAAAGGACTCCTCTAAGCCTACAACTTAAGCGAGTTCAATCTATCAAAGGACTCTATTCCTACGTTCTGCAGTACTTCGCAGAACGTTCTCTCTCTCTTTTTGTGTTTTCTGTTACAAACTGATTTTGTGATTTGGTTACAACTCTCACTCGATCTAACACAAGTTCTAGCACTGTTCTTGAGTTCTTGCGTTAGTTCTTCGTGTTCTTGAGTGAGTCGCTTTCCTATGATTCTCTCTGAATATTCCTGAAAGCGTTGAAGTCACAATAAATGCCTTGGGGCTATTTATAGGACTTGGGGAAGGGCGTCATTTCTCTGGGACGATCATGCCCTTCTTGGACGTGGCTACAGGATCTTCCTCCACGTAGTGGGGCGGTGATGAGGAAGCTTCCTGTATCCAGCTGTGTATGATGAACTCCGCTACAGGATCGGCCGCCACGTGTTGATGAACTCTGTAACAGGATCGTCCGCCACGTAGTGTTAGACTCCGCTACAGGATCGGTCTCCACGTGTCCTTGGATGATCAAACATTGTCGAGTGATGTCATCCTGTCGGCTAGTGAGTAAGGACTCCTTTCTTGCGTTCCTACTTGCTTAGGACTCCGTCCTTGCTCAAGTAGTTTCTGGCTGGTCCTTACTTCCTGTTAGCTAGCGTCCCTAAGCCTGTGGGACGCCCATACACACTTGTTGTCCTTTTGGTCACTAGCGTTCCTGAACACTTGGACAACTTTATTAGAATCATAGTGAGTTTGTCATATAAAAACTAAGGGATGGTTGTGTGGAACACTAACAAGTACGCAGGCGTTCTTGATAGCGTCCCAACACATGGTTTTGTCAATGTTACCTCGAGTATACCCGTTGAGTCCGTAGAGCGCCTTGTCCAAGTAGTACACATGATCAGGGAGATCTGCGTTCTCAAAACCAGGAGGTTGAGCAACGTACACCTCTTCCTTTAGCTTTCCATTGAGGAAGGCCGTCTTGACATGCATTTGAAAGAGCTTGAAACCCTTGTGAGCGGCGAAGGCAATGAGGAGGCGTATAGCATCAATTATAGCGACAGGAGCGAAGGTCTCATCATAATCGATCCCTTCCTCTTGCCTATAGCCTTGAGCCACAAGCCTTGCCTTGTTTCTTGACACCCGTCCACTCTCATCAAGCTTGTTTCTGTAGACCCACCTCGTCCCTATTATGTTTTTGTTTTTAGGGCGAGGGACGAGGGTCCAATCTTTGTTTCTTTCAAATTGATTGAGTTCTTCTTGCATAGCTTGAATCCAATCAGCGTCCTGAAGTGCTTCCTTTATGTTCTAGGTTCAATTAAGGACACAAAGGCGTTGAATGCACAGAACGCCATGTTTGCACTATGGGACTGATTCACAACTGATCTTGTTTGGACTCCTTTAGAGATGTCTGAGATAATTTGATCCGTAGAATGGAGTCTTGAAAGGTGGGATCCTCTGTGTGAGGCGTCCCTTCCAGGAATGCATCTTGAATCCATCCAATTAGAATCATCAGAGGCGTTCCTAGGAACGTAGTACTTGTCTGAGGTCCCTCTTGGTTCTTCTTCATCATCTTCATCATCGTCCTTTGGAGAGGAGCGACGTTCCTTCTTACTTGGTTCTTTCTTGTGAGATGCATTTTCTTTGAACACCACATGGATACTTTTCTCAAACTTAAGAGTCCTTTTGTTGAAGATTCTATAGGCTTTGGTTGTGAGGGAGTATCCAAGGAATATTCCTTCATCACTCCTAGCGTCAAATTTGCCGATGTTGTCTTTGCCGTTGTTGTGGACGAAACATTTACACCCAAAGACTTTGAGGTGAGAAATGTTTGGCTTTCTTCCATTTAGCAGCTCATAGGATGTCTTTTTGAGTAAGGGACGAATCATGGCTCGATTTATGATGTAGGTTGCTATGGCCACCGCTTCCGCCCAAAAGTGTTTGGGGACGCCGCTGGCCAAGAGCATCGTCCTTGCCATATCTTCCAGCGTCCTATTCTTTCTTTCAACAACGCCATTTTGCTGAGGAGTTCGAGGACAAGAGAAGTTGTGGGAGAATCCTTGTTGGTCACAGAAGTCAAGGAACTCTGAGTTTTTGAACTCCGTTCCATTATCTGACCTTAGGGCTTTCAAGCTCATCCCAAGAGCAACTTCTACTTGCTTGATGAAGATCTTAAACATCTGGAAAGCTTCTGCTTTTGACATCAAGAAAAGAACCCAAGTGAATCTTGAAAAATCATCTACAATAACGTACATGTACCTCTTTCCACCATAGCTTTGGGTTTGCATGGGTCCACACAAATCCATGTGAAGGAGTTCAAATGGTTTCTTTGTGCTCACTTCATTTTTGGATTTGAAGGACGATCTTGTTTGCTTCCCCTTAATGCATGCTTCGCATTGTTCAATTTGCGAAGGATCAATTTGGGGAAGTCCTCTCACAAGCTCTTGTTGATGAAGTTTGAATATTTTGCTAGGTCCGGCGTGCCCAAGGCGTCGATGCCAGAGATTGGCGTCCACAACAGAGATGGATAAGCACAATTTGGATGCAGGCTTGAACTTTTGGCTGAAGATGTACACATTGTTTTCACGAGTCCCTTAGAGAATGACTTGATTTGTTTTCTTGTTGATGACCAGGCATTCCTTAGAGTCAAATGTGACTAGGTTTTCACCTTGATCACAAATTTGGGAGACGCTAAAGAGGTTAAACCCGAGTCCCTCAACAAGACTCACGTTGGGCGCTTTGATGGACTGATTTAGTTTTGCGATGCCCGTTCCTTTGATTCTTCCTTTGCCCTTGTTGCCAAACGAGACAGTTCCTCCCGTGGCATTAGATTGGATAAAAGTGAGATGGATCTGGCTTCCAGTCATATGATTTGAGGCACCACTATCAATGATCCACGGGCTTCCTCTCACTTCCACCTCAAAAGAAGAGTTAGTTCTTTGCGACCCAAGCAAGGTCGCCCTTACCTGGTTCGTTACATGGGTACAACTCTTTCATGGGCAAATAATCATAAACATTCACATCATTTGTCCTTCTAGCATGCGTCTTGGGAGATCGAGTTTGAACATTTGGCACATTAGCATGCGTCCTATCAATAGATTTTGGCTTGGCGTTCTTACTACCGCTTCTAGCCTTTCTATTTTTCTCAAGATCTTCTTTTAGTTTAAGACACTCATACTGGTAGTGACCACCTTTTCCACAATGCCAGCACGTCCTATAATAGTTTCGAAGGTAGTACTTCTTATTAGGACGTTGAATTCTGTTCTCTTTCATTTTCTCAAGATCAACTACCTTAGATCCTTCTCCCTTTGCAATCTTTTTGTAGATTTTATGGCTAGTGGAATTTGTGTAATAGTCCTTCTTTCCTTTCTCACCACTCTCAAGGACTGTTATGCGTTCCTCTAGGTTCTTTGTCTTTTCTCTCTCAAGTTCTAGCTCAGTGGTTTTGCTAGCTTCGAAGTCACTGGGAAGGGAGTCCTTTGAGCCTGATTCATACCCTAGTCCTTTCCTAGCGGGAACAAAGACTATAGGATTTACAGTTTCGGTCACGGGACTCTTTCCTAGGACCTTTACTTCGTCCCTAAGATTTGCGTTTTCAAGCTTTAGGCACACTAGCTGACTCTTAAGGGACTTGATTTATTCCTGAGTGGACTCTAGTTAAATAGACATGGTGTTGCAATTTTCACATTCCACAACAATGTTCTCTAATTCAAGTTCATCAAAACTTTGTTTCATAGCATATCTTTCTTGCATGATTTGAGTGATTAATTTGATGAGCTTGGGCTTAGAGCACTTATCAAGAGAGCTTAGCATGGATTCATGAGTTACCTCTTGCTCAGCTTCAGAGGCGTCCTCTGGAGCGTCTGAAGCATCCTCCATGGCCATGTAAGCTACTTGGTTGGATGGTCCTTCATCATCTGAGTCGATGTCGGCCCATGCGGCCTCATAGGCTCCAATCAACGCCTTTTTCTTGATGTCTTTCACTGAGAGTCCCGAAGTGCAGTTCTTAGCAATGTGTCCCTTTTTGTTGCACTTGTAGCAGATTATCTCCTTCATTTCAGCATCTGAAGTTTTGGGGTGCTCCTTTTTGTAGGGCATCTTCATCCTTGAACTCTTGTTCCTGATAGCCCATGCACGAAGGGTTTTGTGCAAAAGGGCTAGCTCATCCTCTCAGATAGTTGTTCTTCCGACTTTCCTAGTCGTTCCTTCACTGCCTGAAGACGGAGATTCTCTTGATGCTATGGAGTTTTACCTTCCATTAACAAAGCCAATTCCCTTTGTCTTTGGTAGTATTGTTCGTACTCTGGCGTTCTTGACGCATGAGTCAATTCCAGTTCATTTTGAGGACTCTTTCCAATTTCAAGCAAATCCCGGTTCCTCCTAGCCTCATACCCTTTGAGCTTTCCATAGATTTCCTCCATGGACAGTCCTTTGTTAGCTTGGTTTTATTTGAACGTTATCCTATCAAAGTTCCATGGTCCCGCAAGCCCATCAATCAGGACTTGAACCTTCATCCTTTGGGTGATCTCCGTTTCTTGGACACCCAAGTTCTTCAACTTTGTTAGCAAGGCTTCAAAGCGGAAGGAGTAGTCGGTGATGGTTTCATTTGGGAACATCCTGAATTTGTAGAAGTCCCTTTTTGCTTCAAGCTGGACGTCCTCTTTCATCTCGGGCGTCCCAACGTGATACTTCTCAACAGCTTCCCATTGGAGCTTGGCACTTGGAAGGTTGCTCACACGGGTAGCGTCCCTTTCACAGAGGGACGTCTGTAGAAAACAGATAGCTTTGGCGCTTGCCTCCATGAGTTTGAACTCATCGGGACCCCACTCTCCTTCTTTGTCCTTCTTTGCAGCAGGGACTTCGAGGTCGCCGTTCTTTATCACCAGCCAGCATTGGTAGTTTTGACTTCGCACGAAGCATTCAAACCTTGTCTTCCATCGATTGAAGTTTCCGTCTGTGAGGCGAGGAGGCTTCGCACTTGAGATACCTATAGGTTCCATATCCATGGTTCCTGCAACTCAAACTTAATCTAGAGCGCCTACTCTGATACCAATTGTTGGATCGTAAGTCTGTTAGAATGGGCGTTCTTAACTAGGTTAAGGGCGTCCTTTGGTGCAGCGGAAAATAGACTTAACAGGAAACGTAATAAGATAATGGACACAAGTATTTATAGAGAAACCCCACTAAGACCAACAAGTCTTATGGGTAAACCTCTACCTCCGTTGGAGGATTTTCAATAGCCGTCCTTATCTTATTAAGAGAGAGTCCTTACAACTTAGGCGAGCTGTTACAATCCCCTGAGCTAAGCGTGCGTCCTTAGCTCTACTAGTAACACTCCTTTCTTCCTAACAAAGTAACCTAACTCTCTTAGCTTATAAGGAAGCTATCACTCACGTCTCTCACGGTTCGTTATGAGAGACAGACAACTACTCTAACTATTTTGTGGTTTGATTTGGATTTGATGTGGTTGGACTTTCTTTCTCTTGCTTCAAGCTCACTTGATCTTCTTGATCTTCGTTCTTGAACTTGAATGCTTCGGGAGAGCTTGAGATAAAGTCTTCAAAGTCCACACCGCTATGCATACCCCTTCGAGGGTATTTATAGTGGTATGAGGTCTTGTCCTCTAGCGTCCTCTGAGGCTTGGGCAGGATCTGTGATCTTCCTTCAATGGTGCGATTTGCATGTTGAAGAAGTCAACTCTGTTGACGCTTGGGAAGCCTCCGTGTGGTCAGGGGACCATTGCTGGGAAAGCGACATCTTTGGAATTGTTCACACGTGCCCACACAAGGGAAGCTTCCTTCTTGTTGGGACGTTATTAAGGACGCCAGTCATTAATATCTAAACCAATAATGTGGTGTTCAAAGAAAATGCATCTCACAAGAAAGAATCAAGTAAGAAAGAACGTTGCTCCTCTCCAAAGGACGATGATGAAGACGATAAAGAAGAACCCAGAGGCTCCTCCGACAAATACTACGTTCCTAAGAACGCCCCTGAAACTCGCGATGAGGTGTCAATGGGAGTCCCTAGCGAACAGCAAGAGCCCTCTCAAACTTGGTCGCTAAACCAAGTGGATGTTGCTGAATCAAGTCAACAAGGAGAAGAAAGGCACAATGTGGACGCTCTTTTTGAGGGGGAACACACTAAGCCTGTTAATGAAGAAGATGGTTTTGACTCCGATGATTCTGATTGGACGGACCCTAGATGTACTCATGCAAGGGACGCTACTCATAGGGGATCCAACCTTTCTAGACTTCACTCAACAGATCAAATCATCTCAGACATCTCAAAAGGAGTTCAAACAAGATCAGCTATGAATCAGTCCCATAGCGCCAACATAGCATTCTGTGCCTTCAATGCCTTTGTGTCCTTGATTGAACCTAAGAACATAAAGGAGGCGCTTCAGGGCGCTGATTTGATTCAAGCCATGCAAGAACAACTCAATCAATTTGAAAGAAACAAGGTTTGGACCCTCGTCCCTTGTCCGAAAAACAAAAACATAATAGGGACGAGGTGGGTCTACAGGAACAAGCTTGATGAGAGTGGCAGAGTCTCAAGAAACAAAGCAAGGCTTGTGGCTCAAGGCTATAGGCAAGAGGAAGGAATCGATTATGATGAGACCTTCGCTCCTGTCGCTAGAATTGAAGCCATTCGCCTCCTCATTGCCTACCCCGCTCACAAAGGGTTCAAGCTCTTTCAAATGGATGTCAAGACTGCCTTCCTAAATGGCAAGTTAAAGGAAGAGGTGTACGTCACTCAACCCCCAGGATTTGAGGACGTTGATCACCCCAATCATGTGTACTTCTTGGACAAAGCGCTTTATGGACTCAAGCAAGCCCCTCGTGCCTGGTACGATAGGTTTGCGTCCTTTCTTTTGTCCAACGGGTATACTCGAGGTAACATTGACAAAACCCTGTTCTTAAAGAAAGTCCTTAAAGATGCTTTGATTGTCCAAGTCTATGTCGATGACATAGTATTTGGAAGCACTAACATGAAACTTGTAAAGGAATTCAAGAACTTGATGAGTAGTGAGTTTAAGATGTCCCTCATAGGAGAACTCAACTTCTTCTTGGGACTCCAAATCACACAGCTTAAAGATGGGACGCGCATTCACCAACAGAAATACATTCGTGAAATGCTTGAGTAGTATGGAATGAATACATCCAAATCCATTGATACTCCCATCTCTCCAAACACTCTCCTTTACGCTGATGAAGAAGGAAAGAGTGTAGATCAAAAGCTATACAGAGGATGATAGGGTCCTTGCTATATCTAACGGCAAGTCGTCCCGACATCATGTCCGTTGTATGCTTGTGTGCTCGCTTTCAAGCAAATCCAAAAGAGTCCCACAAGCAAGAGGTCAAAAGAATCTTCAAATACCTCAAGGGACGGGACGATCTATGCCTATTGTATCCCAGAAGGACGTCCCTAAACCTAGTAGCGTACTCTGATGCAGACTACGCTGGCCATGTGGTGGATAGGAAGAGCACATCCGGAATGGCACAGTTCCTTGGCTCTTGCCTTGTATCTTGGGGATCCAAAAAGCAAAACTCCGTGGCTCTCTCAACCACGAAAGCTGAGTACGTTGCTGCTGCTTCGTGCTGCTCCCAAGTCCTATGGATTAAGTACCAACTTGAAGATTATGGTACGTTCCTCAACACAGTCCCTATCTTGTGTGATAACACCAGTGCTATAAGTATTGCCAAGAATCCTGTTCATCATTCTAGGACGAAGCATATTCATATAAGGCATCACTTTCTTCGTGATAATGCTGAACTTGGATTGATAAGAGTGGATCATGTTAGGACTGAGGACCAAGTGGCCGATATTTTCACAAAAGCACTTGATAGAATTCCCTACGAGCACCTCAGGTTGCTTTTAGGGATGATAACTTTGAAATGATCAAGTCCCGTTCTATTATTCCCTCTATGATTGGCTATGTTTTGTTGAGAACTTATTTTAAAGTGTGTCATGCATTGAAAGTCATCTTAAAAGGACGCTAGTCTAAGACATGTGTTTTGCTTGTGTCTTGAACGCTATTCACTTCGCTTTTTATCTCAAGAGTATCCCTGATCACCCTACCCTCATTACAAGCCGAAATGATGGGAACTCTAAGCTTACCTAAGCCGAGAATCTTGCAAACGCATCCTATGAGCGTTCTTTGTTTTATCTTTACGGGACGTACTTGCTTGATTTTCAAAACTGGTGCTAAGTGATCAAAGGGACGCTTGTTAAGAGCTGAAGGATGTGTCAGGGCAGAGTTCAAACAGTCAGAGGTTGTGATCAGTTTTTAGGACGTAGTGGTTAAGTTCTCAGTGTTGCAGTGTTGTGTGTTGAAAGGACGTGAAGACAGAGTCCTTTGCAGTTGTGAAATTTGAAAATGGGAAGGTGAATCGTCTTGGAGAAGTTAAGCGCAGATCTCGGGATCCGTGTAACGGGTGCAAAATAGCTGGTTACTTAGCGAAGAAGAATGCCACGTGTGGGAAAAGTCCCTATTACCCTTGACCGTTTTCCTTCGTCTTCTTCCTATAAATATGCCCTTGTGCATTCTGAAAACCCTTCTTTGTCTCCCTGTTGCTTACAAAAATCCGGAAATCTCTCAATGACTTTACCGAATCTCTCAATCCCAGATCTCGAAATCTTCTTCTCTCAACCCTAATCCTTTCCTATATAAACCCAATCCTCACAACCATGACCAACACCAGATCTACAAAGAACCCACAGCCCTCTCCGCCATCCTCCTCGGCAGAGAGAAACCCTAGTTCGTTGAGATCCACTCCTCCGGTGAAAGGCCGGTCGCTCATGGATTCTCGTGGACGACATGTTGGGCGACAAGAACCTCCTCGCCACCAGCAGTCCTCTCCGCCTCCCAGCGCCGCCCTTCCACCACCCCGCCAAAGCCACAGAGATCCCAACCTCCACCTCAAAAACCTCAATCCTCCCGATCTCAATCCAAAACCTCTCAAACTTCTCGCTTTTCATTTCTGGAAAAGCCTTTTGTCCCTGAGAAAGAGCAAGGGAGTCCTACTAAATCCCAAATCAGGGGACTCCCAGCCCAGCCCAAACGCCGTCCTCCTCTCGACCCACTCATTGAGGACTGGCTTGAAAAAGAGCCTCGGACGCTTGCCAACATATGCCTAAGGGCGTCCGCTCACAACCATCCTCCACAAGTCCAACGCCTACTTCATTACTTCATGATTACCTACGTCCGTCCCCGCCTTGAGGAAACCAGCCACTCGCTCCCCTTCCCTGGCCTCGTCAAAAAACTTCTTGAGCAGCAACATCTTCATGCCCCTAGAGAAGAGAAGTCCTTTGGCATTCATTGGGACGTCAGACAGATCACAGCTCCTCCGGTCGGCAAAATGAGATTTAATGAGCCGCTTCCCTCTGTGAAGAAACAGTTAGCCAAAGAGAAGAAAGTGGCCGAGCGAAGGGCACCAGTCATTAATATCTAAACCAATGATGATCGTCCCTTGTTTTGATAATGACAAACTCAAAGGTATTTGATAAGTTGTCCAAGTGTTGATCTCAGGTAAGTCCAGAGGACGCACATGAGCGAAAAGGACAACAAGTGAACGGCAGTCCCTAAGTTGTAGGGACGCATTTCATCAGAACTCCCCAAGCTGAACGTAATTGGCGAAGTCCCTGCACAGATAGGACGGCGTCCTCATCAAGAAGGGACACGCGCCAAAATACGGACGAAGTTCGAATTCAAATGAAGGCCGCCCCAACATGATTACATCACTTTCGGCAGTAGTCCTCAGAAGGAAGCTTCCCTTGTCTGGGCACGTGTAGACACTTCCAAAGATGTCGCTTTCTTAGCAATGGTCCCCTGACCACGCAGAGGTTTCCCAAGCGTCAACAGAGTTGACTTCCTCAAGATGCAAATCGCACCGTTGATGGAATATCAAGGACCCTGCCCAGTCTCAGAGGACGCTAGAGGTCAAGAACTCATACCACTATAAATACCCCCCAAGGGATATGCATAGCGGTGTGGACTTTGAAGACTTTCTCTCAAGCTCTCCCAAAGCATTCAAGTTCAAGAACGAAGATCAAGAAGATCAAGTGAGCTTGAAGCAAGAGAAAGAAAGTCCAACCAAATCAAATTCAAAACCAAACCACAATTTAGTTAGAAAGTAGTTTGTCTCTCACAAGGAACCGTGAGAGACGTGAGTGATAGCTTCCTTATAAGCTAAGAGAGTTAGGTTACTTGGTAGGTGGAAAGGAGCGTTACTAGTGAGACTAAGGACGGACGCTTAGCTCAGAGAATTGTAACGACTCGCCTAAGTTGTAAGGAATCTCTCTGAATAAGATAAGGACGGCTATTGAAAATCCTCCAACGGAGGTAGAGGTTTACCCATAAGACTAGTTGGTCTTAGTGGGGTTCCTCTATAAATACTCGTGTCCATTATCTTTCTACGTTTCTTGTTAAGTCCATATTCCGCTGCACCTAGGGACGCCCTTAACCCAGTTAAGGACGCCCATTCTAACGGACTTACGATCCAACACATCCGAGGACTACGGCCGAACGTGATGTAATCATGTTGGGGCGGCCTTGGTTTGAATTTGAACTTCGTCCGTATTTTGGCGCGCGTCCCTTCTTGATAAGGACGCCGTCCTATTTGCGCAGGGACTTCGCCAATTACGTTCAGCTTTGGATGTTCTGATGAAGTGCGTCCCTACAGCTTAGGGACTCTCGTTCATTTATTGTCCTTTTCGATCATGTGCGTCCTCTGGACTTACCTGAGATCAACACTTGGACAACTTATCAAATACCTTTGAGTTTGTCATTATCAAAACAAGGGACGATCCTTATTGGTTTAGATATTAATGACTGGCGTCCTTAATATCGTCCCAACAAGGTGCTTCTTGGTTCGAATGATGAGCTCGAAGGGACAAGGTGTATGAGAAAATGGACGAGCAACTAGGATGTGAGACGAGAAGGAGCTTGGATGGACTATGGCCAGCCTATGCTCGACCTCCCAAGGTCGGTCTCGACCACCTCTCAAGTAGTTCGAGCCTCGAGTGCTCCACCTTCACCTCCCCATGTGCCGATGTCAACATTTCACCATTCTTCCTAGCTTCAAACACCTTGTCTAGTGAGTTTCCCTTTTCATTTTCCCTTTTGGTTTTATTTGGATGCAATGGGGACATTGCATATTTTAAGTATGGGGTATGGGAAAAGAAACTCTTTTGTGCCTGGTGTTTGTACATATGTGTGTTTTGTGTGTCTTTTGCTTTATTTGAGAATTTTTTTTGAGAAAATCCATAAAAATTGAAAATTGTTGAAAAAGTCAAAAAAAATATTTGCTCTTTTTATGTGTTTTGTTTTTGATTTGAGAAACCCCCATCTTAAGGGTCCAATGAAGATAATTAATGGCTTGTGTTCATGTAATTCCTTTGCATGATTTGGATGGTTTAGCCTAGTCTTATGATGTTGCTTTTATACATGATCCATGATTTGCATTCTATATTGAGCATGTGTCCTAAAAGATGACTTATTTTCTACCTAGTATTGAGTGTACCTTGTGAGATTTGATTTTGGCCTTTTGGGATTTTTCTTTGCATACCCCTCTCTTGTTTTGTGAGTGTACTCTCTTGTATCATAGTCTCTTTGTTATTGAGGTATATATTTATTTCTTGAAGCCGCTATGAGAATTAATCATGCATGCTAGTATTAAGACTGAACTTGTATGTTTTTAGCCACATAAATATCCTTATTCCTACCTTGCATTAACCCTTGATTTGTAACCCCTTCATAGCCTATTAGCCTTTGTTTGTAGCTCCTCAAAAACATATTCCTAGCCGATGAAAGCTTGACCCTTATGGTACTCGAACATAGTTGAGTGGTTGTGGAAATGATTTTGTGGAATACTTTGGGTGAAGGCAAGAGTGTGGGAAAAACATTTTGGCAGTGCATCTCCTAAGGAGAAAGTTAATGGGTTTTTGGGAATTTTGCACAAGGGCAAAAATATGAAGGAAAAGTGAGCAAAATGCAAGTATGGGGTCAATCGAGCCGTGATCGAGCCTAGTAGACTCGGGCCCGACCTCCTTATAGCATATAAAAAACAAGAGAAAGGAAGAAGAAAATAAAGAAAGTGGAATAAAAAATCCAAGTGTAGAGATGTAAAATAAGGAAAGTGTGGGTGAAATGTTGGGTAAGTGCCTTTGATTGTTGAGAGTTGTTTGGAGGAGTAGTAAGATGTGGAATCTTTGGTGATGTTGATGAGTATTTTAGGTTGTTCGAGTCCCATTGTAAGCACCACATAGCCAAACAAATCCTTACCTTATGAAACACCAAAAGCCCCATTACAACCCGGCCGAATGGAATTCTCTATGAAGATTTCCATTGAGCCAAAGTTCATCTTGTATTGGTATTGTTTTGACATCTCTAGGTAGAGAGATTGGTAATATTATCTTCAATGGTAAAAGTAGACTTTTCACAAGACATGAGTGGAGAGATGCATCACTTTTATGCATTAAGCCATACATACTTGAGAGTTGTGCTCGGATTACATTTCCCTAAAGTGAGGCTAGGTGTTAGCATTTCATACTTGAAGCATGCATACACATGTGATGACGTTTGATTGCTTATCTTTGGATTCATACGTGCTTGAAAATGGTTTTGACTTAGTGCTTTACTTGAAGATCATGTTGAGGTTTTGAATCCACGTTATTGCTTGAGGACAAGCAAGCTTAAGTATTTGGTATTTTGATGTCCATCTTTTGTGCTTTGTTTTTAGGTCTTTCTTAGGTTAGATTAGAGTTAGTTTCCTTAGTTTCTCCTTAGTATTGGAGGCTTTTAGCTCAGTTCCCGCATTTCAATGAGATACGGAGACTATGCGTATTTTTGTGTGTTTTGTAGGCATTTCGGAGCAAGAATCATGAAGATTGGAGCATCATGGCATTATGGAGGAATTCAAGGATGAAAAAGGAGTCAAAATGGAGCTAAAGATGCATGGAAAGAAGCCTCAAGTGAAGACCAAGTGTAGGGGGAAAGAATCAAGCCAAACCGAGCCAAAACGAGAGAGAACGGAGCGAAGAAAGTTGGATTTTGCCTTAGGACTGACTTTGGTGGAAGTCGGGCCCGAGGTCCATGGTGGACCGAGGTGTAGCACCGAGGTATGGCAAGTAGGGCCCGAGGAACCTGGAAAATTTGCCTTTGGACCGAGGTAGACACATGTCGGGCCCGAGGTCTCTCCTTGTCGATCCAGCTCGCCGGGCTTTGGATTTCCTTTCCTTTTGGGATTTTCTTATTGATTCCCAAAATTGAATTTGTTTCCTTGGGGATCAAGGAGTTTCCTTGGAGATCAAGGAGTTTAGAAGGATAATCTAGTCTTTGTAATAGAGGGAAAAATTCTATTTAAACCCTTGTAATCTCTCATTTTAGGGGAGGAAAAAATTTGTAGAGGGAATTGAGAGTGAGGATTAGGGTTTGAGAGAGTAGAAGGAGAAAGAAGGGGGTGGACTCTTCTCCAAGGGAGGGAAGAAACCCAAGATCTAGAGGATTTGGGTGAATTCCTTTCCTTGCAGAGGAAAGAAACCCTTGGCTTGGAGGATTGGAGTAGAGATTTGTAGATCTAGCCTTTGGATTGTAAGAATTCTTTTTCCTTAGTTTAATTCAAGTTTGTTTTGGCTTTGATTTTGTGTTGTGTGTTCGATTCCCCTCTCTCCCTTGCTTGATCGATTTGATCCCGTCTTGGATTGAGGTCAAACGTGTGTGTTTGTGTTGTTGATTGTGGATTTGACTTGCATGAATCATGATTTGTCTATGGTCTTTGATGATTTCTAGCTTGAATTCCATGATTAGTGAGTAGTTAGCTTGATCTTGGGGTTGGGGGCGAAAACCCCAACTCAATTGCATGCGCTTGAACCAATTTCATGACTTGATTGCCTAGATCCATGTCTATTTACCTTATGAGCATGATTCCTTTGTGAAAACCGAGGAACAACCTTGTAGAGATAGACGAAGTAGCGAAAGTGAAAAGGTGATGGCACGATTTGATTGGATTTGTTGATCTAAGTTCAAGGTGAAAGACTCTAGTTCATTGATCTATGTGATAGCATGTGAAGTTGATGTTGGCATGAACCCCTAACCCTAGGATCCCCTTAGCCTAGCTCGTTTTTCCCCTTTTGTGTTGATTGTTGCGTCGGGCCCGAGTCCCGTAGCCTCGAGCCCGACTTCGCTTGTGCCCAGTTAACTCGGATCCGAGATTGACAACCTCCAGCCCGAGTTGCTTCGTGTGTTTTCTTCCCTTTGTGTTTGTGTTAGATAATCGACGTTCAACGCATAATCCATAATTCCCCGTGTTCGACCTCGACCACCGTACTATAACGGGGTCGTGATACAAATTTATTTGTTGATTGACCTGAGGCCCTATCCTTAGGTCGCTCATCAGCAACAAGGGCAAAGGAAGAATCAAAGGGACAGGTACTACAAATTTGAATTCGTTGATCAAAGCATCAAATGTTAGTCTTGTTGAAGGACTTGGCTTCAATCTCCTTAGCATCTCTCAGATTTGTGATCAAGGTGAAAACCTAGTCACATTTGATTCAAAGCAGTGTCTTATTATCAACAAGAAGACAAATAAAGTCATTCTCAAGGGAGTCCGTCAAAACAATGTTTACATCTTCAATCAAAAGTTCAAACCTGCTACTGAGTTGTGCCTATCTGTCTCAACTGAGGACGCTAACCTCTGGCATCAACGTCTTGGTCATGTTGGACTAAGCACCATCGTCAGGCTACACCAACAAGATCTTATAAGAGGACTTCCCCGAATCGATCCTGAGAAAGCTGAACAATGTGAAGCTTGCATCAAAGGGAAGCAAACAAGATCGTCCTTCAAGTCCAAGAACAAAGTTAGCACGAAGAAGCCTTTGGAACTTCTTCATATGGATCTTTGTGGACCCATGTGGACGCAGAGCAACGGTGGAAAGAGGTACATGTACGTTCTTGTAGATGATTTTTCTCGATTCACTTGGGCTCTATTCTTAGTGTCAAAGGCAGATTGCTTCAACGCTTTCAAAGTCTTCGTCAAACAAGTGGAAGTTGCTCTAGGGACGCACTTGGAAGCTATTCGATCAGACCATAGAACGGAGTTCCAAAACTCAGAGTTCCTGGCCTTCTGTGATCAAAATGGCGTCTCTCATAAATTCTCAGTCCCAAGAACTCCTCAACAAAATGGTGTTGTAGAAAGATAGAACAGGACGTTAGAGGATATGGCAAGGACTATGTTGCTGGCAAGTGGCATCCCCAAGCACTTTTGGGCCAAAGCCGTTGCTACTGCTGTTTACATCATTAACCCTGCCATGATCCGTCCTTTGCTAAAGAAGACGTCCTACGAGCTGTTGAACGGGAGGAAACCTCGCATTGATCATCTTCGGGTTTTTAGATGCAAGTGTTTCGTGCACAACAACGACAAGGAAAAGCTTGGAAAGTTTGATGCTAGAAGTGATGAAGACATATTCCTTGGGTACTCCCTCACAAGCAAAGCATATAGAGTTTTCAACAAATGGACTCTTAAGCTTAAGGAAAGTATTCACGCCGTGTTCAAGGAAAGCTCCATTCACAAGGAGAAGCCAAGTAAGAAGGAACGATATTCTTCGCAACAGCAGGACGACTCTGAAGACGAAGTCGATGGCTGGTCCTCAGGAAAGTACTATGTTCCTAAGGACGGCAATGCAAATCCAGAAGAAGTCTCAGTGGACGTTCCTAGTGTTGATCAAGAAATTCCTTCTAGGACTGAGTCTCCAACACAACAAGATGTGGCTGAATCAAGTCAACAAGGTGAGCGACGCCATGGTGTGGACGCTCTCTCTGAGGGGGAACACACTGAGGACGACGCTCAAGATGAAGATGATGATTCTGATGATAGCATTGATCCAAGGTTTACTCAACTTTTTCAAAGGGAGTCCCGACTTTCAACATATCATCCAAGGAATCAGATAATCTCAGATAGTTCAAAAGGTGTTCAAACTAGGTCAGCTACAAACAAAACCTAGAGTGCAAACATGGCCTTTTATGCGTTCAACGCTTTTGTGTCTATGGTGGACCCCAAGAACATAAAAGAAGCACTCCAGGACGCTGACTGGATTCAAGCTATGCAAGAAGAACTTAACCAGTTTTAGAGAAACAAAGTTTGGACCCTCGTCCCTCATCATAAGAACAAAAACATCATTTGGACGCGCTGGGTGTTTAGAAACAAACTTGATGAGAGTGGATGCGTGTCAAGGAACAAGGCAAGACTTGTGGCTCAAGGATTGAAGCAAGAGGAGACATTGATTATGATGAGACCTTTGCTCCTGTTGCTAGAATTGAGGCCGTCCGTCTCCTTATTGCCTTTGCCGCTCACAAGGGATTCAAGTTGTTTCAAATGGACGTCAAGACTATCTTCCTTAATGGGAAACTGAAGGCAGAAGTGTATGTTGCTCAGCCCTCTGGCTTTGAAGATGCCAATCATCCAGATCATGTGTACTACCTCAACAAAGCTCTCTATGGACTCAAGCAAGCCCCTCGTGCATGGTACGACAGGTTTGCGTCCTTTCTTTTGTCAAATGGTTACACAAGAGGTTCAATTGATAAAACTTTGTTTATAAAGAAGGTCCACAAGGATATTTTAATTGCCCAAGTCTATGTTGATGACATAGTCTTCGGAAGTACTAACATGAAACTTGTAGAGGACTTCAAGTCTTTGATGAGTAGTGAGTTTGAGATGTCGCTCATAGGAGAACTCAACTTCTTCCTGGGGGCTTCAAATCAACCAACTCAAGGATGGGACGCGCATTCACCAACAGAAGTACGTTCGAGAGATGCTCTAGAAGTACGGAATGAATACGTCCAAGCCTGTTGCTACTCCTTGCTCTCCCAACTCGCGTCTTTACACGGATGAGCAAGGGAAGGATGTTGATCAAAAGCTCTATTGTGGGATGATTGGATCACTTCTATATCTGACCGCAAGCCGTCCAGACATCATGTTTGATGTTTGCTTGTGCGCTCGCTTTCAAGCAAATCCAAAGAAGTCCCACTTGCAAGAAGTCAAGAGGATCTTCAGATATCTCAAAGGACGTGACGATCTATGTCTTTGGTATCCAAAGAAGTCGCCCCTCAAGCTCTCAGGATACTCGGACGCTGACTACGCTGGTCACGTCATTGATAGAAAAAGCACTTCAAGAATGGCTCAATTTCTTGGTTCATGCCTTGTCTCTTGAAGATCAAAGAAATTAAACTCTATGGCGCTTTCAACTGCGGAAGCTGAGTACGTTGTTGTTGCTTCATGCTGTTCACAAGTCCTTTGGATCAAGTATCAACTCGAGCACTGTGGTATTAATCTTGAAACCATCCTTATTCTTTCTGATAATACAAGTGCTATTGATATTGCTAAGAATCCAGTTCACCATTCGGGCACAAAGCATATTCATATTAGACATCACTTCTTGCGTGATAATGTGGAATTAGGACTTTTTAGTATGGAGTATGTAAGGACTGATCGAGGACCAAGTAGCTGATATTTTCACTAAGGCACTTGATAGATGTCCCCTTAAGTACCTCAGGATACTCTTGGGGATGATAACTTTTAATTAGCAAGTCCCGTGCTACTATTTCCTCAATGCTTGGCTATGCTAAGTTGATTTCATAATTGTCAAAGGACTTTAATGCATTGATTTCATATTCGCAAGGACGCTAGTCTAAAACTTCTTTGTGCATATTATGTGAACGCCATTTGAATTTCTCTATTGTCTTGAAAAGAGTATCCCTGATCACCCAACCCTCATTATAAGCCGAGGAGACTCTAAAACCTAGTGAGACTCCTCCTTATATAGCCCAAGGAACATGCTCCTCGAGATAGATAAGGTAGGAGACGAAAGATAAGAAAGGAAACAAGATAGAAAAGAAAAGATTTCGTCCGTCCCGGATCTCGGCACCACCGCGACCGCGGCACTCACACCGCGCCCGCGGCGGTCTATCCTCGGAATGGCTGAGTCGGCTTCTACCGCGACCGCGTCCATGGCGGCGCGACCGCGGTCTTCACGGGTCTTGAATGTCGTCGCCTCGCTTCACCGCGACCGCGTTATGGGGGGCGCGACAGCGTAATCCATGCAGTGGCGAACTTGTCTTCAATTAAGCTCTAGAAACTCTTGATTCTTCACATCTTGTGTCTTCGGTCTTTGTATTACAATAACGCTCAAATCTAACCAAAACACTCTCAATAATACTCTAAAATCTAAGAGTTAACCCATACAAAATATGCCGAATCATGAGGACTCTGTGGAAGAGATAGACGTGACTGCCGTTCAGGATTAGATCACACGGCAAGAGATAGCTGACGGCGAAGAGTTTGGCCGCCAGCTAGCTAACCAGAGCAACAATGTCGTTCCAGAGGACGCTCCTCCAAGAGAGCTTTCTTTGGACGAACAACTTGATGTGGACACTATTGAAATCGCTCCATATGATGTCGTCCCCGAGGACGCTGGAGGAAAGTTAGCCTCCAAAGAACAAGGTGGACCGCCGTCCAAGAAACGCAAGACGGCTAAGTCCAAGGATAAGGTTGGTCCATCTGACAACCAAGAAGGACCTGAGAATCTCCAGGAAGGAGATGAGAATGAAGAAGAAGATGATGATGAGGACGACAATGCTGAGTCGTCCCAACCAAAGAAGGGAAAGAAGAAGAAGAAAGAGGAGCACATTCTGAGCCCTCTAGTGTTTGATGAAGCCTTCCTTGGCCAGTTCCCTGAGGCCAAAGAGCTAGTTGAGTTGCTCAGATTTCAAGGTTGGCTGAAAATCAGTGATGAAGCAGTCTCCGTTGATCCAAAGCAGGTTCAGGACTTCTATGATTCCCTGGACATCGATCTCAAGAACGGCACTGGGTCGTTCATGGCAAATGGGGAACATGTGTCGTTCTTCAAAAAGACAGTACGGCAATGCATGGGATTAGGCAAGGCCCGTCCTGGCAATGAGGCGCTACATCAGGTTCCCGCCTCTTGTTTTGGTATGGAAGGGGAAGAGCTCGACGACATGTTTCGTCGTATCTTCAATGGGAAGACTCCACAAGCAAATGACAAAGTCGCCCACGTCCTCTCCCATACAAGAGCGATGACACACTATATGATATGTAGAACAGTGGTGCCAAGGCAGGAAAAGAAGTCCATTGTCCAAACTATAGACTGCCTGCTCCTTGACGCCTTCCTAAAGCCCAAGACGATCAACTTGGCCCGAATAATGATTGAGCACATGGCCAAGTGCACTCGAAAGAACCATGCCCTTCCCTATCCTGGACTTTTCAAGGCTTTGCTCATCGAGAACGAGTCCTATGTGGCTGAGAATGAAATTACTCTGGGAATGCACTAGGATCAACGTCTTGGTATTGAGGAGATCAAGCATGACCAAGAGCTTCCTTCCATTCGGAAACAGCTAGAGAAAGAGAGGAAGGAAGCTGAGAAAAAGAAAAAAGAAGAGGAAGCTGCTAGGAAACACCATCATTCAAAATATATTTGCCTACTTCCAAGCTGTGAGGAATCAAAATGAGCTTATGAAAGAGCTGGTTCAAGCAATCCACAATGAAGGGACAGAGGAAGACACTCAAGAGGAGGAGGAGAACGCCCATGACGCAAACGTCGATGCCCGTCCTTCTGGATCACCTGCCTCCTAATCTTTTATCCCTTATATTTTGTGCCTTTGCTTCTTTTGTTTAAAAACGCTTATCTCTGATTGTCTGTAATAACATTTTATTTCAATGGCAGTTCTCATTTTGTGTGCATATGATTGTTTAAGCGTTCTCTTGCTTCTAGTTATGATTCTGGGCTATCGTCCTTAGCTAACTTGTTATCCTTTTCGATGATGACAAAAGGGGGAAGCATAGTTTTGCAGAGATGAACATCGAATTAGTTATCTTGAATAAGCAAGTGTTAGGGGGGAATTTTAGTGAAAGGACCAAAGGACGCCACTACTCTAAATAAAATTAAGGGACGCCACTTAGAAAAGAAAATTTGCTTAGATAGCCGTCCCCTCCCTAAAATCCAAAAGTAAGATAGATCAAAGGATGAACACTTGTGCTTATAAAATTTTGCTAAGTAGTAGAGGACGCTCTTTAAAGTTTTCAAGCATGCTTGAAGCCTTAAGTTCTAATCTACTTTGCTTAGGGTTTGTCATCATCAAAAAGGGGGAAATTGTTGGAACGATGTTAAGGACGCCTTTTGTACTTAACATTGTGTCTAGCGCGCGTCCCTTAGTTTTGATATGACAAACTCACTTTGATCTAATAAGTTGTTCAAGTGTTTCAGGAACGCAGGTCATGAAAAGGATGTTGGGACGCTATCAAGAACGCCTGCGCTCTTGGTAGTGTATCCACAACCGTCCCTTAGTTTTGATATGACAAACTCACTATGATTGTAATAAAGTTGTCCAAGTGTTCAGGAACGCCCATCTAACAAAGGACAACAAGTGTGTATGGGCGTCCCATAGGCTTTGGGACGCTAGCTAACAGGAAGTAAGGACCGAACAGAGACTACTTGATCAAGGACGTAGTCCCAAGCAAGTAGGAACGCAAGCAGAGCGTCCTTACTCTTTAGCCGACAAGATGACATCACCAGACAACATTTGATCATCCAAGGACACGTGGAGACCGATCCTGTAGCGGAGTCCAACACTACGTGGCGGACGATCCTGTTGCAGAGTACATCCATACGTGGCAGCCGATCCTGTAGCGGAGTCCATCACACACAGCTGGATACAGGAAGCTTCCTCACCACCGCCATCATACGTGGAGGAAGATCCTGTAGCCACGTCCACGAAGGGCATGATCATCCCAGGAGAAAGACGCCCTTCCCAAGTCCTATAAATACCCCAAGGCATTTATTGTGACAAAAACGCTTTCAAGAATATTCAAAGAGAATCATAGGAAAGCGGCTCACTCAAGAACACGAAGAACTAACTCAAGAACTCAAGAACAGTGCTTAGACCTGAGTTAGATCGAGTGAGACTTGTAAACAAATCACAAATCTGTTTGTAACCAAAAGAGAAAGAGAGTTCTGCGAAGTACTGCAGAACGCAGGGATAGGAGTCCTTTAGTAGATTGAACTTGCTTAAGTTGTAGGCTTAGAGGAGTCCTTTACTAGTGGACTTAGGGAAAAGCTAAGTGCCAGAGAACTGTAAAGACTCGCCAGTACATCTGTAAGAACGTTCAATATAAAGGAAGAACTATTCAAAAATCCTCCAAGGAGGTAGAGGTTTACACTCAAGGACTACTTGGTCTTGAGTGGTTCCTCTATAATTCTCTACGTTCATTACTTACCTGTTTAGTACTTAATTTCCGCTGCATTACTCTAGGACGTTCCTACACCTCGTAGGAACGCCTAACTAAAGGACGCCTTTATCAAAGTAAAGGCAGTCCCTCAGTACTAACGATCCAACAATTGGTATCAGAGCAGGCGCTCTAGATTCTTACTGAGTTGCAGGTAAAAATGGACATGGAGCAGGTTGGAATCTCGTTCGTAAAGCCTCCGCGTCTGACGGACGGCAACTTCAACCGATGGAAAATTAGATTTGAGAACTTCTGCAGAAGCACAAATTATCAATGCTGGAATGTTATCAGAAAAGGTGATCTTAAAGTTCCTGCTGACAAAGTTGACAAAGAAGACGATTGGGGTCCTGATGAGTTCAAGCTGATGGAAACCAATGCAAAAGCTATTTGTTTTCTTCAAGCGTCCCTCTGTGAGAGAGATGCTACAAGAGTTAGCAATCTCCCCACCGCAAAACAACAGTGGGAAGCTCTTGAAAAATTTCATGTGGGAACTGCAGAGATGAAAGAGGACGTCCAGCTGAAGATCAAAAAGGAGTTTTATGCCTTTACTATGCTACCAAATGAAACGGTGAATGACTACTCGTACCGTTTTGAGTCCCTTGTCACCAAAATGAGGAACTTAGGCGTTCCAGAAACAGAAATCTCCATGAGGAACAGAGTTCAAGTAGTTATCGATGGGTTGACTGGAGTTTGGAACTTTGATAGGACAACTTTCAAAGAAAACACAGCCAACAAAACTCTAGATATGGAAGAGATCTATGGGAAGCTCAGGGGGTACGAAGAACGTAGAATCACTGACATGGCCCAGCTAGGAAAGAACCCTCAAACTGATCTTGCCTTGGCGTCCACAACACCAGAGTACGCTGAATACCTGCGTGGACAAAGAGACCTGGCATTGATGATGCAAAACAAAGAAAAGCTTGAGAGCTTGCGTCCCAAAGAGAAAGAAAGAAAGTCAAAGGAAGAAATTGACTCAGATGAGGAACTCTCTCTTATTCACAAGGCTCTCAAATACTACAACAAGAAAAACAAGCATAGTAGCAAGAACAAGTCTTACAAAAAGGAGAGTCCCAAGTACACAGAAGATGAAATAAAGGAACTCACATGCTACAAATGCAACAAGAAAGGACATTTTGCCAAGAAATGTACTATGGGAACGTCCTCCAAGGAAAAGAAGAAAGCTCTCATTGGAGCATGTACAGCTGCATGGGATGATCTCAGTTCAAGTGATGATGAACGTGACGATCAAGTTGCATACATGGCAGTGGAGGACGCCCCAACTGTTGAAGAGAACGCCTCCGACAATGAACAAGAGGTAACTCATGATTCCATGATGCGTTCTTTAGAAAAATGTTCAAAACCAAAACTCCTTAAGCTTATTGGTAAAATCATGGAGGAAAGTCTTGTCATGAAAAGAAGAATGGATGAACTAGAAGATGAAAACATTGTAGTTGAATGTGAGAACTGTAATTCAATGACTATTCAACTAGAGTCCTCATGTGAAGAAACTAAGTCCCTAAAAACTGAACTTGTGTGTCTTAAACTTGAGAACGCCAAGCTTAAGGAAGAAGTGAAAGTTTTGGGAAAGAGTCCCATAGTTGAGGAAGTAAAACCAATAGTTTTTGTCCCAGCCAAAAGAGGACTAGGATATGAATCTGACTCTAGGAACTCTCTCCCTAGTGACTTTAAGGCTAGCAAAACTTCGGAACTTGAACTTGAAAAAGAGAAAACTAAAAATCTCCTTGAAAGAATTAGAGTTCTAGAAAGTGGAGAAATAGGTCAAGAGGACTACTACACCAATTCCACCAGTCATAAAATTTACAAGAAAATTGCTAAAGGGGACGGCTCAAAGGTGTGCGATCCCCAAAAGATGAAGCAAAACAAAATCCAACGTCCCAACAAGAAGTACTACCTCGGTACTTACTATAGGACGTGCTGGTACTGTGGACAAGGTGACCACTTCAAACATGACTGTGTAAAACTAAAGGAAGACATTGAGAGTGGGAAAGTTGCTAGGACTAATAATGAAAATGCTAAGTCCGTTCCAAAAGCTAATTCTAGGCGTCCTAGACGTTCTAGAAGTTCTTTCCACAGAAATGCCATTTCTAATGATGTGAACATTAATGACTACATGCCAGAACCAGAGTTCTACTTTTGTAACGAACCAGGTAAGGAACACCTTGCCTGGGTCGCCAAGAACTAACCTTATTTTGGCAGGTGGAAGTGAGGGGACGCCCATGGATCATTGATAGTGGCGCCTCAAATCACATGACAGGAAGCCAGATCCATCTCACTTCTATCCAAAGTAGTGCCACGAGAGGAACTGTCTCGTTTGGTAACAAGGGCAAAGGAAAGATCAAGGGAACGGGAACTGCTATTCTTAACCCGTCCATCAAAGCAACCAACGTGAGTCTTGTTGAAGGACTTGGGTTCAATCTTCTTAGCGTCTCTCAGATGTGTGATCAAGGTGAAAACCTAGTCACATTTGACTCAAAGGAGTGCCTCGTCATCAACAAGAAGTCCAACAAAGTTGTTCTGAAAGGAGTTCGCAAGAACAACATCTACATCTTCAATCAAGAGTTCAAGCCTAAATCAGAATTATGTCTATCTGCTTCAAAGAAGGACGCTGATCTCTGGCATTGTCGTCTTGGCCATGCTGGTCCTAGCACAATTCTCAAGTTGCACCAAAGGAATCTTGTGAAAGGTCTTCCCCGGATTGATCCTGAGACGGTTGAACAGTGCGAAGCCTGTATCAAAGGGAAGCAAACAAGAACGTCCTTCAAGTCAAAGAATGAAGTAAGTACAAGAAAGCCATTGGAACTTCTCCACATGGATCTTTGTGGACCAATGAAGACACTGAGCTACGGTGGAAAGAGGTACATTTACGTTCTTGTAGATGATTTTTCTCGATTCACTTGGGTTCTCTTCTTGGCGTCCAAAGCAGATTGTTTCAAGGCTTTCAAAGTCTTCATCAAACAAGTGGAAGTTGTTCTTGAGACGCCTCTCAAAGCTATAAGATCCGACCATGGGACGGAATTCCAGAATTCAGAGTTCCTGGCATTCTGTGATCAACATGGTGTCTCTCACAACTTCTCAGCTCCAAGGACTCCTCAACAAAATGGCGTTGTAGAAAGAAAGAACAGGACGCTAGAGGATATGGCAAGAACTATGCTTTTGGCTAATAGCGTCCCCAAGTACTTCTGGGCGGAAGCTATTGCCACAGCATGCTACATCGTTAACCGTGCCATGATCCGTCCTCTGCTGAAGAAGACGTCCTATGAGTTGTTGAACGGAAGGAAGCCTCGCATCGATTATCTCAGAGTTTTTGGTTGCAAGTGTTTCGTTCACAACAATGACAAAGAAAAACTGGGAAAGTTTGATGCAAGGAGCGATGAAGCCATATTTCTTGGGTACTCCCTCACCAGCAAAGCATATAGAGTTTTCAACAAAAGGACTCTAAAGCTTGAGGAGAGTATTCATGTTGTGTTCAAAGAATGTTCTTCTCACAAAGAAAAAGCAAGTAAGAAAGAACGATCTTCGTCACAACAGCAGGACGACTCTGAAGATGAAGTTGAAGATTGGTCCTCAGGAAAATACTATGTCTCTAAGGACGCGTTTCCAAATCCTGAAGAAGTCTCTGTGGACGCTCCTAGTTTTGTTCAGGGAGTTCCATCTCATAGTGAATCTCCAGTTCAACAGGATGTAGCTGAATCAAGTCAACAAGGTGGGCAAAGTCAAGGTGTGGACGCTCTCTCTGAGGGGGAACGCACTGAAGACGATGCTCGAGATGATAGTAATGACTCTGATGGAGATCTTGATCCAAGATTTGCTCATCTATTCCAAAGGGAGTCCCGCTTCTCTAGGGACCACCCAACTTCTCAAATTATTTCTGATCCATCTCAAGGAGTTCAAACCAGGTCAGCTGCAAGCAAGTCCCAGAGTGCAAATTTAGCTTTTTGTGCGTTCAACGCATTTGTATCTTTGGTGGAACCAAAGAGTATCAAAGAAGCACTTCAGGACGCTGACTGGATTCAAGCTATGCAAGAAGAACTCAACCAGTTTGAAAGGAACAAAGTTTGGACTCTCGTTCCACGTCCCAAAGGCAAAAATATCATAGGGACGCGCTGGGTGTTCAGAAATAAGCTTGATGAGAGTGGACGTGTGTCAAGGAACAAGGCAAGACTTGTGGCTCAAGGATTCAAGCAAGAGGAAGGCATAGACTATGATGAGACCTTTGCCCCTGTTGCTAGAATTGAAGCCGTTCGTCTTCTTATTGCCTTTGCCGCACACAAAGGATTCAAGCTATTTCAAATGGACGTCAAGACTGCCTTTCTCAATGGAAAGCTAAAGGAGGAAGTGTATGTTGCTCAGCCGCCTGGCTTCGAGGACGCCTCTCACTCAGATCATGTGTACTTCTTGGACAAAGAACTTTATGGACTCAAGCAAGCCCCTCGTTCCTGGTACGACAGGTTTGCATCCTTCCTTTTGTCTCATGGGTACACTAGAGGTTCAATTGATAAAACTTTGTTCATAAAGAAAGTTCACAAGGACATTTTGATTGCTCAAGTTTATGTTGATGATATTGTCTTTGGTAGCACTAACATGAAGCTTGTAGATGAGTTCAAGTCCCTCATGAGTAGTGAATTTGAGATGTCACTCATTGGAGAACTTAACTTCTTTTTGGGACTTCAAATTAACCAACTCAAGGACGGGACGCGAATCCATCAACAAAAGTATGTCCGTGAAATGCTTGAGAAGTACGGGATGAACACGTCCAAGCCCGTAGCAACACCTTGTTCTCCCAACTCGCGTCTTTACGCAGACGAACAGGGAAAGGACGTTGATCAAAAGCTTTATAGAGGGATGATTGGCTCCTTGCTTTACCTAACAGCAAGCCGTCCAGATATTATGTTTTCCGTTTGCTTGTGTGCACGCTTCCAGGCAAATCCAAAGGAGTCCCACATGCAAGAAGTCAAGAGGATCTTTCGCTACCTCAAAGGACGCGATGATCTTTGCCTTTGGTACCCCAGGAAGACGTCCTTCAAGCTAACTGGATACTCGGACGCTGATTACGCTGGTCATGTCATTGATCGAAAAAGCACTTCAGGAATGGCACAGTTCCTTGGTTCATGCCTAGTTTCATGGGGATCAAAGAAACAGAACTCTGTGGCGCTTTCAACTGCGGAAGCCGAGTACGTTGTTGCTGCTTCGTGCTGTTCACAAGTCCTCTGGATCAAATATCAACTTGAGGACTACGGTATCAATCTTGAAACTATTCCTATTCTCTGTGACAACACAAGTGCTATAGAAATTGCAAAAAATCCTGTTTTTCATTCACGCACAAAGCATATTCACATAAGGCATCACTTCCTGCGTGACAATGTAGAACTAGGACTCATTAGCATGGGACACGTTAGGACGGAGGATCAAATAGCTGATATTTTCACTAAAGCACTTGATAGACGTCCCTTTGAGCATCTCAGATTGCTCTTGGGGATGATAACTTTTAAGTAGCAAGTCCCGTTCTACTATTCTCTCAATGATTGGCTATGTTTGGTAGATTCCAAGTAGTTAAGGACTGTTAAGCATTGAACTCATATTTGCAAGAACGCTAGTCTAGAACTTCATGTGTTTGCTACTTTGGAACGCCATTCAAATTTTCTCTATTTATCTTGAAAAGAGTATCCCTGATCACCCAACCCTCATTATAAGCCGAAATGATGGGAACTCTAAGCTTACCCTAGCCGAGAACTCTGCAAAAGCGTCCTATGAGCTTCATATTTTTCTTTTACGGGACGTACTTGCTTTGTTCTCAATTGGTTCTCAAGGTGATCACAAGAACGGTAAGTTGATTGTTGGTGTGCTTGAAGAGATCAAAGATTTGCTAAGTATGTGAGAACGCAAGTGGTTGCAGTTGTGAACGCCAGTTCAGATTTTGAGAAGGGAGTTGAAGAGTTAGAAATTTGAATTTTGAACTTTTGAAAGTATAAACAGTGACCGTTGATCAAATCTTAAGGGGGAAGTTTGCCACGTGTCGTACAGTTAAACAGTGTTAATTACCACTTGTGCCACCGCTTCCTCTATATAAGGCCAAAACAGTCGCTCTCGTTCATTTATTGCTCTCAACCACCTTTCAACTCAGTTCAAGCTCTGACTTCTCTCTAAAACTCCGGCGACTTTCTCTCACTAAAATCTCACCTGAAGAATGTCTCAAAGGCACATGAACGTGGCCGGAATTTCAGCCGGTGGGAAGAGGCGAAAGCTGATAAAGTCTCACACTATTGAAAAGCAAAAGCAGCCCGTCCTTGATGAGTCTCTCGTGGATTTCATTAACAAGAAGCCAAAAACGCTGTATAGGTTGATCAGAGAACGTATGGCCAAGCCAGACGTGAAGAACGATCAGGAGAAAACACAAAACTACGAGAAGTTCCTCGACCGTTTTGTGAGGCACGGGCTGATTAAGAACGACTACAAGGACCTGCCAGGCAGCCTGGAGGACGTCTTGTTCTTCACAATTTATGGAGGTCAGAATCTTGATAGTCTCCTTGATTTAATCCCTGACCTAACCAAATGCGTCCTTCCGGACTTCCCCATGTACCCCAGCCAAAGACGGGTGCCTAGTCCTTCTCCCCCACCTCAAACTTCTACCATCACTTCCCACAAAATCTTGCCTGCCAAGCGTCCCGCTCCTCCAAGCTCCTCAAAACAAACCGAGATTGTGGACAAGTTCCCATCTCATATCCAAGAGGGACGATCTAAGAAAGTACATGACCCACGGCCCCTCAAAAAGGCCAAGTCCTCAAGCGTCCCCCAACCCAAAAACCCCTCAAAACGGCCAAGCTCCTCAAATCGGCCGTCCAACCTTTCCAAAGAATCCACTCCTCTCCCCCAACCCCTCAAAATCACACAACTCCCCACTCCTCCTCGCTCCCCTCAACCCTCAAAGAAGAACGCTCTCATCCCCTTCCCTCCCCAAACCCTCTCTCCCCTCAACCTGGCCGACTTCCCATCCGCCCCGGCCCATATCTCCCCGCCTAAGGACCCTGAGACTCCCAAGTCCCGTCGTCCTTCTTCCTCCAGTGGCCCGGATGAGACCGAGCGGACGTTTGAGCACACGTTCCGCCGGAGGAAAGCTGGTGAGAAACCCAGCGTTCTCCTCGCCAAAGACGTGCCTGCACAAGTCGAGGATGTCTCCTCCTCCAGCTCCAGCTCGTCTGATAAAGAAGGGACGCCTCAGGATGTCGATGTGATTGGCGACTCCAATGATGAGGTAGAAGCAGTTGAGAGTGCTCCCGCTGAGCACCAAGTACAAGAGAACGCTGGCGAGCACCAGGTTTCTCCAAAGGACGCCGAGCCAACTCTCTCTGAAGAGCTCGAGCGTGACAACCAGGAAATCCCTCCCTACAACCAATCCCTCCCCGTCCTCAACCCCACCCCAGCACCACAAGAAAACCCCTCCCCCACAATCCAAACAGAGTCCCGTGACGTCCCAGCGGACGCTGAGCCAACAACAGAACAGCAATCAGAGGCTCAGGACGCTGAAGGCACGTCCCAAGGTCAGACCTCTGCTGGTGCCGATCAAGTCACAACTGGTGGCAATGCTGAAACAGATCAAGGCACAGAGGACGCTCCCTCCAAGGACGCTTCTGACAGTGACTCTGAGCGGGCAGAGGACGAGTCTGATAATGATGATGAGGACTCTGAGTCCCCCAAGGGCAAGCGTAGAAGGAAGAACGCTGATGTGCCCGTTAAAGTCCTAAGCCCTCTCATCTACTCCGAAGAATGGCTGGCTTCCTTTGCTGAAAATGATGTAGCCGTTCAGGAGTTCATCGAGCTCATTCAAGTCCAAGGCTGGCAGAACGTCGGTCCAGCGCCAACAACTGTCGACATTGAACAGGTGAAGGCGTTCTACAAGGACTTGCGCTACAAGGCAAGGGATGGCTCCCTACACTTCAAGATTGACGGAGAGAAAGCCTCCGTTACAGAACGCCAGATGCGCTCTTTCCTTGGTCTGGGTTCTCGCAAGTCTCCAGCTGACGCTCTCAGCTCCCTTCCCGAAGGTGGTTTTGAGACAACTGACGAGGAACTGCCTCTAGTGGAGCACATCTTCCAAGGCAAAAGGCCGATTGGACTGGACAGGGTAGCTCACGTTCTGAGCAAAGTTGGTGCAATCGTTCACTACTTCATATGCCGCGCCATTCTTCCAAGGCAGGAAAAGCGTTCTATTGTGCAAACATCAGATATCATACTCATAGACGCCATCCTTGAACGCCGTCCAATCAACTTAGCCAGAATTGCAATGCAACATATGGCCAAGTGTGGAAGGAAGAGGCACGCCTTGCCTTACCCTGGAGTTGTGAAAGCGATCTTGCAGTCCCAAGATGCATATGATGAGAACGCTCCGTCAAAGGAACTCGGGCTGAAGTGGAACGCTAAATCAGGTCTTATTGAGATAAGGCACAATGAAGAGCTGCCGTCCGTGCTAAAACAGTTAGCGGCTGAAGCTGAGGAAGCGAGACAAAAAGCTGAAGAAGAACGCCTGGCTGCTGAAGCAGAACGCCAGGCGAATCCGTCTCAGGAAGGTGTACACGAAGAAGAGCCTGCTATGGACTTCTCTGCTCTTGATCAGATGTTGCTGGCTCCTCCTCCTCCTCAAGACCCTCCTGTGAACGCCCCTTCTTCTAGCTCTGGTCCGGCTCCCCGTCCTGCTCCTGCTAATCCCGCCTTACATCCTCCTCCGGAACTGCTAGGCGCCATTATGGACAATCAGTGCCTCATCTACTCTGCTATGAAGGACTTGACCTCCGCGTTCTCCAAGGCTGCTGAAATTCAAGAAGAACTTCTCAAGTTCTATCAAGCACAACGCCGTTCTCAGTGATTGCCACCACCCCTTCTATCCCCTATCATTTTGCTTTTGCTTCTCTTGAACTTTAAACACTATGTGCTCATTGTCTGTAATAACTCTACATTTGGTTTGAATGGCAATTACATGGTTTGCTTGCATTGTGTTTGTTTAAGCGTTCCTCCGCCCTTAGTTATGTGTTTGTGCTTAACGTTCTTATCACTTGTTATCCTTTTCGATGATGCCAAAAGGGGGAAGTGTAGTTTTGCAGAGATGCGCTATAAATTAGTTATCTAGAATAAGCAAGTGTTAAGGGGGAACTATTAAGTGAAAGGTCTAAAGAACGCCATGCTAGAATAAACTAGAGAACGCCTAGATAATTCTAGGAAGCTTTTCTCTCCTTAAAATCCAAAAGCTAGAAAATCAAAGAATGAAAACTTGTGCTAAATGATCTTTCTTAAGTTTTCATGCATGCTAAGTTCCAATGTCAAAACTTTTTGCTGAAGAGTTTGTCATCATCAAAAAGGGGGAAACTGTTGGGACGCTATCAAGAACGCCTGCGCTCTTGGTAGTGTATCCACAACCGTCCCTTAGTTTTGATATGACAAACTCACTATGATTCTAATAAAGTTGTCCAAGTGTTCAGGAACGCCCATCTAACAAAGGACAACAAGTGTGTATGGGCGTCCCATAGGCTTTGGGACGCTAGCTAACAGGAAGTAAGGACCGAACAGAGACTACTTAATCAAGGACGTAGTCCCAAGCAAGTAGGAACGCAAGCAGAGCGTCCTTACTCTTTAGCCGACAAGATGACATCACCAGACAACATTTGATCATCCAAGGACACGTGGAGACCGATCCTGTAGCGGAGTCCAACACTACGTGGCGGACGATCCTGTTGCAGAGTACATCCATACGTGGCAGCCGATCCTGTAGCGGAGTCCATCACACACAGCTGGATACAGGAAGCTTCCTCACCACCGCCATCATACGTGGAGGAAGATCCTGTAGCCACGTCCACGAAGGGCATGATCGTCCCAGGAGAAAGACGCCCTTCCCAAGTCCTATAAATACCCCAAGGCATTTATTGTGACAAAAACGCTTTCAAGAATATTCAAAGAGAATCATAGGAAAGCGGCTCACTCAAGAACACGAAGAACTAACTCAAGAACTCAAGAACAGTGCTTAGACCTGAGTTAGATCGAGTGAGACTTGTAAACAAATCACAAATCTGTTTGTAACCAAAAGAGAAAGAGAGTTCTGCGAAGTACTGCAGAACGCAGGGATAGGAGTCCTTTAGTAGATTGAACTTGCTTAAGTTGTAGGCTTAGAGGAGTCCTTTACTAGTGGACTTAGGGAAAAGCTAAGTGCCAGAGAACTGTAAAGACTCGCCAGTACATCTGTAAGAACGTTCAATATAAAGGAAGAACTATTCAAAAATCCTCCAAGGAGGTAGAGGTTTACACTCAAGGACTACTTGGTCTTGAGTGGTTCCTCTATAATTCTCTGCGTTCATTACTTACCTGTTTAGTACTTAATTTCCGCTGCATTACTCTAGGACGTTCCTACACCTCGTAGGAACGCCTAACTAAAGGACGCCTTTATCAAAGTAAAGGCAGTCCCTCAGTACTAACGATCCAACAAAGGACAACAAGTTGAGTAGCCGTCCTTAAGGTGTAAGGACGCAACTAATCTAGATATGCGACTTGGCATAATTCTACAAAGAACGCCGTCCTTTATCATTACACAGATGTCCTCTCAAGGCTGGCCGACAAGGTGACATCACCAGACAAGCCTTGATCATGATCACCACGTGGAAGCAGATCCTGCACACTAGTCCATCACCACGTGGAGACCGATCCTGTAGCCAAGTCCAACGGTAATTGCCAGGAAGCTTCCCTCATCACTGCCAGAGACACGTGGAAGCCAATCCTGTAGAAGAGTCCCTGAAGGGCATGATCATCAGAGAATGACGCCCTTCCCTAGGTCACAATAAATACTCGTCCACAACATTTATTGTGACTTGACGCTTCCAGTGAATATTCAGAGCAAATTGTCAGTCACTCGAGAACACCAAGAACAGCTCAAGAACATGTGAGACTTAGGTGTTAGATCGAGTGAGAAGCGCTCACCAAAACCACAAACTGTTTGTAAGAGAAAAGAGCAAAAAGAGAGAGACAATCCTTACGACGAACTGTAAGGACGTGCTAATAGCGTCCTTTAGGAGATTAAGTTAGGTTACAGTTACAAGGTTAAAGGGGTGTTACTATTGGACTTAGGGACGTATTCTAAGTGCCAGAGAAGTGTAATCACTCGCCAGTGTAATTGTAAGAACTCTTAATAAGAAAGGAAAGAAGTTATTACAAAATCCTCCAAGGAGGTAGAGGTTTACACTCAAGGACTATTTTGGACATGAGTGGTTCCTCTATAAATTGAAAGTGTTCTGACTCGACTAAAGTCGTCGTGCCAAGATCAAAGATAAATAACCCAAATTACAAACTAAGTATAGCAAGCAAGTAAGGGGTCGAACCCAAGAGAACTAACGGCTTCTAGTATTAATATAATTATCAACTAAAGATATGGGGGGAAATCAAAGAGATATCTAAACTAACCTAGGAAACAAATAACAAACAAATAAACAAATAGATAGAAGGCAGGTTCATTCAAAAGATCCACTCATGAAATAATCACTCGATCATATATTCATCCATTGACTTCAATCACACCTATGGTTAATTCCTATCCTGATCATTAACAATCGCAAGTCCACGGTCCAAGCAATTCTATAACCCTAGGCAAGGACGCTTAAACCTAGAATTAGCATAGAGAACAAGGATATTAGGAAATCAAATCATGCAATCAAGCTACGAGTCTCATGCACAATTAAACCATTAAATACTCTTCCCTAAACTAGTCCACGGTCCTAGAATAGAGTTGTTTCGAGAAATAGGAAAGATGCATAGACAACAACCAATCCTAATTCAAACAATAGATCTAAGTCAATCAAACAAGTTGATCAGGCTCATAAAATCAAACATAGATCATGGGATGAAGCACAAGAGTAACAATATTAACCAAAGGATAGAAATCAATTACCAAAATCTCACGAGTTCATACATCAGAGCTTCTCCTTTGAACAAACCCAAGGAGACTAGCTCTCCAAAACTAAACTAAAAACCTAAAAGAGAAGAATTGAATTATGAATTGGAATGTGAATGTCTAAAACCTAGGGATGACTCCTCCTTATATAGCCCAAGGAACAAGCTCCACGAGATAAATAAGGAAAGAGGCAAAAGATAGAAAAGGAAACAAGATAGAAAGATTTCGGCCCGCTTCGGATCCGGCATCACCGCGATCGCGTCGCCATGGCCGCGCCCGCGCTTTCGCAACAGAAAAGAACAAGTCAGTCTCGGTAAGCGCCGCGGTCGCGTCGGCCAAGCCGCGGTCGCGGTATCTCGACAGAACCTCTAGCGTCACTTCGGAGGCTGTTTTGACCATCTTCCGCTTGGAATCTGACTTCGGTGTAAAAAGATGAATTGAAGCCCTTGAAGTTAGATTTCCAATGGTACCGGAATCGAGTCAATCCGACCTTTGTAGCTCAAGATATAGCCTTCATAAGCAAGCGGTGTCGCGCAGACAGCTCAAAACGCCTTAAAACTCTTGAATCTTGAATTCTTGTGTCTTCGGCCTAGATATTACAATTACGCACAACTCTAACCTAAACACACTCAATATAGCCCTAAAATACAAGAGTTAACTCATACAAAATAGCCCGAATCAAATTCCCCCATACTTAGATCTTGCTCGTCCTCGAGTAAGCTCAAAACAAATATAACAAGAAAGCACATCTAAGATCTCAGGAAATACAAGAGAAGATAAAAACACTCATCTCACAACTCGAACCCAAAATATAGAGGAATCATGAGCATAAAACAATGAAGCTCAAACACACACCTCACAACAAAGATATAACTCTCAAGCTCTAAAAAGAAGAAAAAGAGCAACCTAGGTTCTACCCAAATCTAACATGTAAGCCCCAAAGTCCCCAAGCAAGAATGATCCTAAAACACTCGAATTTTTTCTCTCAATTCTGCTTAGGCGCCCTTTCGGGTTTTCACCTAACCGCTCTTTTCATTTTTCAATAGGGTGTGCTCACAAATACTCACAATCACTCATAAACCTCATATTACCCCAGCCTAATGCTGGTCCGGGTTACCTTCTTATTACCTGAGCCGCCCTCTCGGGTTTTCGACTCATCCCAGGATTTATATGCCTTTTTTCAATCTTTATGGCTTTTTCTATCTTTTTCTTTTCTTTCTTTCTTTATTATGCAAAAAATATGGTGCAAGTGCTCCATGAAAAGAAGAAAATCAAAAATCTGAAGCAAATTACTAACTATACTAACTAGGATAAGCGATTGCGAGTACTCCCTCCCCCATACTTAAATCCTTCATTGTCCTCAATGAAGCAAAGAGAAAGGATAGAAGCAAGGAAGAAGGGTATATCAGAAGACTCACAAACGATGAAGAGGGTTGGAATGGAAGAACTCTTCAAAGGTGGTAGAAGAATGGCACTCCGTATTTCCAATCGGCTGGCTAACCGCGGGCGCGGCACTAGGGGCGCGGGCGCGGAATCATGACAGAGAGCAAAAAGTCGTGGGCTAGCGTACCACCGCGGGCGCGGCTGATGTGGCGCGGTCGCGGTACTCGTGCAGGGACGAGTTCTTGACTTCGTCTCGAACAATGTGATGTGTAAACAACCTTCGTATCTTGGCTCGTCTCTTGGAAGATGAACTAATACTTGAACTCGAGCCGTGGAGAAGAGAACTCTCGAGGGAACAAAGCTTCCCCATACTTAGGCTTTTACACATAGCCAAAAGAATGGAATTACAAAGGTGGATGGAAAGAAAATATAGAAGGTATGGAAAGATATATGGAATGGTTGTTAGAGGGGAGACGGGCCCAATTGCCAAGGGTAACTCACAAACCCATGGGGTTCCATCCCAAAACCAATTGGCAATAGGAGGAGTAACCCATGTACTTATAAGCGAGCTTGGTTTCCCACCAATTCTCGATGTGGGAAGCACAATTGCAACCCTAACAATCTCCCCCTCAATTGTGAATCCCTCACAACCGATAACGGCGAACCCTCCCGGTCCCTAAGCCGAACCATCGGCTCTGATACCAATTGTTGGATCGTTAGTCAGAAATACAAGGGCGTCCTTAACAGAGTTAAGGTCGTCCTTCACCAGGATGTCCTTAATAAAGATCAAGGACTTCCTTGGTTCGCAGCGGAAATGGAAAGACTAAACAGGTTAAGACAATAAGTAAGGAACGCTTTTGATTTATAGAGGAACCACTCAAGTACCAACTAGTCCTTGAGTGTAAACCTCTACCTCCTTGGAGGATTTTGTAATAGCTTTTTCCTTTCTTATTAAGTTTCCTTACAATACACTGGCGAGCGGTTACACTTCTCTGGCACTTAGACTGGCGTCCCTAAGTCCACTAGTAACAACCCCTTTAAGCCTGTAAAGTAACCTAACTTAATCTCTCTAAAGGAAACTATCACCTCGTCCTTACAGTTCGTCGTAAGGACTCTCTCACTCTTTTTGTTCTTTTCTATTACAAACAATTTGTGATTTTGTTGAACGCTTCTCGCTCGATCTAACACCTAAGTCTCACTTGTTCTTGAGCTTGTTCTTGGTGTTCTTGAGCGACTTGACAAATTCTCTGAATATTCTCTGAAGCGTCACATCACAATAAATACTCTAGGGAGTATTTATAGTGACATTGGGAAAGGGCAACTTTATCTCTGACAATCATGCCCTTGGGGACGTTGCAACAGTAATCGGCTTCCACGTGTTGCTCTGATGATCAAGGAAGCCTACTGGCAATTTCGTTAGGCTTGAATGCGGGATCTTCTTCCACGTGGAGATCATGATCAAAGCTTGTCTGGTGATGTCACTTTGTCGGCCAGCTTTGAAGGACTCCAGTGTAATGATTAAGGACGGTGTCCTTGTTTGTATTTTACCAAGCCGTTCACTGAAGAATGTAGCGTCCTTACTTCCTAAGGACGGCTACCTAATCCTCAACTTGTTGTCCTTTTCAACATGCGTTCCTGAAACACTTGGACAACTTTATTAGATCAAGGCGAGTTTGTCATATCAAAACTAAGGAACGCTAGGCACAATGTTAATTACTGAAGACGTCCTTAACATTGTCCCAACAATGGTAGAGATAGAAAGATGGAAAGATAGATGGATGGTAAAGATATATGGAAGGTAGAAGATAGAATGGGACCAAGTAGTCCTCTTTTTTTTTCTCTTTTTTTTTCCTTTTTTTTTTTCGAGACCAACTGCATCACCACCGCGGGCGCGGTTTGTGAACCGCGACCGCGGTGTCTAGTACCTGTACGTCGGGAGTTTCTGTATTCGAAACGCGACCACGGTTGCGCTCCCGCGGGCGCGGTTCAAGCACAGAACGTTCTTTCGAACCTAGTACCTACATGTTAGCCCGATTTTTTTTTTATATAGTCAATAAAAATATCAATACTAGAAAGAAACCAAAGCTCCCCGGCAACGGCGCCAAAATTTGACTCGGCTAAAGTCGTCGTGCCAAGATCAAAGATAAATAACCCAAATTACAAACTAAGTATAGCAAGCAAGTAAGGGGTCGAACCCAAGAGAACTAACGGCTTCTAGTATTAATATAATTATCAACTAAAGATATGGGGGAAAATCAAAGAGATATCTAAACTAACCTAGGAAACAAATAACAAACAAATAAACAAATAGATAGAAGGCAGGTTCATTCAAAAGATCCACTCATGAAATAATCACTCGATCATATATTCATCCATTGACTTCATTCACACCTATGGTTAATTCCTATCCTGATCATTAACAATCGCAAGTCCACGGTCCAAGCAATTCTATAACCCTAGGCAAGGACGCTTAAACCTAGAATTAGCATAGAGAACAAGGATATTAGGAAATCAAATCATGCAATCAAGCTACGAGTCTCATGCACAATTAAACCATTAAATACTCTTCCCTAAACTAGTCCACGGTCCTAGAATAGAGTTGTTTCGAGAAATAGGAAAGATGCATAGACAACAACCAATCCTAATTCAAACAATAGATCTAAGTCAATCAAACAAGTTGATCAGGCTCATAAAATCAAACATAGATCATGGGATGAAGCACAAGAGTATCAATATTAACCAAAGGATAGAAATCAATTACCAAAATCTCACGAGTTCATACATCAGAGCTTCTCCTTTGAACAAACCCAAGGAGACTAGCTCTCCAAAACTAAACTAAAAACCTAAAAGAGAAGAATTGAATTATGAATTGGAATGTGAATGTCTAAAACCTAGGGATGACTCCTCCTTATATAGCCCAAGGAACAAGCTCCACGAGATAAATAAGGAAAGAGGCAAAAGATAGAAAAGGAAACAAGATAGAAAGATTTCGGCCCGCTTTGGATCCGGCATCACCGCGGTCGCGTCGCCATGGCCGCGCCCGCGCTTTCGCAACAGAAAAGAACAAGTCAGTCTCGGTAAGCGCCGCGGTCGCGTCGGCCAAGCCGCGGTCGCGGTATCTCGACAGAACCTCTAGCGTCACTTCGGAGGCTGTTTTGACCATCTTCCGCTTGGAATCTGACTTCGGTGTAAAACGATGAATTGAATCCCTTGAAGTAAGCTTTCCAATGGCACCGGAATCAAGTCAATCCGACCTCTGTAGCTCAAGATATAGCCTTCATAATCAAGCGGTGTCGCGTAGACAGCTCAAAACGCCTTAAAACTCTTGAATCTTGAATTCTTGTGTCTTCGGCCTAGATATTACAATTACGCACAACTCTAACCTAAACACACTCAATATAGCCCTAAAATACAAGAGTTAACTCGTACAAAATAGCCCGAATCATATTCCTTACTTATTTGTCTCTTCACTTGTTTAGTCTTTATTTCCGCTGCAACTAAAGGACGCCCTTAATCTTTATTAAAGACGCCTCAGCCAAGGACGCCCTTAACGTTGTTAAGGACGCCCTCTCTGTGTTGACTAACGATCCCAACACCTGTTTTGCTATAACACTTATTGAATAATGAAATGATGAAATATTTGTGTTTGTTCATACATTGTGTGTGTTTGTTAACAATGATGAAATATATGAAAGTTTTTTACATAACACATGATGAAATGTTTTGAAACCATTCAAGGATTGTGATTGTCTGTGCAAACTAAAAGTTTTAAGAATATTGCAATGACGATAACTATGTTTTGCTAAACAATTACCATTGTATAAATTCTTCACAAAATAAAATGACATGTCTATATAGTATATGTTCTTATGTAGATGAAGTTCAAGAGATGTTCGTTCCCATTTTCAAACGGTACTACAAACATATAACGGATGTACTATAATCATTATGTTTAATTTACATAAAATGTTCACTTTAATATGTGTAAAACAGCACGTTAAACAACAAAATGCAACAACAGTGACAAACTTAGGTAACAACAGTGATAAACTTCTGTAAAATGAGTAGGCTATTAAACAAAATGTCATGAAAATAATAATCACAAACAAAATCACATCACCTAAATAAATGTTTATGTGACAAATAAAAAAAACCAAAATGAACGACGTACCAAATCCCCATTCTAAACAAAACATTTAAACTATAAAAAACAATGTCAATTGCAAAAGTCTATTCATCCACGAGCACCACGACGCTCTTCATTATGTTTAGCTATGTCTGAGATTGCTCTAACTTAAACTGCCGGAATCTATCGTTGAACTTGGAGAACACTAACCTATGAAGGTATTTCATCCTAAGCAGAATAATAGACTTTGGAGACTGAGGCTTGAGTCCACTATCCCACTGCTTAGTACGTTGGCCAAAATAAGTCTCGAGGTGACGCATGCAATAAATCCCACAATCATCCTTATTCTCATCGTCACGCCACGGCATTTTCAACAACCTTACCTTGCATGTTTTGAACTTTGTGCATCTACTACGCATCTTCTTATCATCAAGATATGTTACGAACATATTTTGCTGTTGAAATATAATGTTTATACGTTAATTCATAACGTGTTATGCAAATGAAAATCCAGACAACTAAGTATAAACCGGAGATGTTACCAATTCTTCAAGGACATCGCCATATTTACCATCCGGGTCCTTATCGTCGGATGATGAATTGTCGATGATCTGAATCTCGGTTTTAACAAAGTTAAAACTTAGAGAATAATAATGTGAATGGTGAAATGTCACGAAGAAAACCTGAGACATACATTAACAAAATGCAACTAATTTGTTAAGTGAATGAATGTTTGACAAAACATTAACAAAATGAATATACATAAACTCTTACCAAATCCACAGAAGAAAGCGGTGAGTTGGGGACCATAGGAAACACACCATCCAGTGAACTAGTGAACATTCCATACCTTGTCTCAAAAGATAAGACATCGGAATGCACTAAAGCACTCACCTTTAAAAAACGCACATACCATGTCAGTATCAGCCCATACATACGAACATAAAATATTATTAGCAAATATAATAACAATAATAAATACGCACCGTTAGTGAAGGTGGAATAAATATCCGACTAGGAGACACTGTATCCCTTTCAGCTTCAGACTCGTTCAAGTATATACACCATAGGTCCATTATACTGATTGAAATGTGTATACCTTCCTCGAACGTTTTGAACTCATAAGCATCCAAATCACTACCATTATGGCTGAAAATCATATCCCTACAAAAATACAAAATATAATGTACTAAGTAATGGTTGAACTAGTAAAATAAAATATAT
Source organism: Polygonum aviculare (assembly GCA_934048045.1). Classification (NCBI taxonomy): domain Eukaryota; kingdom Viridiplantae; phylum Streptophyta; class Magnoliopsida; order Caryophyllales; family Polygonaceae; genus Polygonum; species Polygonum aviculare. The sequence continues at coordinate 25,496,576 of OW204026.1, forward strand.
GGATTAAATGATTATTACCTATCATCCAACAGCTCGGTCACATAACGGTAAATGTTATTTTGCTCTTTTGAAGTATTGGTGTTCATACTTATTGCTCTTACTAAGTACGGGGTCCGATCATACTACGATATCTTGGTCTCCCGTTTGGGTAGAATTTTGACCGGTACATCTGGTGTACGAACATCATCGACATCCTTCTAAAACAAATCGGATATAGCAATATTAGGATATTGTGATATTGATAAATTACTAATAACTAATAGAAAACACAAACGGGAGGACATGTATAACTTAATAACCTATATATCTATATTGCATAATACAATGTAAAACAACGTATGGAAATACTTAGGAGAGAGTTTTGCTATTCAAACCTTTATAACTGCTTTGTTTTAATTCGTTGTAATGCAGATCGACGTCGATCATAACACTTACATAAGGATGTCATAAGCAATTTTGATATAACGATACTAAAGTTATGCAACGAACAACAAATTAAAAAAATTTATTAAGTTTCGTAAGTTAAAAAAAATATGGTTGTGGCGTTTGTAGAAAATTATGGTACCAACCATACTTTTGTATAAAATATGGTACCACCCATATTGATTTGTCCAACACATCATAAATGACCAAAGCCAACTTCTGCTAGAGCGTTCTTGTGTTCCTCATTCACAATTTTGCTCACACCTTCCGCAAAACTAGCAGATTGGCTTCTACGTGAAATAGCATTTGAAGCATTTTGATCAAGCTTGTCCTTTGGTTGATTTTTTGGGACATTCTGCTTTTCAAACGCCTCTTTCGTCTTCTTTTGAACATCCTTTTCCTTGGCCTTCACTACAGCCTTTTTAAGATTCCTTGAAGGATTTTGGAAGTCATCATCATCATCGTTAGATTGCTCGTCCATTCATTTCAGCCTTTTCCCTACACAAAACACAATAAAAATAATTAACAACGACCAAAACATGCAAAACTTGTATACATAATAAGTGAGACAGAAACTAACCCTTATCAACCACCACAGGTTTTGATTTTTAAACAGCCTTGATTTGAACATCCTCATCGGTGGCCTCTGAATCGTGACCATTGCCCTTCTTCTTTTCAGCATGTTTAACCGACTTAGGGCTCATCAATCCCTTATCTCTCTGTATAGAAACCTTTTTCCTAATCCTTTTGCTTTCATTAGAATTAACATCCTCAACTTCATCATCAGCTGCTTCTGCGTTTTATTTAACAAAATCTCAGTATATGAACAATTAAATTTTACAAAGAATACAATAACAGTAGTTTAATAAAACATTACAATTAAAAGACACCTTACCCTTCGTAACATTAATGCATTTTGTATTCTGTTTTGACTTAAATCGATCCTTCACAACCTCTTGATCGGAAGACTCAGTGTATTTAGACTCAGAAGACTCTTCATTGTTGTTGACATATTGTTTCCGTGATTGATGTTTCAATTTCTGTTCAAGCTTGTGCTTCTTCTCGAACATTTTCAGCTTCTTAATTTTCAACAGCCTCCGGTTAAGCTCAGCTTCATCATACTCATCACTCTCATCGTCATCGGAATATACCAATTTAGCTGAAAACATGAAAAGCATGTAATTAAACAAAAAGTTACTTACGACATTTAAAATTAAACTAAATAAAACTCTGGATGTATATGTTAATTCAAACATGTTACCTTTTACAGAGGATCAGGATATCCTACCCCTTGGCACTTTACCAACTTGATGGATAACATCTTCCTCAGAGGAGATTGTTCTATCAGACGAAGAACCGTTTTCCGAGTCCAAGTCGAATAGATCCTCCGGCTCCTCTTCCCTCCTTTTATTCTTACGCTTTATCCCACTACCAATTATAGGGCTTGATGTAATGGCTTTAAAGTATTACCATAAGGTCCAAATTCATTACATTAGACCTAGTGTAATGGTCTTTTGTAACTTTTGGTCTGTTACAATAGGGGGGGTTGCATTAGGCCTAATGACGTCTCTCATTTTGGTGGTGTTTTAGTAGTTATTTTCCCTTGTAAATAAGTATTTTTTGTTCCTTTTTAGCTTAGTTCCCGGTTTTCCACGAGATTCGGAAACTATGCGAGTTTGTGGTGTTTTGTAGGTAAAATGGCGCGTTTGAGGACGTTTCGGAGAAGTTTATAAGAAGGAGCCAAGCAAGGGAGCCAAGGAGCGGAAGAGCCATGCGAAGAATGAAGAGGAACTCAAGGAAAACCAAGAAGAGAAGAAGGACCGAGACCTAGGATCGAGATACTACCAAGACGGGCCCGAGTTCGAGCACCAGAGCATAGGACCGACGTTCCCAACGTCGGGTCCGATGTCTGCCCGCGTCGGTCCGAGTCGGCAAAAGGAAGGATTGGGCTCCAACGCACAATGTTGTGATCTTCCAATTTTGCCCTTCTTCTAAATTTGGAATTCCTTGGTCCCCAATCAAGAGGAGAGGATAATTAGAGGTGATTAGAGAGCATTAGGAGATCAATCACACACACACAAAAATTACTCTCAAAGGCTCAAGGAAGACTTGGAGAGCAAGGAGAAGAAAGGAGGAGGAGAAGAGAGAGAGATCGGTGGAGCTAGAGAGGAGATTAGTGAGTTTTGAACTTGTTTTGCTTTGGTTTAGTAGAATTAAGACTTGGATCTTGTGAACCCTAGTGAATTTGAATGCAATTTAGCTTTGGATTGAGTTTGATGATGGAGATTTGCATGATTTGCCATTTGATTGCTTTTTACTCTTACTTGATGGAGTAGATTCCATAGTCTTGGGCTATGGGGGAAACCCCTAGCTAGGATTGGGTAGGAACCCCCAATTCTATAGCCTTGAGTGCTTGATCTAGGAATCCTCTCTACATTATGCTTCAATTCTCTTGTGGAAACAAGGGACCTAGGCTTGTGATTGGTAAGAGTAAGCGGGAGCGATCTCGAACCCATCACTAGACCTAGCATCGAAGGCGAGTGGAAACTCCCTTGGGTCGAAGTGTAGAGTGGAGGGATCGAAGGCTAGCAACCTCGATCTCACAAGGATCGACACTTATTGATTGAATTGGGGTGGAATTACCCAAGTCTAGTTAGGGAAGGAACCCAAAAACCCAAGACCGATCTACCCTTTGACAAGACCGAGTTACCTAGTACATCGGGTCCGACGTCCTCTGTGTCGGTCCCGGCTAAATCAACCTCGATCCACCCTCGGACCGAAGTGACCAGTGTCGGTCCGAGGTGTTCTCTTTGATTTTCCTCGTTTTTACCTTTCTTTTACCTCTTTTTAGTCTTTCCGGTACTCTCAACGCACGAACTCCCGTGTGTTCGACACCCTACCTCTTTTACTACAATTGGGGTTAGGTTTATAAATTTAAATTTTGATATCATATGATCCGGACGACCCCCGATCAGAATTTTGGCGCCGTTGCCGGGGAGTTCTACTTGTTTGAGGTACCCATCTTTTGTTGAGTCTTTGATTGGTAGTGATTTGGGTGAGGGACTAGCCCAAACCCCTTGTTTGTTTTAATTCGGTTTTGTTTTCGTCTTTGGTTGTAGGTGTATGCGAGCTCGTTCCGTCCGAGGAACACTTGAGCTCGACTTTGTGTGTGATCCAGAGAGTATTCTAAAGCAAGCTCGAAAGAAGAAGAGAATGGCGGACCAAGCTCGTGATGAGGAGGTCGAAAGGATGAGAGCCGACATGGCTCGTATGCAACTTGAGATGGCAAACCGAGATGCCGTGGCCCGGAGAGAGCGCGAGCAAAGGATGAGATTGGAGGCTCAAATCAACACCCAACCCCGGAATGCTAGACAATATATGCATCCGGAGTTGAAGGTGCCGGAACCGGCCATCGTCTTGCCGGAGGTGTCAAAGAATTTTGAGATCAAAACTCAATTTACCTCACTCATCAAGAGGGACCAATTTCAAGGGAGACCGAATGAGTGCCCGATCGAGCATGTGAAGCAATTCAAGGATCTATGTGAGACCATCTCGACGGATGATGAGACACTTGAGTACGTGCTACTCAAGGCCTTCAAGTGGTCGTTGGGAGGCAAGGCATTGCATTGGTTGGAGAGCCAAGCACCTCGATCCATCACATCATGGAGGGCTCTCAATGAAGCATTCTTGATGAAGTTCTTTCCGCCCACCAAGACGACGGAGCTTAGAAGGAAGATAGCAAACTTTCAACAAGGAGCCCACGAGCCACTCTTCGAGGCTTGGGATCAGTTCAAGGAAATGTTAAGGCAATGTCCAACACATGGGCAACAACCTTATGTCCTTCAAGATATATTCTTCCAAGGAATCAACCCCGCCACCAAGGACAAATTGAACCTTCACACCGATTGTGGGTTCATTGACTTGCCACCCGAGAAAGCGTGGGAGTTGCTAGACAAGCTCTCCGATTACGAAGCCATGTATGGAGTGAGTCAAGGGAACAAGGAGGTAAGTGTTGGATCGTTAGTACTGAGGGACTGCCTTTACTTTGATAAAGGCGTCCTTTAGTTAGGCGTTCTTACGAGGTGTAGGAACGTCCTAGAGTAATGCAGCGGAATTTAAGTACTAAACAGGTAAGTAATGAACGCAAATGAGTTATAGAGGAACCACTCAAGACCAAGTAGTCCTTGAGTGTAAACCTCTACCTCCTTGGAGGATTTTTGAATAGTTCTTCCTTTATATTGAACGTTCTTACAGATGTACTGGCGAGTCTTTACAGTTCTCTGGCACTTAGCTTTTCCCTAAGTCCACTAGTAAAGGACTCCTCTAAGCCTACAACTTAAGCAAGTTCAATCTACTAAAGGACTCCTATCCCTGCGTTCTGCAGTACTTCGCAGAACTCTCTTTCTCTTTTGATTACAAACAGATTTGTGATTTGTTTACAAGTCTCACTCGATCTAACTCAGGTCTAAGCACTGTTCTTGAGTTCTTGAGTTAGTTCTTCGTGTTCTTGAGTGAGCCGCTTTCCTATGATTCTCTTTGAATATTCTTGAAAGCGTTAAAGTCACTATAAATGCCTTGGGGTATTTATAGGACTTGGGGAAGGGCGTCTTTCTCCCGGGACGATCATGCCCTTCGAGGACGTGGCTACAGGATCTTCTTCCACGTATGATGGCAATGGTGAGGAAGCTTCCTGTATCCAGCTGTGTGTGATGGACTCCGCTACAGGATCGGCCGCCATGTATGGATGTACTCTGCAACAGGATCGTCCGCCACGTAGTGTTGGACTCTGCTACAGGATCGGTCTCCACGTGTCCTTGGATGATCAAATGTTGTCTGGTGATGTCATCCTGTCGGCTAAAGAGTAAGGACGCTCTGCTTGCGTTCCTACCTGCTTGGGACTACGTCCTTGCTCAAGTAGTCTCTGATCGGTCCTTACTTCCTGTTAGCTAGCGTCCCAAAGCCTATGGGACGCCCATACACACTTGTTGTCCTTTGTTAGATGAGCGTTCCTGAACACTTGGACAACTTTATTAGAATCATAGTGAGTTTGTCATATCAAAACTAAGGGACGGTTGTGGATACACTACCAAGGACGCAGGCGTTCTTGATAGCGTCCCAACAGTTTCCCCCTTTTTGATGATGACAAACTCTTCAGCAAAAAGTTTTGACATTGGAACTTAGCATGCATGAAAAGCGTCCTAGAGTTATCTAGGCGTTCTCTAGACCTTTCACTTAATAGTTCCCCCTTAACACTTGCTTATTCTAGATAACTAATTTATAGCGCATCTCTGCAAAACTACACTTCCCCCATTTGGCATCATCGAAAAGGATAACAAGTGATAAGAACGTTAAGCACAAACACATAACTAAAGGCAGTGGAACGCTTAAACACACATAATGCAAGCAAACAATTGTAATAGCCATTCAAACAAACTTTAGAGTTATTACAGACATAGAACGTAGTGTTTGAAGTTCAAAAGAAGCAAAGGCAAAATGATATGGGATTAAAGGGGTGGTGGCAATCACTGAGAACGGCGCTGGGCTTGATAAAACTGGAGGAGTTCTTCTTGGAGTTCAGCGGCCTTAGAGAACGCGGAGGTCAAGTCCTTAAGTGCAGAAAAGATGAGGCACTGATTGTCCATGATTGCACCTAAGAGTTCCGCAGGAGGATGCTCAGAGATATTTGCTGGAGCAGGACGCGGAGCCGGACCAGAGCTAGAAGAAGGGGCGTCCACAGGAGGGTCTAGAGGAGGAGAAGGAGCCAGCAGCATCTGATCTAGAGCAGAGAAGTCCATAGCAGGCTCTTCTTCGAGTATACCTTCTTGAGACGGATTTGCCTGGCGTTCTGCTTCAGCAGCCAGGCGTTCTTCTTCGGCTTTTTGTCTCGCTTCCTCAGCTTCAGCCGCTAACTGTTTCAACACAGACGGCAGCTCTTCATTGTGCCTTATCTCAACAAGTCCTGACTTGGCGTTCCACTTCAAGCCTAGTTCCTTGGACGGAGCGTTCTCATCATATGCATCTTGGGACTGCAGAATCGCCTTTACCACTCCAGGGTACGGCAAGGCATGCCTCTTCCTTCCACACTTGGCCATATGTTGCATGGCAATTCTGGCTAAGTTGATTGGACGGCGTTCCAGAAAAGCATCAATGAGAATGATGTCAGATGTTTGCACAATAGAACGCTTTTCCTGCCTTGGAAGGATGGCGCGACAGATGAAGTAGTGGGCTATGGCGCCAACCTTGCTCAGTACGTGAGCTACCCTGTCCAGTCCTATCGGCCTTTTACCCTGAAATATATGCTCAACTAGAGGCAGTTCCTCATCAGTTGTCTCAAAGCCGCCTTCAGGAAGTGAACTGAGAGCATCAGCTGGAGACTTGCGAGAACCCAGACCAAGAAAAGAGCGCATCTGGCGTTCAGTTACGGAGGCTTTCTCACCTTCAATTTTGAAGTGGAGGGAGCCATCTCTTGCTTTGTAGCGCAGATCCCTGTAGAACGCCTTGACCTGATCAATGTCAACTGTGGTCGGCGCTGGTCCTACGTTCTGCCAGCCTTGGAATCTCAGCAGCTCAAGGAACTCCTGAACGGCTTCATCATCAGCAAATCCCTGTAGCCACTCTTCAGAATAAATTAGAGGGCTGAGAACTTTGACGGGCACATCAGCGTTCTTCCTTTTACGCTTGCCCTTGGGGGACTCAGAGTCCTCATCATCATCATCAGACTCGTCCTCTGCGCGCTCAGAGTCACTGTCAGAAGCGTCCTTGGAGGGAGCGTCCTCTGTGCCTTGATCTGTTTCAGCATTGCCACCAGATGTGACTTGATCGGCACCAGTAGAGGGCTGACCTTGGGACGTGCCTTCAGCGTCCTGAGCCTCTGATTGCTGTTCTGTTGTTGGCTCAGCGTCACGGGACTCTGTTTGGATTGTGGGGGAGGGGTTTTCTTGTGGTGCTGGGAAGGGGTTGAGGACGGGAAGGAATTGGTTGTAGGGAGGGATTTCCTGGTTGTCACGCTCGAGCTCTTCAGAGAGAGTTGGCTCGGCGTCCTTTGGAGAAACCTGGTGCTCGCCAGCGTTCTCTTGTACTTGGTGCTCAGCGGGAGCACTCTCAACTGCTTCTACCTCATCATTGGAGTCGCCAATCACATCGACATCCTGAGGCGTCCCTTCTTTATCAGACGAGCTGGAGCTGGAGGAGGAGGAGACATCCTCGACTGGCGCAGGCGCGTCTTTGGCGAGGAGAACGTTGGGTTTCTCACCAGCTTTCCTCCGGCGGAACGTGTGCTCAATCATCCGCTCGGTCTCATCCGGGCCACTGGAGGAAGAAGGACGACGGGACTTGGGAGTCTCAGGGTCCTTAGGCGGGGAGATATGGGCTGGGGCGGATGGAAAGTTGGCCAGGTTGAGGGGAGAGAGAGTTTGGGGAGGGAAGGGGATGAGAGCGTTCTTCTTTGTGGGTTGAGGGGAGCGAGGAGGAGTGGGCAGTTGGGTGATTTTGAGGGGTTGGGGGGTGGGAGTGGATTCTTTAGAGAGGTTGAATGGTCGATTTGAGGAGCTTGGCCGTTTGGAGGTGTTTTTGGATGGAGGGACGCTTGAGGACTTGGCCTTTTTGAGGGGCCTTGGGTCGTGTATCTTTTTGGAGCGTCCCTCTTTAATATGAGACGGGAACTTGTCCACGATCTCAGTTGGTCTTGCGGAGGATGAGGGAGCGGGACGCTTGGCGGGCAGGGTTTTGTGAGATTGGATGGTTGGAATTTGAGGAGGGGGAGAAGGACTAGGCACCCGTCTTTGGCTGGGGTACATGGGGAAGTCCGGAAGGACGCATTTGGTTAGGTCAGGGATTAAATCAAGGAGACTATCAAGATTCTGACCTCCATAAATTGTGAAGAACAAGACGTCCTCCAGGCTGCCCGGCAGGTCCTTGTAGTCGTTCTTTATCAGCCCGTGCCTCACAAAACGGTCGAGGAACTTCTCGTAGTTTAGCGTTTTCTCCTCATCGTTCTTCACGTCTGGCTTGGCCATACGTTCTCTGATCAGCCTATACAGCGTTTTTGGCTTCTTGTTAATGAAATCCACGAGGGACTCATCAAGGACGGGCTGCTTTTGCTTCTCAATAGTGTGGGACTTTATCAGCTTTCGCCTCTTCCCACCGGCTGAAGTTCCGGCCACGTTCATGTGCCTTTGAGACATTTTTCGGTGAGATTTTTAGTGAGAGAAAGTCGCCGGAGTTTTAGAGAGAAGTCAGAGCTTGAACTGAGTTGAAAGGTGGTTGAGAGCAATAAATGAACGAGAGCGACTGTTTTGGCCTTATATAGAGGAAGCGGTGGCACAAGTGGTAATTAACACTGTTTTACTGTGCGACACGTGGCAAAGCTTCCCCCTTAAGATTTGATCAACGGTCACTGTTCACACTTTCAAAAGTTCAAAATTCAAATTTCTGACTCTTCAACTTCCTTCTCAAAATCTGAACTGGCGTTCAAAACTACAACCACTGGCGTTCTCACATACTTAGCAAATCGCGGACCTCTTCAAGCAAACCAACAACCAACTTACCGTTCTTGTGATCACCTTGAGAACCATTTGAGAACAAAGCAAGTACGTCCCGTAAAAGAAAATATGAAGCTCATAGGACGCTTTTGCAGAGTTCTCGGCTAGGGTAAGCTTAGAGTTCCCATCATTTCGGCTTATAATGAGGGTTGGGTGATCAGGGATACTCTTTTCAAGATAAATAGAGAAAATTTGAATGACGTTCCAAAGTAGCAAACACATGAAGTTCTAGACTAGCGTTCTTGCAAATGTGAGTTCAATGCTTAACAGTCCTTAACTACTTGGAATCTACCAAACATAGCCAATCATTGAGAGAATAGTAGAACGGGACTTGCTACTTAAAAGTTATCATCCCCAAGAGCAATCTGAGATGCTCAAAGGGACGTCTATCAAGTGCTTTAGTGAAAATATCAGCTATTTGATCCTCCGTCCTAACGTGTCCCATGCTAATGAGTCCTAGTTCTACATTGTCACGCAGGAAGTGATGCCTTATGTGAATATGCTTTGTGCGTGAATGAAAAACAGGATTTTTAGCAATTTCTATAGCACTTGTGTTGTCACAGAGAATAGGAATAGTTTCAAGATTGATACCGTAGTCCTCAAGTTGATATTTGATCCAGAGGACTTGTGAACAGCACGAAGCAGCAGCAACGTACTCGGCTTCCGCAGTTGAAAGCGCCACAGAGTTCTGTTTCTTTGATCCCCATGAACTAGGCATGAACCAAGGAACTGTGCCATTCCTGAAGTGCTTTTTCGATCAATGACATGACCAGCGTAATCAGCGTCCGAGTATCCAGTTAGCTTGAAGGACGTCTTCCTGGGGTACCAAAGGCAAAGATCATCGCGTCCTTTGAGGTAGCGAAAGATCCTCTTGACTTCTTGCATGTGGGACTCCTTTGGATTTGCCTGGAAGCGTGCACACAAGCAAACGGCAAACATAATATCTGGACGGCTTGCTGTTAGGTAAAGCAAAGAGCCAATCATCCCTCTATAAAGCTTTTGATCAACGTCCTTTCCCTGTTCGTCTGCGTAAAGACGCGAGTTGGGAGAACAAGGTGTTGCTACGGGCTTGGACGTGTTCATCCCGTACTTCTCAAGCATTTCACGGACATACTTTTGTTGATGGATTCGCGTCCCGTCCTTGAGTTGGTTAATTTGAAGTCCCAAAAAGAAGTTAAGTTCTCCAATGAGTGACATCTCAAATTCACTACTCATGAGGGACTTGAACTCATCTACAAGCTTCATGTTAGTGCTACCAAAGACAATATCATCAACATAAACTTGAGCAATCAAAATGTCCTTGTGAACTTTCTTTATGAACAAAGTTTTATCAATTGAACCTCTAGTGTACCCATGAGACAAAAGGAAGGACGCAAACCTGTCGTACCAGGCACGAGGGGCTTGCTTGAGTCCATAAAGTGCTTTGTCCAAGAAGTACACATGATCTGAGTGAGAGGCGTCCTCGAAGCCAGGCGGCTGAGCAACATACACTTCCTCCTTTAGCTTTCCATTGAGAAAGGCAGTCTTGACGTCCATCTGAAATAGCTTGAATCCTTTGTGTGCGGCAAAGGCAATAAGAAGACGAACGGCTTCAATTCTAGCAACAGGGGCAAAGGTCTCATCATAGTCTATGCCTTCCTCTGGCTTGAATCCTTGAGCCACAAGTCTTGCCTTGTTCCTTGACACACGTCCACTCTCATCAAGCTTATTTCTGAACACCCAGCGCGTCCCTATGATATTTTTGCCTTTGGGACGTGGAACTAGAGTCCAAACTTTGTTCCTTTCAAACTGGTTGAGTTCTTCTTGCATTGCTTGAATCCAGTCAGCGTCCTGAAGTGCTTCTTTGATATTCTTTGGTTCCACCAAAGATACAAATGCGGTGAACGCACAAAAAGCTAAATTTGCACTCTGGGACTTGCTTGCAGCTGACCTGGTTTGAACTCCTTGAGATGGATCAGAAATAATTTGAGAAGTTGGGTGGTCCATAGAGAAGCGGGACTCCCTTTGGAATAGATGAGCAAATCTTGGATCAAGATCTCCATCAGAATCATCACTATCATCTCGAGCATCGTCTTCAGTGCGTTCCCCCTCAGAGAGAGCGTCCACACCTTGACTTTGCCCACCTTGTTGACTTGATTCAGCTACATCCTGTTGAACTGGAGATTCACTATGAGATGGAACTCCCTGAACAAAACTAGGAGCGTCCACAGAGACTTCTTCAGGATTTGGAAACGCGTCCTTAGAGACATAGTATTTTCCTGAGGACCAATCTTCAACTTCATCTTCAGAGTCGTCCTGCTGTTGTGACGAAGATCGTTCTTTCTTACTTGCTTTTTCTTTGTGAGAAGAACATTCTTTGAACATAACATGAATACTCTCCTCAAGCTTTAGAGTCCTTTTGTTGAAAACTCTATATGCTTTGCTGGTGAGGGAGTACCCAAGAAATATGGCTTCATCGCTCCTTGCATCAAACATTCCCAGTTTTTCTTTATCATTGTTGTGAACGAAACACTTGCAACCAAAAACTCTGAGATAATCGATGCGAGGCTTCCTTCCGTTCAATAACTCATAGGACGTCTTCTTCAGCAGAGGACGGATCATGGCACGGTTAACGATGTAGCATGCTGTGGCAATAGCTTCCGCCCAGAAGTACTTGGGGACGCTATTAGCCAAAAGCATAGTTCTTGCCATATCCTCTAGCGTCCTGTTCTTTCTTTCTACAACGCCATTTTGTTGAGGAGTCCTTGGAGCTGAGAAGTTGTGAGAGACACCATGTTGATCACAGAATGCCAGGAACTCTGAATTCTGGAATTCCGTCCCATGGTCAGATCTTATAGCTTTGAGAGGCGTCTCAAGGACAACTTCCACTTGTTTGATGAAGACTTTGAAAGCCTTGAAACAATCTGCTTTGGACGCCAAGAAAAGAACCCAAGTGAATCGAGAAAAATCATCTACAAGAACGTAAATGTACCTCTTTCCACCGTAGCTCAGTGTCTTCATTGGTCCACAAAGATCCATGTGGAGAAGTTCCAATGGCTTTCTTGTACTTACTTCATTCTTTGACTTGAAGGACGTTCTTGTTTGCTTCCCTTTGATACAGGCTTCGCACTGTTCAACCGTCTCAGGATCAATCCGGGGAAGACCTTTCACAAGATTCCTTTGGTGCAACTTGAGAATTGTGCTAGGTCCAGCATGGCCAAGACGACAATGCCAGAGATCAGCGTCCTTCTTTGAAGCAGATAGACATAGTTCTGATTTGGGTTTGAACTCTTGATTGAAAATGTAGATATTGTTCTTGCGAACTCCTTTCAGAACAACTTTGTTGGACTTCTTGTTGATGACGAGACACTCCTTTGAGTCAAATGTGACTAGGTTTTCACCTTGATCACACATCTGAGAGACGCTAAGAAGATTGAACCCAAGTCCTTCAACAAGACTCACGTTGGTTGCTTTGATGGACGGGTTAAGAATAGCAGTTCCCGTTCCCTTGATCTTTCCTTTGCCCTTGTTGCCAAACGAGACAGTTCCTCCCGTGGCACTGCTTTGGATAGAAGTGAGATGGATCTGGCTTCCTGTCATGTGATTTGAGGCGCCACTATCAATGATCCATGGGCGTCCCCTCACTTCCACCTGCCAAAATAAGGTTAGTTCTTGGCGACCCAGGCAAGGTGTTCCTTACCTGGTTCGTTACAAAAGTAGAACTCTGGTTCTGGCATGTAGTCATTAATGTTCACATCATTAGAAATGGCATTTCTGTGGAAAGAACTTCTAGAACGTCTAGGACGCCTAGAATTAGCTTTTGGAACGGACTTAGCATTTTCATTATTAGTCCTAGCAACTTTCCCACTCTCAATGTCTTCCTTTAGTTTTACACAATCATGTTTGAAGTGGTCACCTTGTCCACAGTACCAGCACGTCCTATAGTAAGTACCGAGGTAGTACTTCTTGTTGGGACGTTGGATTTTGTTTTGCTTCATCTTTTGGGGATCGCACACCTTTGAACCGTCCCCTTTAGCAATTTTCTTGTAAATTTTATGACTGGTGGAATTGGTGTAGTAGTCCTCTTGACCTATTTCTCCACTTTCTAGAACTCTAATTCTTTCAAGGAGATTTTTAGTTTTCTCTTTTTCAAGTTCAAGTTCCGAAGTTTTGCTAGCCTTAAAGTCACTAGGGAGAGAGTTCCTAGAGTCAGATTCATATCCTAGTCCTCTTTTGGCTGGGACAAAAACTATTGGTTTTACTTCCTCAACTATGGGACTCTTTCCCAAAACTTTCACTTCTTCCCTAAGCTTGGCGTTCTCGAGTTTAAGACACACAAGTTCAGTTTTTAGGGACTTAGTTTCTTCACATGAGGACTCTAGTTGAATAGTCATTAAATTACAGTTCTCACATTCAACTACAATGTTTTCATCTTCTAGTTCATCCATTCTTCTTTTCATGACAAGACTTTCCTCCATGATTTTACCAATAAGCTTAAGGAGTTTTGGTTTTGAACATTTTTCTAAAGAACGCATCATGGAGTCATGAGTTACCTCTTGTTCATTATCGGAGGCGTTCTCTTTAACAACTGGGGCGTCCTCTACTGCCATGTACGCCACTTGATCATCGCGTTCCTCATCACTTGAACTGAGATCATCCCAAGCAGCTGTACATACTCCAATGAGAGCTTTCTTCTTTTCCTTGGAGGACATTCCCACAGTACATTTCTTGGCAAAATGTCCTTTCTTGTTGCATTTGTAGCATGTGAGTTCCTTCATTTCATCTTCTGTGTATTTGGGACTCTCCTTTTTGTAAGACTTGTTCTTGCTACTATGCTTGTTTTTCTTGTTGTAGTATTTGAGAGCCTTGTGAATAAGAGAGAGTTCCTCATCTGAGTCAATTTCTTCCTTTGACTTTCTTTCTTTCTCTTTGGGACGCAAGCTCTCAAGCTTTTCTTTGTTTTGCATCATCAATGCCAGGTCTCTTTGTCCACGCAGGTATTCAGCGTACTCTGGTGTTGTGGACGCCAAGGCAAGATCAGTTTGAGGGTTCTTTCCTAGCTGGGCCATGTCAGTGATTCTACGTTCTTCGTACCCCCTGAGCTTCCCATAGATCTCTTCCATATCTAGAGTTTTGTTGGCTGTGTTTTCTTTGAAAGTTGTCCTATCAAAGTTCCAAACTCCAGTCAACCCATCGATAACTACTTGAACTCTGTTCCTCATGGAGATTTCTGTTTCTGGAACGCCCAAGTTCCTCATCTTGGTGACAAGGGACTCAAAACGGTACGAGTAGTCATTCACCGTTTCATTTGGTAGCATAGTAAAGGCATAGAACTCCTTTTTGATCTTCAGCTGGACGTCCTCTTTCATCTCTGCAGTTCCCACATGAAATTTTTCAAGAGCTTCCCACTGTTGTTTTGCGGTGGGGAGATTGCTAACTCTTGTAGCATCTCTCTCACAGAGGGACGCTTGAAGAAAACAAATAGCTTTTGCATTGGTTTCCATCAGCTTGAACTCATCAGGACCCCAATCGTCTTCTTTGTCAACTTTGTCAGCAGGAACTTTAAGATCACCTTTTCTGATAACATTCCAGCATTGATAATTTGTGCTTCTGCAGAAGTTCTCAAATCTAATTTTCCATCGGTTGAAGTTGCCGTCCGTCAGACGCGGAGGCTTTACGAACGAGATTCCAACCTGCTCCATGTCCATTTTTACCTGCAACTCAGTAAGAATCTAAAGCGCCTGCTCTGATACCAATTGTTGGATCGTTAGTACTGAGGGACTGCCTTTACTTTGATAAAGGCGTCCTTTAGTTAGGCGTTCTTACGAGGTGTAGGAACGTCCTAGAGTAATGCAGCGGAATTTAAGTACTAAACAGGTAAGTAATGAACGCAAATGAGTTATAGAGGAACCACTCAAGACCAAGTAGTCCTTGAGTGTAAACCTCTACCTCCTTGGAGGATTTTTGAATAGTTCTTCCTTTATATTGAACGTTCTTACAGATGTACTGGCGAGTCTTTACAGTTCTCTGGCACTTAGCTTTTCCCTAAGTCCACTAGTAAAGGACTCCTCTAAGCCTACAACTTAAGCAAGTTCAATCTACTAAAGGACTCCTATCCCTGCGTTCTGCAGTACTTCGCAGAACTCTCTTTCTCTTTTGATTACAAACAGATTTGTGATTTGTTTACAAGTCTCACTCGATCTAACTCAGGTCTAAGCACTGTTCTTGAGTTCTTGAGTTAGTTCTTCGTGTTCTTGAGTGAGCCGCTTTCCTATGATTCTCTTTGAATATTCTTGAAAGCGTTAAAGTCACTATAAATGCCTTGGGGTATTTATAGGACTTGGGGAAGGGCGTCTTTCTCCCGGGACGATCATGCCCTTCGAGGACGTGGCTACAGGATCTTCTTCCACGTATGATGGCAATGGTGAGGAAGCTTCCTGTATCCAGCTGTGTGTGATGGACTCCGCTACAGGATCGGCCGCCACGTATGGATGTACTCTGCAACAGGATCGTCCGCCACGTAGTGTTGGACTCTGCTACAGGATCGGTCTCCACGTGTCCTTGGATGATCAAATGTTGTCTGGTGATGTCATCCTGTCGGCTAAAGAGTAAGGACGCTCTGCTTGCGTTCCTACCTGCTTGGGACTACGTCCTTGCTCAAGTAGTCTCTGATCGGTCCTTACTTCCTGTTAGCTAGCGTCCCAAAGCCTATGGGACGCCCATACACACTTGTTGTCCTTTGTTAGATGAGCGTTCCTGAACACTTGGACAACTTTATTAGAATCATAGTGAGTTTGTCATATCAAAACTAAGGGACGGTTGTGGATACACTACCAAGGACGCAGGCGTTCTTGATAGCGTCCACACAGTAAGAGTCCATGGAGATGGTTCAAAGAGGCTTTACGATCCAAAGAGTGAAGAGGTGGATAAAGATGTGAAGATCCAATTTCTAGAGGATGAGTTGAACATGATGAGGAGGAAGATGGGTCATCTCCAACAAATCTCGAGAGCTTGTGAAGAATGTGGTTCTTTGAAGCATGGAGCCCAAGAATGTCCCAATGAACGCCAAGTTCGTTTGGCCGAGCAAATCGAGGAGGCACACTATGTTCAAAGAAATTTTGGAGGAAGAGCCAATTTCAACAATGGAGGAAGGTGGAACCAAGGCCAAGCTAATGGCTACAGTAACAACTTCAACCAAAATGAGCCAACGGCCCAACCACCACCATACCGACCTCCGGGATTCTATGAGCAAACACCACCATAGGCTCAAGACTTGAAGAATCAATTCACCAACATGGAGAGAAGATTTGATGATCAATTCAAAGAGTTGGGTGTTTGGAGAAGGCAAGTGGACAACCAATTCGTTCACATGGCGAATCAACTTCAAAGAGAGGAAGGGAGACTCCCGGGCCGACCCGAGGAGAATCCCCGTGCCCCACAACAACAAAACGAAGTTCGAGCCATAGGATTGAGGAGTGGACGGAGTTTGCCCGAGCCACAAGTTCCAAGGACAAGAGAAGAAGGTCGGACCGAGGTTCCCAGCAACTCGGGCCCGACATTCCATGACATCGATCCAGAAGACGGAGGAGGTCCCTTGAGTTGGACCGAGGTTGAGCGTAACTCGGGCCCGACGTGCCCTGTAGTCGGCCCGACGTCCCCAGAAATTCTCTGCCCCAGGACCGAGGTTCCTGAAGTCGGTCCCGAGGTCACTCCGAAGTCGGTCCAGGACGAAAATGTTGAGAGAAGTCAAGGCCAGTCCAAGGAGGTGGATTCAACCAAGAAACAAGGTGCAACAACTCTTCCATACCCATTGAAGAAGACCAAGGAGATTGTTGAGGGCAAGTTCAAGCGGTTCTTGAAGCTTTTACAAAGCTTGAACATCACCATCCCATTCACCGATGCTCTAAGTGAGATGCCATCCTATGCAAAGTTCTTGAAGGAAATTTTGAGCAAGAAGAGGTCGATTGTGGAAATGCAAGATGAGGTGAAGATCTTGGAGCTACCTCAAAAGCTAGGTGATCCCGGAAGATTTGCCATCACCGTGGGGATTGGATCCCAAAACTTTAAGGCTCTTTGTGATTTAGGAGCAAGCATATCGGTTATGCCCATGAGCATATGGAGAAGGGATAACCTCGGAGATATGGAACCGGTTGACATGAGTCTTACTATGGCCGATGGTTCATCTACAAAGGCCACCGGAATCTTAGATGACGTCCCGGTTAGAGTTGGAAGATATTTTGTCCCCGATGATTTTGTGATCCTCGACATGAAAGAAGATCCGATGGTGCCCATTATTCTTGGAAGGCCGTTTCTAGCTACGGCGGGTGCCAAGTTTGATGTAAGAAATGGGAAAGTTACTTTCGAGATTGGTGAGGAAAAAGTGGAGTTCCATTTCAACAAAGCTCTCAACGAACCGGATGCTTTAGCGATCTTGAAGTTGCAACCCACAAAAGAAGAGGAAGTACCATTAAGAGACCCTGACATGGTCTATGTTCAAGAGCAAGAAAGGGAATTACAAGATCCATTTGTGAACCATGGAGATAGCCCGAGAAGCCATGAAGAGTATCCTTCTCTATATCCTTTTGATGTGGGAGACTCTTACATTTGTTTAAGTGATTTGAAAGAGGATCTAGAGGATCATTACCTTTGTTTGAGTGATTTGCAAGAAGACTTGAGTTATAATGTCATTGAGTCCCCTAGAAATTCTTTAGATTTTTGTGGTGTAGGTAATGAAGATCAAGTTGAGAAGATACAAGAGTTGCCAACCAACACTTGGGAGGAGAAGAATGATGGAGAAGTTTGATGCCACACTTTCATCAAACACAAATGGTGGTACTTCGGCTATGAGGAGTGTGGAGATGCATATGACAAGGATGATCAATTCACCGTTTTTCACCCTCCTTGAAGGGTAGAGGTTAGAAGTCAAGCTAGTGACTTAAAAGAAGCGCTCCTCGGGAGGCAACCCGGGTTTAGTAGGTTCATTTTCATAGTTTCTAGTTTGTTTTTCTTTGTTTTAGCCTAGATTCTTTCTAATCTCTCTTTAGCATGTGTTTTGTGGAATTGTGTGTTATGTGAGCTTCATGATCATGTGTGGTATTGGTGAAAATAATACAAGGATTTGTGGGTAGAAAATTGCCAAGAAAAGGATTTTAGGAAGCCAAACCATGTCGGACCGAGGTACCCAGTACCTCGGGCCCGAGGTTGAGACATCGGTCCGGTATTGACGATCCACTTTGGACTTGATTTTGTGGAAATTCCTATTATGCCCTTCTGACCTAACTTTGTCTTCTACCCAATTTAAGCCCTCTTTCCCATACCTAACACCCATCACCCTCATAATTACCTTCCCAAAATACCAAGTCCCCTTCAAAAACCCCAAATCGATCCATCATCTCCACCATACTCGAACCCCAAGCAATCTTCACAACAATCTCAATCCATACCCCTAGCATCCTCAAACATCGATCCAAAAGCCAAAAATCTCAACAAGATCCCATAGGTCTTCATCCCTCTTCTAGATCTAGAAGAGAAATTTGAGTTCTAAGAAGTTGATTGCTAGAAGTCTTTGTTTCTTCAGAATTTGGTACCATGACTACCCGAGCATCTTCTTCAAGGATGGAGAAAGCAACAAGAAAGTCCAAGAAATCGTCTAAGAGGGTCCAAAGGATGGACGATGTGCGCTTCGAGGATGATGATGTGGCTAGTGAGTATGAGCGACTCATGGGTCTATCTCATCACACTCGGTGGTTAGATTGGGAGTCCATTAGAAAGATGATCATGGATGAGGCTCTTACTCGGTGCTATTCTCACATTGGGCTCAACGTATTGCTAAGGTGCAACAACACTCATTATCCCGCCTTAACGTCCGAGTTTATGGCGACATTCAAGTGCACATATGAAGGAGTCGAGAGTGAAGGCATGATCTCCTTCCAAATGGGCAGTGAGTTGCAAGAGCTCTCTCTCCGGAATTTGGCTACTGACTCGGGCAAAGTCGTTGTTCCCAAATCAAAGATAAAACCCAAACACACAAACCAAGTATAGTAAGCAAGTATGGGATCGAACCCTAGAGAACTTGAGGTATTTAGTCTAATATTTATATCAACTAAGAACAAAGGGGGGATTTCAATGAAAGAGTTTCAATCACCAAAGCAAGAAGACAAATCGACAGTTTCATAAGATCAATCAAAGTACTAAAGACAGGTTCATTCAACAAATCCACTTTAAAAGAGTCGTTTGATCACACATTCACACCAATTCCTTTAAATCCAATGGTTAATTCCAATCCTAATCTTGACTAATTTCCTGTCCACAATGCAGGAAATACTTAACAATGATAGAGGACGCTCAAATCAATATTAGCATTAAGAACAAGGATATATGGGATGCATGCAAGAGAAATCAAGCTACGAGTCAATTTCACAAGCAAACAATCAATTCTCTTCTTAAATCCTAGTTGCATAGACAACAGATCTAGGTTTAAGTTGTTTTCACAGAATAGGTTTATCCACGGTCCAAACCCGTCCCAACAATAGAAGATCAATCAATTCAATAGGTTAATTACTCCTAGAGAAACAATCAATAATCATGTAATTAAGCACAAGAGAATCAATAATAACCAAAGGAATAGGAAAAAGGATTTAGAATCTCACAAACTATTCAATTAAATCTTCATTGATGAACAAACCCTAGAGAAGTTTAGTTCTCCATAATCTTCATAAAACTCAAGTCTTCAAACAAAGGTTTCAAGATACCAAACAAAACAACCTACAATCCCTTAAATAATGTCTTGGGATCAAAGCAATATCCGAAAATAACATAAGATAAAAGGAAAGTCGGTCTAAAGATAGCTTCCGCGTCTTGTTGAAGTCGGTGAACACCGCGACCGCGCCATGACCGTCGCGACCGCGGCCTTCGCCTAGTCAATAAGTCTTCAATCCGCTTCTACCGCGACCGCTGCGATGGTGCCGCACCCGCGGCCTTCGGGTCTTCAATAGCCTGCTTCTGTCGTCTTGCCGCGCCCGCGGATCAAGCGTCGCGCCCGCGGACATCGTGCAGAGACAAATCCGATAAAATCTTCAAATTGCACACTTTTAAGTCTTTCGCCACAATGCAACACTAAAGCCTAAAACATAGCCTAAAACACTCAAAAGCCTCCTAAAAACATTAAGATAAGGCATACAAAAGATGGTGAAGCAAATTCCCCCATACTTAGATCTTGCTCGTCCTCGAGTAAGCTCAAAGTACATCAACAAATCAACTCATCAAAAGATCTCAAGAAGTAAGGGGAAATAAGACCACCATAAACTCTCAGCTCACAACCCGAACCCAAGCAGAGAAATAATGAGCAAAACATGAAAGCTCAGCACACACCTCACAAAAATACATCAATACACTCAAAGCTCCAAATAATGAAAGAGCAATCCTAAGGATCTACCCAGAATCTATAATGAATCCCCAAGCCCCAAAGTAAAATGAAATCCTAAACACTCCAATTTTTCCGCTCAATTCTACTTAGGCGCCCTTTCGGGTTTTCACCTAATCACTCATTTCATTTTTCAAGGGTGTGCTCACCAAAACTCACATCTCTCATAAACCTCTTTTTACCGCAGCCTAATGCTGGTCCGGGTTACCTGCTTATTACCTGAGCCGCCCTTTCGGGTTTTCGACTCATCCCAGGATTTATATGCCTTTTTTCAATTTTTTGGCTCTTTTTTTTATTATTTTTTTTATCATGTTCAATTTTTTCTTGGAATGGAAACAACAACTGTACATATATACATCAGTGAATACCCTCCCCCATACTTAGACCCTTCATTGTCCTCAATGAAGATAAGAACAAGAATTAATGTAGAGGGAAGAATAAAAGACTCACTGAGAAGGCGGAGAAAAGAAAGACTGACTGCCCGGAGGCGCAACAGGATAGGAAGGAAAGACGCTCCTGAAGAACTCCTCTTGCCTCTGCTGAGAAGCCCGCATATCATCGACCTGAGTCGACATGTCATGATAGAGCTGGGTCTGGGCTTCCTGCTCTCTCCACATCCCCATCATCTCATACCTCAACCCGGACTGTTCCTCAGCCACCAAACCCATAGCAGTAGACAAGTCAGACTGACGGATAGACAGGTTGTGCATCTGCTCATATATATCATCATAATACTGCCCATAAGAGGGCTCGTCAGCAGCAGAAGTACCAGCACCACCCTGAGCCCAAGTAGAAGAGGCTCCCCATCCAGTCATATCATAGCCCGACGCGCGGACTTGCTCGTCCCAATCCCCCTGAGGCGCAGCATCAACCTCCTCCTCCATAGCCACATCGTCATCAGCAAATTGGTGCTCCTCAATCTCTGCATCAGAACGCAGACGGAAATCAGAGGCCCGATACCCAAGAGCTAGAGACGGCCTCGGGAGCCTCATGAATGGCTGAGGTGGATGACCAATGCACCACATCCATCCAGCATCCTCATCACCCTCCAGACAATGAATCCTGCGCAGAGCAGGCACATCAAGCTGATAACCGTCTGGGAGGGGCTGCTCGTGCACCTCACGAATCCGGTCCATAGTCACAAATCTCAAAGCCAGCAATGTAATCATCCCACCAAAACCTATCTTCCGGTTACTCCGGCCTTTCATCACATCCCGCACATTCTTCTTGAACAGGGCCAACCAGTCAGAAACAATAGGAGAAACCGGAAAACAAGTCCACAACACTTTCAGGTCATTGGCTGGGAGCTTGTTCACCTCTCCCTGCCCCAGAAAAGTCATAGCAATAACTTTGTGAATCAGACGCACAGCGGGATTCGGAATCCTGCTGTTCAGCTCACCACCCTTCCTCCAGTGATGCCCTGTCAACTGAAGCCAGAACTCGTACACCTTCTGATCATTCATAAAATCCAGCCAATTCTCCCGAGGGAGACGAGCAATACCAAAACAGTCTTTGATCTCCTGCTCCGGCATCACACACAGCTGATCACAAGCATGAAACCTAAGAGTGCCCTCCTCATCAAACTCATATGTAGATAAGAATTCGATAGTCAAGTCCTCAAAGGTCGGAACCTGTAAATGAAGGATACCGTCCAAACCAGCACCACGCAGCATCTCACAAGTATATTCTGTCAAACCCAGCATATCCAGAGTCGGGACATCAACGAATTTAGTGCTCACAAATGTCCGACCCTGAAGCTCACTCCACTTCTTCTTAGCCCGAGCACTCAAAGTCCTCAACCCGTTGAAAGGAGCCATAAATAAAAAGCTATAGTTCGAACGAAAATACCGGAAGTTCTGGTGGTAAAGCGCGGGCGAGACGGGACCGGCGCGGGCGCGGTTTTCGTCCAGAGAATGAATGCTGAAGTCGATCGAGGCCGCGGGCGCGACGAACCGGACGCGGGCGCGGAGTAACACCAGGGAGAGACTTCGGATTTCCTGCACACCGCGGGTGCGAAATAAGAGGCGCGGTTGCGGTCGGGACGCAACGAAAACACTCAAGAATGCAGCCGCCGAACGAATTAAGGGCTTTTGTGAGAGCTCCGCCGGAAATTGCCCAAATCCACCCCAAAGACACCAAATCCACCGTCCACCACCAGCCACCACCGGACGAGCACCCCCCCATCACCAACCCTTCCTTACCAAGGTGAATCCGTCTTCAATGTGGTAGATCCGGATTGAAGGATGGAAAACGAGCCCGGAATCGCTTGAAACCTTGAACGCGGTATGATAACGCGGTCGCGGTGGTGGCTGGTGGTGGACGGTGACGGGGTTGGTGATGGGGGGTGCTCCTCCGGCGACGCAGGGTGGTGGGGCAAGGAAGGGTTGGCGTGTGGCGTGGGAATTTGTGGTGGGAGGTATTTTGTGTTGTGGTAGGGAAAGAATAGATGGAGGAGGGGGGGGGGGTTAGGTAGAAGAAGGGCTGACCGGTCTGGCCGGTCAAAGCTGACCGGTTTGACCGGTCAAAGGTCAGAAAATATATTTTTTTTTGAACCAGGGGGCCGCCGCGGTCGCGGTGGTCTAGTACCTGTACGCCTAGAATCCCTGGTGATCCGCGGGCGCGGTATGGTTGCCACGTCCGCGATTTTGCACCAGAGTGTCCTTTCGGACCTCGTACTTGCACATTAGTCCGCAAAAAGTAAAAACGACCTAACCTAAGAATTGAAAGCGCTCTATCTAATCCTTGGGTTGCCTCCCAAGCAGCACTTTTGTTTAACGTCGTTGGCTCGACGTGGATATACTTCAGTACTCCGGCTCTGGAGTGGGTTCACCGAGGTCCTGCTCATCTAAAACGTCCTGTGGTACGCTCTCATGGTATGGTTTCAATCGATGACCATTCACCTTGAAAGGCTTGCCATCATGGTCAAAGAGTTCTACCGCACCATGGGGAAAGACTTGTGAAATCACAAACGGGCCTGCCCACCGAGAACGTAGCTTCCCTGGAAAGAGTGTGAGGCGGGATTGATAAAGGAGGACTTTATCTCCTGCCTTAAACTCTTTCCGAAGAATGTTTTGTGTCGTGTCTGGCCTTAGTCCTATCCTTGAAACTCACAGCGTTATCATAAGTTTCCAACCTTAGTTCTTCCAACTCCTGGATTTGTAGCTTTCGAAAGGCACCATCCTCATCAATGCGCATGTTGCATTTCTTTATAGCACAATATGCCTTGTGCTCAAGTTCCACAGGGAGATGACAAGCTTTCCCATAGACTAGTCGGAAGGGGGACATGCCAATGGGAGTTTTGTAGGCCGTACGGTAGGCCCATAAAGCATCATTAAGCCTTAAGCTCCAGTCCTTTCGGTTTGGGGCCACCGTTTTCTCCAGAATAGATTTGATCTCCCTGTTGGATACCTCTGCTTTCCCATTCGTTTGAGGATGGTAGGCGGTGGAAACCTTTTGAGTGACATGGTACTTTTTCAAGAGAGCGCTAATGGTCTTATTGCAAAAGTGAGTACCTCTGTCACTTATCAAGGCCTTTGGGATGCCAAACCTGGAAAAGATGTTGTGCCTAAGGAAATCTGCAACCACTTTTGAATCATCAGTCCTAGTGGCCTTCGCTTCCACCCACTTGGAAATGTAGTCCACCGCAAGCAAAATATATAGATTCCCAAAGGGTGATGGAAAAGGTCCCATGAAATCTATACCCCAAACATCAAAAATTTCACAAAATATCATGCGAGATTGAGGCATTTTATTTCTCCTAGAAATATTTCCCACTCTTTGACATCTATCACAAGATCTACAGAAAGCATGAGCATCCCTAAAGATATGAGGCCAATAAAATCCATCTTCTAGAACTTTCCTAGCAGTTTTATCAACACCGAAGTGTCCCCCACATGCATAAGAATGACAAAAAGCAAGGATCGAATTTACCTCGTTATCCGGGATACAACGTCGGATAACGCCGTCTGCACAATGCTTCCACAAATATGGTTCATCCCAAAAATAGAATCGAGCCTCACTGCGGATTTTGTCTTTCTGAGCTCGAGTGTAGTGAGGTCGCATTGCTCCCAAGACGAGAAAGTTCACCAAGTTGGCGTACCAAGGCTCGAGTTTCTGCATCTTGAGGACATATTCCTCGTTCCGAACAGCATCCGAAGGTTCTAGGTTAGTACCGCGGGCGCGGTGGTCCTGACGCGGGCGCGGATCAGTCTCAGAATCTCGGTTCTCTTCTGTAGGAAAAACGCGGTCGCGGCCTGGTTGCCGCGGTCGCGGATCGTTACCAATTTCTTCCTCCGCTTCTGCATCAAAAGCGCAGCCGTGGTATGGGTGAGGCGGGCGCGAAATCAGTGCAGAGTGCATCTCAAACAAAGTGTCATCGGGAAAGTCTCCCCGAATTTGCTCATGGTTCTCTGATGGTTCCAACGCGTTTGGCAACCTACTTAAGTGGTCAGCCACCACATTGTCAACACCTTTCTTGTCACGCACCTCGATGTCAAATTCACTAAGCAGGAGGACCCATCTTATCAAGCGTAGCTTGGTCTCCTTCTTCGTCATAAGATAACGAAGAGCTGCATGGTCGGTGTAAATAATCACCTTGGTGCCCAAAAGGTATTGTCTGAATTTTTCAAGAGCAAATATTACTGCCAACATCTCCTTTTCTGTGACGGTGTAGTTTCTCTGAGCGTCGTTCAGGGTCATAGAAGCGTAATATATGACGGATGGTACTCTTGCTTCCCTTTGACCAAGAAGGGCTCCTACAGCGTAGTCACTGGTATCACACATGATCTCAAATGGCCGAGACCAATCGGGGGGTTGAATTATGGGAGCACTAGTGAGTGCTTTCCTGAGTGTATCAAACGCTGCCCGACATTCCTTCGTAAAGGTGAAAGAAACGTCCTTCTTGAGGAGCTCGCAGAGAGGTGCTGCAATCTTGGAGAAGCCTTGGATGAATCTGCGGT